>CAWUFW010002998.1:1200000-1800000 GCA_963921515.1 Calotriton arnoldi | reverse complement strand
GACGCAGTGGTAAACACTGAACAGGCTGGCCTTATTTACAGATTCTTAATCTGCTTCCATACAGTTTGTTATATTTGTTACTCAGTTTGCTTCTAGGCCGTTCAAAACCTCTTTTTGTCATCGTAAGTGGTAGATCGACTGTTCAGCCCTTACGGCGGCAGGAGGACTCTGTGTGTTGTGTTCCACTGATGGTTCCATGGTGGTAAAGCACGGCCTGTGTACCAGCATATGGCACAGACACAGCTTGATAGGGCAAAACCAATGGAAACTTTGGTGAGAAGAGGTCCCAATTGCAGGAGGAAGCAGCCACACCGTACAGGCACAGCATTACACGTGTTAAGCTGCAGGATTATTCACCACTCCCTGGATCTGATGTTTCTGAAATAATATGGACAGGCAGTCGTCGATGTCCCCTGGGAACAAGCCCACCCTCTACCCGTCCCAGCCCGCACAATACCCCCCTTCCCCGATGCGAATGAAACTGACAAGACCATCAATCACATTCTTTGGGTTGGGGGTTGAAAGACCCCCGTTTGTATTTATTTACATTTATATACAAAACACATTGCAATCATTTGTATGCACAGTAACCCAACATTGTTGCAGTTTTGCTTACAGAGATTGAGTCCTAGCCTTAACAGAGACGCTAGTACATAGGAGTTACCTATCCATAACTAAGATTGTTCCTGTGCATCAATTTAATCCAATTGTTTATGAGTGAGATCATGACTGGTAGCAGTGTTCTTTCCTTTCAAACTGCTTGTCCAATAACCTTGAACCTGGATGGGTCTCTCCTTATGCGAGGACCCACCCACCTACCTCCCACACTGGTATGTTCCTGCGCAAAGGGCCCATTTGCCTGCTGGGATACCTACCTCGGGCACCCCCTACACCCAACCCCCTCACCCCCACCGCAAGGGCCAGCGCTAGCTTGCACCCACTGCGCCTGCTCAGGTGGTTGCCAGGTAAGGATCGCGTGTCAGCCACCGCCCCTATCCCCCGCGCCCCTGCAGCCTCCTTTGACTTGCTGCCAGTACCCTTTCGAGGGTCCCGTGACACCTGCTGTTAATTTCGTCTAAAAGGATGCCTTCCGTAAACAAGAACTGTCCCACCAATTATGACCTCAACTGCCACAACACAATAAATACGACACATTATTAATACCTGAACGAGAAAACAAAGTTGGATAGAACCAAACCATTACAAATGCATTCCACAAGATCACATTATCCATATCTGGTGGATAAAAACGTAGTTAGACAGAACAAAACCATTACCATGCACTTCACAAGATCCCTTCTAACATCGCCCAACATTGTCATATGGCAATAACTAAAGACTTCCCCAGAACTCCCCAAAACACTCAAACACTCCCCCCATCTGGTGCCCTTTCTCTGGGTATGGTGGGTGAGAAAAACTCGAATCCTGAGGGAGGAGGGGTAGCGAGGGTCCACACGGTAGCCCAAGCACTGGCAGTATGTTCAGGTTGTGGGTGGGGAGCGGTACAACACCTTGTTCACCGTTTTGTTTTCAATCATGCCTTGTAAATGCATGTTGGAGATACTTCCAAAACGTGTGTAAAATGTTGAAAACCTCAACCCATCCCCTCTCCATTTTGGTGTGAGAAGTATCATTTGAACAAAATGAACTTCCAGGCAATGCAGCACAAGGTCTCCCCTCCCCTGTCCACCTGCCCAGAGGGTTGCAGTGTTCCACCTCAGACACTTGGGTGCATTATTAAAGTTTTATATTTTATAATTTGGTTATAGACAGCTATAGTTCTGTGAGTCCGAAGGCCAGGCCTGTCATCCCGAGTGCAATAGGCATTCAAATAGCTACGCCTGTTAAACTGAATGGCTAGGGGTATGGATGTTGAGAGCCGATATGGATGTTGAGAGTGGATCCTGGCTGAAAAGTAGGCGTGACTCCAGGAGCCCTGTGGCAACACAGCTCCCAACCCAACCTTTCAGACTCAACTTAGGGCTTGTAGTAGCCAGTCCCTGCTCGTGAGGATTGAGCCCAGTGAATTCTGGGTTTTATAGGCATTGAGTACCTCTTGAGATATTGCTGATGTTGTCAATGATGATATGATATAAGGTATCTTATGTTATCGATTAAGTCATTTGCGATGTCTGGGAAATCATATTTGAGGTATCGATCAATGGATTGGTGTAGGAACTATGGTTATGTTGCTCATCATAACAGGCAAATGTCAGTGTTTTTAGGTTTTGTATCATCAGTCCTCCAACTAAAGTTTTTACAGGAAATTCTATATTTTCCAATTACTTCCTTTTCTGAAGTAAGAACCATAACATCGCCTTAACAACTTGTTTTCAGCAGAAAGCAATATATTTAGACAAGTTATACATGGTATGTACTTGGGTGCAGAGGTAGCTAGATCTTGGTGACATGTGAGGACCGGAAGCACTAAGTAGTCTATCATTCTTGCTGCAGGACCTTCTTGTCGATTTCTATACCGCCAAGATCGGTGGTAAACCATTTCTTATGGAAATGTTGCTGCTGTTAAATAAAAATAAATGGAACAACTGAGCACCAGTTGTATGCTTAGACGGTGCAGATTCTCAGCCTGCACCTTTTCTCTTACACAACTAATGTTGCCACCTCTGAAGGCCATCGCTATCATTAGAATGAGGAAATATCTCTTGGCGCGAGTCGAAACAAGACACACCATCCTAAAGCTTCTTTGTTCCCTACACAGGACTTCTTAGGCAAATAAGTATCTTACGCAATCTGGTTTGATACACACATAATACACCTTTGTGCTAAGCACACAAAGGATCCACTCTAAACACAAAGCCAGACATTTTGGCTTTGTCAGTATGTGTAAAGTATGCAGCCTGCTGGTCCCCTGGTTATTCCTGTCGGGTGAGTCTGCCCAGTGGTTTTGCCAAGGGCCGCTTGATTTGCCTCGCCACTCAGAGCAGGACACGGCCCATGGAGTGCCACGTAGATCAGTGGGACACCTTGAGTCCTCTATTGGGCATCACTTTAACTTGCCCATAACTCTGTGCTAGATTTGAAAAAAAGGGTGGTGTAACAAACATCACCACAACAGTAGGTGCGTAGAGAGTTGTTGAAAAAGCATGAACCACGTGGCACCTATTCGCCAAATTGATACCTTTCATATGACAAGCACACAACTGGAGTTCACTTGTTTCAAACAAATTTGCCTTTCAAAAGAATTGGGTAAATGAATGTTTCTAATGGCCTTTTTATGCACTTAATATTTAACAGCCTTTCGGTATATTTTGAGAACGTATATTCAATATGCAGTGGGTGCTGGGCGAAATAAAAATGTATAGCAGTTATTTTTAATGCAAGTTGCTTTCCGTCATATAACCCGATCTCTTGCATGAAATTAGCTGATCTAGGCCGTGAAATCACTTCATCCCAGGCATGAAATCACTTTACTTCTTGCATGAAATCACTTGATCCCTGGTGTGTAAACACTTTATTCCTGCTGTGAAATTATCTGATCCCTGGTGTGAAATTATAAGATCCCTGATATGAAATTACCAGATCCTTGGTAACTTGCAGACTGACCTCCGCACCGCGAGGGGCCTGGTTGGGGTAATGTGCATATGTTGCAATACAGTTTGACTTGGGATTTCAGTCCTATCCTATTACAAAATCCGGGGTAATTAATTAATTCTGTTCCTCAATTTTCCAGTATTACTTTTCATTGGGCTACGTTGGCAATTGAAGAATAAGAACATTCTAACTTGCACAATGTTTTCAAACACATGGTGTGCAAGCGTCTCTTCCCCAGCTCCCTGGAGTCCCTTGGCATTAGTCAATAAATACAAACACAGCATTGGTAAATTAAATTTATCGTGGTCCTGCTCCTTGTTAAAAACGTTAAGCAGTCCTCCGCTGAATGTTCGTGGGACCTTGTCTATTAGGAACATACTGAACTTTTATGAAGCTTTGAGTTTCCCTATCTTCGCCATTGTCCGCCATGCCAAATAGGGGAACAGTCCTACTGTGTCTCTCCTTCCAGCAATTGGGTCATGGCTGCTATTTGATTAGCTGCGCCGATTCAAGGACGTTCCGCTAGATGTGTCATTCCCTAACACCATGATGGTTCTTTGTATGAAACTATCATAGCTACTTCCACGGCAATGCCCTCCACCTTGAAAAACCAGTGTACATACACCTAAGTGCCCCTGCAATGGAACTCTATGGATCTGAAGCTCATTTCAGACTCCGGATACCTTTGCTCCAACTGGCCAATTGATGGTTACATATTTGGCCTCATCCATTCTTGCCATAACGCAGGTGACAGCCAAGGTGTGTTTTACTTTGTCTTGTCACTAGTATCACAGGAGAGTCGTCCTTCTTGTTCGGGTGCATTCTCCCTGGACAGTTAGCTTGACCCTTGTGGTACATGATGGGTCTTTGGCGTCCAAAAACAAGTTCCATTACATTCAAGAGCTGCATGTACAGGTGATCCCCCCCGGGGGACATCACAGCACCAAAGTCTGTATCCGATTTGCATTCCTGATAATCGAGAAGGTCGGTTAGAGGAACTATTCAAAGACCTGTACCATTGGTTGGCTTCGTTGCAGAATCTGGTGTAGGTCAGTTGTACACAGCACTAGAGGATGCTGTACAGTGCCGGATTAAACCCCGTGGAGGCCCCTAGGCAGTCGAAATTTCGGGCCCCCGGCCCCACCTTTCAGATTATCTCCTAATACGTTTTTAACTTTACCAACCAACAATTTTAATAAACCAATTTAATTAAACAAAACTAAACATAAACAGTTATTAATGTTATTAAACATTTTTTTAAACATTTTAATAAACCAACAAAACTTTAAATATTCACTTTCCTCAGTTTGTTTGTGGTGAAATCTTTCAGGATATCTTGGAAGTCCTCGTTTTCAGTGGAGTCTTTAATGTACAGTTTTCATTTCTTTGAGTTGATTCATTTTTTTGTATCTTTTGGAAACAATTTAAGAAATCTTGATTGTAATTTTCTTTCAAGATCAAATCAATATAAATTTGATCCGTTGTCGCGGGGCCCCTAAAAGGAGTGGGGACCAAAGGCCGGTGCCCGCTTTGCCTAATTGGTAATCCGGAACTGTTGCTGTAGGCGTTTTGGCTGGATAGTTCCTTTAGGACTTATGTAGGTGTGCTGCACAAGCTGCTAGGAGTATTTCTGCACAGTTCTTCTCTGAGCACTGCTGTTTTGAATAAATAGATTTTGCAGACTCATTTTAACGCAGAGTACTGTACATTTCTTTGAGAGCTCTTTAGGATATTTAAAAGATATCCTGAAGTACGACCATGATGGGCCTCATGCATTATGCGGTCTTCAACTCCAGTCTTGCCTTCAAGCGGTTAGCCACTGAAGGGTTTTCAATTCTGGAGTGATGTGGTCCTGGTGTCCTAGACTGAAGAAGAGCTCAGCAGCTCGGATCTGTACTCTTTGGAGTTTGGTCACCTGCTTTGGGAGACCAGTGTAAATGGCAATACAGTAGGGGTGTCTTTGTAGTGTTGAATGTGGGGACGGTGTGACAAGTGTAAGCAGGTCTGACTGTTGAAGACGGCATAACCACCATGACTCTAGAGATGGTGCGAATGCGTTTTGAGTGCGGGCGAGTTCTAGGCGTGCCCAATAGCGTAGGAGTGTTTTTTCGGAGAAGGGATTCATTATCTCTCAATATTCTAATTTGGGTACATTTTATACAAGTTGAATATTGAAGCTCGTCTTTCTCAGACTGGCCCAAGGCCATGACTGCTCGTACATAAAATGTCATTGCATTTTCTTTTAAAATGATATTCCATTTCCAGTGATTCACAAACCAAACAGTCCCTCCTGAGAATTTGGTCTGGCGTATAGACAGGTTTAGTGTTGTTGCCAGGCTTATCTAATAAAAATAATCATAAATGGAAAATACATACATATACTTAAATAGAAGGACATTGTGTGAGCTTTCTGCAGCCTCTGAATCCATTTATCTTTTCCACTGCCATCACATTGTGCTTTCGTATTCAACATACAGCATGGGCCGGTGCATCAAACCACTTCAGCCATTGGCTGGTTTGCGATGGTATTTAGCCTGATCATATATGAATACTCACATAAAAAACATAATGCGCTCTAGTGCCAGGCGGATCGGTCCAGCACTGCAATGGTGCTTATTTTTTCATTTTTTAGGTCCTCCCCAGGACAGCTCATGTGCTGTGTCTTTTGAGACATTGTTTTCTAACAGAGGGCTTTGAGGCCACTCATTGCTTGCCATTGTTTGGCTTGATTGTCAGTCTCTTTTGCTTGCTTTTAGTTGGTCAGCTGCCTTAGGTTTCCTACCTCTGTTTGTCCTCCTTAGAGAGCATGGGCGATTACTTGTGGCATTCCACTACTCATTTTTTAGGGGCTACTTTTTTCTTTGTGTCTATGCACTTTACCAGAGTGTGTCTTTTTCAGCTGTCTCCATCGTGTACTTCGCTTCCCTCAGCGTTGTTGTCATCTGCTGGCCCTTCGCTGTCCATCGTGTTGCCTCCCCACCTACCATCCTTCCATTGTCAGTGTTGCCCTCCTTACCCTCCATCCTTCCGTTGTCCGGGTTAACGATCTATTGCCATAGTTAATCCCTCCATTGTCCATGTTTAACCCTCCTTTGTCCGTGATAAGCCTACTCACCTGCTCTCCATCCATTGTTTTTATTACCCGCTCATCAGCTCTCCCTCCATTGTCTGTGTTAATCCACCCACTCGCCACCTGCCCTCCCTCTGTTGTCTCTTAGCCCACCCACCCACACTCTCTCTGTTGTCCGTTAGCCCAAGTGTTGTCCGTTAGCATCCCACCCACCCACCCTCCCTCTGTTGTCCCTTAGCCCACCCACCCGCCCTCCCTCTGTTGTCCGTTAGCCCACCCACCCGCCCTCCCTCTGTTGTCCGTTAGCCCGTCCATTAGCCCACCCACCCGCCCTCCCTCTGTTGTCTGTTAGTCCACCCACCCATCCGCCCTCCCTCTGTTGTCTGTTAGTCCACCCACCCGCCCTCCCTCTGTTGTCTGTTAGTCCACCCACCCTCCCTCTGTTGTCTGTTAGTCCCTCTGTTGTCCATTAGCCCGCCCACCCGCCCTCTCTCTGTTGTCAGTTAGCCCACCCACCCGCTCTCCCTCTGTTGTCAGTTAGCCCACTCACCCGCCCTCCCTCTGTTGTCAGTTAGCCCAAACTGTTGTCAGTTAGCCCACCCACCGCCCTCCCTCCCTCCCTCTGTTGTCAGTTAGCCCACCCACCCGCCCTCTGTTGTCAGTTAGCCCACCCACCTGCCCTCTGTTGTCAGTTAGCCCACCCACCCGCCCTCCCTCTGTTATCAGTTAGCCCACCCACCCGCCCTCCCTCTGTTATCAGTTAGCCCACCCACCCTCCCTCTGTTATCAGTTAGCCCATCTGTTGTCAGTTAGCCAACCCACCCGCCCTCCCTCTGTTGTCAGTTAGCCCACCCACCCGCCCTCCCTCTATTGTCAGTTAGCCCACCCACCCGCCCTCCCTCTGTTGTCAGTTAGCCCACCCGCCCTCCCTCTGTTGTCAGTTAGCCCACCCGCCCTCCCTCTGTTGTCAGTTAGCCCTCCCGCCCTCCCTCTGTTGTCAGTTAGCCCACCCGCCCTCCCTCTGTTGTCAGTTAGCCCACCCGCCCTCCCTCTGTTGTCAGTTAGCTCACCCGCCCGCCCTCCCTCTGTTGTCAGTTAGCTCGCCCACCCTCTGTTGTCAGTTAGCTCACCCACCCTACCTCTGTTGTCAGTTAGCTCACCCGCCCGCCCTCCCTCTGTTGTCAGTTAGCTCGCCCACCCTCTGTTGTTAGTTAGCTCACCCACCCGCCCTACCTCTGTTGTCAGTTAAAACCCCTGCCCGCCCTCCCTCTGTTGTCCGTGTTCCCACCCTCCCTCTGTTGTCCGTGTTCCCACCTGCTCGCCCTCCCTCCGTTGTCTGGTTTAACGCACCCACCCGCCCTCCCTCCATTGTCCGGTTTAACGCACCCACCCGCCCTCCCTCCATTGTCCGGTTTAAAACCCTCTATTGTCCGGTTTAATCCCTACATTGTCCGTGTTAACCCACCCACCCACCCTACATTGTCCGTGTTAACCCACCCACCCACCCTACATTGTCCGTGTTAACCCACCCACCCACCCTACATTGTCCGTGTTAACCCACCCACCCTACATTGTCCGTGTTAACCCACCCTCCATTGTCCGTGTTAACCCACCCTCCATTGTCCATGTCAACCCACCCTCCCCCCATAGTCCGTGTTAACCCACCTACCCGCTTGCCCTCCATTCTGTGTTAACCAAATCCATTGTCCATGTTAACCCACTCCACCCGCCCTCCCTCCATTGTCCGTGTTAATCCACCCACTCACCCTCCCTCCTTTGTCTGTCCCATCCACCCGCCCTCCCTCCCTCCGTTGTCTGTCCCAACCACCCTCCCTCCCTCTGTTGTATGTATCCCTCCCTCTGTTGTATGTATCCCTCCCTCTGTTGTATGTACCATCCACCCGCCCTCCCTCCCTCGGTTGTCTGTAATCCCTCCCTCTGTTGTCTGTTCCCGCCCGCCCACCCGCCCTCACACCCTCTATTGTCTGTTCCCGCCCGCCCACCCGCCCTCCCTCCCTCTATTGTCTGTTCCACCGCCCTCCCTCTGTTGTCTGTTCCACCCACCCGCACTCCCTCCCTCTGTTGTCTGTTCCACCCACCCGCCCTCCCTCCCACTGTTCCACCCACCCACCCGCCCTCCCTCCCACTGTTGACTGTTCCACCCACCCGCCCTCCCTCCCACTGTTGTCTGTTCCACCCACCCGCCCTCCCTCCCACTGTTGTCTGTTCCACCCACCCTCCGTTGTCTGTTCCACCCGCCCTCCCTCCCTTTGTTGTCTTTATCCCTCCCTATTTTGTCTGTACCCTCCCTCCCTCCATTGACTGTCCCACCCCCTGCCCTCCCTCCCTCCGTTGTCTGTCCCACCCACCTGCCCTCCCTCCCTTCTGTCCCACCCACCCTCCCTCCCTTCGTTGTCTGTCCCACACGCCCTCCCTCCATTGTCTGTCCCACCCACCCTCCCTCCCTGCGTTGTCTGTCCCACCCACCTGCCCTTCCTCCCTCCCTCCGTTGTCTGTCCCACCCGCCCTCCCTCCGTTATCTGTCCCACCCACCCACCCGCCCTCCCTCCCTCTGTTGTCTGTCCCACCCACCCTCCCTTTGTTGTCTGTCCCACCCACCCGCCCTCCCTCCCTTGTCTGTCCCACCCACCCGCCCTCCCTCCCTTGTCTGTCCCGGACATTGTCTGTTCCACCCACCCGCCCTCCCTCCGTTGTCTGTCCCACCCACCCGCCCTCCCTCCGTTGTCTGTCCCACCCACCCGCCCTCCCTCCGTTGTCTGTACCCCCCACCCGCCCTCCCTCCGTTGTCTGTACCCCCCACCCGCCCTCCCTCCATTGTCTGTCCCACCCACCCACCCGCCCTCCCTCCATTGTCTGTCCCACCCACCCACCCGCCCTCCCTCCATTGTCTGTCCCACCCACCCACCCGCCCTCCCTCCATTGTCTGTCCCACCCACCCGCCCTCCCTCCATTGTCTGTCCCACCCACCCGCCCTCCCTCCATTGTCTGTCCCATCCGTCCCCCCTCCCTCTGTTGTCTGTCCCTCCCACCCGCCCTCCTTCCGTTGTCTGTACCTCCCACCCGCCCTCCTTCCGTTGTCTGTCCCACCCACCCGCCCTCCCTCCGTTGTCTGTCCCTCCCACCCGCCCTCACTCCGTTGTCTGTCCCACCCACCCGCCCTCACTCCGTTGTCTGTCCCACCCACCCGCCCTCACTCCGTTGTCTGTCCCACCCACCCGCCCTCACTCCGTTGTCTGTCCCACCCACCCGCCCTCACTCCGTTGTCTGTCCCACCCACCCGCCCTCACTCCGTTGTCTGTCCCACCCACCCGCCCTCACTCCGTTGTCTGTCCCACCCACCCGCCCTCACTCCGTTGTCTGTCCCACCCACCCGCCCTCACTCCGTTGTCTGTCCCACCCACCCGCCCTCACTCCGTTGTCTGTCCCACGCACCCGCCCTCCCTCCGTTGTCTGTCCCAACCACCCACCCTCCTTCCGTTGTCTGTCCCAACCACCCACCCTCCCTCCGTTGTCTGTACCCTCCCTCCGTTGTCTGAACCCTTCCTCCTTCCATTGTCTGTCCCACCTACCCAAACGCCTTTCCTCCCTCCGTTGTCTGTCTCACCCACCCTCCCTCCGTTGTCTGTCCCACCCACCCACCCGCCGTTGTCTGTCCCACCCACCCACCCGCCCGCCCTCCGTTGTCTGTCCCACCCACCCGCCCTCCCTCCGTTGTCTGACCCACCCACCCGCCCTCCCTCCGTTGTCTGTCCCACCCACCCGCCCTCCCTCCGTTGTCTGTCCCATCCACCCGCCCTCCCTCCGTTGTCTGTCCCAATCCGTTGTCTGTCCCACCCACCTGCCCTCCCTCCGTTGTCCATTCCAACTTGGTCCGTTCCACCCACCTGCCCTCCCTCCGTCCCACCTTGTCCGTATCACCCACCCGCCCTCAATTGTCCATCCCACCCACCCTCCCTCCGTTGTCTGTCCCAGCCACCTGCCCTCCCCCTCCCTCTTTAGTCCGTAAAACCTAATCCGTTGTCCCTCCCATTCCATTGTCTGTCCCACCCACCCCCTCCGTTGTCCATGTTAATCCACCCACCTGCCCTCCCTCCGTTGTCCGTGTTAACCTATTGTCCCTCCCACCTTTGTCCTTCTTACATAATGTCCTTCTTAAACCTTTGTCCTTCTTATACCTTTGTCCTTTTTAAACCTGTCTCCGTCTTAAACCTTTGACTGTCTTAAACCTGTGTCAGCCTTAAACTTGTGTCCGTCTTAAACCTGTGTCCGTCTTAAACCTGTGTCCGTCTTAAACCTGTGTCCGTCTTAAACCTGTGTCCGTCTTTAACCTGTGTCCGTCTTTAACCTGTGTCCATCTTAAAACCTTTATCTTTCTTAAAACCTCTGTCTTTCTTAACCAACCTACCCTCCCACCTATGTCCTTCTCAACCCACCTACCTTTGTCCTCTTTAATCTACACCATTGTCCTTCTTTACTCACCCACCCACCGTTGTCCTTCTTGACCCACCCTCCCGCCCACCCACCAATGTCCTTCTTGACCCAAACCTTTGTTCTACTTAACCCATCCATGTGTCCTTCTTGATGCACCCACTTGCCCTCCCACCTTTGTCCTTCTTGACCCACCCGCCCTCCCACCTTTGTCCTTCTTGACCCAATTGTCCTTCTTGACCCAAAATGTCCTCCCACCTTTGCCCTTCTTGAACCACCCCCTTTGTCCTTTATGAACCAACCTTTGTCCTTTATGAACCACCCACTGGCCCACCCACCTTTGTCCTTTATGAACCAAACCTTTGTCCTTATGAACCACCCACCCGCCCTCCCACCATTGTCCTTTTTGACCCACCTTTGCCCTTTTTGACCCACCTTTGTCCTTTTTGACCCACCTTTGTCCTTTTTGACCCACCCACCTTTGTTCTTCTTGAGCTATCCACCCACCTTTGTCATTCTTAACTCACCCTCCCACCTTTGTCCTCCTTAACCTAAGCCTTTGTCCTCCTTAATCCCCCATCTTTGTCCTTCTTGATCCACCCTCTCACCTTTGTACTTCTTGATCCACCTACCCATGTCCTCCTTGACTCACCCACCCACCTTTGTCCTTCTTGATTGTGTTTCTTGACGCACCAACCTTTGTCCTTCTTGACCCACCCAACCCCATTTGTCCTTCTTGACCCATTCACCCACCTTTGCCCTTCTTGACCCACCCACCTACCTTTTGTCCTTCTTGACCCACCCACCTTTGTCCTTCTTGAACCCACCCACCTTTGTCCTTCTTGAACCCACCCACCTTTGTCCTTCTTGAACCCACCCACCTTTGTCCTTCTTGAACCACCCACCCACCTTTGTCCGTCTTGATACCTTTGTTCTTCTTAACCCATTGTCCTTCTTAAACCACCCACCTTTGTCCATCTTAAACCACCCACCCTCCCACCTTTGACCTTCTTAACCCATTGTCCTTCTTAACCCAACCACCCAACCACCCTCCCACCTTTGTCCTTCTTAAACCACCCCCCTCCCACCTGTGTCCTTCTTAACCTACCCGGACACCCTCCCACCGGTGTCCTTCTTAACCCCCCACCCACCCTTCCACCTTTGTCCTTCTTGACCCACCCACCCTTCCACATTTGTCCTTCTTAACCCACCCACCCTTCCACCTTTGTCCTTCTTAGCCCTTTGTCCTTCTTAACCCACCACCCACCCACCTTTGTCCTTCTTGACCCAACCTTTGTCCTTCTTAACATGACCTTTGTCTTTCTTAACCCAACCATGCCCATCTTAACCCACCCATTGTCCTTTTTGTCCTTCTTAACCCACCCACCACCTTTGTCTTTCTTAAGATGTTGTCCTTCTTAACCCACCTTTGTCCTTCTTAAAATTGTCCTTCTTAAAATGTCCTTCTTAACCCAAACTTTTGTCCTTCTTAAGTTAGCCACCCACCCACCTTTGTCCTTCTTAAATGTCCTTCTTAAACCTTTGTCCTTCTTAATCCACCCACCATCCCACCTTTGTCCTTCTTAACCCATTGTCCTTCTTAAGCCACCTTCTCGCCCACTTTTATCCTTTTTAACACCTTTGTCCTTCTTAATCGTCCTTCTTAACCAATTGTCCTTCTTAAACCTTTGACCTTCTTAACCCACCCTCCTCCCTACTTTGTCCTTCTTAACCGTTGCCCTTCTTAACCCACCCCCTTCCCACCTATTGTCCTTCACCCACCCACCTTCCCATCATTGTCCTTCTTCACCCACCGACCTTCCCGCCATTGTCCTTTTTAACCCAATTGTCCTCCTTAACTCACCGCACCCTCCCACCCTTGTTCTCCTTAAAACCCTTTGTCCTCCTTAACCCGCCCGCCCACCCTCCCACTCATGTCCTTCTTAACCCAATTATCCTCCTAAACCCGCCCACCCTTGTCCTCCTTAACCCGACCACCCTCCCACCCTTGTCCTCCTTAACCCTGCCACCCTTTGGTGCCCTCCTTAATCCAACCACCCTCGTCCTTCTTAACCCACCCACCCTTGTCCTTCTTAATCCATCCACTCTCCTACCCTTGTCCCTCTTAAAATGTCCCTCCTAAGCCACCCACCCTCCCACCTTTGTCCTTCTTAAATGCCCTTCTTAACCCACCCTCCCACCCTTGTCCTCCTTAACCCACCCACCCTCCCACCCTGGTCCTCCTTAAAACCCTTGTCCTCCTTAAAAATCCACCCTCCCTCCCACCCTTGTCCTCCTTATAAGCCAAGTCCTCCTTAACCCGCCCACCCTCCCAACCTTGTCCTCCTTAACCCGCCCACCCTCCCAACCTTGTCCTCCTTAACCCGCCCACCCTCCTTAACCCGCCCACCCTCCCAACCTTGTCCTCCTTAACCCGCCCACCCTCCCAACCTTGTCCTCCTTAACCCGCCCACCCTCCCAACCTTGTCCTCCTTAATAAACCTACCCTCCCAACCTTGTCCTCCTTAAACCGGCCACCCTCCCAACCTTGTCCTCCTTAACCTGCCCACCCTCCCACCCTTCTCCTCCTTAAACTCTTGTCCTCCTTAACCTGACCGCCCGCCCACCCTTGTCCTCCTTAGTCCGCCCACCCTTGTCCTCCTTAGTCCGCCCACCCGCCCTTGTCCTCCTTAGTCCGCCCACCATCCCACCCTTGTCCTCCTCAACCTGCCCACCCTTGTCCTCCTCAACCCGCCCACCCTCCCACCCTTGTCCGCCTTAACCCGCCCACTCTCACCCTTGTCCTCCTTAACCCGCCCACCTTTGTCCTCCTCAACCCGCCCACCCTTGTCCTCCTTAACCCGCCCATCCGCCCAACGCTTGTCCTCCTTAATCCGCCCACCCGCCCAACGCTTGTCCTCCTTAACCCACCCACCCAACGCTTGTCCTCCTTAACCCGCCCAACCGCCCAACGCTTGTCCTCCTTAACCCGCCCAACGCTTGTCCTCCTTAACCCGCCCAACGCTTGTCCTCCTTAACCCGCCCAACGCTTGTCCTCCTTAACCCGCCCAACGCTTGTCCTCCTTAACCCGCCCAACGCTTGTCCTCCTTAAAACGCCCACCCGCCCAACGCTTGTCCTCCTTAACCCGCCCAACGCTTGTCCTCCTTAACCCGCCCAACGCTTGTCCTCCTTAACCCGCCCAACGCTTGTCCTCCTTAACCCGCCCAACGCTTGTCCTCCTTAACCCGCCCAACGCTTGTCCTCCTTAACCCGCCCACCCAACGCTTGTCCTCGTTAACCCGCCCACCCGCCCAACGCTTGTCCTCCTTAACCCGCCCACCCGCCCAACGATTGTCCTCCTTAACCCGCCCACCCGCCCAACGATTGTCCTCCTTAACCCGCCCAATGCTTGTCCTCCTTAACCCGCCCACCCGCCCAATGCTTGTCCTCCTTAACCCGCCCACCCGCCCAATGCTTGTCCTCCTTAACCCGCCCACCCGCCCAATGCTTGTCCTCCTTAACCCGCCCACCCGCCCAATGCTTGTCCTCCTTAACCCGCCCACCCAATGCTTGTCCTCCTTAACCCACCCACCCAATGCTTGTCCTCCTTAACCCGCCCACCCGCCCAATGCTTGTCCTCCTTAACCCGCCCACCCGCCCAATGCTTGTCCTCCTTAACCCGCCCACCCGCCCAATGCTTGTCCTCCTTAACCCGCCCACCCGCCCAATGCTTGTCCTCCTTAACCCGCCCACCCGCCCAATGCTTGTCCTCCTTAACCCGCCCAATGCTTGTCCTCCTTAACCCGCCCAATGCTTGTCCTCCTTAACCCGCCCACCGCTTGTCCTCCTTAACAAATGCAAAAAGATCAATTGATGGACAGAATGCAGAACAATGTCATATTGTTAGAAATGGGATCTCTAGTTGGCAAGGGCTTGCACCTTTGTCCAAGTAGGGACCCTTCTTCCTAGTCAGGGTAAGGGTTGTTACACTCGTGAAGTAACCCCTGCTCACCCTCGTGGTAGCTTGGCACGAGCAGTCAGGCTTAATTCAGAGGCAGTGTGTAAAGCATTTGCACATAACCAACAGTAATACTGTGTAAGCACTACAAACGGACGCCACACCAGTTTAGAAAAATAACCAATATTTTATATACTCAAGACAAGACCAATTACGACAAAAATCCACAATACTGTACTTTAAAAATGAATGCTTGATAAGGTAACTTCTTCTTTGCAGGAATAGTTCAAAAACAAAGTTCGTACGAGTCGGTAGCTCCGTCCGAGTCTACCGCGATGCTGAAAACCACAGAGTCTAACAGTTCCAGCCGACCGCGTCGATACGGGCCAGCAGAGTCATGAACAGACTCGGTTACAGTACCTTTCTCGTTGTGGCTGGTACGGAGTGTACGAGCCGGTCGGCGTTCGTCGCGGTTGCGGTGCAAGACGGAGCGATGCAAGGTGCGGTGTCCCTCGATGCGGTGCAGGCAGCGGCTCGATGAGCGTCGTGCAGACGGAGTCGGTGAGTCCAAGGCGTGCGATGCAGGGTGAGACGATGCTCGATGCGGTGCTGACAGGTTGCAATGCAGGCGACCTAGCCGGAGTGCGGGAGCTGGCGTCGGACAGCGGTGCGAGTCGGAGCGGTGCGGCCGCAGACGTGCGAGCGGTGCCCCAAATGCGGTGCGGTCTCGACTCTTGAGCCAGTTGCAGCGACAGTGTCGGTCTGGTCCGGCTGGCCCAGTGAAGCGATGCGATGCGAACTGCGGTGCCCACAGGTCACGGTGCAAGCAGCGGCTCGATGTTGGCGGCGTCGGACGTCGCCCACGGTGAGACCAGGGTTGCGATGCGAAGCGGGGCGATGCGGTCTGCGGTGCAAACAGGTCACCGGCCAGGGATGGATTCGGTTGACGGAGTCGGTTGCGGTTCCCTTCCTCTGTGGCAACTGAAACAGCGTTCCAGAAGCGGTACCCAGAGGCTTGTGAAGTCTTTGTAGTCCCTGAGACTTCTTAACAGGAGGCCAGCTCGGTTCCTGGCCCTTGGAGATACTCAGCACAAGTTTGTCGAAAGTTCAGTCCAGTCCTTTCACTGCCCAAGACAGAAGCAGCAACTGCAGGCCAACCCAACAAAGCAACAACACAGCAAAGGGGCAGTACTCCTCCTGGCAGCTCTTCCAGCTCTTCGTCTTGGCAGGTTCCTTGATTCCAGCGAGATCTAAATTCATGGGGTCAGGGCCCCAATATTTATATCCCAAATTCCTTTGTTCTCTGAAGGCAGAGAGGCCTTTGCCTAGTCCAAACCAGTTCTGGAGCACTTTGTTGACAAGTCTCCGTCCCTTCTTTCAGTGAGTGGGCCAGGGACATCAGACGCACCACAGGAGGTGGAGCCAGCATTGTGGAGGGAAGGCACTGTCCTATTCAGGGCCCAGGTGCGACCCCTCCCACCCATCTACAGGTCGATCTGGCTATTCAGCCCTGCGCTGACTCACCCTGTCTCCTGGCATCCCCCAGCCCCTGTCACTCACACTCCAGACACGGAATACACAATCTCGCAGAGGCAGGCTTGGATGGTTAGACAAGAAAATACCCACTTTCTAAAAGTGGTATTTTCAAACACAGAATGTTAAAACCAACCTTACTAAAAGCTGCATTTTATCATTCTGAGTCCAGGCATACTAAACTCGAATTTCTACCATGTTCCCGGGGTCAGTTAGGATTATATACTGTAATAATCAAAACCGCCCGTTCTGGCCTAGGGGGAACAGGTAGCCTTGCAATAGTGAAAAACGAACTAGGCTGTAATTCACTATCAGGACATGCCGCACACACCAGGGCATGTCCTACCTTTCGCGTACAACGCACCCTGCCCACAGGGGTACCTTGGGCCTACCTTAGGGGTGACTAACATGTAGCAAAGGGAAGGTTTAGGGACTTGCAAGTGTGTTCACTTGCCAAGTCGTCATGGCAGCCCCAGGCTGCGCACAGGCTCTGCGATGGCAGGCCCGAGTCACACTTTACGGGCTGTTTGCGTGGGTGGCACAATCCAGTGCTGCAGCCCACCAACAGCATTTGGTCTATAGGCCCTGGCACTCGCAGTGCACTTTACAAGGGACTGACACATAAACCAAATAGGCCAATCATGGAAACACCAATCCATAACACATTTTATACAGGAGCACTTGCACTTTCCCACTGGACCGCAGTGAGGAAAGTGCGCAGAATCATCACACCAGCAAAAACAGAGTCAAAACCGGGAGGTCAGAAAGCAAAAAGTCAGGGGAAACACGCCAAAAGATGCCAAGTCTAACACATATATTCACCCCAGTACAGAGATCTGGGCCTAAATCCATTGTTGTTTTGCTCACCATGCCATTCCAGTTTGAACCCAGCCATATGCAAATCAGTCTTGACCCTGTGCCTCATGGGAACAGTCCAGCCCGAACTGCCAGGACAGGTCCTCCCTGGACTGGAAACAAGCATCCTAGGACCGGTTTCGGGGTTTCACCCCTCATCAGCCAGGAAAGCTTGACTCCATTGTCATGGAGAGCACGGGACCCACGTCCGGGCATACCCGTCCCACCCGGGGTGACAAATGCAAAAAGAACAATTGATGGACAGAATGAAGAGCAATGTCATACATTCACCTCAGTACAGTGATCTGGGTCTAAATCCATCGTTTTTTTGCTCACCATGCCATTCCAGTTTGAACCCAGCCATATGCAAATCAGTCTTGACCCTGTGCCTCATGGGAACAGTCCAGCCCGAACTGCCAGGACAGGTCCTCCCTGTCCTCCTTAACAGCCCACCCTTGACCTCCTTAAACCCTTGTCCTCCTTAACCTGCCCACCTTTGTCCTCCTTAACCCGCCCACCTCCCACCCTTGTCCTCCTTAACCCGCCCACCTCCCACCCTTGTCCTACTTAACCCGCCCACCCTCCCACTCCTGTCCTTCTTAACCCGCCCACCCTCCCACCCCTGTCCTCCTTAACCCGCCCACCCTCCCACCCCTGTCCTCCTTAACCCGCCCACCCTCCCACCCCTGTCCTCCTTAACCCGCCCACCCTCCCACCCCTGTCCTCCTTAACCCAGTCCTCCTTAAACCCCTGTCCTCCTTAGCCCGCCCACCCTCCCATCCTTGTCCTCCTTAGCCCGTCCACCCTCCCATCCTTGTCCTCCTTACCCCACCCACCCTCCCATCCTTGTCCTCCTTAGCCCGCCCACCCTCCCATCCTTGTCCTCCTTAATCCTCCCACCCTGTCCTCCTTAATCCGCCCACCCTCCCACCCCTGTCCTCCTTAATCCGCCCACCCTCCCACCCCTGTCCTCCTTAATCCGCCCACCCTCCCCGCTTGTTCTCCTTAACCCGCCCACCCTCCCACCCATGTTCTCCTTAACCCGCCCGCCCACCCTCCCACCCATGTCCTCCTTAAACCCTTGTCCTCCTTAAAACGCCCACCCTCCCACCCTTGTCCTCCTTAAACCACCCACCCTCCCACCCTTGTCCTCCTTAACCCGCCCACCCTCCCACCCTTGTCCTCCTTCACCGGCCCACCCTCCCACCCTTGTGCTCCTTAAAACCCTTGTCCCCCTTAACCCGCCCACCTCGACCTCCTTAACCCGCCCACCCTCCCACCCTTGTCCTCCTTAAACCACCCACCCTCCCACCCTTGTCCTTCTTAAACCTGTGTCTTCCTTAAAACCCTTGCCCTCCTTACCCCGCCAACCCTCCCACCCATGTCCTCCTTAAACCCTTGTCCTCCTTAAACCGCCCACCCTTGTCCTCCTTAAATCACCCACCCTCCCACCCTTGTCCTCCTTCACCTGCTCACCCTCCCACCCTTGTCCTCCTGCACCCGCCCACCTTCCCACCCTTGTCCTCCTTAAAACCCTTGTCCCCCTTAAAACCCTTGTCCCCCTTAATCCGCCCACCCTCGACCTCCTTAACCCGCCCACCCTCCCACCCTTGTCCTCCTTAAACCTGTGTCCTCCTTAAATCCCTTGCCCTCCTTACCCCGCCAACCCTCCCACCCTTGTCCTCCATTGAGTGTGTGTCTCATTTATTGCCTCTGTGATACCAGTCTGCAGTCTTTAGCACAGTGTAATGAAATAATCCACCCTGAAACACCCATTGGCTTTAATAAATGTATTTCACAATAAATTTGTCACGTCTGCTACTTTTGTTGTCATTTTTCATCATTAACGTACAAGACTGATAGCACCTAATATATTTTCCCAAACAACCAATCAGTCCTATAGCCTTTTTGGCTTGTTACCACAATCAGCTCGAGCCTTTTGAATTCGGCTAACGCTTTTCCACAAGGTAAGCCTGAGGCATAGGGTCAGAACATTATACATATACACCAAATTGCATACAACCATTTGAGAGGAGGCACTCTGGACCCGGGCCGGGAAGGCAAAGCCGGACCCAGTAGGGGCCCGGGGGGAACGCCGGCCGGCGGCGGGGGGACCCTCCCTTTCCCCGCCCCCGCAACATGTAAATGCCCGGCTAAGCCGGGAAGGGGCCAGGATTGGCCCACCAGGTCACAGAAGGCTCCCCCAATCAGGGGCGAGCCGAAAAGCCAAAGGGGGGGGTTAAAAAGGGGGCCAACGGCCCTAGGAAACCACAAGTCACCCCCTCCCCGAGCGACCCACCTACAACAACGAGAATGCTAGGGCTGGCCAACCTCATCCCGCTCGCAGTTAAAGAAAGAATTTGGAGAAAAGAATTCATAGATATTTTCTCACTGCTCGAGGTGCGACAGGCAGGGATAGACCTGACAGCGCAGGATAAAAAGACGAGGACAGAAGAGCCCCCGAAAGCCCAGAGTGGAGAGGTCAATAGAAAACTGGCTGAAAGCGTTCAGAACGCTAGCATGTGTGTCCATTGAAAAATTCCCCCAAGCGCGGCGGCACTATGGTTATATGAGCAGAAAATACATGAGGCACAACAGCTATACCAAGGGGAGGCATGGCTACACTACGACGAGGGCTTTAGGGAAAAGATGCAGGTGTGGCCAGTAATAGAATGGGATTGCCAAGACATGGAGGGCTTCTCAAAACACATGGTAGCAGCCAGAGAGGGGGTTGGCGTGAAAGAGTACACTTTTCGGCAGTACGGGAGTAAGGGCAAGTTCGAAAGCCAAGGGAAAGACTTCAAGGGAAAAACCAGGCAGGACAAAAGTCAAATAAAGCATGTTGGAAATTCGACAAAGACGAGTGTAAATGGGGAGCATCATGCAGATTTAAGCACGCTTGCGGGTCATGCGGGGGCAACCACCCCAGCATTCGCTGCAGACGCAACGCAGGGCCGGGGGCCAACAAAGAGAAAACAAGCACCAAAAAATAAGATACAGCCCCCGCCGAAACGGGGCAAGGGGGACGGGGGCGGAGGGCAGGCGCTACCCACCCCCATCAGGATAGGCAGACTACTACAACTACTACAAGGTTACCGCAAAACAAATGACAAACAGTTACTGGCAGTGGGCTTCACGCAGGGCTTCCCCATACCCTACAAAGGGCCAAGGGGGCGCGGGAAAGCCCAAACCTGAAGTCAGTAAGAGACAACCCGGGGTGGCGCGGGAAAAGGTGGAAAAGGAAGTACAACTAGGGCGGGTGGCCGGGCCATTTCCCAACCCCCGCTGGCAGACATGGTGGTCTCCCGCTGGGGTAGTCCCCAAAAAGAGCCAGGAAAATTCCGACTGATCCACCACCTCTCCCACCCAGAAGGGGAATCAGTGAACGACTGGCTGGAACACAGTGAGTGCACAGTGGCGTACGCATCGGTGGACGATGCAGTGGACTTAATTAGGCAGGAAGGAAAGGGGGCCCTGATGGCAAAATCAGACATAGAATCAGCCTTCAGGTTACTGCCGGTCCACCCGGACAGCTACCATCTGCTGAGGTTCAAATTGGACGGGCAATATTACCATGACAAATGCCTACCCATGGGGTGCTCAATATCATGCGCACATTTTGAGGCCTTCAGCAGCTTCCTAGAATGGGAATTGGGGACAAGGGCCCCGGAAGGAGGGCGGGTACACTATCTGGATGATTTCCTGTTCATCGGGAAAGCAGGCACAAAGGTATGCGGGGCACTCCTAGACAAATTCGTGCAACTGGCGCAGGAACTAGGCATCCCCTGGCACAGGAAAAACAGAAGGCCCAACCACGAGACTGTCCTTTCTGGGAATCGAGTTGGACTCGGTGGCCGGCACATGCAGGCTGCCTCCAGAAAAGGTGGCCGACTTGCGCGCAGGCATTAAGCTAATGCAACAACAGAAGAAAGCTACGCTAAAGGAGTGTGCAGCAGCTTCTAGGTAAACTAAATTTCGCCACACGGGTAATCCCGCGGGGCGCACGTTCGCCAGGAGACTAGCCGGGTTAACCAGGGGCATGACGCAAAAGCACCACAGGATCCGCATCACACAGGGGGTGCGGGAGGACCTGGCGCAGTGGGACAGGTTTCTGGCAGAGTTTAATGGCACCCTGATATGGCGAGAACCCTGGGTACAAGCACATGAGCTAGAGCTCTACACCGACTCAGCAGGGGGACTCGGGTTCGGAGCAATACTAGGGACCTCTTGGACAGCGGGTAAATGGCCAGAGGAATGGCAACGCATAGGGTTGACAAAAAACATAGCGCTGCTGGAACTATTCCCCATAGTGGTGGCCTTCCACATTTGGGCCCAGCGGCTAGCAAACAGGCAAATTACACTGTGGTCAGACAACCACGCGGTAGTACAGGCAATAAACACAGGGGCGGCAAAATGCCCAGCAGTGGGCGCACTGCTGCGTAGACTAGTGGGATACCAACTGCAGGGCAACATGGCAATTAGGGCACGACACATCCCAGGAACTGAAAACTCAGTGGCGGATGCCATTTCTCGATTTCAGTGGAAAAATTCAGGGACCTCGCCCCAACAGCCGACAGACGGATGACCGAAATGCCAGAGGAAGCATGGGCATGGGTGGAACAGGGTTGGAGACGCTGTTGAGCAACGCATTGGCGCCAAAAACAAGAAAACACTACAGTAAGTGCTGGGCAACGTTCAGGAGCAGGACGGGGTTGGAAGGAAACAAGGGGGCCTCACAAGGGGAGGTCCTCGGTTTCATCGAGTGGGCCTTCATGACGGGTAGGACGAAAACATGGGCCCAAGCACACCTCAATGCGGTGGCATACTACTCAAAAATGGAGGGGCAGGCAGATCCCACCAGGTCTTTCAAAAGCAGAATGGCAATGAGGGGATGGGGGCGGTTGCAACAGCCAAACAAAGATAAGAGGCGCCCCATACATGTCAAAATACTAAACAGGATGCTGGAAGCGACTGCAGAGGTGTGCCCCTCCAAACTGGAAGGAAAGCTTTTCCGAGCAGCGTTCGCAGTAGCATTTTTTGGGGCTTACAGGGTCAGCGAGCTAGTAGCCCCATCAAGAAGCGACCCCGGCACAGAATGCATACACAGAGGGGACGTGGCGATAGAGGATGGCCACATGGACATAATGCTAAGACGGTCCAAGACGGACCAAGCAGGCAAGGGCAGGAGAACCAGAATTCTCTGCACAGCGAGGGCAAACACCTGCGCAGTGTGCTTACTAAAGGAGCACCTAGGAGGAAGGGAGCCAAGCCAGGGGCCCTTTTCAGGCACAGGGACGGATCCTTCCTCAGCCGCTTTCAATTCATAGCGGTAATGAGAAAGGTACTAGAGAAAATAGGCCTCCCCGCACGGGAATACGGCTCACACTCCTTCAGGATAGGCGCAGCCACGACAGCGGCGGGGCTAGGGTTGGGGGAAGGGCTAATAAAGGAGATAGGGCGATGGGCATCCAGCGCATACAGGCGGTACATACGCCCCACGGTCTACTGAGCCCAACCTCTCCCCCCCCATACAGGTCCAGGAACGGCGCGGAAGACGGTGTGGATAATGGGACATTCCTACGTAACGCGGGCGCAAAGTGGGCGGCATCCAGACGCAAATTCGGAGGCGTATGGTTGCGGGACACCACCATCGAGTGGTGGGGACGTGCAGGGATGAGATGGGAACAATTGCTACCCTCGGTGCGGGCGGCGCTGGAGCACGGTGGCAGACCGGACGCGGTTGTGATCCACCTGGGCGGAAACGACCTGGCAGCATTGGGAAGACGAGCGCTGCTAGAGAACATGCAGAGCAGTCTCGCGGCGCTGGCACGCCTAATCCGCCCAGCAGACCTAATATTTTCTGGAAATCATAGCACGGGGGCCTGGCGCGGGGCGGTCAGGCCGGAAGCAGTCGAAAAATCCAGAAGAAAGCTGAATATTACCATGGCCAGAATATGCAAGGCCCAGGGATGGGGATTCGTGCGACACGGGTTCATAAACCTAAGGTCCCCCGGGTACCACCTGGAAGACGGGGTACACCTCACGGGGGTGGGAATGGACATGTTCCTACTGAACATCGTGGGGGTACTGGAACAAAGGGGTTGCAACTAGGAAATGAGGAAGGGCAGCAGCAAGTAGGGGGAGCACGGGGGAGCACCCTCCGATCGGGGGAACCGGAGGGAGCGTGGCGGATCAAACACAAGGAAGCTAGTAGGACGTAAGAGCACTAGAGGATAGACGGGAGGCTCTCACAGTGGCCTTGGGATGCCTCACGGCAGGGGTACTGAGGGAGCCAGGGGCGGCGGGCCGCCAGAGAAAGAATAGAGGCAACTCTCCCGCAGGACCCTTGGGATGCCTTACGGCAGGGGTACAGAGGGAGAAGATGGTAGGGACTCAGCCTCAGGAAAGAGAGAGTAAACGCTCAGGCAAGGTCCTTGGGATGCCAAGCGGCAGGGACCCCCGGGAGAAGGGAGGGCCCACCAAAAGGCACAGGGAGAGCGGGACGGCGCTTGCAGCCCGGGCAGGTCCCAACGGACACCCTCCAAATCGGTAGCAAGTTGAAGCCTAGACCCGCGACGTGAACCCCCACCAAAAAGGGCCCCTCCCTCCTCCCCCAGAAAGTCGGGAGGCTGGAAGTTCAGATCAAAAAGAAAGTGAGGAGACCTAAGCCAGAACATAGAGGGCTTATGACCATGGACGTTGAAATATAAATTTGTATGTGAACAAAAATGTTGTGTTATTGAAAATAAACTGCGACCTTTTCAGGCACCAAAGAAGTGGTCAGTGGTGATTATAAGGAAAGCGCGCAGTTGGCGGTAGCAAGCGGGGGCGGACAGAAGGGGGGACTCGCCGCCTGGAAGGGGTTGAGTATTCCCATCAAAAAGACAGTACATTGCTATTGGTCCTAGTTGAGCCAACCCTAGGAGCTTGTCTCCGTAATACATCATGTCCATTTCTTCAAACATAGAACAATTCAATCCCTTCAGAGTAGGGGAGCATACAGTTGGACACTCCAAATACTTAACATCGGGAAAAATACTGACTTGTACATTGTGAGAGACTGTTTGGAAGAAGGTAATTAAATGAAAGTGGACAGGAAGAGGTTGCAGTTAATCAAGACATATCCTAAGTTGTAACTTAGTGACTATACATTGGCTCATGGATGGCATGATGAGAAAAAGAAAAACAATATAAACAATTGTGGTGTCTGCTTTTTATAATTATAGAAATAAGCCCTGAGGAAGTCATTGTGCAGGACGGAACACGTTGGCTGGACTGAATTATGTGTTTTTAAGAAATTTTGGACATGAAATAAGATGTATATGAAATTTGCAAATATAATAAAGAAGATTCATATTAAAACTGGGCTGTCAGGGAATCCCTTATGATATTGGTGCTATCATATGTATCAACGTCTCTCCCAAAAGGCCATCGCTAAGAAGTGTGGACATTGATTGAATTGTTCTGTTTGAAGGAATGGACATGATGTATAAAGGAGACAGCGGATTTCCAACTTTTGACACAGACACCTGAGGAGGACACACATGACTGAAGCAAGGGCAGCGGACTAGGGAGTACAAATATTGCCCAACTATTGCAAAAGGCGTTATGAACTAGTGTCAATGTGTTACGGATGGCGGATGTATGGGTGCGCGGCGCCACTCGGACGTCAATGATTAAATACGAGTATCGGCGTTGCTGACTGTGGGTGGAAGGAATGACAAAGTTGAGTATCATTAAGTCTGTAGACTCAAATTGGTCACACTAGTTTACGTTGAAGTTTTTCTTTTCACATAATCAAGAATCTTGCAATGTACATTGGACCAAACTGTTGTTGTTGATGCCTGTACAAAATATATTTAAAATGCCATAATGACCCGGGAGATACGGGGGCAGTTGCCGTTGGTAATCCCAGCTCCATACTGAAATTATCATTTGCCAAATTCCACGTAGGAAATGTATAACTTTTGTAATCCGAAGCAAATGATTAATTGCCTACTGTACTGTTATGTAAGCTGTTAATGTAAGAGATAACCACAAAAATGCAGTAAAGAGATTCAAACAAAAGAAAATGATGTATTAAGGAGACACGATCCTAGGGTTGCCTCAACTGGGACCAATTTCAATGTAATTTCTTTTTGATAGGAATAATTGAGTTTTCTCTAAAATGATTTGCTGTTGATTGATGCAATAGGTTTTTTGGCAACTGAACCTAGGAGAGGTGGAGCACCACTTCAGCTAATCTACTCACAGGGTCTGTGTGATGTGTGAACCATAGTTGCCCTTTCTAGACAATAATTATGCACAAAATTGTAGTTGACAAAACAATATATTTTTCCACCCGCCTTAGAGGGTTAACAGGGATTATTTAAGTGCAGATCTTTAATCAGTAGGGTTTATCAGAAGAAGAAGCCACGGGGGAAAACCATCCTCAAAACAGTGCCTACTACAATAATCTGTTGGAATTCATGCAAAGCAATACCTGTCTACAAGCTTTAACACAGTTCAGTAACAAGCAACCCTTAAAGGCCTACTGAATTTATTGTATGTCTTTCACAATAAATAAATTTGGCCTACTGTGTTTGATTTCATTTTTTATGATAACAATTCCCAATGAACTAATCTGGACCATTGCCTTCATCACTGACTTGTCTCCATGGCCATCTGTGGCCTACTGTATTATGCATTAGCTTTTCCACAAGGCATCTACCAGTATACAGTCCTAAAATTACATAAATGCAGAATTACAGTTGATAAAACAATAAACAACCCTTCTTAAAGTGGCATAACAAGGATTCTTAAAGTGCAAATCTTCTGCTTAAAGGGTTTGTAATAGAGGGTAACCAACTTGAAAACTTTTTCCTATTATGATAATCTGTGAGTTCTCCTGTAACAAAATATGCATCTTCAAGCTTTAACACGGAGAAATGACAATAAGCCCTGAGGGCCTATTGGCTTTATCATATGGTTTACATAATAAATAAGTCATACCTACTGCCCTTTTCAGCTGAAGCACACATCATCTGCCCCATCTAAATCAGTACTGAAGGGAATCACAATTGTGTGGAGCCGAAGCCTTTCTCACTCAGTTGTCATAAAATTACAGATATGTATAAAGTGGTATAATAAGGATTCTCTAAGTGTAAATCCTCTCTCCCAAGGGGTTGTCCCAACGGTTAACCAACACCATATTAGTTGCCTCCTGGGGTAATCTGTGAGATTCCCGATCACATAATAACTGTGTTCAAGCTTTAAAACAGTCTAATGACAACCCACCCTTAAAGCCGTATCAGCTTTACCATATGCTTTCCGCAATAAATAAGTCCGGCCTAATGCCTGTGTCGTAACTTTTCATAATAAACATAACAGATTTATAGCCTTGACTAATGGCTTGTCACCATAACGGACTCATTCCTGCTCTATGGAGTATAAGCTTTCTTACAAGGCAAAAATACAATACAAGCTCTCTTTTTCACTGGAAGTACATACTTCTTCCCAATCGAAATCTGTACTCGAGGAAAATCTGCACTGAAGGAAAATCTGTACTCAAGGAAAATCTGTACTCAAGAAAATCAACGTGTGTGTAGGAAAAAAAAACATTGAAAATTAAGGAATAGGATTGGATTCCTAAATGTGTAAAGAAACAAAAGTGATTTGCAAATATTTACTACATATGCTGTAAGTACGCTTGTCATGTTATAGCAGGATTTGATAGTAATTCCTACTTCCGAGAAATAATGAGGTGCAAAAACTGATTCCGATTCGTGGCACAAGAAAGGTTTTCATTCTCAAATACAGAATATCTTCTATAGAAGAACTGAGTTCTAGAGAATGGATTTGAGATCTAGCAATAATTCCTACTCAAAGTCTAGAACACTGGTTCAAGTCTCAAAGAAGAATGTATTTATTGTCTGCAATACGTATTCCACTCTTAAGGTAAGAACTCGACTGTAGAATGGAAACCTGATTCCAAACTCGGAAACAACTTGATAATACACTGGAACCCTGATTCCAGGCTGAGGGAAGAACTTTTTTATAGGCTGGAACTCTGAGTACAGGCGCGTGGAAGAACTTTGCTTTAGATTGGAGCTATGATGTCGTGCTCAAGGAGGAACTCGGTTTTAAACTGGAACTGTGATTCCATGTTCAAGGAAGAACTCTGTTTTAGACTGGAACTGTGATTCCATGTTCAAGGAAGAACTCTGTTTTAGATTGGAACTGTTATTCCATGCTCAAGGAGGAACTCTGTTTTAGACTGGAACTGTGATTCCATGCTCAAGGAGGAACTCTATTTTAGACTGGAACTGTGATTCCATGCTCAAGGAGGAACTCTGTTTTAGACTGGAACTGTGATTCCATGTTCAAGGAAGAACTCGGTTTTAGACTAGAACTGTTATTCCATGCTCAAGGAGGAACTAGGTTTTAGACTAGAGCTGTGATTCCATGCTCAAGGAGGAACTCGGTTTTAGACTAGAACTGTGATTCCATGCTCAAGGAGGAACTCGGTTTTAGACTAGAACTGTGATTCCATGTTCAAGGAAGAACTCTGTTTTAGACTGGAACTGTGATTCCATGTTCAAGGAAGAACTCTGTTTTAGACTGGAACTGTGATTCCATGCTCAAGGAGGAACTCTGTTTTAGATTGGAGCTATGATATCGTGCTCAAGGAAGAACTCGGTTTTAGACTGGAACTGTGATTCCATGCTCAAGGAGGAACTCTGTTTTAGACTAACTGTGATTCCATGCTCAAGGAGGAACTCTGTTTTAGACTGGAACTGTTATTCCATGCTCAAGGAGGAACTCTATTTTAGACTGGAATTGTGATTCCATGTTCAAGGAAGAACTCGGTTTTAGACTGGAACTGTGATTCCATGCTCATGGAAGAACTCTGTTTTAGACTGGAACTGTGATTCCATGTTCAAGGAAGAACTCGGTTTTAGACTAGAACTGTTATTCCATGCTCAAGGAGGAACTCTGTTTTAGACTGGAACTGTGATTCCATGCTCAAGGAGGAACTCGGTTTT
This sequence comes from Calotriton arnoldi, assembly GCA_963921515.1. Taxonomy (NCBI): domain Eukaryota; kingdom Metazoa; phylum Chordata; class Amphibia; order Caudata; family Salamandridae; genus Calotriton; species Calotriton arnoldi. The sequence goes on along the minus strand of CAWUFW010002998.1, from coordinate 1,771,557 downwards.
AGACTGGAACTGTGATTCCATGCTCAAGGAGGAACTCTGTTTTAGACTGGAACTGTGATTCCATGCTCAAGAAGGAACTCGGTTTTAGACTAGAACTGTGATTCCATGCTCAAGGAGAAACTCTGTTTTAGACTGGAACTGTGATTCCATGCTCAAGGAGGAACTCTGTTTTAGACTGGAACTGTGATTCCATGCTCAAGGAGGAACTATGTTTTAGACTGGAACTGTGATTCCATGCTCATGGAAGAACTCTGTTTTAGACTGGAACTGTGATTCCATGCTCAAGGAGGAACTCGGTTTTAGACTAGAACTGTGATTCCATGCTCAAAGAAGAACTCGGTTTTAGACTAGAACTGTGATTCCATGCTCAAGGAGGAACTCTGTTTTAGACTGGAACTGTGATTCCATGCTCAAGGAGGAACTCGGTTTTAGACTGGAACTGTGATTCCATGCTCAAGGGGATTTTGCCTCAACCCTCTTGTCAAGTTCGTAACCTGGGTTTTATTATTGACGACTCACTAACAATGCATCACCAAGCCGTCAAGGTAGCTGCCACTTGTTTTACCATTCTTAAGTGGCTAAAGAAGATCATCTGGATGCTACCAAAGCCCACCCAAAGAACAGTAGTTCAGGCCTTAATCATCTCAAGGTTGGACTACGGTAATGTTCTTTATCTTGGTTCTAATAAGGAGGTGATTCATAGGCTGCAGATGGTTCAAAACTCTGCGGCTCGACTTCTTTGCCGGATTCCCAGGGCCGCTACGGTCTCCAGCCATTTACGAGATTTGCATTGGCTCAGGGTGGAAAATCGAATTCGGTTTAAAGCTCTGTGTTATATGTTCAAAACTAAAGCAGGAACCGCACCTCAATACCTATGTGCTCTAACCCACCCATATGTGCCTTCCCGATGCCTACGCTCCTCCACCCAAGGGAGGTTTTCCGTGCCAAGATTCAGGCTGTCTCGGATGGGTGGCAGATCTTTTCTTATCTTGGGCCCTCACTCTGGAATGCCCTCCCTATAGCCATTCGGAACGAAACAGCCTACGTCCAATTCCGCAAATCTGTGAAGACCTGGCTATTTAACAAGTAATCTTTTGCTGTTAATTTTTATTATCTGGTCTCTCTTTGCCTAGCGCCGGGAAACCCTTTTTGGGTAGCTGTAGCGCTCTATAAATTAAATAAATAAATAAATAAGGAGGAACTCGTTTTTAGACTGGAACTGTGATTCCATGCTGAAGGAGGAACTCTGTTTTAGACTGGAACTGTGATTCCATGCTCAAGGAGGAACTCTGTATTAGACTGGAACTGTGATTCCATGCTCAAGGAGGAACTCGGTTTTAGACTGGAACTGTGATTCCATGCTCAAGGAGGAACTCTGTTTTGGACTGGAACTGTGATTCCATGCTCAAGGAGGAACTCTGTTTTGGACTGGAAATGTGATTCTATGCTCAAGGAGGAACTCGGTTTTAGACTAGAACTGTGATTCCATGCTCAAAGAAGAACTCGGTTTTAGACTAGAACTGTGATTCCATGCTCAAGGAGGAACTCTGTTTTAGACTGGAACTGTGATTCAATGCTCAAGGAGGAACTCTGTTTTAGACTGGAACTGTGATTCCATGCTCAAGGAGGAACTCTGTTTTAGCCTGGAACTGTGATTCCATACTCAAGGAGGAACTCTGTTTTAGCCTGGAACTGTGATTCCATGCTCAAGGAGGAACTCGGTTTTAGACTGGAACTGTGATTCCATGCTCAAGGAGGAACTCGGTTTTAGACTGGAACTGTGATTCCATGCTCAAGGAGGAAATCTGTTTTAGACTGTAACTGTGATTCCATGTTCAAGTAAGAACTCTGTTTTGGACTGGAACTGTGATTCCATGCTCGGAGAAGAACCCCAGTATAGACTGCAACCCTGATTCCCGGCTCAGGAAAAAAATCTGTTGTGTACTGGGCCATGATTCCAGGATCAGGCAAGAACTCGGTTATAGACTGGAACCCTGATTCCAGGCTCAGGGGAGAACTTGGTTATAGACTGGACCCTGATTCCAGGCTCATGAAAAAACTTAGTTATAGACTGGAACCCTGATTTCTTGCTCAGGGAAGAACTCAGTTATAGACTGGAACCCTGATTCCAGGCTCAGGGAAGAACTCATTTATAGACTGGAACCCTGATTCCAGGCTCAGGGAAGAACGTTGTTATAGACTGGAGCCCTAGTTCCAGGCTCTGGAAAAAACTCGGTTTTAGACTGGAATGCCACATGCTCAGGGAAGAACCCAGTTATAGACTGGAACCTTGATTCCAGGCTCCGAGAATAACTTAGTTAGTACTTGTCTCTCAGGAAAGAACTCAGTTAAAGTTAATTGACCGAAAGCCAAGGAAATAGCTCAGTGCTAGAGAAGAAATGGATATGCTTAATCCCCCTTCTTGCTGCTCTGGGTGCCCCAGCTGGTGCGGCCATGTTGTGTTAGGCCTGGCACTGTTACAGAAAGACACTGGAGCTACAGACTGCAGGGTGAGCCGCTGAGGCTGCATAATGCCTGCCCTCTCCTTCCCCTTTAGAGCCTGCAATTTGTGTGCTGGGCCGGGCTGTGCGGCCGCCTGCCCAAGCCTTCAGCCACATCCCACAGACGACCTAATTACAAGCCTTGTTGCCTTCCTCTTCTGCAGGGCGCAGGCTGCAGTATTTTTAGGATCCACTGCGGTGTTTTTACCCCTGTGGCTTTGGCAGGGGCCCTCAGGCAAAGGAAGCGGTCAGGAGTTGGGGCCTTGTGCCCCGCGCGCTGGAGCGTGTGCTGCCAATCACTGGCGCGCGGCGCTCAGGACCATGTGACGTAATCTCATCTTTGGGTTTCTCATACCACTTCTTTACAGATGTGACAGTAACTACATCTCTGGCATCCAATACTGGAGTGAATACTTCTGTTATGAGCTACTGAGCATTTTTGTTTACAGAGAGGCAGCTCATGGTGGGTGGGGTTAGTCACGGGGACGTTTTACGGCTTAAGCAAAGTGGGCAATTGCCCAGGGCTCCCACCTTCCAAGGGGCCCCCCGGGAAAATCAACTTTCTTTCTAGCTCACTTCTGCTTATTTCTCTATTGTAACCTTTAACATATAATTCAATATTGTTATGCAACAAAGGACTTGAATTGGCTAAAAATGGGTGATAAAATAAAAAGTTGCACCAAACACAGTCTCCCCCAAATATTTCTTGCCCAGGGCCCCCAAAATCCTTAAGATGACACTGGTTAGTCCCAGCAAGGCCAACTCTGTTCCATCATGCTCTATTTTCAAAATCATTGCATCTCTTACTTCCCTTTTGACTACATCCTCCCTTTCCAGTCAGATTGCATTTTTAGGGCTCAGCACTGAACTGATGGTTTCCACCTTGTTCACTCTGACTAGCACTTGCTCAATAGCCACAAAATCCACCCACAATGCCTTGCACCCTGCTAAGACTCAGATAGTACTTTAGTTCTCATTGATGTGGTCTAGTGGCTAAACTGCAGACTTTGGAACCAGGGGACCTGGGGTTGAATCCTGACCTCGGCACTTGACTGCTGATCATCTGAGTCTGGACAAATTACTTCATTTACTTGACTCTAAAAATGTAAATATGTGGAATAAGGTTGTAAATATGTGAATTATGATCTAATTGAGTAATTCAACTAGGTAAATCCCAACTTCATGTACACTGTCTTGTATCACATCCTTAGAATGTACAGCGCAGTTCGTTGCTCTTCAGTTAGGTTTGCACTTTATGAAATATCAATACATAAACACAATAAATGCAAATGCAATACAGTTAGTAAGTTGGAATACTACAACAGCTTCTTCATCCTCCTCCTCCAACCTCTCCCCAATACAGGAGATTGATTTTCTCACTCATTGCTCAATGTTTCTCTACAAGTGCCCCATTCCTCTTGTGTACGTTCTTACACCCTCCTCCATCCCCCGGCTTGCCCAGATCATGTCCCTCTACATCCTGGCTCGTCTTCTGCACTCCTAGACCCAACTTTCCTTCACCACTGGCAGCTTTCCCTACCCAAGCTCAGGATCTACCCAGCTCTCTTTCACTTGAACATCATCTGACCTGATATTTGCAACCTCCATAAGAACCTTCAAAATAGCCTTCCTACAAAACATTCTTTGAAGAGTCTAACCATCTAGATGTGGGCAAGCCAACAAACTAACCGGAGACCTGAGATGAGGACCTGGCTTGGCTCTAAGAGCCTATGTGCAAGCAGGGCCATGAAAATGTTTAACATGTAAATGAAGTAAGAAACATGTAAAAATATAATAAAGTCTTCAAAATTCAATTGTGTCTTTCTTTAACATTCGGAAACATTTTCCTTTAGTGCATCAGAGATCACTGCATTTAAAGGCATTCATTAAAGTGATAGTTTTAAACATTAACTAACGGCCAGAGCTGCTGACTTTGGAGCTGGGGAACCAGATTTGAGTCTTGACGTTGGCTCAATACCCTGTGATTCTGTCCGCAGACCCTAGTGTGTCTGCGACACCATCTCAGGGGGTTCACGAACGTTGAGAAAATTAAACAACATTAGCATATTAACAGAAATATGTAAATAAAGAAGCAAAATTGAAAATTTGAAAACAGGCTGTGTATGTGAAAGAATTTGAAATTGGAGCCTAAAATTTAAGTTGGTATTAACTTGATTTGTGAGAGCCATGCAATTACAGAAAACAAAATATAGTATGGACAATGGAGGGCCCCAATTGAAGCGCTGACAAAAAAGAAAGCATGCATTAGAACCAAAAAAGACAAAGTGACATGTTAAAAGCTAGCACATCACTTTGTTTTTTTAGAATTATAAGTCTAGTCCTCAAGTTAAAATTACATTTTCCTTTTGCTATATTTGTAAATTAAATAAAATATTTCATCATTTCTGTATTTTTTTTGCGTATACTTTTTTCTGTGCGTTTTTGTGTATTGTTTTGAGGTTCAAATCGTAGAAATTGCTTAGGCCTGTGTCCTCTGCTTCCAGTAATGACTCAGTGGGGGTCCCAAGGCTGAGGAGCCGCTGCTCTAATGTTTGTAAACAGAGTTCAGTCAGTGGCATATGTGCCTGAAAAACAGCTACACTGTAAGCCGAATTTGCTACGACGTCTGTTTTTCAGCGCTTCGAGCTCTAGGTGCAAACAGAGAATTGAGTAGTCTGAAGCCCCAGTGTCTGACTTTCAATTTTAAAATGCTGAAGAATCCTTTAGCTCAGAAACATGTCACCCACAAAGAGGCGGTTCACCGAAACTGCTGGGGGACTTTATCAAAATGGCTGCTGCTGCGTGAGTCTAATGCCTGTACACGAGTGAGTGCCGTAGGGCTAAGAAGCAGTAGATTAAGGTTTGGCATTTAGTGGTTCGGGTTCCTCCGTGTCTCAGACCCGGAAATATTTAACACCACTGGTTGATTTCTCAACAATGAATGTAAAACACGTTAAAGTAATCCTTGCAGTGATTTAGTTCCTGTTTATATTTCACATGTTTTATTTAATCTAGCATTCCCTAAGAGTGTTAGTTATTTTCAGGATGTTGTATTTCTGTATTTTCTTCCTGTAGCATATTGCTCTTGTGTTTGTCCATACTTTAAATTGAGTCGCCTGCTTGTGCTTATAACACGCCACTAATGATCGCCCTGGAACTGCGGCTAAAGGCAGTGCGAGTTTCTCACAGTGCCTGTCAGTGGGTCAAAAAGGTGTTCAGAATACATGGTCATCCAATCCTTGGTCTCTCTGCAAAGGGCACAAAGCAATGGTCACGTTTTTCAGTTGCAATTGTTTTTTTAAACTCAGTACTTTGATTTTTCAAAACACAAGTGGCTCAGTATCTTACGGTTGCTTTACCTCCTCCCCCCCACACCTTCAGGTCATTTCGTCCTGTGATAGAATACTTTTTTCCGGTAGACACTATCATGCTGAGCCGTGACTAGGTTTCACTTGTCCGCCTATTTAACCTAGTTGCCAGTGCGCAGGGTTGGGTCGTCTTGTAGAAGGCTCTTTTGCGCGCTCTCAGGTTATCATTGTTAGTCCTTTAGTCCTCTCCTGCCCACCCACTCCAAATTTTTTCGCATTTCTTGGTACATCCCCTACCCTTGTGGATCAGTTTTTCCCTGGCATAGCATATGTTCATTTCTCATTCCCAGTCTCGCAATTGCGGTGTCCGTGTAGAGCCCCACTTGAGTGCTATTTCTCGTTTGGCAAGTAAATATCCCAAATTGATGAGGCACTTCTTATGGGATGTTGCAGTCCTCCTCCCTCCAACCCCAGTAGTGCCAGGGGTGCCTGTGCTTCGATGTCTTCCTGTGGCTTCCTTGAATCTCTGAGTGACCCCTTCCCAAAATCTACGGAGTGGTGAACAGTCCCATAGTGTCTGGTAAAAAGTGCCTTTCTGGCCACATTTTCGTAGGCACTTCTCGTCTGTGGTTTTCCCCATCTTACATAGAAGAACTCTTGTGTAATATACTCTGCGCAGTATTTTTAATTGGATCAGGCGGTATTGTTCTTTTATTGTCACCTCTCTGAGGAATTACAGTGCCTTCCTCCAGTCATCATCTGCTAGGTCTCCCACATCTGTTCGCCAGCGCGTCTTTAGATGCTCTAGCCCCCCTTGAGTGTTTCTCAGAAATGTGTTATATGTGAGAGAGATTGCCTTCCAGCAGACTGTTTTCTAGGGGGGGAAAGCACTCCATGGTATCCTTCTCCAGTGATACTACTGATTGCAGTGCTTGGCTCAATTGGAGGTACTTGAAAATTTGTGAGGATGCCATCTCCTATTCCTTCTTGAGGTGGTCGAACGGAACGATGCTGTTGGCATCCCACACCTCTCCCAGGGTAGAAATACCTATGGCATTTTGTTTTTTAGATCAAGTCAGTCCCGGCACTGGGCCTAGGTTTGTGCTGCGTCATAGGGGAGTCTTTGGTGTGAGCTGTTTGTCCCATCCTAATTCTTTGCTTACTTTATGCCAGGTGCGTACCACCGTTGCAGTTGCTGGAGCAATGTCTGTCTTCATCTTTCCCTATAGAGTACATGCAAATAGCCTCTGTAGCCCAGTGCCTCTCGATCCATTCTAAAGGCTGTGTCATCAAGTGCAGCATATGCCCACTCGTTTACTATGCTGATCTTTGCAGCTTTGTAACATTTCTGGATATTTGGTAATGCTATGCCTCCCTTGTACGTGGACCGGTGGAGCATGGTTAGCGCTATCGGTGATGAGCCGTTTAACCATAATAGGGATCTTAATTATATATTTATGGCCTGGCAGAATGACTTGGGTATGGCGTGTGGGCTATTTTGGAGTTTGTACGTAAATCCGGGTAGCGCAATCATTTTGAAGATTGCTGTGCGCCCCATCAATGAAAGTGGCAGCTTCTTCCAGTGTTTGACACCTGCTTCCAGTCTCTGGAATAGTTGGGTCAAATTAGCGTTATAATGTGACCTCTCATCTTTGGAGATCCATAACCCCAGATATTTGAACTGCTGGGTCTCTACTCCTAGTCGCATGGGGAGACGGGAGTGTCCCTTCCAAGTACCCATCGGAAATATCAGTGACTTCTCCCAGTTTATTTTTAGACCCGAGTACCTCTCATATATCTCAAATATTTCCCCTACTCTTACCATGGATTGTTCCGGTGCTGCCAGATATAGGAGGATATCATCTACATAAAGTGATATTCGCCCTTCCCATGTGTGCTCCCACCTCCAACGTTCAATTTGGACGTCCACTTGCACCCAGCTCACCAGCGCCTCCACCACCAACGGAAATAGCATTGGCGATAGTGGGCAGCCCTACCTCATCCCCCTTTGTATCGAGAAGTCTTGCAAGATTATCCCGTTGATTTTCAGTTGTGCCCTAGAGTTAGTGTATAGTAATTTTACCCAATCTAGATATTGGGACCAGAAGCCTATTCTCTCAAGTATTACGAATAGGAAGGGCCATTTCACAGAATCAAAGGTTTTATGGGCATCCAAGGACACCAACGCCAATGAAACTGATGCCTCCTGCTTGCTGCTATGTTATTATATAGACTGCGGAGATTAAATTTGGTTGACCTGTGTGGCATGAACCCATTTTGGTCCCTGTGGATCAGGCCCAGAATCACTCCCTGGGGTCTGTTCGCTAGTGCCTTGGCTAGTATTTAGGTATCTGTGTTTAGAAGAGAGATCGGTTGGTACGAGTCCCATTTATCCACCGTTTTCCCCGGCTTTGGGATAGTGATCACTGTTGCCATGTTTCAGTTGCAATTTTGATTCTCTACAAATGTGTGTGAAGGAAGTACACAGTTCTCAAAATATAGACATGGCGAAAGTTAAAGAAAATGCAGTGCTTACAGGCGAATGGGTGCGTTGTGTATTTGAAGGTGGTGAAGTGAAGGAGGTGCGAGGAAGTGCATTCAGTAGAGAGTGAAAAGAGGGCACTGAAGAGGAAACAACCAAGCCGTTGTTACTCATTTTTCTTTAACAGCTAACAACCATTGGCGAAGCGATTAATACTGTCTGGTTTAAAGTGTATGTCACTTGTTGTGTTATATGTCTGGGTACAATAACAGAAAGATCAGAGAAGAACCAAAATATTGATTGGACAGCACACTCTGTGAATGACAGAATTTTAGGTTACATGTTTAAGCCACGCCTTTAATTACATAGGCCACGTTCCTATACGAAATCCCCACATTTTATCCCACTTAAAGTCCTGATTAACCCACTTGTTCAGTGGTGTGTTTGGGAAGTCTCCGACCCTTTGTCGGCTGACTGGCAACCACACAAAATTGATGGTAGTCCCAAACTTCTTGAATGCTTGTAGGCCTCCCTTACAAGGGCCAAAGTGCATACCTGTAGTGTGGCCCCTGCTGCACTGATGTGATGTTTTATGCATGTACATTCCTAGCGAAGACCCTCCCCCCAGTTGACTGTACAACACTACACTCTCTCTCGGGCTGTAGTGCACTGAGTGTCCACAGGGCAGTGCATGTCCACTGTCAAATGACAGCATAGAGTTGCACTAAAGGTCTCGTGACGTCTGGAAATCCCTTATTTGCATGGGGCATACCGTATGCAAATAAGGAAACTTACGTTTGAATGTGCGCCCAATGCCAGAGCGAGGGGTGGGTGGGGGCGGGGGTCGGGGGTCATTCGTCATCACTGAAGGGTCTGCAAAAAAACCTTCATTAAATGATAACGCGCGGCTCCTGCAGCACGAGCGCCCCTTGGTGTTAAAAGTTTTTTCTCCACAGGGCACTCAGTCGTCCAATTAGAGACCCGGCTTTCATCTGTGGTCCCACGAAGAAGGAGTAGAAAGGCTGCACGCGCGGCCTAGGGAAGGTTCAAAGGGCACGTTAATGTTGTGAATATTTGCAGTCTTTCTGCTTCTGTGACCGAAAACTGCAAGCACAGCTCTGTCGTTTGCGTGGACGTCAGCATTGCTACGCCAGAAAAATCGGATATAAAAGTTGTGTTTTGCCGCTTCCTGACATGCTGGGCGCTCTCCGTCCGCTTGTAATATTCTCCGATCCTTCCAGTTGACAGCAAGGCCTGGAAATCCCCGAAACGGGGCAACCGACTCAGCTTTGCAGACTTAAATTAAGCTGCGACCTCACTCACCCTACAGCGTATGTTGGGGTTTCTAAACCCAGGGGGGATTAAAGCTTCGCAAATGCCGAGATCTGAGTTTAAATGTGTGTTTGTTTAGGTGTTTCGTGTAGGGCTAATGTGCCTAGTTCGTACTGCCATTCCAGGGCTCTCCGAGGCGCTGCAGGCCGGCAGATGACAAAACAAATGCAAGATACAGAATGTCCTGGAAACCGATTTCGACTTCCTGGCCTGGGATACTTTGAAGATCCAACGATTTTCTCTCTTTGCTGATCCCTCCTCAGCCGTCCACCAGTGCCCTGTTTCCTTGGGTAGATAAACTGTTGCATTGCCCTGTCGGGTGCCTAGTCCCATGCTAAGAGCAGTGAGTGCCCTGTACTTCATCCTCACAGCTTTAGGTCACAATCACAGCCTCTCGTCAATAGTAGTTATGACCAATTAATTATTATAAATATCAGTAACTTTTTCACAGCATTTCCCTCCTCCGAGCACCATTGCCAGATACTGGTGTATATGTTAACCAATATAATGGGACTTTATTTATTGACCTCAGGCAACTCCTCTGGCTCCCTGAACAGAAAAGATGCCAGTTCAAGCTCCTGACCCATGCATTCAAGGCCCACACAACTGCGAACCTGCCTACTTAAACCATCACCTGAACTTCCATCAGCCCACCAGACACCTCCGCTCCGTGTCACTTTTTCTAGCCCTCACCCCTTGCATCCGACGTAGCAGATTCGGAGGTCACTCTTTCTCCTGCCTAGCAGTGAAGACATGTAACGAGCTACGCTTTCGTCTACGATTTGCCCATCTCTTCCAGAGTTCCAAAAGTCCCTGAAGACGTCGCTATGTGGCTAAACAACTGGACCCTGCCAGGGCCTGGATACCAGGGCCGGACTGGCCATAGCGGGCACCAGGCGTTTCCCCGGTGGGCCGCCAGGGTGGGGGGCCGGTTTTGGGCCCCTGTGGGGCTGGCAATATCGCCCCCTGTAATAAAATCAGCCGAAACCGGCCCTAGCAAACAGCTCGGCCGCACCCCCCTCCCCCCTGGGGGGCTAGCCGAGCAGTTTGCCAGGGCCGGTTTCGGTTCCCAGTCCGGCCCTGCTGGATACCCTCACGGGTGACAAGTAGCACTCTACAAATCTACTGTCTGATTGATTGATTGACCTCACAGTGATAAAATACGGAGTTTTGAAACTGTTAACTGCAACGCCACACTTATCAGGGGCGAGCACTTAAATCGTTGGGCTATCTTACTAGATGCCACCCACTCTGGCCCATGAATAGTGAGGCTAGTGTGAGCGTCATGCTTTCCTGGGAGTTTCTCCATGTCAGTGACAGCAGATCATGCACTTAAAGAGGACAGGCGATATGTGCATAAACCACCGCCCTGTCTATAATCAGATGAGGAGTACCTGCAAGTTGGTCGAAGGTGGTGTTACTTCGCCTTCCTGGCATATGAAGAGGCAGAGACCAAGGGCAGTAGAAGCCTAGCACCCAAATTGCTCCCAGTATTCATCGTTTCTGGGGCTGGGATCTGCTAGCGCTTTTGCCCGCAGGAGGCTGGAGCTTTTAAGCATGTGTAGCATGCCCTGACCCTCAGGAGGACCCAACTAAGGATTGCATTTGGTGCAGCAAAGCTCTGCTAATGCCTTGGTTGAGGGTGGATGTGGATTTCAAGTTAAGTGCCACCAGGTGCTCTTGGGCCTAGTTTCTTCCCGGTGGAGAGTGTTTTGGTCCTGGTGGTGCAGGTTTTCCCTGGATGCAGACTGCTGATTTGTAGAGTTTCCTGTGTTTCTGGCCCCTCCAGATGCTCATTTAAAGCTCGGGTAGCATGACTGGCGGGAAAGCATATTGCTGTATGTAAAAACACACCACAATTGCTACTGTAATGAAATTTGTTTTCACCATCTCTCCCTATTTCTGAAATTGAGCTGAGACATACTTGTTTGGAGTTCAAGACTGGAAGCACCTGAGGAAGGACTGAAGGATGCACCCTTTACGCCAAAAGCCAGCAGTCAAAGGCCGAACTGACAGCAAGCATCACACACCCCATGCAGACACTAAAAATCCTGTAGGTAGCCCAGGCAATCTAGAGATTCAGACCCCGTGTTGGCGTTCTGCTCTCTTGCTGTATTGGCTTTTCAGTGATCCTCTGCCATTAGAATCTTTGCAGGCCCTCCTGAGTATTAACCACCACTACTGGTGGTGAACCTGGGAACTTATAAGTGTGGGGGGGGGGGTGCTGGAATCCCTGTTCTTGTGATTGGGATAACTTTGGTGTGTGCCTGTGTGAGACCTCCTTGTTATTCAAGACACAACAGATGTCCTTTTCTAGTGCCTCCCACGAGTTCTCAGGATCACACACCCTATACGACACAAGAAGAGTGTGGCTCATAAATGCAGGAATAAGAATTCTTGCACAGAGACCTCACTCAAAACTGGCAAAATCAAGTTTTACATAAAAGATGCTGCTGTCTGGATATACAGTAATCACTCATACAGGGTGCACTGCTCACATCACATTGAGCCTAGCTCTGCTGTGAAATTACCGAAGGCTGGTCCACTCTACTTAATTCACCTGATAGTTGCCCTTTCCACGAATCCTACGAGAGTTCTCTGATCTTCACTGTGAATGCAAGCAGTTCTCTCACCTCTGTCAGAGTAAGTTGCATACAAGTAACTGGATGTGCCAGGAGTTCACCAGGAGGTCCAATGTTTCCTGTGCGAAAACTGTGTACAAGTACTTGTTGTACACTAGATTTGAGGTGGCCACAACTCCATGACAAAAGTCTAAGGTTCTACTGAGTCCTTCCCCACTCTCTCGGGTTGGTGACCCTACAGTTGCGATCCACTATGCCTCATCAACTTACGTTCATACTGTGAGTCTCGTGAATCCAAATTTCTTGTAGTCCATCCTTTTTTTTCAGCTGGTTCTTGCAAGCTGTAGTACCAGGGTTACCTCAAAGATTGTACAGACTCTTGAGTTTGTCTGCCTCAAAAGACAAGGTTATTCCCCACGTTCCTGTGAAGACTGTTTCTCTAGATACCATGCCTGTGGCCCCAGAGAGGTCTGGGACAAAGGTCTCCTCTCACAGAGAGCGCCCATTGCTCTCCATGTCACTAAACATAACGGGACTCTAGAGGAGTTGCCAGGAAGCCCACAAGAGAGAGGTCTCGTGGATTTTGTGAGCACTCACTCTTCAGGCTGTAACCCTCACTCTAGCTAGCGCTCACTTGTGTCCCCATTTGGAAGACGAGAGGCCTTGGTCGTAACTATACATGGATTATCCCCCCCCCCTTCCTTGGTACAATGTTGATCTAGGAAAGGTGCCCCTGCACCAGTGCTTAATTTGAGCCGGTGGTTTCCGGTGCTCTGCACCTGTACTTAATTGGCAGCACCGGCACTTATGACAGTCTGCCACATGGTGGGGCTGTTTGTCTGATTTAGAGTGAGCAGAACAATAGTTGTATACTAATTCAATATATGTTAAAAATTACTATTACCAGCCGCCCATACTAATCTTATAGCAAAACCAAAGGGGATGATGGACGGAGTGTTGAACATTGCAAGCACTCACCCCCAGTCAACTGATCTGGGTTTAATCCATCATCATTCTTTAGCTCACTCCGCCACCCCAGTTCAGACATGGCCATATGCAAATCAGTCTGACCCTGTGCCTCATGGGAACAGTCCAGCCCGAACTGCCAAGCCATGTCTTCCCTGGACCGGAAACAAGCATCCTGGGACCGGTTTCTGGCTTACAGCCGTCATCAGCAAGGCTATCTTGAATCCAGTGGCAAAGTGAGCAAGGGACCCACGTCTGGGCATACCCTGCCAACTTAGGGCGAACATAGCAAAACCAAAGGGGATGATGGACGGAGTGTAGAACATTGCAAGCACTCACCCCCAGTCAACTGATCTGGGTTTAATCCATCATCATTCTTTAGCTCACTCCGCCACCCCAGTTCAGACTTGGCCATATGCAAATCAGTCTGACCCTGTGCCTCATGGGAACAGTCCAGCCCGAACTGCCAAGCCATGTCTTCCCTGGACCGGAAACAAGCATCCTGGGACCGGTTTCTGGCTTACAGCCATCATCAGCCAAGCTATCTTGAATCCAGTGGCAAAGTGAGCAAGGGACCCACGTCTGGGCATACTCTTCCAACTTAGGGCGAACATAGCAAAACCAAAGGGGATGATGGACGGAGTGTTGAACATTGCAAGCACTCACCCCCAGTCAACTGATCTGGGTTTAATCCATCATCATTCTTTAGCTCACTCCGCCACCCCAGTTCAGACATGGCCATATGCAAATCAGTCTGACCCTGTGCCTCATGGGAACAGTCCATCCCCTTTGGTTTTGCTATGTTTGCCCTAAGTTGGCAGGGTATGCCCAGACGTGGGTCCCTTGCTCACTTTGCCACTGGATTCAAGATAGCTTGTCTGATTGACGGCTGTAAGCCAGAAACCGGTCCCAGGATGCTTGTTTCCGGTCCAGGGAAGACATGGCTTGGCAGTTCGGGCTGGACTGTTCCCATGAGGCACAGGTTCAGACTGATTTGCATATGGCCATGTCTGAACTGGGGTGGCGGAGTGAGCTAAAGAATGATGATGGATTAAACCCAGATCAGTTGACTGGGGGTGAGTGCTTGCAATGTTCAACACTCCGTCCATCATCCCCTTTGGTTTTGCTATGTTCGCCCTAAGTTGGCAGGGTATGCCCAGACGTGGGTCCCTTGCTCACTTTGCTACTGGATTCAAGATAGCCTGGCTGATGACGGCTGTAAGCCAGAAACCGGTCCCAGGATGCTTGTTTCCGGTCCAGGGAAGACATGGCTTGGCAGTTCGGGCTGGACTGTTACCATGAGGCACAGGGTCAGACTGATTTGCATATGGCTATGTCTGAACTGGGGTGGCGGAGTGAGCTAAAGAATGATGATGGATTAAACCCAGATCAGTTGACTGGGGGTGAGTGCTTGCAATGTTCAACACTCCGTCCATCATCGCCTTTGGTTTTGCTATGTTCGCCCTAAGTTGGCATGGTATGCCCAGACGTGGGTCCCTTGCTCACTTTGCCACTGGATTCAAGCTAGCCTGGCTGATGACGGCTGATTAGCCAGAAACCAGTCCCAGGATGCTTGTTTCCGGTCCAGGGAAGACATGGCTTGGCAGTTCGGGCTGGACTGTTCCCATGAGGCACAGGGTCAGACTGATTTGCATATGGCCATGTCTGAACTGGGGTGGCGGAGTGAGCTAAAGAATGATGATGGATTAAACCCAGATCAGTTGACTGGGGGTGAGTGCTTGCAATGTTCTACACTCCGTCCATCATCCCCTTTGGTTTTGCTATGTTCGCCCTAAGTTGGCAGGGTATGCCCAGACGTGGGTCCCTTGCTCACTCTGCCACTGGATTCAAGCTAGCCTGGCTGATGACGGCTGATTAGCCAGAAACCGGTCCCAGGGTGCTTGTTTCCGGTCCAGGGAAGACATGGCTTGGCAGTTCGGGCTGGACTGTTCCCATGAGGCACAGGATCAGACTGATTTGCATAGGGCCATGTCTGAACTGGGGTGGTGGAGTGAGCTAAAGAATGATGATGGATTAAACCCAGATCAGTTGACTGGGGGTGAGTGTTTGATTTGCTCGAACGCTCTGTCCATCATCCCCTTTGGTATCGCTTTGTTCGCCCTAAGTTGGCAGGGTATGCCCAGACGTGGGTCCCTTGCTCACTCTGCCACTGGATTCAAGCTAGCCTGACTGATGACAGCTGATTAGCCAGAAACCGGTCCCAGGATGCTTGTTTCCGGTCCAGGGAAGACATGGCTTGGCAGTTCGGGCTGGACTGTTCCCATGAGGCACAGGATCAGACTGATTTGCATAGGGCCATGTCTGAACTGGGGTGGTGGAGTGAGCTAAAGAATGATGATGGATTAAACCCGGATCAGTTGACTGGGGGTGAGTGTTTGATTTGCTCGAACGCTCCGTCCATCATCCCCTTTGGTATCGCTTTGTTCGCCCTAAGTTGGCAGGGTATGCCCAGACGTGGGTCCCTTGCTCACTCTGCCACTGGATTCAAGCTAGCCTGGCTGATGACGGCTGATTAGCCAGAAACCGGTCCCAGGATGCTTGTTTCCGGTCCAGGGAAGACATGGCTTGGCAGTTCGGGCTGGACCGTTCCCATGAGGCACACGGTCAGACTGATTTGCATATGGCCATGTCTGAACTGGGGTGGTGGAGTGAGCTAAAGAATGATGATGGATTAAACCCAGATCAGTTGACTGGGGGTGAGTGTTTGATTTGCTCGAACGCTCCGTCCATCATCCCCTTTGGTATCGCTTTGTTCGCCCTAAGTTGGCAGGGTATGCCCAGACGTGGGTCCCTTGCTCACTCTGCCACTGGATTCAAGCTAACCTGGCTGATGACGGCTGATTAGCCAGAAACCGGTCCCAGGATGCTTGTTTCCGGTCCAGGGAAGACATGGCTTGGCAGTTCGGGCTGGACTGTTCCCATGAGGCACAGGGTCAGACTGATTTGCATATGGCCATGTCTGAACTGGGGTGGTGGAGTGAGCTAAAGAATGATGATGGATTAAACCCAGATCAGTTGACTGGGGGTGAGTGTTTGATTTGCTCGAACGCTCCGTCCATCATCCCCTTTGATATCGCTTTGTTCGCCCTAAGTTGGCAGGGTATGCCCAGACGTGGGTCCCTTGCTCACTCTGCCACTGGATTCAAGCTAGCCTGGCTGATGACGGCTGATTAGCCAGAAACCGGTCCCAGGATGCTTGTTTCCGGTCCAGGGAACACATGGCTTGGCAGTTCGGGCTGGACTGTTCCCATGAGGCACAGGGTCAGACTGATTTGCATATGGCCATGTCTGAACTGGGGTGGTGGAGTGAGCTAAAGAATGATGATGGATTAAACCCAGATCACTTGACTGGGGGTGAGTGTTTGATTTGCTCGAACGCTCCGTCCATCATCCCCTTTGGTATCGCTTTGTTCGCCCTAAGTTGGCAGGGTATGCCCAGACGTGGGTCCCTTGCTCACTCTGCCACTGGATTCAAGCTAGCCTGGCTGATGACGGCTGATTAGCCAGAAACCGGTCCCAGGATGCTTGTTTCCGGTCCAGGGAAGACATGGCTTGGCAGTTCGGGCTGGACTGTTCCCATGAGGCACAGGGTCAGACTGATTTACATATGGCCATGTCTGAACTGGGGTGGTGGAGTGAGCTAAAGAATGATGATGGATTAAACCCAGATCAGTTGACTGGGGGTGAGTGTTTGATTTGCTCGAACGCTTCGTCCATCATCCCCTTTGGTATCGCTTTGTTCGCCCTAAGTTGGCAGGGTATGCCCAGACGTGGGTCCCTTGCTCACTCTGCCACTGGATTCAAGCTAGCCTGGCTGATGACGGCTGATTAGCCAGAAACCGGTCCCAGGATGCTTGTTTGCGGTCCAGGGAAGACATGGCTTGGCAGTTCGGGCTGGACTGTTCCCATGAGGCACAGGGTCAGACTGATTTGCATATGGCCATGTCTGAACTGGGGTGGTGGAGTGAGCTAAAGAATGATGATGGATTAAACCCAGATCAGTTGACTGGGGGTGAGTGTTTGACTTGCTCGAACGCTCCGTCCATCATCCCCTTTGGTATCGCTTTGTTCGCCCTAAGTTGGCAGGGTATGCCCAGACGTGGGTCCCTTGCTCACTCTGCCACTGGATTCAAGCTAGCCTGGCTGATGACCGCTGATTAGCTAGAAACCGGTCCCAGGATGCTTGTTTCCAGTCCAGGGAAGACATGGCTTGGCAGTTCGGGCTGGAATGTTCCCATGAGGCACAGGGTCAGACTGATTTGCATATGGCCATGTCTGAACTGGGGTGGTGGTGTGAGCTAAAGAATGATGATGGATTAAACCCAGATCAGTTGACTGGGGGTGAGTGTTTGATTTGCTCGAACGCTCCGTCCATCATCCCCTTTGGTATCGCTTTGTTCGCCCTAAGTTGGCAGGGTATGCCCAGACGTGGGTCCCTTGCTCACTCTGCCACTGGATTCAAGCTAGCCTGGCTGATGACGGCTGATTAGCCAGAAACCGGTCCCAGGATGCTTGTTTCCAGTCCAGGGAAGACATGGCTTGGCAGTTCGGGCTGGACTGTTCCCATGAGGCACACGGTCAGACTGATTTGCATATGGCCATGTCTGAACTGGGGTGGTGGAGTGAGCTAAAGAATGATGATGATGGATTAAACCCAGATCAGTTGACTGGGGGTGAGTGTTTGATTTGCTCGAACGCTCCGTTCATCATCCCCTTTGGTATCGCTTTGTTCGCCCTAAGTTGGCAGGGTATGCCCAGACGTGGGTCCCTTGCTCACTCTGCCACTGGATTCAAGCTAGCCTGGCTGATGACGGCTGATTAGCCAGAAACCGGTCCCAGGATGCTTGTTTCCGGTCCAGGGAAGACATGGCGTGGCAGTTCGGGCTGGACTGTTCCCATGAGGCACACGGTCAGACTGATTTGCATATGGCCATGTCTGAACTGGGGTGGTTGAGTGAGCTAAAGAACGATGGTGGATTAAACCCAGATCAGTTGACTGGGGGTGAGTGTTTGATTTGCTCGAACGCTCCGTCCATCATCCCCTTTGGTATCGCTTTGTTCGCCCTAAGTTGGCAGGGTATGCCCAGACGTGGGTCCCTTGCTCACTCTGCCACTGGATTCAAGCTAGCCTGGCTGATGACGGCTGTTTAGCCAGAAACCGGTCCCAGGATGCTTGTTTCCGGTCCAGGGAAGACATGGCTTGGCAGTTCGGGCTGGACTGTTCCCATGAGGCACAGGGTCAGACTGATTTGCATATGACCATGTCTGAACTGGGGTGGTGGAGTGAGCTAAAGAATGATGATGGATTAAACCCAGATCAGTTGACTGGGGGTGAGTGTTTGATTTGCTCGAACGCTCCGTCCATCATCCCCTTTGGTATTGCTTTGTTCGCCCTAAGTTGGCAGGGTATGCCCAGACGTGGGTCCCTTGCTCACTCTGCCACTGGATTCAAGCTAGCCTGGCTGATGACGGCTGATTAGCCAGAAACCGGTCCCAGGATGCTTGTTTCCGGTCCAGGGAAGACATGGCTTGGCAGTTCGGGCTGGACTGTTCCCATGAGGCACAGGGTCAGACTGATTTGCATATGGCCATGTCTGAACTGGGGTGGTGGAGTGAGCTAAAGAATGATGATGGATTAAACCCAGATCAGTTGACTGGGGGTGAGTGTTTGATTTGCTCGAACGCTCCGTCCATCGTCCCCTTTGGTATTGCATACTAATCTTATAGCCATGGGGGCCTGGAATAGTCTGAATTGTCACTCTTATAGGAGTGTGATGGTTAGTAGCTGGTTTGGTACTGTCATTGGTAGCGCTAGCAGGGGCAATGTGTGGTGTAGGCTACAGTGGCCTCCTGATGAGGGCCCTGCCACTTAATTTTTTTTACAAATTAAGCACTGCCCTGCAAACCATAGAATGCCAACGGATGCCTTGGGCGGGGGTGAGGGAGCCCTCTCTGGTTAGTTGAATGAAATGTCCTGAGATGGTTATTGCAGACAGGGTGGGGAGAACAGGGGGTTGTAGATTCACTAGCATTCGCTTCACTCTGGAGGTGACTGCGTGGGAACACCCTTCCAGGCTCCTGCCTCCTGTCTCTTCGCATTACAGTCCCTGACAGTGACTTTCCCAGAGAGCCGCGGGTGTGAACTTGGCCGCGGGAAGCATGAGGGACTGCCGGGTTGCTGCGTCATCAGCTGGTGACTGGAGCAGTGAAATGTGTGTGTGTCTCCGATATTGGTACCAGCTGTCCCAGCAGCCCGAGATTCCTTCTTATTGAACCTGTAACCCCAACTTCCTCTTCCATGGGAGTGAGGTTCCCAGGATCACGCTGCTGCCTGCCTGTGGCTTTGCTGAGGAGGCGACGCTACTGGGCCAGTTGAGAAGGGAGGGAGTGCTATGGCAGTGGGTGGCTTCTCTCTGTCGCCATAAACCGAAGTGCCTGCACCCTAACCCCTTGCTCTTCAAAGCAGTATTCTAAAGTAAGTGCTGAAATGATCAGGTTCAAAGGGCATGACTTAGTGCGTCACTGGCAAGTTGAGCTTAAGCTGTCTTGTGGTCTATTCGCAAAGGATTATGGGGCGTAAACTGTCTATTCTCAAAGGATTATGCGACTTGGGCAAGTGTACTTCATTGAGAATTCCAGGCCCTGAAAATGTCTTCTTGCCCAAGGAACTGGGAATGACGTATAATCTCAAATGTTTCTGAGATGCGTACTGGTCCACTCTGAAAAGATTCTTGGACATGAACTCATTAATTTTCACTGGTGTGTCGGATCTTGGCAAGACTCACTCTCTACAGACCAACCTAGAGTTGCACTCAAATTTATTACGTCCAGGCTGGTATATTTGGTATTTAAATACCTAAAGAGAAAAGTGCCCACTTTCTACAGAAGAAATGAACATGCTCTCTTCCAGGGCGTTTCTTGAGGTCTTGTACCAGATGCCTCTGAGGATCCCACAAACTCTACTTTAAGAGGCAGACCACAGATTCAAAGTGCTGGGACATTTGTATTTGTATTTATTAAGCGCAACATTCATCCCAAGGGATATCACGGCGCTAGGAAGCGTATTCTGAAAAGACAGTAGAGAAGGCTCGATCATCTAGGAACAGAGGGAGCTATGTTAAGGGGCTGCAGGTACAGAAACCTATATTCTGGGGAACAGTCATGTTTTCAGCTTCGTCTTGAACGACGTGTACTCGTTCGTAAGGCGAAGGTCTAAGGGAAGTTCATTCCAATGGACTGCTGCCAGGCTGGAAAAAGAACGACCCCTGCCCTAGCTTTCTTAATGCGTTTGATTTTAGCCAGGGCATGATGGGAGGACCTCAATTTTCGTGTGGGAAAAATTGAATTCGATTTTGTCCTGCAAAATTCGGGGACCACACTTATGTAGCGCTCTGTGTGAATAACACAGTAGCTTAGGCTGCGCCCTTTGACGCACGGGTAGCCCAGTGGAGCTCCCTCAGACATTCTGATGCTGAGCTGTATTTACTTTTGTTACAGACCAGCTTGGCAGCGGCATTTTGGATCACTTGCAGTCGGGAGAAAAGATACTCAGGCATGCCCACGTAGAGCGCATTCCCTAGTCTAGTTTACTAGAAAGTAGTGCCTGAGTAATAGTCTTTCTGCAACTTAAGGGTATCCATGAGAAGAGTCTTCTTAATAGTTTAAGCGTAGCGAAACTTTTTCCGCATAGCGCTCGTACTTGATCTTGCATGGTTAATGCATTGTCAATAAGTATGCCCAGATTTTTTGCAACGCCTTTGGGTCCAGGGGCGGCACCTAGTGACTGGGGCCACCAGGTGTCATTCCAGAGTAGGTGAGCCCCTCCGAAGAGCAGGATTTCAGACTTCTCAGCGTTTAGCTTCAGACAGTGTTCCGTCATCCAAATTGCTGTTTCTGAGAGGCAGTTGCAATATAAGTCACTCCCAGAGAACTTCAAACCAAAGCCTAACTTGTTGAGTTTCAGAAAAGACCTACAATATTCCTTTCCACTCTTCGAGTACTCCCTCACCTATTGTCTTCCATGATGAGGTGTGCAGCGAATTATTTTAGAGTTCTGTGGCACCTAGAAAGTGCTTAATTTGTAAAAGAATACGTTTTGGAGGTCAGAGCTTTGCGCAGAAGCTTGCGAAGTGTGCTATTGAATGTTGGCGTGCCTCTTTAATGCACCGCCCCGCACTTTCTGCCTTTTTATCTCACTTTTGTGGGGTCCTGTTTTCTCCCTTTTACATGGTTTTACCGTCTTTCTCGTTCAACCTCCTTATTCCTCACTTGTGTGTTTTTTTACCTCTTTTGCTTTAGGTCAAAGTCTGTTGAGGGAAAGGGACTACCCAGAAAATTAAAATACCCCCCACCTCGATCCAAAAGTCTTATGGCACCAAGCAAATGAAGCGAATCATACCCCCCCATCCCAGAAGTGCCCTCTTGTCTCTTCCATCCAAGCATCTATCCATTCATCCTTCCATCCACCTAATATCCACATTTGCACGTTTACATTCTGTCATCCATTCATTCTTTCATTTATCATTAAGTCTTTAACCATTCCATCCAGCCTCCCTTCCTTATACAAACCTATCCATCAAATCTAGCCATTCATCTACCCTTTAACTCATCCATCTCTCCAGCCACCCTTTCACTCATCCATCCACTGTTTGAGTCATTCACTAATCCAATCTTTCACTCCACACTTTCACTCCATCCACTCATCCTCCCTTTCACTTATCAACTCATCCATACATTTACCCTTTCACACATCCATCCATGCTTTCACTCATCCGTCCATCCATTCACACTCTTTCACTCATAAATCCATTCTTTTACTCATTCATCCATACACCCTTTCATCCATTCACCTCCACTCATCCATTCTTTCACTCATCAATCCATCCACCCTTTCATCCATATATTCATACACCCTGCCTTTCACTCATCCATCCATTTCACCCATCCATCCTTTCTTTCGCTTATCCATCTTTTCGCTCATCCATCCATCCACCCTTTCACTTCATCCATCCATCCTTTCACTCCATCCATCGTCCATCCTCCCTTTCACTCATCCTATTCATCCATCCTTCCTCCCTTCCACCAAGCCATCCATCCTTTCACTCGCTCATTCATCCATCCGCTCCTCATCCATCGATCACCTTCCCTTTCACTCAGCCATCCATCTAACCTTTCTCTCATCATCCATCCACCCTTTCACTTATCCATCCTTTCTATCCATCCACCATCCCTTTCACTTAT
Organism: Calotriton arnoldi; assembly: GCA_963921515.1. NCBI lineage: Eukaryota > Metazoa > Chordata > Amphibia > Caudata > Salamandridae > Calotriton > Calotriton arnoldi. The sequence goes on along the minus strand of CAWUFW010002998.1, from coordinate 1,749,125 downwards.
CCATCCATCCATCCTTTCACTCATCCATCCTTTCACTCATCCATCCATCCTTTTACTCACACATCCATCCACACTTTCACTCACACATACATTCATCCATCCTTTCACACACTCATTCACCTTTGTCTGCCAAGTTACAGATAGATGAGGCCCATCAAGCACTCTACCCCGCTGTAGCTGCTACAGTTTAGGGTTCATGACACCCCAGCTCCATCTTTTCACTCATCCATCCATTTATCCTTTTGCTCATCCATCTACACACCCTTTTATTCTGTCCATCAATCCACCCTTTCACTCCGCCCATCTATCCATTCACCTTTTCACTCATCATTCATCTTCACCTTTCCACCCTTTCACTCATTCATCCATTCACCATTTGATCCATCAATTCACCCTCCCTTTCATTCGTCCAGCTTTTCTTTCACTTATCCATCCATCCTTTCATTCATCCTTCCACCCTCCCTTTCACGAATCCATCCATTCTTTCACTCATCCACCCTTACATCTATCCAGCCATCCATCTAGACATCCACCCTTTCACTCACTCACCCACCCTTTCACTCACTCACCCACCCTTTCACTCACGTTCCCATCCATCTGTCCTTTCACTCAATCAACCATTTCATGTTATTTATGAGTTTTTGTCTGCCGAGTTTACAGACCGAAGAGGCTCATCCAGAAATCCACCCCCGCTGTAGCAGCTAAAGCGGGTGGTAGACAACGCGCCTGGATGAGGAAAAATAAGTGCTGGCCCCCAGAAATGAGTGTCAGTGAACCTCACCTGCAACCACCACCTCAAATTAAAAACTGCACCTAGATACAAATTTGTAATTCACTCCCAATAAATAAAATAAGTTAACCAAACTATTGTTTATTCATTTGGGCATCAGCACAAAATATAAAGAAAATTCCTCTTTGTCAATTACTTTCCAAATGCTGCTAGAATAATCCCACACCGGATGTTGAATGGCTAAGACATAAAAATGTCTCCTGTGCACTGGTGATCTCATCACGCCTTATTGGCGCCCACCTCAGAGAGCCGCCAGTCCAACCATAACCCACGGAAAGAGTCCCACAATACATGGGCCCCAGAGTTGAACATAAAAAGAGGAAATTATGGTCCTTGAGAAAAAATATCAAAGAACAGCACATTCAAGGTCAAATTCTTTCCTAATGCCAGGGTAGTTGAACACACTGCGGACTGGGGCCCAGGATACAGCACATCTGGAAATTTTAAACTGGCAATAAACTACTACGAAGAAAAGCCCTAATTGCATACTATGCCATTAAGAAACCGCATACTTTTTATACTCTGACAAAATGAATGCCCAAATTTCTGACACCGTCTCGTGGTACTTTATGTGGGTGCGGTGTTGGATTCGGCATTATAAAGAGGTTTGGGGCTAATCTCCAACAGAAATAATAGCAAAGAAGCACAGAAATTGGCAAAACAGGACTGAAGAATGGAACTAGGGATGCCTCCTCGGCATCGGAGTCTGTGAGCCTATTATTGAATTCTAGTGCCACCCCCAAACAAGCATTAGCAAAGCTAATAGGCCTGGCATGCATTTTGAACCCTGACTAAAACTCTGAAGTTAAACTTGCTGGAGAGGAAAAACAAAAACATGAGTGCTTTCTGTATACAATGTATTTGTGACATACAGAGTTTAATGTGTAATGGATTCAGTGTATTTTTGAGGAGGTAAATAGTTTGGCACGCATGGCAGTGGAAGCACTCCACAGGAGGTAGAATGATATACCAAACAGTCAGTTGCATGAGGGTGAAAGTATTACTCCTCTGGATGGAGAAAAAAGCCCACTGTGTAAATAATTTAAAGAATTGATCACAATAGATCTTGCAGACAGCTGCACTTACACACTAGGCCTAAAAACTCGCCACCACAACAGACCGAAAAACCAATTAGCCGAAGGCCTACCAATTCACTACAGAGTGAAACTGCAGCACAGAAATCCTGGAACAGTACCCCACTCAATCCGCCCCCTGGGTCCCAGCTTCTGGAACCAATGAAAAGAGGAGGGGTAATTCAACGATCGTCTAGCGAGATGAAACACCTAGAACATTACAGATCACTTGGACAAAACTTCAGACTTTAACAATACCTTATTACACACAAAACCATAGTATACCCCTCACAAAACACAGCCTGAGAAACAAAATTCCTTAGGTTAAGACTGGCCAGAAAAGATAATTTCCCAAAAATTAAAAGTAAAAAAAAAAAATGGCTACCTCATTATAACACACATTTGTTGTTATAGTGCGGTTGCTTTTATATTTTACGGTCTGGTGCCAAGAACTTTTGATTTTACTATTATGTATATAATATACTTACTGTGAGAAAATGTCGCTTTTTATGCAATCACTTTCATTTTTGCTGAATTTATTTGCTGTTTTTTAGAATCTGCACACTGGGACACTGCTGTCCTGTGGACAGTGTATGTGCTGTGACCCCTAAAATGTGGAACTCGTGTATATGGCCATGGTATATGATGTAGAAACTACATCCATGGTACAGAAAGTTAAATGTTGTCTGTGGACTGCATCACTTATTTTGCCATCCACTAATGTGACAAGGAAAACTTTACTTCAGGCTTACCAGTTTTGTCTGACTTCTGCAGTTTAACTCTGCATTCCAGCTTGTCACAATAACCCCTATTGTTAGGGAAAAACATCACTTTTAATTATGAGTTACTCACCTATATGTAGGCCTTGTAGCCCACAAGGCAGCAAGCATGGTATGTAAACATGGACATGTAGAAATGTATTATTACCATGTCCATTCACTGACAAGGCCCCAAAAGCCATCTTCACTGTGGATGGCTCTGGCCGTTCCATAAGGAAAACTAGAGTACAGATTAAAATATTAGTTCTGCTATCTATGGTTTTGGACAAGCTAGAAAAATAATTCAGCCAATCTTTTTTGTATTTATTAAAAGTCCAATTGAACGGTGAAGTTGCATTTGTAATAAGTATTTAGGAAAATTAGCTTTTAGAAAGCTAGCTTTTCTCTGCCCGAAGCTCCTGGAGGCTAATTTACATTATTGCTCCAGGAGGTGTCCAGCCAATGCTTGTCCTTTAATGAGACGTGAAAACTGCTCCCAGAGCAGAGACAATGGCCTGAGTGTGGGAGATGTGTGTCTTCCCTGGCAGGAAGACCAGCTAGTTTAGACCTAGGAACTTCACTAACTTGAAAGAGACCTGTTCTTTTACAAGTAAATGTAAGGTGAGACCTGCAGAGGACTAGGCTTTTTCCCTGAGTCAGGCTGGCTCTAAACCCGGAGGAAGAGTGCTACCCCCAGAACCGGTTTTGAGTGACCACATAGAAAGGGACTGCTCATTTCCCTGGCTTCACTTCTGGGTGGGCACACAGGCTCTACAAAAGAGACAAAGAGTTTCTTCATTTTGAATTTTATGAGTGAGGTGCACTGTGGGATTGTTTGCAGTAGGGCAAACAGGAACTGCTGAAAAAGTGGGTAGAGTTGCTCACGGAAACGTTTATCCTATTTGGTAGGGAAGAGCCAGGAGTCGCTCAAATTCACTAGCTAGATCCAACCATAACTTTTGCACCCAAGGTACAGGGGTGGCACCTCTGTTATAGCGGAGAAGCATCTCCCCACTGCTGGAAACAGCAGACGTATGTAAAATAAAATGATAATAAAGCAGTTATAAAACTGCTTTATCATTTTATTTTTCTCCTGCAGCCGAGTCTTGAGGACGTGGCCATCAAGAGCAGGGGGAGTGGTGGGCTCAGGGCACTGCCAGTGCGCATGTAGGGTTGGCCTGCCGTCCACGGTCCGCCAAACCGACATGCGCACTTGGATATCTCCAGGCTGTTGCTTGGAGATATCAGCACGCTCAGGAGCACAGGCGCCCCGTCCCTGCTGGAGCTTTGAACCAGCCTGCTCCGCCCAATCCTTATGCTTCTCTCATGCTGGTTAATACCAGTATAAGAGTAGTGTCTGGATTGGCGCAGGGGAGTCTGGGAGCCTATGTGAGCATCGGAGATGTAGAGGCAGCAAACGTAAGGCTGCAGATACGTTTTTTTCCCCCCGTGCTGTCCCACCGATTTCCCCTGCCTAGGCCGCTACTACCAAGCTTACCCTCCTCAGAACACTTTCTGGACCTGTGGAAGAATAGAAGAAGGTCTGGACCTTTGTTTTGAGACCTGTTGGGAACCCCGAAGAGCTGGACTTGCTCCCAGGACAAACAAGTAGACTCCATAGATCAGGTGGCAGACCTTCTGTCCTTCTGTGTGGCTGCAGGGAGAAAACAAGCTGCAAGAGATCATTTCTTTGCAGTGCTTGGCCGACCAGTTGCAACTCGACCTGGACTGAACCTGTCTGGTGGCCTTTGCTTGAACGAGTCTTTACCCCCAAGTGCTGTTTCTGAGGACCTGAGACCTTTGGATGTGTTTAACAGGACTTCTCCTAACATCTTTAAAACGTAGAAAGTTTTTGGACTCCCAGACGTCTGGAGGACTGGGATCAAACACCGCAACCAATGTGCCCATGGTGCGACCTCGCTGGGCTGAACACACTGGTTTCCCCCGCTTGGAGCTTCTCTGCAGCAGCAAACCCATTTCACCGTGCTCTCTGTGAGAAAATTTCTGACCTCATGTAACTCGATTTCAGATGCAGCCTGCAACCTTGTCCTGTTGGGGGATTCTGAGCTCCAAAAAAGAGACTATATTCCAAACATAGAAATAGTCACTAAGCAAATGCTAAAAGTATCTGGTCAACGCGAGGACTTTCTCTGGGCGTAAAATTTGAATTTTCCCGCTCATAGCTTTTCCCACCATAAGCAACGGCTTCATTGGGGCCTCATCCAACAGCTAGCTGTCCGACTTCGAGAGGACTTCCTTGGATATGGACTGCAACCTTGCCCCACTGGAGGATTTCCACTTCCGAGACTGAGTCCCAGGGTAAAATTTCTGACCTGTGCTCTATCATGGTCGGCCAGAAATCACACCTAATTTCCTGTCTACCGTCGCGCGACCATAGACCATCATTGGCACTTTGTGCTTTTGGCACTATTTTTCCTTTAAACGTCTAAAATTCATATCTCCGGTTCCCCTTATTGTTTTTTTGTCATTTTGGTGTCATTTTCTTTATTACATTTTACTATATATATTTTTTTCTTAATTGGAGTAGGGTTTTTATTGTGGTGCGTTTTTTACTTTTTAACTGTCTGGTAATTCTAAATGCTTTACATTTTTTCTCTAAGGTAAACATGTCTGCTACCATGGATTGAGCTCAAGTTTAAATTACTAAAACCTCTGACTGGACCTAATAGGTTAGTGCAGTGTTTCCATACTGTGGGTTGCGACCCACTGGTGGGTCATGAGCTGGTTTTTGGTGAATCACAAAAGTCCAAGCAATAAATTAAGACGCTTTTAAATTCTGTATATATCGTGTCACATTTGCTGCGTTTCAAAGACAGCGGTCAAATGTCAGACTGTCTTTTGACAAATTGCTGCTTATTTTTATTTTATTTTTAAACATGGGATTGGTGTTTACAAACTCTTCTTACTATGCAACCAGAGAATTATGGGACAATCTTGCTGGAGTACAGGGAGTGTGACAGGAAAGGCTGTAGGATGACACACAACAAAATGTAAATACTTGTAAATACCTTTAAATAAGCTGTACACATTCAGCAGTTAGGAGGGCAAAAATGAAGCAGATTTTTTTTGTAATTCTGAAGTGTGATGGAAAAGATATTAATAGGATCAAAAAAAAATCAAGACAATTTACTCGGTGGTGCACAAAGGATAAATATTCACTGAAACCCGATTTCCAATCATTCATTTTTGTGCAATATAGTTTTATCAGTAAAACTGTGTGTTTGCAAATATAGTGGTCATTTCAATAGAAGATGTACTGTCTGTAAATAACTTCACTGTGAGTGATGTGAGTGATAGCATTCTGTGCTTTCAGAAGGCGCACATCCACACGTAAAGTAGTTCCCTTTAGTGCGAGGGACAACTATGGCAATATGTGCTTTTTGAGACCCCAAAAATATTTTTGCTTTTAACTAGTGTTATTTTTTTTTTATATTGCCGATGACTTGGTAGGTCTCCTAACAATGAAGTTTTGCAAAAATCATGACAAAACAATAATTGACAAAATCAAAAGACTGGCATCCAAAACTGAATATATCGCCTTTACCGGTGCTTGTTTTGTTTTTGGCCGATTCTGTTCCGCATTGGCAAATTATCTTTTTTTTTTTTTTTTTTTTGCCGATGTTGAACAGTCTCAGCGGAATATACTGGCAAAGCCAAAAGGTCAGTAATGCGCTATTTGTTAGATTTGTCAATGCTTGTTGCTTTATATTTTGTCGGTTTAGGGTAACCAGATTTTGAAAAGCCAAAAACGGGGACATTCCAGGAAGATAGCAGTAGGGCTGCAATTCTGTATCGATCAAGTGGCACTGAATGACCTAATTGACCACACTCCCCAACACAGGTAGTGATGCTGTAAGGCAGTGATACTCCAAGTACGGCACTGGGCTGCATGCTGCCCTCCTGACCTTTACATGCGGCCCCTGGGAAGCAGCAGCACTGGGCTGCTGTTTACTCGACTCAGCACGAACAAGATTTTTTTTTTTTTAAATATACAGTAAGCACTTATTTAAAGGTTAATTGTAGTTAGGGAAAGGAAGTAACTAAGCCCTTAACTTTAGGAACACCTTCATTTTTACCAACAGCAAATGTGTAAAAATGCGATAGTCTTTTAAAAAAAATTCAAAAAGTGTTTCATTGACCTGTAGAACCATTGCATTTTGGTAAATCACATTATAGCAGTGCATTCAAAAATCTTTTTTTTTTTTTTTTTAAATGATGGGTTTCAAACATGAATTTAGAAACGTTCATGCTTCCCCCTCCCATCTTGACAACAATGCCATTAGTGATTACATCCAAGCACAGGAGATGGTTTTAAACAGCATGCATCCTGAAGTTGTGTATTTTAAGTTCCTCTTCTATGTGATAATGAAGAAAAAGGAGGTAAATTGAAATAAAACAGTTGCTCAGGGTCACACAATTTGTTCAATTGGAGAAGCCGGAATTCATCCCAGGTTTTCTGGTTTCACATTGCGCAACTGAGTTCAGCCTCAAAATATCCATGCTTTGCTTCCCCTACACTGACTTTACAGCCCACGCTGGCATCAGTGCGGCCCTCGGTCACACCAAAGACCAAACTTTGCCCCCAGAAAAATGTTTGTGAGTACCCATGCTCCAAGGCTAATTAAACGAAACTTTTACACAGTGTATCATTGGTGTTAAATTGCTTTTTAGTAAGGACTGCTAACTAAGTCAGCACATGAAAACTTCCAAACCTCTGTGTTCACTCTCGGCCCTCTCTGAAAACGGTGGTGCTAAATTAACTGCTGAAATTTGCGGGGACAGATAGTGAAAAACCAGGGCTGTTCGGACCAGTTTGAGATGCCTGGTCACCCCATGTCAGTTAATTAAAAGGCACCATCACCTGGTACCCCTAGATTTTTTTCTTGGAGTGACAAATCCCTATGCATGGATTCCTTCCTGGGGTCTGAGGAGCTGTATCACGTAGGTGCAGGAGCCCTGTGAGTGGTGGCGGGCATCCCTCCCTAACCCTGGTGAGATTTCACTCTTCCCTGGTTGTTTTATCATTCTGTGTGGGTGTCGGGTGCGCACCCTCTTTTTTTTTTTTTGCACTTTTATATAGCGCGAACTGGACCCGAAGGTATCAGAGCTCTTTACATGAGCACCAGTTGCATTACAGATGAACATGTCCATTTTTAGGCACGGGGAGATTAAGTGATTTGCCCAGAATCACAGGATGCTTGAGCCTCTCGCCAGACTCAAACCTAGTTCCCCAGCTTCAAAGTCGGCCGCTCTAGCCGTTAAGCCTCACCCTCTTCAAATCGAAGCCTGTTTATGTTGGGGAGGGAACAAAAGACACACAATTGATGGACGGAATGCAGAACAAATCAAAACGTTCACCCCCCGCCCCCCCCCGCCCCGTCAAGAGATCTGGGTTAAATCCATCATTCTTTTGCTCACCATGCCACCCCAGTTTAGACTAGGCAATATGCAAATCAGTCTTGACCCTCTGCCTCATGGGAACAGGCCTGCCCCAACTGCCAAGCCAGGACGTGGGTCCCGTGCTCTCCATGCCACTGGAGTCAAGCTATCCTGGCTGATGAGGGGTGAAACCCCGAAACCGGTCCTAGGATGCTTGTTTCCAGTCCAGGGAGGACCTGGCCTGGCAGTTCGGCTGGACTGTTCCCATTGGGTGCAGGGTCAAGACTGATTTGCATATGGCTGGGTTCAAACTGGAATGGCATGGGGAGCAAAAAAACGATGGATTTAGGCCCAGATCTCTGTACTGGGGTGAATGTATGACATTGTTCTGCATTCTGTCCATCAATTGTTCTTTTTGCATCTGTTGGGGAGGGGGCACGACCCCTCCCTCCTTTGCATCTGGGTGTCTTCCCTCCTGTCTCTCTGTGGTGATGCCAAATATTGCTCCACTGGAGTCAGCCACACCACAGCCTCTCACGGACGAAGGGCGGTTGTGCGTGCTGCGGCTGTGCTGTTTTGTCCTTTGTGCATTATTACAACCCCGTTTGACCTCCCCTCGCTGTTTAGAGAGCTCTGCCCCCTCTGTGTGTATTCTCGTGATGAAGTGGGCCGGGATGTTAGCTTGTGAGCTCGATCTGCTGAGGAGGGTTCTGCGCGCGCTCCTTCATGGGAGCTGGGCGGGGGGGGGGGACTAGCCCCCTCATAGTATACTTGTACCCCAGCTCTGGCAGCGGGGAGCGTCTCCCGCCCCAGCTGGAGAAGCATTTCCAGATGTTCTCAGGGCCCCTCCTCGCCTGTTTTCTGCAGGGTGGGCGGAGGAGTATTTGGGACAGGAAAGGTTTGTGATATTTGTAAACCGAGTACAGCCCTTCTTTCTTGGCGCTGACACTTGGCGGGGAGAGACTCCTTGACCAGAGGTGTGGAGGGAGAGGGGAGGTCTGTGGAGCGGTTGGGTGGGTGTGTGCGTGCCGACCACCTGGTTTTCATTAGATTGAGGGCGGCTTGCTGAATGTTAATAATGGGTCTCTGGAAGAGGGGAATTATGTTCCCACAAGGAATGTTCCTGCATGACCACAGGCTTTAATGGGGAGCACTGGCAGTTCCATTTTAGGGGCCTGGATCCCCAGTATTTGTGGTTGGGGTGCCCACCCGGCCACAGAGCATGATACACGAGGTGCGAAATGGAGTCGTGATTGGTTGGGCATGGTCATGTGATTCTGCAGCCAAGTCCTTTGTTTCATCCTTGCCTTCGGAAGACTGAGGGGGAGCAGGAGTTACAGGCCAGAACTGGGTAATGCTCAGTGTAAAATGGCCACTTGCCCTCGTTTTCTTTTTTTATCCTAAGTGTTCTACAAAAGTTAAGTTTCACTGTTCTTTATTTTGGATGTTCTCCTGGAAACCCTGGTCCTAATGTTATGTTCCGCGTAGCCCGATAGCAATAGATCTTTAGCTTCCTCGTGAGGTGACATGGATCCCTGGAATGTTGCCCTGCCTGGATTGTTTGTATTCAGATGCACGTTGCTTCGTTTGTTTAAAAAAAAAAAAAAAGTGCGTGGGCCCAAAGTTTATTTTGAGTCCTCTGCCGATTGCTGAATACCGTCTAGTCCTGACTCCCCTCATACGCCCTTCTTTCCTCACACTCCACTGCCTGTCTCTTTATCTGTGCCGGGTCTGGTGGCTCAGTGGACTATTGCGTCCACTGCAGGGGCTTGTGTTCAAACTCATGGTCACAGGTTCAAATCCCGATGGGTCCACTCAGCCTTTCATCCATCTGAGGATGATAAAATGAGTACCATTGAGTTGGGTAACAATAAACATCTGTTATTTAGCACCAAGATACCTACGGGTGAACGTGCGCTTTACAAATACACGTTATGTTTATCTCACTCTTGCATGTTCTTTTTTACGTTCTTTCTCTGCCTCTTTCTTGGTTCTGCCTTTTTATGGCCTGGCTTCAGGGCCGGACTGGGAACCGAAACCGGCCCTGGCAAACTGCTCGGCCGGACCCCCTAGGGGGGAGGAGGGGTGTGCGGCCGAGCTGTTTGCAGCGCCGGTTTCGGCCGATTTTGTTATAGGGGGCCGATATTGCCGGCCCCCGGTAACAAAAACGGCCCCCAACCAGGCGGCCCACCGGGGAAACGCCCGGTGCCCGCTACGGCCAGTCCGGCCCTGCCTGACTTGACAGCTCGGCGGTCACCAAGCAATTGTGAGCATCACTAGAGAGGGACTTTGACCCCACTCAGATGTTAGGAGCACGGAATACATGTTTTGATTGGGCTGAAGTTGTGTGCTTCCGCAAAAAAGGGCTCGCTCTTCACACAGCTGTGATTAGTTTATTTATCTAGCTGCTTGAGCTTGAACTTTTTGGAGCACACACCTGATATTGCAATGCTATTAAAGTGTCATAGATAACTGTGTAATTTATGGTGTTTTTCTCTGGTAGCAGCACAAACGGGAGGGGGCAGTCATTAACCTACATGGATTTTTAGGTCTGGCTTGACTTTGCAACTTTAACCAGACCTTTTAACCTACACCAATATTATTCTGCCGTTCTTTACTTCCACACAAATACATATCCATTCCCATGCTATATACTTGTAATGCTTCGCATTACCGTACAATATTCCTTTAAAGTCAGACCTATTGGCATTGCTAATGCTTGTTTCTCTCTTGCTGTGGGTTAAAGTATGGTGATGAAAAAAATGTCCTAGTCCCCACAACTGTGTGCTGGTGCCCACCACTTGCAGCCACATGCACAAATTTGGTACTGTGGTTGCATAAGCATGTTCAGCTTTACAAAATATAACAAGCTTTGGCAATGCCAATAGGTCTCGCATTTGTGAGAGTTAGAGCTATCAGCGTTGCAAAGGACAAAGTCTTTTACCCATGTGTTTTGGTTTGGAATGGAGTGGATGTATGTGGTGTGGAGTGGAATTATGTGGGTTGGATTGGAATTTTTAGCTGTGGAATTGTGTGTGGTGGAAGTGAGTGGTGTGGAGTGGATTTGTGTAGTGGAATTATGTGGCACTATCGATAGATAGGGGTGAGAACTGCACAGAGTAGATAGCCCATATCAGGATGTCTAGACACCAATATATACTGATGTTAAGATATGCTGACGTCAAGCTACATCAATATTAAGGTACGCCGATGTCAAGATAAGAAGATGTCAAAATATGCTGATGTCAAACTACGCCGTCGTCAAGATATGTTGACTTTAGCATACAGCAACATCAGAATATGCTGATGTCAAAGCCTGAGAAGGTTGTAGTGGTGGCTCCAGAATGCACTAAACACAACTGGATGTCTGCGAGTGTGTGTGTGTGTATGTGTGCATGCTTGCTTGTGTATGAGTGTGTTTAGTTACATTGTTGATACACGTATTTAAATGTATATTATCTAAAAAATGTAGTGCATGCATGTCACCTTTCTTTAATACCCTTTAGGTACATATCTTTATTTGCATATTATACACCTGCATGAGACATAGATGGACGGATGGCGGTAAACGTTGGAAAGACAGTGGGTGGGTAAATGGACGGATGTAGATGGTTGTTGGAAGGACAGTGCGTGGGTAGACCAATGGAGGGAGTTGGGTGTTTGAAAGACAGCGGGAGGATGGATGGATGTGTTTGTTGGAAAGATAATGAGTGGGCGGATGGACGAGCGGAGGTGAGTGTTAGAAGGACAGAGGGTGGGTGGATGGATGAGCGGGCAAATGGATGTATAACAAAGGCTGCAGATTGTAACAAAGCGGGTGTGTATGTGTGTGCCTCAATATATACATAATTGGGAAAGTGAGAGCCAATTTCACTCTTTTGTTGCACATCACAGCACGTAAAGCCTCTAGTTCACATCCATGTCCTATTCCGAGTTATCGCACCTGCTTCTTGAGCTAGTATGGTCCATACCCATGATAGTGTGTGGACTAAATACATAAGATTCTGGGAGGAGAATGCGCTATTGATGTATTGATCCAATCAGAACCTCTTGCCTCTCTAAAATCTAAGGGACCCACCACCGGCTTGCTGCCTCTGCGGACTCATTGCTGCAGGGAGAGGTTTGCTGTGTGTGCACATATTGCACTGTGAAATGCCGGTCAGTCTTCAGGTCCCTCTGACCCATGACGTGGGCTTTGGAAACCACTGTAGAAGCCTATCTGCTGTACTGTCACTTGCTAGGCATCTACGTGTATTGTACCGAAGTGCTGAGGAACAAGATGGCATAAATTCACAAATGTGTAGCGAAAGGTAAAAAAACAAGAGGGGAGAATTAGATACAAAAATAAATATATAATGAGAAAAAAACTGGAACATGTAGAAAAGGCAAGGGGGTGTGAGGAGGCTGACAGTTGGAGTGTTAGAAAAAAAGTCAAGTAAAGTAGAAAAGAAAGAAGGCGCACATATAGAAAATGGGCTGAACGGTAAAAGAGCCAGAGTGCTCAAGTGCCACAAAAGGTAGGCCGAAAAGATTAAGATAGCTGCTGTGGTGCTTTGGTTCTCTTACAGGAAGGTTGTGGGTCAAAAACAGTTTGCTTGCCCTTAATAAAGACGCATGCATTTTCCCATATTAAACAAAAATGCCAGATGCTAATGCTTAGACTACTACTGAATTGGTGAGAGAATCTAGCGTAACTGCGAGCTGTCGTCGTGGGAACTGGGGAACCCGGTCCGAGTCTTGGCGTCGCCTCAATATCTTGTGATTCTGTGCATTTTTTTTTTGGTACGACCCGTACCAAAAAAAAAATGTATGTGCATTTTGTAATGTAACTGCTGTTCATGTAAAGCGCTCCAATACCTTCAGGTCGAGTTTGCGCTATATAAAACAAGCATTTGCAATGCAATAGGTCTCGCATTTACTAGAGTTTGAGCTATTGGCATTGTAGATTACAATGCCTTTTATTAATGTGTTGATTTTTCAAACAAATAAATAAAAGGCATTGTCATTTACAATGCCAATAGCATAAACTCTCGCAAATGCGAGACCTATTGCATTGTAAATGCTTGTTTCAGGTGTTTAGCGTTTATGGCCTCCAGGCTTCCCTTGCTACAGATATCTGAGTGGGTGGTCATCAGGCCTTGCCTGGACTGCGAGTGCCGTGACTGCCTGCTGCTGACCCCCTTGCTGGCCATTCGCCTGCTCTCCAGTGCCAGTATGGATGTATACTTGCAAACACTATGCCCCCACCCGAAATAGGTGCCCGGTGCGGTCACACCGTTTGCACCACTCTAATCTGCTCAAGGTTCCTGTGACCTCAGTGACAGAGTCACAGTGACTGGATCAATGTTGCTCTAGGGTGTGCTGCTTCGTATGCCTGCCCGCAAGACTGGAGATGAACGTCAGTATTGATTGTGATGGACAGTCCTTCAATGTTAAACCACACCTGCCACTGCTAGGGTTCACCTGCTGGTGCTAAGACACCAGGGCTTCAAAGGTCTAGTGGGGCCTTCTAAGGTCTAGCATGGGAATATGCTCCCTCAGTAGAGTGGTCTGGTGGACTGGTCATGAAGGCTGAACCCGGTTCTCCAGTTCCAAATTCGGCAGCTCTGGCCATAGTGCCACATCCTCTCCCCCACTGAACACCGTACTGCCCCACTGAAAGAAACTCGCACTGCCTTCAGCTACAACCTAATTGTGCCCACTATAAACACCTGGAAGTGGCTCAATTCAAATTATGCACTAGACAAGAGTAATATGCTGCCTAAATAAAAGTAACAACATCCCGGAAAAAGCAAACACTCATAGGGAATGCAAGATTAAGTAAAGCATGTGAAATGTAAGCAGAAACAACATGGTTACCTTAACGATTTCTCACTCACTATTTAGAAATCAGTGAGTGCTTTTACCTGAAAAGTTAAGGACATGACTACAGGGCTCAGAAAGGACCCTTTCAATGTCCTTTGCTTATATCCTTACAAAACGTAAGCAGTATGGTTTAAAAAGACCACATCCATAAACACAGAGCCGTGGTACACATTTTGTTTTCCAATCCACCCATCAACCAGGTATTGCAGTACCTTCAGGATTGGTGTACTTCCCCACCCGGGGAAAACAATGCTGTTCAAAGTGAGACAGGAAAACAAAAGTAGCGCTTCACTGCAAACTCTGTAAAGTGGCGCTAATGTGTTTAGCTGTGAATAAAATCAATCTGGTCACTTTGCAAGCACTCTGTCTTGCTTTATTTTGTTATGTATTTATTTTTCATATTTTAAACCTTTTATTTCTCTCCGTCCCGAGGCTGCACTTTGGAATAGAAAAATGTCAGAAAAAGGGCATTTCTAGCAAGAGTGTTTTTTGCTTTTTGGGATCCATTTCACAGGGAAGCAAATAAATGAAAGAAGGAAAGAGAGGTTGTGAACCGTTTCTTCAAGTCACGGTTTTCAGTAAGTGAGGAGCTAGACAGAGACGGAATAGGAGGAAGAAAAAGGGAGGAGGAGGGCAGCTGCCAGCGCAGAGCAGAAGTGGACATTGTCTATGTCTTCTCTGGGCAGAGTCCTTTTCCTTCTCTGCTCGTACCGCCCGTCCCCGAACGTCCACGAAAGCAAGCCGAGTCTTATCTGAAGGCCTTTGCTAATTCTGCCATCCTGGGACACAATTTTGAAAAGAAAAAGCAGGGGAACGGAATCGTTTTAATAAAAGAAGTAGGGGCACGCCGTGCCCTGCCGATCCCGCCGATCCCGCCCACTTCGACCACTGGTTTGAACCCCCCAATAAAAGCAAAGTGCTCGGCGAAGATCAGGTGTTAAACAGGGGACAAGGGCAGCACCTGGGCATACCTTGCCCTCTCCATGTTGGCCCACCCACCCACACCGAATTGCGGGCATTTTTAATGCCAGTATCCAGCATGTGTTGTCAGCCACGTCTGCCTCGTAGCGCTACGGTTCGACGCGAGTGCATGTGACAAGATCATCAAGAGTCACAAACTCAAATCCCAGCAGGCTGACTCCGCCTTTCATCCTCCAGGGATAATGCCCGGAGTACCACTGTGAGGCATAAAAAAAATCAGGTCGTTTGAGTGTGTGCACACAATTCGGTAAGTATTATACTTTGCAAACAGTCCTTGCGAGATTATTATGTAAAAGAAATACTTCATGACAACCGAATTCCAAGCGGCTGCGACAGTTATCCAACATTTGTGGAGCGCACCGCTGCCGCCAGGGGACCCGGATGTTTGGCGGGAAGGTGTGCTTGGAGTATGTTCTATGTCTGAGGGGTTGCGTGAGATTCTGTCACACAGTAGTGTTGAACCTGTTGCTGTCAGCAGGTGTGCTAATGAGCCAGAGCCGCGCGAGATGGGACAAAGAGTACGTCATGTTGTTCCTTTCAATCGTCTCGGTGTGGAGAATCAGGTAGCTCAGAGGTCTCCTGGAAGAATCCTCTGGGAGTCCTTGCTGCTATAAGGCAATGGTGGCTGTTTGGTGCGGCTTGTGGACTGGATTCAGTAGATCTATCTACATGCTGACGGATTTGTCAGTGGTGTTTTTTTGAGAGTCCAAGATCATGTTAGAGTCTGCAGGTTGCTGAGCTATGTTTTATCGTCTTCCTGAATGAAGGCCAGGTGGGTTGGTATTTTCCGCCATTTCTGCTGGTGGAACAAAGGCCCTATTCCTTGGAGTGCTCAGTGAGCTATTCACCGTTCATTCTGCACCTACAAGCTAGCGGAGTAAGGTAACGTGATCCAAGGGTTTAAAATGGAGGAAAGGAGTACGATCTACCGATTAGAAGGAAGGCTTCAGCAAAAAGTCTATCTACGCCCCCCACCTCCAAAATAAGGTTTGCGTCTTGTCCTGTCCTTAGCAGGCACGCAATTTCAACAGATCGCCTCCGACGTGCTGGTCCCAATGCTGTGTGGTAGGCAAGCCATAAACATGATGAACACGATGAACCTGTTCCGTGGCGCCTTCCACGCGGCATCCAGAGGCCGCGAGCAGCTATCAGCCGGCGCTGAATGAACAATGAAGTAACATCAACACCAACAGGTCGTGAGCAGCGGAAGGCGCCGTGTGATATTATTCAAACATAATGTAACAGAATGTCACAGAAAACTTAACACCTGCT
Organism: Calotriton arnoldi; assembly: GCA_963921515.1. Classification (NCBI taxonomy): domain Eukaryota; kingdom Metazoa; phylum Chordata; class Amphibia; order Caudata; family Salamandridae; genus Calotriton; species Calotriton arnoldi. Next base: position 1,732,986 of record CAWUFW010002998.1, on the reverse strand, counting down.
ATATGTCCGCTTAAAGTACACCTTAGAAAGGCGCTGCTTCGTGGAGAGGGCATCTAACTAACCACATATTTATTTTACGGCACTGCCATAAGCGATCTAAAAGCACCAACGTCATCATGACAGAAAGACAAAACACAACAGGCATTGCCGCGAGTGGTGCGCGAGAGCGCGCCGTTCGCTTGTGTCAGGGAGCAGGCCATCTGTTTTGCATTATGGCGCACGAGTCTGGGCACGATAATGCAAAACAGATGTCGGCCGTGCGGGTAACAGACACCAATAGGCCGTGGGCGGGGCAAATGCGGGACATGCGCCCGCATTTGCCCAATTGCGTGCTGTCTTTGTTAGAAAGACGCACGCAACGCCCAATAGCCTGCAACGATAACAAAACCACACGCACGAGCGTGTGGTCAGCTTTCAGAAGCCCCTACATGAAGTCTCGCTGCGCGAGCAGTGCTGCGCACTGCAACGCTAGGCGCGAGACCTAAAAAGGAAAAATGGTAGGTGCAGAGTTTAAAACAGGTGTTACTTCACAAAACTAATGAAGTTTGCCAAAGTGAAGTAATGCATCACCAACCCTTTTAACTGCGTGTGAGATCAAAGCAGTGACATCTCAAGACGTGATACAGAGCCTACCCCCGGAAGTAAACTTTTGATATTCCCCCGAAGTATTGGAGCAGCAAATAACCTTGTCATATGCACATAAAACAGCAATAAAAAAAAAATAAAAAAATTCTAATCAAGTTGAAATCAATAGCAGAATAACAGAAGGTGCGGCAGGTAAATTGCTTGCTTCAGGTATACAAATGCTCCTTCCCAGGTTGTGTAAGATGAATGGTGTTAGGGAACCCGTGCAATTGTGGTGAACATAAAAATAAACAAACGTTCAGTCAACTTCGAGGAATGCACAAAGCTGCAAAAACAATATCTGGGATGTGATAAGAAGAACCAGGAAGAGGGGGGTAAGGATACCTTTAAAAAAAGAGCTATTTAAGCGCTATGACACAGTGTAGGCCGCATCATAGCACATAAATGGTACCTGAATTCCAGTGGGAGCAGCAGGAGAGGAAGTGGCGTAACGTCAGATCTGCCGACCTTGGAGATTGAGAACCAGGTTTGAGTCTCCGCATTGACTCAATAGCCTGTGATTCTGAGCAGATCTCTTCATCTCTCTGCCCCTAATAAAGAACGAGAAAAGCCTAAGTGGTTTGTAGGCATGAGCACCTACAAAATGATGTGAACACAAAAAAGTATAGTAAAGGCCCAAGATGAAATGGTTTAAACATAGTGCACAGGAGAGCAAGTGGAAGAACAAAACTGTAAACACACTGAGAGCAGCTTAAGGGAAAACGTGTTGAAGGTATAACTTTTATAATGTTATGTAAATAAATGTGCTGAGAGAAGTGGAAAAACACATGCACTCTCATGTAGAGTGCTAGGTGCTTTTGACCAAACAGTTGTAGCTGGCTGAAGGTACCACACACGACAAGGGTGACCTGATAGCACCTGCAGCTCACATTTAAGAACCCCTGGGGTGCAGTCTGAGAGCCAGAGGGAGCCAGAACGTACTCAGAAATAGCCAAATTCCTTCACCTTCAGACGGGCCATGAGTAGGTCACCATCAGCTATGGAGGACCACCCAACCAGCATCGAGGCCACGCCCTCCTTAATCAGAGATGCTGCAGTGGACTCACCGAGACTGTGTGATCGCTCAGGGGGTTAATGCATACACTGTTAGGCTTGGCGTGTGTGTGAGAGGAAGACTAGGTCTTTGTCTATCTGGGGTCAATAAAATCAGTTACCCTGAATTGGGCAGCTAGCACAAACAGGAAAAAGACAGTTTAACTTCATGTATTGATATAAATGATCAATATATTGATCGTGTAATCAGGTCTCGGAGACATCTCTAAAGCCTGTGCTGTATAATGTTACTAATTATATACTTGTTTCATCATTAAGCCATCCATGGCTTTAATATGATGCTGGTATAGTGGTCGATGCTGCAATTTATTGCTTTATAAAACACAGCAAATAACAGCATGGCTCAGTGAGTAGAACGCTCTCTGCTGACAAATGCAGTGGTCTTAGGGACGCAAATTATTTCGGCACACAGGTCTAGGCCCAAAATGCTCCACATAGATCACAGCCATGAGGTAGCAGCCACTATCACATGCAATCAGGGCCTCTGGAATTATGTGACATAGGCAACTCGAGTGGCGGTGTTTTAGTAACTTTTGATCTGTTTGAGCGTAAAACATTTTTTTTTGTTAAAATCTGAAAATTACGAGGAAGATGATAGATTATGTGGCAAGTGCGGAAACTCCATAATGACACAGAAAAGATCTCAGCCCCAGAACAGCATAATTCCAGTGGCCCCTAAATTAGACCATCATTAGCCAATAAATTAGTCTTTACTGCACTTTCTACAGTGTTAAGTGCCATGAGCCATACATATGGTAAAGTTTTGCTATACAAACGCACTTAAGATACGCGTTCCATTTCAGGGTTTTCTTCTCAAAAGAAATTTGAGGTTCACATCTCAATTCGCTCCATAAGCACCTCTCTCTGATAGCAGTTGCTACAACAGACCTGATTCAACAGTACTCATTGAATCAACCTCGGAAGGATGAAAGTCTACAGTGACCCTCCTGTGAGATTCAAACTTCTGACCCTCAAATTACATGCAGAGCTCTGCAACAGGCACACAAACCCATGAAGCAAATCTGGTGATTGCCTCCTGCACACTGATGGCACCTGGTCTTAGGCCTGTCCTGTGGCGCAAGGACACGGGCTGAGAGAGAGATGGTCCTGGGTGCACTGAGAGCGGGTAAAGTGATCCCCATAGCGCTGTGTGTGTTCGCTAGCGTTTGTGTAGGTCTGTATATGTTTTCCCAACTTCAAAGAGAACGCTTTCCGCTTATGCATGCATTTTTAACGCTGCCTGCATCACTTTTGCCGCTTGTTCTTCACACTTATTTCCTTCTCTCACCTTGTCGCTATCTCACTGTTTTCGCTTTGAAAGCATTATGCTTTTTTTCTCTCTCCAATGTGTCACATTTTCACAGCTTTCTCCTCCAGTATTCAAAATACAGTTTAAAAAAATGATTTCTGTCTCTTTGCCATAGTCTCCCTTTGACAGTAAATTTCTACACAGAGCTCAAACAGATAATAATAGCGCATCAACACTCCAGTGTGGGTGCTTGGGGAAGCAAAAGGGAGGAAGGGGTTAAGGGTGGGTGCATAGTAAAGCGCTTCGACGCCTCGTCAGGGGTAGTAAGCGCTATATAAATGCAATTACAATTACAATAGTTGGTGGGTAACTTAGTGAGCGAAACGGAGACAAACAACCCTATAAAATGCTGATTGTTTTAGAGAGAGGATGTGACATAACAACCGGTGCTGCTGACTTTGGAATTGGGGAACCGGGTTCGAATAAGCGTCAGCCTGTGTCTACAAAAAATACAAAAATGCAGAGACATGCCCATCTGAAAAATTTAAATAAAACAATGGCGAAAGCTGTAAAAAATGCCTTAAGTTTAGTGGTAGTACAGGCAATTGGACGGGTGAAAGCGTACAGCCAAACTAAATAAACAAGAGACAAGCTGGAGCTCTGAACCGGAAGCAGGTGCATTAAACGCTTAGTATGCAAATGAAAGAGAGCTACCAGTGTAGTGGCCATCTTAGATAGGAAACCGCTCGTGGTAGTTTTAATAGGTAAAAGAAGAGTAAACCTGTGCTCTTCCAGGTTGAACCAAAAATGTATAACAGTGAACTACCATGTTATGAGATCGTAGTACCACAGCCAATCCATGTGCACTGCACAGAAGTGGGACGTCCCTATTGGTGGTCAAGTCCGCATGTGCCTCTGTAGTGTATAAATACTCTGAAAGCTAAACAAGTTAGCGGTCTGAAAGAGTGTGGCATAACGTACAGAGCTGCTGACCTTGGGACTGGGGAACTGGGTTTGAGACTCTGCATTGGCTCTCCCAGTTCCTACAAAAAAAGATGCAGATTGGAACAAATAAAATTAAACAATTGCAATCTACACAAAATACAGCACAGAAACAAAATAACAAATGCCGATCCGTATTGGAAATGATTGAACTCCTTCGGTGAACACATACAGGAAGAAAAGCCCACACCAAATAAAAAAATTACAAATGCCGATCTGATTGGAATTTGTTGAGCTCTCTTCAGGTGAATGTATGCAGGAAGAAAAGCCCACATCAAAGAAAAAATGAGTGTGCCGAACAAACCATAAATAAACAAAAGTGTAGGGGGACATGTAACAGGGGCAGTAGCCAGGAAAGTAAAAAACCACACCCAAAATACAAATAGCAACGTTTCACCAATGAAAAGAAAGACATTTTTAAATGTACACGAAGGAACAAATTAAAATGGATGGGCGTGATAAAAGCTATAGAGTAATTACAGCATGTCTCGAAGAGACAGCGCATGCGCTGCCTAGGCGAGGCCTACAAATAGATTCAGTAAAGCACATCATGACAACTCTGTGAAAAGCTAGCATTAGGCTGCATTTTAATTAACCCAAGTTATTGTTGTTTTGCGCATGGATTGGCACATTGGCAATCCTTTCTTTACCAAGTCTTGGTATCCATACAGTATGCCTATCTGTTTTGAACTCGTACGAAATGGGAGAAGGAAGAAAATGACATTTGTTTTTGTTTTAAAGAACCCCGAGTGTATTTTCCTCCATGCCATTTTTAAAGTGTTGCAAGGTGACAAAATCAAAAAATTTTTTTACCTGTAGATCATAGTCCACCTGAGACCTGCAGCCACATCTTCTACAGTATGACTACCATTTTGTTAACACGCTACATAGATCATAACCTTTGTGTTCCAGTGGTATATGAGAGGGAATACAATCTAGCTGTGAAGGTAGAAGTATCAAAAGAGAGAACTCACCCACGGCGTTAGCCGCCTACAGAGACAGGAGAGGGCGGCGGAGGCCCTTCCGTAAGGTGGCAGCGGAGAGATCACTGGGCTCGCCTCTATGCCGCCAAAGAAGACGCTGACTAAAGCCACGACTAAAGTATCCAATTTCTTCCCTCCAGTGGACAAGCAATTGCCTTTAGAACGCGACGATAATACAGACACCATGACCCTCACAAAAGACGATCTCATGTCCTCCTTGCGAGATTTCAAAACGGAACTCCGAAAGGAGCTCGGCCAGGACATCAAGGCCTCCATGGATCAACTGAAGACTGATCTCAATGAAAGATTGGCCGCCCTCCAACAGGACGTGGACTCCGTGGGAGTCAGAGTGGTAAAGTTAGAGACGCAGACTCAGGACGTCGACAAACGAACCTCCGAAATGCAGGACACAATGCACGCCCTTCAAGACCAACTCCTCCTAACCCAACTGAAAACAGAGGACCTGGAGAATAGGGCTCGAAGAGACAACCTACAGATCCGGGACCTAGAGGAGGGGGCGGAAGGCCATGACCTTGAAGCTTTTCTCGAAGGCCTCTTTGCGGAGATCCTGAGCCCCCAAACACTTAAGATCAAGTTGGAATGGGCCCATCGAGTTGGAGGACCATCAGCGGGAGGACAGAGGTGCACAAGAGACATACTAGCGAAATTTCACTCCTATAAGGTGAAAGAAGCAGTCCTGCTGGCAGCCAGGAAGCATAATGCGATCTCCTTCCAGGGTCATACATGCAGCATCTACCAAGACCTGGCGCCCGCAACCTTGGCAAGGAGGCAACAATTTCGGCCCATTACCTCTAAACTACGAGAGGACAAAGTTAAATACCGATGGACATACCCGTTTGGACTCAGTTTCGAGTACAAAAACAAGCAACGCCACATTACAGAACTGAGGGAAGGTTTGGACCTACTAGGTCTCCCTGTAAGCGATCTTGAGCCCTCCCAAAGCAAAGTGCAAGGAACAAAGCGGTCTGGTCTATCACAGTCACAATGGTCCACGAGTTCCAGGGGGAATCATAAGTGATGCTGAAAACAAGTAACTATAAGATGTGCATTTACAGGGTCTGCGGAGTGTTGCCCCTCCCTTCATCGGACATTGGTGTTCAAATTGGAGGCTGTGACATTTTGAAAGCATGACGACCGATTCAGGGTTGCGGTTCGAATGGAGTTGCTCGGCTTCAAAGAGCCGTTACACAAGGTGAACTTAGATTCTTTTGATATCCCGGGACGGGCGCGGATGGGGACACTGGTCACGCCATCCGCCAACACGTCTGGACGGATGGGTACATCTACGATCAGGGACTCATCGTCGATCAGACACATGTTACTGTTGGTAAAGTTGGGGATTGGGTTTTTTCTTTTGTTTTTTCGTTTTGGGGGAGGGGGGAGGTTAAGGAAGTGGTGGCGGCTACGCGCAGATAGGCAACACACCGGCCTCTTGGTCAGAGAACAACCAACTAGACAGGCTTACCTGGGGGACCTACACGTGTTTACTCCTGAGCCAACTAACAGTGTATTCCGCAAGCGGGATGGGAGAAGGGAGGTGGAGGTAGCTAAGAGACAATGGTCATTTCTATAGGATCTTGGAACGTCAAAGGATTAAATTCACCACAAAAGAGACAAAAAATCTGGAAATATCTCACTGACCATCACTTTGACATAGTGGCGCTCCAGGAGACACACCTCCGGAGGGCTGAAGAATCGAGGCTCAAACACAAACAATACCCCCTCATTTACAAATCCTCAGCTCTCACTAAGCACTGGGGAGTTGCGCTCCTATTCCATGCCTCGACAAAGTTTCAACCGCTAGATATCTACTCAGAAAAGGAGGGCAGGATGGTTATGGTTAAGGGAACACTGAAGGGCAAACTTAGTACCTTTATCACAGCTTACGCACCCAACACTGGCCAAACGGGCTTTTTAGATACCCTATTAGACAAGATAGATGATTTTGCGGAAGGGCCAACGATTCTCATGGGAGATTTTAACCTCATCTGGCAGGCGGGCCTGGATAGCACACATCCACAACGAGCCGACGCTAGCTTATTCACCGCAGACATTAAACAGAGAATTCATGACGCTGGACTTCGCAACGCCTGTCGCACTATGTACCCTCAATCTAGGGACTATACGTTCTACTCCCACATACCCCACACCTATTCCAGATTGGACTATATCTTTCTCAGTCAAAATCTGATGGGCACCCTCAAGGGGGCTAAGATTTTCCCCCTCTCCCTTTCAGATCACTGCCCCGTTTCGATTTGCTTGCAGTGGGGAGCGGCATCGGTGACCACTCCTAAATGGTACTTCCCGATTTCCCTCACACGAGACAGGGTGCTCCGCACCGAACTACGAGAAGCGATCACAGACTTTTTTACATTAAATAGAGCTGAGGACACCTCCGTGGGCAACACATGGGACGCTTTTAAAGCGATCATAAGGGGAAAATGCATAGAGCTGAACTCCACATTAAATCGGCAACATGCTAAAGAGAGGGAGAGTCTAGAGACAGAATTAGAATTGGCAGAGAAGACGCATAAATCACACCCTACTAGGACTTCCTTACGCTCCCTTACTGCACTACGAGGTAAACTAAAGGCTATCTATAACAACAGGGCAGAACTCACGCTTTTGAAGCTGCGTCACATTTCATACACCCAGGGGAATAAAATAGGCAAGCACTTAGCTAGACAACTGAAAGAGAAACGCGAAAGGGAATACATTGGAGGGATACGAGATAGGAATAACGAGCTCATACAGACCGATAAAGACAAAGCAGATATTTTTGGATCCTTTTACAGAACCCTTTACACCTGTGAACCCAGAGATGCTGAACTGCAGGATAACTACCTCCAGGCCTTGAGATTCCCCCAGGTAGCACAATGTACGAATGACAGACTCACAGCCCCTATAACAGCAGAGGAAGTGACTGCGGCCATCACTGCCCTTAAAATACACAAGGCCCCCGGCCCTGACGGCCCATTTTTATAAAACCTTTGCACCTGACCTCATTCCGCACCTCACGGGCCTTTTTAATCACATGGTGGAGGCCGGAGAGGTGACCCCCTCAATGGCCGAGGCAGTTGTGACAGTCATCCCTAAACCCGGGAAAAATATGCAGCAATGTGCTTCCTATCGCCCCATAGCGCTTTTAAATTTAGACGCAAAACTTTACTCTGCTATTCTGGCGGCCCGGATGAATGATTTGATGCCAGATCTAATCCACCCTGATCAATCCGGCTTCATCAAAGGACGCCAGACACGCGACAATATCAGACGCACAATACATCTCATTGAAAAAGTAACTAAGCGCAAGATCCCAGCGGTGCTGGTTGGTTTGGATGCCGAGAAGGCCTTTGATCGGGTGGATTGGACTTTTCTTTTTCTCACGCTGAAACGTTTTGGGTTCGCGGATAAATTTATTCAGATGATTAAAGCTAACTACACACAACCCCGCTCCAGGGTGCAGGTCAATGGAGTACTCTCGGCCCCTTTTACCCTTACGAGAGGTGCCAGACAAGGGTGCCCATTGTCACCCTTACTATTTGCCCTTAGTATTGAACCACTGGCAATGACTATTCGAGAGACACAGACGATTAAAGGGATACCTTTTGGGGGGGACGATCACAAAATCTCTCTTTTTGCAGATGACGTGCTATTGTCCCTTGCAGAACCCTCAATTTTGCTTCCTGCCCTGCAAGTTGAGCTGGCCAAATTTGAGGCAGTAGCAGGTTTTAAGATAAACCTCGATAAATCATTTATACTTAATCTCACGGCCTCAGATGAAGAGGCCAACGATCTACAGTCTCACTCCCCGCTACAATGGACTGACCGCTCGCTTCAATACCTGGGGATCCAACTGACACCACGGGTGGAAGGGCTTTATAAGGCTAATTTCCCGCCTGCTCTTCTACAGCTTCAGAACGATCTTAAACGTTGGAAACCCCTGTTTATTTCCTGGCTCAGCCGAATACACGCGATCAAGATGACGGTTCTGCCCAAACTACTCTATCTTTTTCAGGCGCTACCTATTGAGTTAGATACGACATTCTTACCTAAAATTCGATCTTTATTTACCCGGTTTATATGGCAAGGGGGGAGGGCAAGACTAGCGTTCTCACTACTGAGACGTCCCAGGGCGGAGGGTGGGGTGGGACTACCTGACCTCGGCTTGTATTACAAAGCCGCTCAGTTACGAGTGGTAGCGGAGTGGTTCAAGAGGGAGTCAGAGAAGCACTGGCTCCATATGGATAGAGCCATTGCAGGGAGGACAATCTGGGATCTAATATGGAAGCCCAAGAAGGAGAGACCAGCGAATGCCTATATTAGCACCCCCACTCGCACCACTTTGAAAGTATGGGACTCGGTGGCGGGAACTGACCAGTGGACCACTTTCCCCTCCCCCTACACGCCAATACATTTCAATCCGGCCTTTCCGCTGGCCATACGGGAAGGCCCCTTTGATGCCTGGAGAGAAGGGGGTTGCCTTACGCTAGAGCATTTATTTCATAATTATGACATTCTCACCTTTGACAGTTGTAAAAGAGATTTCCACCTAAATCAGGACGAGCACTTCCACTACCTCCAGCTCCGACACTGGGCTCTCACACCTCACGTTCACGAAGCAGCTACAAGGGTGAAAACGGGCTTTGAAAAATTTGTGAGGGCGGTGGGCTCCATGAAAGGGGTGATTTCTTTCTTATACAACTATCTGCTCTCCTCCACACCCTCTGCACGTCCGAGATATATGTCTATGTGGGAGGGGGCCACACAAAGAGACATACAAGATAAGGAATGGGCTGCGCTATGGTCCGACATCACGAAATTTAATCACTCTCTGGAATTAAGGGAAGCGCTCTTAAAAACCTTGTTGGATTGGTACTTATATCCGGCCAAACTTAAACGTATCTTCCCTAACACATCAGATAGATGCTGGAGGGGATGTGGGATGCTAGGGGATTTCCAACACATCTGGTGGGATTGCCCCACCATAAGACCATTCTGGGAGGAAATCCTAGCACACATTAAGACCATGCTGGGCTATCACATACCGACTACTATGGAGGGGGTTCTCCTAGGCATCCGGGACACTTCGCTTAAACACCAAACTAAAGCCGATAAAGCCATCATGTGGACATGCATAGGAGCTGCGAAAGTGACAATCTCAGCCGCATGGAAGAAAACGTCAGCTCTCACTCTCTCACAATGGCACTCGCGACTCTGGAAACTACTCAGTCTTGAGAGAATGGCGGATATCTTCCGCAATGATTATAAGAGCTTTGAACACAAATGGGGACCACTGGTTGTTTCTCTTACACGGGGCTTACCACTCGCAGTATGTCCACTTTCACTTAGGGATATGCACCTCTTCCAATTTTAAATATCCAGCACATGGACAGACGGTGCAATACCTTCTATAGTTAGAGCTGCCGCCACTTCCTTGGTGTTGGGAGGGGGGAGGGGTTGGTTTTTATTTTCTCTTTCTGTATTAGGGGGGTTTTTTTTTCTCTCTTTTTCTTATAATTGTGTTTTTATAGAGGGTCCTTCCCGGTTGGAAGGGTAGCGCAAAAATCCTGTCGCAAAAGAAAGACGGGTTGTTGTTTCGTAGTTTTGCAAAGGGGATATCCTAGGCCTGTACATTGTCGGAAGCTGTACTTGATATTATAGAATTTTCATGAACGAAGGCTTGGATATGACTGAATAAGCCAGTTCAACCCTACTACTTTTCATGTTGCACTGCTATGTGCTTTTGATTTTGAAATTCCTTTTGCTGTACTGTATGCAGTGTATGACTAACGGAAATGCCAATAAATATAAGTTTGACAAAAAAAAAAAAGAGAGAACTCATGAAGAGACAAATAGAACTCTGAACGAAGCCAAGGGCCCAGAGAACGAATAATAGATGATGGCTGCATAGGACAACAGAAGGAGTGACAGGGATCCCGCCATAGAATGACTGGTACAGATACTCAGGACTGAATGATGCAACAATAGAGATGCACATGGTCCAGAGATAGAATAGAGAACAGACACATCATCTGTGGACAGAAAAATGGACAGAGTCACAGGATCCCTGAGTGGAGAGATTGGAATCTGGTCCAGCAGTATAATATACAAATGATTCTGGGATAGATCAATGGAATGACAGACATCGAGCCTAAAGATGGAACTGGAGACAAATCCATAGAAGTAACAGTGGAGGGAGAGGCACACTCTATCCAGAGATAGGCCAATAGACAAGAGACTCCCAAGATACAATAATGGCTACAGAAACGGTGAAACCAGGGTGTTAGACTTGGCATCTTTTGGCGTGTTTCCCCTGACTTTTTGCTTTCTGACCTCCCGGTTTTGACTCTGTTTTTGCTGGTGTGATGATTCTGCGCACTTTCCTCACTGCGGTCCAGTGGGAAAGTGCAAGTGCTCCTGTATAAAATGTGTTATGGATTGGTGTTTCCATGATTGGCCTATTTGGTTTATGTGTCAGTCCCTTGTAAAGTGCACTGCGAGTGCCAGGGCCTATAGACCAAATGCTGTTGGTGGGCTGCAGCACTGGATTGTGCCACCCACGCAAACAGCCCGTAAAGTGTAACTCGGGCCTGCCATCGCAGAGCCTGTGCGCAGCCTGGGGCTGCCATGTCGACTTGGCAAGTGCACACACTTGTAAGTCCCTAAACCTTCCCTTTGCTACATGTTAGTCACCCCTAAGGTAGGCCCAAGGTACCCCTGTGGGCAGGGTGCGTTGTACGCGAAAGGTAGGACATGCCCGGGTGTGTGCGGCATGTCCTGATAGTGAATTACAGCCTAGTTCGTTTTTCACTATTGCAAGGCTACCTGTTCCCCCTAGGCCAGAACGGGCGGTTTTGATTATTACAGTATATAATCCTAACTGACCCCGGGAACATGGTAGAAATTCGAGTTTAGTATGCCTGGACTCAGAATGATAAAATGCAGCTTTTAGTAAGGTTGGTTTTACCATTCTGGGTTTGAAAATACCACTTTTAGAAAGTGGGTATTTTCTTGCCTAACCATCCAAGCCTGCCTCTGCGAGGTTGTGTATTCCGTGTCTGGAATGTGAGTGACCGGGGCTGGGGGATGCCAGGAGACAGGGTGAGTCAGCGCAGGGCTGAATAGCCAGATCGACCTGTAGATGGGTGGGAGGGGTCGCACCTGGGCCCTGAATAGGACAGTGCCTTCCCTCCACAATGCTGGCTCCACCTCCTGTGGTGCGTCTGATGTCCCTGGCCTACTCACTGAAAGAAGGGACGGAGACTTGTCAACAAAGTGCTCCAGAACTGGTCTGGACTAGGCGAAGGCCTCTCTGCCTTCAGAGAACAAAGGAATTTGGGATATAAATATTGGGGCCCTGACCCCATGAATTTAGATCTCGCTGGAATCAAGGAACCTGCCAAGACGAAGAGCTGGAAGAGCTGCCAGGAGGAGTACTGCCCCTTTGCTGTGTTGTTGCTTTGTTGGGCTGGCCTGCAGCTGCTGCTTCTGCCTTGGGCAGTGAAAGGACTGGACTGAACTTTCTACGAACTTGTGCTGAGTATCTCCAAGGGCCAGGAACCGAGCTGGCCTCCTGTTAAGAAGTCTCAGGGACTGCAAAGACTTCACAAGCCTCTGGGTACCGCTTCTGGAACGCTGTTTCAGTTGCCACAGAGGAAGGGAACTGCAACCGACTCCGTCAACCGAATCCATCCCTGGCCGGTGACCTGTTTGCACCGCAGACCGCATCGCCCCGCTTCGCATCGCAACCCTGGTCTCACCGTGGGCGACGTCCGACGCCGCCAACATCGAGCCGCTGCTTGCACCGTGACCTGTGGGCACCGCAGTTCGCATCGCATCGCTTCACTGGGCCAGCCGGACCAGACCGACACTGTCGCTGCAACTGGCTCAAGAGTCGAGACCGCACCGCATTTGGGGCACCGCTCGCACGTCTGCGACGCACCGCTCCGACTCGCACCGCGGTCCGACGCCAGCTCCCGCACTCCGGCTAGGTCGCCTGCATTGCAACCTGTCAGCACCGCATCGAGCATCGTCTCACCCTGCATCGCACGCCTTGGACTCACCGACTCCGTCTGCACGACGCTCATCGAGCCGCTGCCTGCACCGCATCGAGGGACACCGCACCTTGCATCGCTCCGTCTTGCACCGCAACCGCGACGAACGCCGACTGGCTCGTACACTCCGTACCAGCCACAACGAGAAAGGTACTGTAACCGAGTCTGTTCATGACTCTGCTGGCCCGTATCGACGCGGTCGGCTGGAACTGTTAGACTCTGTGGTTTTCAGCATCACGGTAGGCTCGGACGGAGCTACCGACTCGTACGAACTTTGCTATTGTGCTATTCCTGCAAAGAAGAAGTTAACGTATCAAGTATTCATTCGTAAAGTATAGTATTGTGGATTTTTGTCGTAATTGGTCTTGTCTTGAGTATATAAAATATTGGTTATTTTTCTAAACTGGTGTGGTGTCCGTTTGTAGTGTTTACACTGTATTACTGTTGGTTATGTGCAAATGCTTTACACACTGCCTCTGAATTAAGCCTGACTGCTCGTGCCAAGCTACCACGAGGGTGAGCAGGGGTTACTTCACGAGTGTAACAACCCTTACCCTGACTAGGAAGAAGGGTCCCTACTTGGACAAAGGTGCAAGCCCTTGCCAACTAGAGATCCCATTTCTAACATTGGTTGTCAGCGGTGAGGATAGGACTTGTGTTTGCACTTGACTTACAGTGATTGGTGTGCACTACTACCATATCGCAGACCATTACGTACCACATACTGGTTCTTTTTCTTTTGGCCTATTTTTGATCTTGCCAGTTTTCAACTCACGACTTTTGTCATGCCTGAATCAATTGCATCATCCGTTGCATCTCTGGAAGTTATCTTTGAGGAGGACAGGTTGGAATCCTACGCCGTAAAGGAGTTACGAGCGATTTGTAAAAACCTGAAAGTCCAAATTAAAGGCCTCACAAGGAAGGAGGAGCTACAGAAGGCGCTGAGGGCCTGGGTAGCAGCCAGACATGCCAATGGGCAGCCTGGTGATCTCAGTGAGGAGGCGGAGGAGCCTATTTCCAGGGTGGATGTGCTTTTGGGTAGGGGGGAACCCGCCAGGTCAGGCAGCAGCAGTCTGTCCCCAGAGGAGCTGGAGGACAGGCGGGAGGCAAGGCAGTTCGAGCTGCAGAAGCTCAGGCTGGAGAGTGAGCGGGAGGAGAAGAGATTGGCCATAGAGGAGAGGAAGATGCTCTTAGAGCATGAGAGAGAACTGAAGGAGCTAGAACTTAGGAGTAAGTCAGGCTCAGATGGTGGCAGCAATTCGTCCAGAAAGGCAGACAGGATTGTGCACATTCCCAAGAACGTAGGCAAGGAGTTCAAGAAGGGGGATGACATACAAAGGTGGTTCCAGGGTTATGAGGCAGCCATACACATGAATGGGGTCCCTGAGGAGAATTGGGGAGCAGGATTGTGGCCACTTTTCCCGGAAGAAGCAAGGGATGCTCTGATAGCTTTGGGTAAGGGGTATCACCTCACCTATGCTGACATGAAGGATGCCCTCCTCACGAAGTATGGTCTTACTCCTGAAAAGTACAGGGATCAGTTCAGGTCCAGTAAGAAGTCTGATGTCAACACTTGGTTGGAATGTGTGGATGTGTTCTGCAGGTCTCTGGATGGTTGGGTGAAGGGCAGTAGTGTAACAGATTTTCAGGGGCTCTACAACTTGATTGCATGGGAGCACTTGTCTAGTCTATGTTTTGCAGATCTGCGCCAGCACCTAGTTGATAGTAAGCTAACTGACCCCAGGAAGCTTGCTATGGAAGCGGACCGCTGGGTGAGTACCAGGGTCCACAAGAAAGCGTTTGGGGGATACTCAGCCAAAGGTGGGCAGGGTCCCCAGCAGAAAGGTGGGGGGACAAGGGTAAAGCACAGGAGTTCTCTAAAGGGCCCCAAACTAGTACCCAGGGTAAAGGTTCCCAGCCCCCCGGTGATAAGAAGAAAGGGGTCTCTACAGGGAAGCCTGTTGAGACCGGCCCCCGCAAGTGTTATGCATGTGACCAGGTAGGTCACTTTAAGGGGGACCCCAAGTGCCCGAAGGGGACACAGCCACCCACCGGTGGACAATCCAAAGTGTTGGCTAGTGTAGCGCTTGGGGAGGAGGGATGCCCACAGGAGGGTGGGGATCCCGCAGAAATGACCCTTGTCTCACTCGGGGACAGTGAGATGGTCCCAGGAAACCAGGTGCCCCCTAACACAAAGAAATATAGCACCTGGGTGACCATTAATGGGAACAGGGTAGAGGCTCTCAGAGATACTGGAGCCAGTGTGACCTCAGTCCGGTGTCACCTGGTGTCTGAGAAGCAAGTAGTCCCAGGAGCATTCCACCAAGTAGTTGCTGTCGACAACTCTGAGCGCCAGTGTATGGTGGCGCAGGTTCCCTTTGAATGGGGGGGTCTCAGGTCCCTTGAGGGTGGTTGTGAGCCCTACCATGCCTGTCGATTGTCTGCTAGGAAACGACCTGGAGCAGTCCTCATGGAAGGATGTTGAGCTCAGGTCTCACTTGGAGATGCTTGGGTTGCCAGAGTGGGCATGCGTGTCTACTCGGTCAATGGCGGCCAGAAAGGGTGATCAAGAGGACTTGGAGCCTGAAACAGTGGCCCAAGTCCCTGCCAAGAGAAAGGGCAGGGGCGCGGGAAACCGGCCCCCGAAGTTCCCACGGACCGGGAGGAGGCGGACCTCGAGGGGGACGCCCCGGTGCCTACAGGGGAGCAGGTAGCCGAACTGGGAGACATCTCTGAGCTGACCCATTGGCAGCAAGAAGGGGGTCCCACCAGGGAGGAGTTCTGCAGGGAGCAGAACGAGTGCCCTACTCTGGAGGGTCTGCGGCGGCAGGCTGCAGACCAGGCAGCTGGTAATCAGTCCGGGTCACATCTGATCTACTGGGAGAGTGGTCTCCTATACAGTGAGCCTAAGGTTGCTGAGCCTGGGTCAGCCCGTGTGCTGGTGGTACCCCAGCGCTTCAGGACCTTCCTACTGGGTCTGGCTCATGACGTGCCTTTGGCAGGACATTTGGGGCAGGACAAGACCTTTGACAGGCTTGTCACCCACTTCTTTTGGCCCCAAATGCGAAGGCAGTCAGATGCACACTGTAGGTCTTGCCAAACTTGCCAGGCAAGTGGTAAGAGTGGGAGGAAGGTCAAAGCTCCTCTCCAACCTTTTCCGGTTGTTGGAACACCCTTTGAAAGGGTAGGGATGGATATAGTGGGGCCACTGGATCCCAAGACAGCCATGGGCAACAGGTACATCCTGGTCTTGGTGGACCATGCCACCCGGTACCCGGAGGCAATCCCTCTCAGGACAACGACGGCGCCAGTGGTGGGCCGGGCGTTAATGGGGATCTTTTCCCGTGTGGGATTCCCCAGAGAGGTGGTTTCCGATAGGGGGACCAATTTCATATCGAAGTATATGACATCCCTGTGGAAGGAGTGTGGGGTAACCTACAAGTTCACCACTCCTTACCACCCACAAGGAAACGGTCTGGTGGAGAGATTCAACCAGACCTTGAAAGGCATGATCAAGGGTCTAACAGAACCCATGAGGCGTAAGTGGGACGTCCTCTTGCCATGCCTACTCTTTGCGTACAGGGAGGTGCCTCAGAAGTCTCTTGGGTACAGCCCCTTTGAGCTCCTGTATGGCCACCCTGTCAGAGGACCTCTGAGTTTGGTGAAGGAAGGCTGGGAGGCGGCTCCCAGGAAAACTCCCCAGGATGTATTTAGCTACATGCTGGCCTTTAGAAACCAAACTGCCCGCTTCAGGAAACTCGCTCAGGCGAACCTAGAAGCAAGCCAGGAAGAAATGAAGAGATGGTATGACCAGAACGCCACTCTGCTCGAATTTCAACCTGGGCAAAAAGTGTGGGTAATGGCCCCAGTGGCACCTTGTGCCTTGCAGGACAAGTGGACTGGGCCATATGAGGTAAAGGAGCGCAAAAGTGACGTCACCTACCTGGTGGATTTGCAGGCTCCAAGGAACCCTTTGAGGGTCCTTCACGTGAACCGCCTCAAGCCCCACTTCGAGAGGTCCGAAGTGAGTATGCTCTTGGCGACAGATGATGGGGTGGAAGAGGAGAGCGAGCCTCTCCCTGACCTCCTGTCTACCAAGGAGCATGATGGGTCAGTAGAGGGTGTGATCCTCTCCCCTACTCTGACTCAGGAGCAGCAGGGGGACTGTCGCCAGTTGTTGGGACAGTTCGCCCCACTGTTCTCTCTGACTCCCGGTGTTACTCACTGGTGTACCCATGACGTGGACACCGGTGACAGCCATCCTGTGAAGCACAAGATTTACAGGTTGACTGACCGGGTCAGAGCCAGCATCAAGGAGGAGGTCTCTAAGATGTTGGCGTTAGGGGTGATTGAGCCCTCCCACAGTCCTTGGGCCAGCCCAGTGGTCTTGGTCCCAAAGGCTGCGGCGCCTGGTGCCACTCCAGAACTCCGGTTTTGTGTGGACTACCGTGGGCTCAATGCCGTCACCACTACTGACGCGCACCCCATCCCCAGAGCTGATGAGCTCATTGATCGGTTGGGAGCTGCCCGGTTCCTCAGCACGTTTGATTTAACGTCTGGGTACTGGCAGATTGCCTTAACCGATGGGGCCAAGGAGAGATCAGCATTCTCAACCCCAGAAGGTCATTACCAATTCCGGGTGATGCCCTTTGGGTTGAAGAATGCCCCTGCCACCTTTCAGAGGTTGGTCAATCAGGTGTTGGCTGGGCTGGAGGATTTCAGTGCCGCCTACCTGGATGACATTGCTGTGTTCAGTTCCAGCTGGGAAGAACATTTACAGCACCTTGAGAAAGTGTTGAGGGCTCTGCAAGGTGCAGGCCTCACGATCAAGGCCAGTAAGTGCCAGATCGGGCAGGGTTCGGTGGTATACTTGGGACACCAGGTAGGAAGCGGCCAGGTGGCGCCCCTACAACCAAGAGTGACACCATTCTGGCTTGGGAGCCCCCCAAGACCCAGACAGAGGTGAGAGCCTTCTTAGGTCTCACCGGTTATTATAGGAGATTTGTTAAGGGCTATGGCACCATCGTTGCCCCCTTAACAGAGCTGACCTCTAAGAGGCAGCCCAGGAAAGTGATCTGGACTGAGTCCTGCCAGAAAGCTTTTGATGCCCTGAAGGCAGCCATGTGCACGGCGCCCGTGCTCAAGGCACCTGACTTCTCCAAAGAATTTGTCGTGCAGACTGACGCTTCAGAGCATGGTGTGGGAGCGGTGCTCTCACAACTGAACGAAGAGGGCCTGGATCAGCCTGTAGTCTTCCTTAGCAGGAGACTACTTCCCAGGGAACAGAGGTGGAGTGCCATAGAAAGGGAAGCTTTTGCTGTGGTCTGGGCGCTGAAGAAGTTGAGACCATACCTGTTTGGGACTCACTTCCGGGTTCAGACAGACCACAGGCCCCTCAGATGGCTGATGCAAATGAGGGGCGAGAATCCAAAACTGCTGAGGTGGTCCATCTCCCTACAGGGAATGGACTTTACGGTGGAACACCGTCCTGGTACAGAACACGCCAACGCAGATGGTCTGTCCAGGTTCTTCCGCCTTAGTGAGGAGAACTCCAATGGGGTTGGGTAGTTCTCCCTACTTTCAGCTGGAGGGGACATGTGTTAGACTTGGCATCTTTTGGCGTGTTTCCCCTGACTTTTTGCTTTCTGTCCTCCCGGTTTTGACTCTGTTTTTGCTGGTGTGATGATTCTGCGCACTTTCCTCACTGCGGTCCAGTGGGAAAGTGCAAGTGCTCCTGTATAAAATGTGTTATGGATTGGTGTTTCCATGATTGGCCTATTTGGTTTATGTGTCAGTCCCTTGTAAAGTGCACTGCGAGTGCCAGGGCCTATAGACCAAATGCTGTTGGTGGGCTGCAGCACTGGATTGTGCCACCCACGCAAACAGCCCGTAAAGTGTAACTCGGGCCTGCCATCGCAGAGCCTGTGCGCAGCCTGGGGCTGCCATGTCGACTTGGCAAGTGCACACACTTGCAAGTCCCTAAACCTTCCCTTTGCTACATGTTAGTCACCCCTAAGGTAGGCCCAAGGTACCCCTGTGGGCAGGGTGCGTTGTACGCGAAAGGTAGGACATGCCCGGGTGTGTGCGGCATGTCCTGATAGTGAATTACAGCCTAGTTCGTTTTTCACTATTGCAAGGCTACCTGTTCCCCCTAGGCCAGAACGGGCGGTTTTGATTATTACAGTATATAATCCTAACTGACCCCGGGAACATGGTAGAAATTCGAGTTTAGTATGCCTGGACTCAGAATGATAAAATGCAGCTTTTAGTAAGGTTGGTTTTACCATTCTGGGTTTGAAAATACCACTTTTAGAAAGTGGGTATTTTCTTGCCTAACCATCCAAGCCTGCCTCTGCGAGGTTGTGTATTCCGTGTCTGGAATGTGAGTGACCGGGGCTGGGGGATGCCAGGAGACAGGGTGAGTCAGCGCAGGGCTGAATAGCCAGATCGACCTGTAGATGGGTGGGAGGGGTCGCACCTGGGCCCTGAATAGGACAGTGCCTTCCCTCCACAATGCTGGCTCCACCTCCTGTGGTGCGTCTGATGTCCCTGGCCTACTCACTGAAAGAAGGGACGGAGACTTGTCAACAAAGTGCTCCAGAACTGGTCTGGACTAGGCGAAGGCCTCTCTGCCTTCAGAGAACAAAGGAATTTGGGATATAAATATTGGGGCCCTGACCCCATGAATTTAGATCTCGCTGGAATCAAGGAACCTGCCAAGACGAAGAGCTGGAAGAGCTGCCAGGAGGAGTACTGCCCCTTTGCTGTGTTGTTGCTTTGTTGGGCTGGCCTGCAGCTGCTGCTTCTGCCTTGGGCAGTGAAAGGACTGGACTGAACTTTCTACGAACTTGTGCTGAGTATCTCCAAGGGCCAGGAACCGAGCTGGCCTCCTGTTAAGAAGTCTCAGGGACTGCAAAGACTTCACAAGCCTCTGGGTACCGCTTCTGGAACGCTGTTTCAGTTGCCACAGAGGAAGGGAACTGCAACCGACTCCGTCAACCGAATCCATCCCTGGCCGGTGACCTGTTTGCACCGCAGACCGCATCGCCCCGCTTCGCATCGCAACCCTGGTCTCACCGTGGGCGACGTCCGACGCCGCCAACATCGAGCCGCTGCTTGCACCGTGACCTGTGGGCACCGCAGTTCGCATCGCATCGCTTCACTGGGCCAGCCGGACCAGACCGACACTGTCGCTGCAACTGGCTCAAGAGTCGAGACCGCACCGCATTTGGGGCACCGCTCGCACGTCTGCGACGCACCGCTCCGATTCGCACCGCGGTCCGACGCCAGCTCCCGCACTCCGGCTAGGTCGCCTGCATTGCAACCTGTCAGCACCGCATCGAGCATCGTCTCACCCTGCATCGCACGCCTTGGACTCACCGACTCCGTCTGCACGACGCTCATCGAGCCGCTGCCTGCACCGCATCGAGGGACACCGCACCTTGCATCGCTCCGTCTTGCACCGCAACCGCGACGAACGCCGACCGGCTCGTACACTCCGTACCAGCCACAACGAGAAAGGTACTGTAACCGAGTCTGTTCATGACTCTGCTGGCCCGTATCGACGCAGTCGGCTGGAACTGTTAGACTCTGTGGTTTTCAGCATCACGGTAGGCTCGGACGGAGCTACCGACTCGTACGAACTTTGCTTTTGTGCTATTCCTGCAAAGAAGAAGTTAACGTATCAAGTATTCATTCGTAAAGTATAGTATTGTGGATTTTTGTCGTAATTGGTCTTGTCTTGAGTATATAAAATATTGGTTATTTTTCTAAACTGGTGTGGTGTCCGTTTGTAGTGTTTACACTGTATTACTGTTGGTTATGTGCAAATGCTTTACACACTGCCTCTGAATTAAGCCTGACTGCTCGTGCCAAGCTACCACGAGGGTGAGCAGGGGTTACTTCACGAGTGTAACAACCCTTACCCTGACTAGGAAGAAGGGTCCCTACTTGGACAAAGGTGCAAGCCCTTGCCAACTAGAGATCCCATTTCTAACACAGGGATATATTATTTAACAGTGACAGAGGATCCAGGAATAAAACAAAGGATGAAGACAAACAGAATCTGGAGATAGCACAATGCGCAGCGAGAACTGCAGGCTGCAGAGAAAGAGTAATGGACAGACACGTGATTCACCGATAGAACAATGGCCACAGAGACACACGATCTGGAAATAGAGCAAGGGATATCTCACGAGGTAGCCAGCAAATAATGGACAGAAAGATGCACAGTATCTAGAGATAAAGTAATGGGCAGACACGAATATATGATTCAGAGAGCGACAATTGGCAGAGAGACAGAGGACCTGGAGGTAAGGCAAGGTCATGGACAAATGATCTAGAGGGAGAACAATGGGTACAGAAGATCCACAGAGAGAAGTAGGGATCAGAGATACAAGATATCACTACAGAGCAATAGAAAGACATGTCGGATAGAATAAAGTGCAAAGACTCTGGCACTCAACTGATGGATTAGTGGATTGGTAGAAAGAAAGAATACAGAGTTTTGATGGGGCACTGTCAGAAGACACAAGAAGCAGGGTTAGGAAAATGGACAGAAATCTGCCGGGTCCAGAAGTTTGCAGACTTGGAAAGAAGAGAAAAAGGACCCAGAGTATGTTATGATGTGTGTGACTACCATGCAGCTACGAATGGAATGTATCATTTATTGTTCCTGTTAACATGTGAATTTGCAATAGGTTGTACTTTCTGGAAATAAGGAGTTTATTTCCACAACGTGGACACGTATGTGTGTATATATATATATATATATATATATATATATATATATATGTATATGTATCTTTTTTATGTCTTCTTATATTTAAAAAAGTCTCAACTACTCCATATATAACAAGACATTTATGTATATAAATGATATCCTTCACTATCTCATTGTACATAGAAAATATATATATTGAGTTGTGTTTTTGCGTATAAGTTTCTGTTGCTTTCTAGGCTAAAACGTACACATCAGAGTAGCGCATATAAATATGATTAGAGGCAAAATGTAAGTATAATAGAAGTGTATGAAAAATATTTTGAATAAATGAATCAATTTTTTTTTTTTATTATACGGTCCTTGTATGCACATCATACATTTGTATCTCTCAACATTTAACTGGTATTACAAGCATGCACATATGAATTGGATGCACTTATATAGGGACTTATTCCATGTACATGTCACGGTCACCAGATTATCCTCAGGATCGGGTTGAAGCTTTAAGGGGTCCACCTCTCGACAGCCCCAAGTCCGGATAGAATAAATCCTCTCGGACTAGTGGGATGGTCAAGCGAGGGAAGGAAAGGGTAGGAACAGCGGGGAGGGAGACCTATGAACAAACAAAAAGAGAGAGAACAGCTTTACTGTAAGATCAAGATTCTAACTATGCTACTACATCGCTTAAGGCCCTACCCAATGGATTCTCACTATACCTGTAAAGAAAATAATGATGGTCTTAAACCGGGTGAGATGTGAGGGTGAACACAAGGTACCAGCAAGTTCCTAACATAAGGAAATAACAGGTTCAGTTTTCAACATATAACACCTTTGGCAAATAACCACACCCTCGTTATTGATACAGAGGGTCTTACTGCACAAGCTCGTACCTTCATAGGAATTGTGCTTGTTCCCACCAGACTATGGCAGTTCAGTTCTGGACACCCCCAACTGATCTCCCCTATAATTGAAGGATAATACAGAATCCAAGATTAACTGTTTGCAAGGATCAGTATTGCTTTCCTAGGATACTATAACAGAATTTCCAAAAGGGTCATTTAGTAGTTCTCTTCCGTAACCCAGAATGAAGGGAAAACACTCTCCAGAATAAGGATTCCCTTTGCGCCCAACAGTGTTTAAGTAGAACTGTAATAAACTTCCGCCAGCAAAAAGAAACACAAGAAAGCAATACATATAGTACTCCTGCACTCTCGCTATTGCCTCAAAGCGAGAGTGATAATAGTTGCAGAGTACGTGTCTCCAGAAAACGGCAACAACGTTTCCTCCCGCATGAGACCTTCAGGAATAACGCGTCTCGCCAACGGGAGGAACAAGGAAACGTGCTCCGGGAGTCTCCGTAGCACAAGGACACAAGAGAAAACAAAAGAATAAAGCCGGTGCGAATCCGCACCCTTACCCGACCGTATTTCCTTATACAGCGGGAACCACAGGATAATCGGCGTCTTCGTACAGGCGCCATCGTCTGATATGCAGGTCCGCCGACGGCACGTCTGATAGCGTGCAACGTCAGCGCGTGTGATGACAGCGCAAACGGAATGACGGGAATTGTAGTTCCTCGTCCGTTTGAGCTCCGTGTCCACTGTTAGTGCGATCACGCTCGGTGAGCCCTGACAGTACATCAATATTGAAAAGTATAATGCCTTAATGTGTGTGTGTTTATATATATATATATATATATATATATATATATATATATATATATATATATATATATATATATATTTAGATCTTGATTTGTGGGTTTGTCAGTATACATGTGTATATTTATTTTATTTCAGTTATTGCAAAAAGGGGTATATATATGTGTGTGTGTGTATATATGTATATATATATGTATATATATATATATGTATATATATATATATATATATATACTGAAAAACAATGGTTAACATGACGTTATAGTTAGGTGAAAATATCAGTTAAAATATACAAAACCATTGAAATTCATCAGTTATAGCTCTCTAAAATATCTATAACTATGACTCACGCCCCCGCCATGCACAATTTTGTCATCAATAATTTAATTGCAAATGGTGCAGTGATATTATCATTAATGTCATAAAAGATGTCATGTGTGATGTAATATGTCGGGTAGGTAGCAGAGCATGGCAAGGACTTGAGTTATAGTTACATTAGGGCACAAGTTATAGTTACTTGAGATGACTATAACTTGTGAATTTCAGTGGTTATATGCATTTAAAACTGCATGTTTTTTAACTCACATTTTCACCTAAATTTAGCATCACTTTATCCTTTGGTTTATACAGTGAATTTCTAGTTTGTTTTTTACATAAAATAATATTTTATTACCATACATATAGCCAACCCCCTACTGTGCATGGTTTTTGACTGTGCGTGGCGGGGAGCTTGACTGCATGGGAATGTCCTGCGGCCATGTCCTGCGTCCACCATCCTGCTGGCAGCTAGCCGTGCGCGACATGGAGTTGGATGCAGGGCCTGGCCACTTGCAAGCAGCCAACCCCACTCCACGCTAGGCCTTCTCTTCTGGCATGCACAGCGTGCGGTTCATCTTGCAGTTCATGGCTGCACTTAGATAGACTTACTAGCTTTGCCAAAGAGTCACAACACCTAAATATAAAAAGTGACCCTATTATCTTTCTCGAGTAATCACCAATATTTTTACTCTTGTGCACATTTCATTAATTCGCACAATAAAGTGTTTAATAATAGTGATTATTATAAAAATGTTTAATAAACGTACACTAAAAATATTTATACATATCTGTGAGTCTTTCTTTCAACATAGTTTTTATTCTTGCAATTTGTGGGCTGAAGAAAGACTCGGAGATATATATATATATATATATTTTTTTGTTTGTTTTTGTTTTTATGAAAAACATTATGTCTGAGTCTTTTTTTAAAACATTTTTTAGCCCACAAAATGCAATCATAAAAACAGCCACAAGAGGGCCTTGCACGCCAGCTGAAAAGCACAGCGCTCCAACTAGTAGTACTTACAAAAAATATTGTAAGTTCTCCTCGGGTCATTGTTTAAAAAAATGCTTGGTGGTGCCCCTCCTTATTCTTGGGGCACCCCCAAGCTTAAAAAGTTAATTTTAAAAAAAGCCCTTGTAGAGCATTATGCGGAGCTCCATGCTGGAGCAGTGAATAATAAATGAGTGGCTCCTGCTGCTCATTTATTATTCACTTTGGTGTCACATGCCCACCTAGGACACCCTTTTTATAAAACATTATTGGGGAGAGAGGCACAAAGCCCCCCTCCCCAAGCCATTATGGCACCGGGAATCCCATCCCCAGGGGCCTTTTTTTTTTTAATTAAAGGGAGGGGGCGCTCTGCCCCTCTCCTTGAGTCACCTTGGGCCCCAGGGACCCCTTCCCTCCGGCCATTCTTTTTAAATAAGGGGATGCGCCACCTTCCCCCCTCTCCCCGAGCCTCCTTGGGCCCCGGGCAACCATTCCTCTGGGACCTATTTTATTAATGAAGAGGAGGGGATGTGCGGCCACCCCTCCCTGAGCCTCCCTGGTTCCCAGGGACCCCATCCCCCTAGGCCTAATTTATTTATTAACAGGAGCTGGTGCATGTCTCCTCTCCCCCAACCTTTACGGCCCCGCGGACCCCATCCGCTGGGGCCTCAGGTGGGTAACCCAGTGCCCATTGGGGCACCCACAAACCCCTACGTTGAGGGCCGTGGGTGAGCCCCAGGGCCCGTGCAGCCCCAGCCAGCTCCCTGGATGCATCGATCCTGGGTGCATGGGGAGCCGGCTTTTCTCCCGCTCGGAGGGAGTGGATGTTTTTGCTCGCTCCCTCCTGGCAGGAGCAATTTGACTTTCAAAACAGAAGTCTGCTCCCACACAGCGGGGTTATTTTCAAAGCTTCCGCCAGGTGTGAGCAGACTTCTGTTTCCCTGCCATGCTTTTCATGCTTTTGCGACACAGTAATTGAGCCGGGCCATTTTGGATGGGGTCCCAGGGCCTTTACAGGCTCAAGGGGGGTTGGGGGTGCGGGGTTCCTCTCCCCTTTTATGTGGAATTCTGCTTTGGGGATGGGGTCCCCGGGGCCTATTAAGACTCAGGACGAGGGCCACATGCCCTTCTCCCTTTATTTCACAGTTCAGCCCTGGAGGGTGAGGTCCACGGGGCCTCCTTGAGGATCGGGGAGGTGGGTCACGTGCCCCCGTCCCCAAAAAGAACGTTTTGCAGCACCCCACAGGCCCACATCCAGGCCTTACGGGTGAGGGTATACATACCCTGCCCCCTTATGTTTTAGGTCGAGCCTAGGCAGCGAACATGCGCTGTCTCTCGACATGCAGTATCTACTTCTGTGGGCTTTCACTACGCCTATCACTTTCATTCGTTCCTTGGTCTGCCTTTCAAACTTCCTTTGGTTTCTTCGGTAAATGCTTTACATTTGTCCAGCCTTTTGGCTGTTTTGTTCCCGCTCTGGAGACTGACCCTGTTACATGGATCAGTTTACTTTTGGCCATTTAGTTAGTTTGGGTGCACTCCTTTTTCTTTTGATTCGGCTTGCGGTGCTGTCCTCCACCACCACCCGCCCATCGCTGCGTTTCCTGTATGTGTCGGGGCCTGTTGCAATCCAGTTAATCTCCCTTTGCGGCACCGCCCCCCACCACCTCCCGCCCATTGTTCTATTTGGTATTTATATGTTTGCACTGTGATTTACAATATTTTTACTTTAACTGTTTTGCTTGTGGCGCTCGTGTTTTCAGTCACTACTAAAGTTGCCCGCATTTCTTCTTTCCCCTCCCACTTACCACTTCTCCATATTGCCATCTGCCGTCACTTCTCTGCTTCTCACGCTGTGATTTAGGATTTAGTTTACATGTTTTGCTCGAGACGCTTCCTTTCTGCTCCCACCCAGCGCTTATTTGTCTTGCTGCCCCGCCCCACACCCTTCCCCACCACCCCAAACCCTTCCACACCACCCCACTTGTTTAAAGAGTAGGCTCCTTTCAGCGTTTTATTTAAACTGTTTTGCTTGTATGGTTGATACCCAAGTATTGTGTTTGCCAATCCATTGTCACCACAACTTGCCGGAATGTATGCCTTAATTTTATCTGTTTTAGGAGATGAGACATAAATCGTGCAGATGTTTAATTCAAATCTTTGATATACATTTTAACGCATAATTTCATCGTTCAGTTAAGGGCAGCTCTCAGAGAAAGCAACTCCACAAACGTTTGCCCTCTATTTTTGCACAACGCAGGTCAAGCACAGGAGATGCAGGGCAGATTCCTCCGCACTGCGTGAAAATGTGCCTTTTGTGTGCTCTTTTCTGTAGCTGTTATTACACATTGAATTGCTGACATCCAGAACATTCCTGCGAATACACAGCTCTTGAATCACCCTCTGAGCACTCACAACACCCTGTTTATACCCTCTATGCAGCTTGCAAATCACACTCTGCTCTGGCGGCAGATTGTGTTTTGAAAGCTGCATATAGGACATAAACAGGGTGTTGTGATGGCCGCCCTTCTCTCCGGCAGCTTTGGGACTCTACTGACAGCCTTCGCGGGGCTGAGCTGGGGACATAAAGCTCTGAGGTAAAAGCAGCGTGTGTGCCCTAGCTGATGACGCGTGGGTCAGAGCTCCTCTTATATCACAGACTGTAACATGCACGTACTTGTGCACAAGAGGGCTTAAGGGGCATGTGGTCCTCGAGGAGATCAGCTTTGCCAGAATGCGGACTATTCTTTGGTTCCACCGTTTTGCTGCTCTGAGAAATATAACTGTCTGTTTACCACTGTCCTCCCTGTCCTCAATACACCCAGGGCTCCTTCTGTTTCTACATACATTCTTTACTACTCTGCATCCCACGCGCCTTTGCATCTCTGTGACTCCCATTCTTATGTGTACTCACGCTTTTCATACCTCCCTTGCGGCTCCATGACTCTTTCTTTCGCTCACTCCTTGCTTTTTCGGTAGCAACAAGTTGCATTGTATAACTTAGTTTCGATTTGAACTTCTAAGTATGTACTCCAAAGTTGAAACTTACAAAAGAATTGTATAAAAAGCCAAGACTAACTGAATGTGTTGTGTGCCTGAGGGCACTAGCAGCTCTGGTTTGTCCCTATCCCTGTATTACTCTGCATACCCCGCCCCCTTTTAATCAGTATCTTTTTTTGTGCCCCTACAGCACTGCGCTGATCCCCCATTCCAGTGTGAACCCATTCATGCTCTGCCCTTTTCACATAAGGTTACCACACCCCTTCTTATCGCCTGGACATCATTTACAGTCTATTCCAAATATTTTTCATATATGTCAGACCATATTGTTCAGTATAAGCAATCAATGACTACAAATCCCAGAACACATTTTAGTGCCAAAAGATAGGACTTGAAACACTTACTCTGGGCCACACCGTGCAAGATGAGGCCAAGACGCATCTGTTCCATGTCCCGAGTGCACTTAGTCACAGTCTCCCTCTCCTATGCAACCAGCTCCATGATTACATCTACCTTTTTATGCCTTTCTCTGCAGCAGTCCCTTTTGCTCCAGCACCTGGGACTGGTTGTCTGCTCCCCCTTGTGCACCACATACACCCACTCCACTCAAAAACACATGGGTAAAATACATTACCATTCACAATGCCAATAGCTCTAACTCTTGCAAATGCGAGACTTATTGGCATTGCCAATGCTTGTTTTTTTAAACTCTTTTCCGAGGACTCTGGATTGAGTCCTGAGTCCTAAGATGGCTGCAGCCACATCCTTGTTGATGTGGTGGCAGCCAATCAGATCTTACCATGAGATCTGCTGGCCCCGTGAATCCTCTGTGGTGACATTGATACAAAGTGTTTGAACATTATTTGATCAGAAACTACTGAATGGATTACACCAAATCACAAAAAGCATTGTTTCTGGACCAAGATCTAGCTTTCTGCCAAATTTAGTGTAAATACCTTCAGCAGTTTGGGCTTTTGCTTTGTCTAAAGTTTCTATGGAAAATGATTAGGGAAAACACGTTTTGGGACACCCCTTTTTTCTTGGCTCCTGCTTGACAAATCACCCCGAAACTTTCCATCCACAAACTAGGCAAAAAAAGAGAAATTTTCTGGAAAGGTTTGTGTAGATTCATCAAATGGCGCCTACGTTTTTAGCAACACAAAAAGTAATTTCCTATGGAAACACGATCCTAACTATAACTACCCAAATCTTTGCATAGTTCACCACAAGGTACATGTGTATCTCAAACCATGTAAACAATCTATGAACATATGGGTGTATAAATAGACAGGGGTTATCGCAGCCACTAATACTTTACTAAGTGTTGTGTGTATATATGTATGTACAAATTAATTTCCGTTTTGTTTAAAAAAATCTACTTGTTTCAACCTTTGTTCCATCCCTCCTCGCTTTGACTCATACCAAACCTTTCTGATTACTAGGAGCTCCCAAACATGCTTTTCAAGCTTCCCTTCCTTTTTAGCAATTCACGGAACTAAAAGGTGCACATACCCACTAATCGCAATGGGCTACTTCCCGTTTTCTAATTCATTCCCATCATTCTATCCCTACTTAAAACACTACTAAACACACAAGAAATCAAGACCACAAACCTACCACAACTAATCCAAAAGTG
Organism: Calotriton arnoldi; assembly: GCA_963921515.1. NCBI lineage: Eukaryota > Metazoa > Chordata > Amphibia > Caudata > Salamandridae > Calotriton > Calotriton arnoldi. The sequence goes on along the minus strand of CAWUFW010002998.1, from coordinate 1,703,651 downwards.
AAAAAACCCACATATTACTAATGACTATTTAACTTTAAGTTTGGGTTCCGGAGTAGCGGGCTACTCACGGCAAATTACAGCAATGCCATGTCAGGGGTAGTAAGCGCTATATAATTACCATTTGCAATTAAAATTACAACCTGTCCAATGAGAAGCGATCTACAGTGATGGTGTTGGTAATAGTTACGTATTAAGGATTGTCTGAGGCCGTGATCTTCACAGTTGTCTCCTACATTCCCTGTAGGATATAGTGGACAACTGTGAAGGGGAGTAGTATGTCTTTATGTGTGGGTGATAGTGTAATTGCTATTGAATCTGTATGTGAAACCGTAGCTTTTTGCTGAGCTTTTCGCTTCATGCTTATGCTTTACTGTATCTCTGGGCCTCTGTACAGTACATGTGGTTTGTGTTTCAAGATGTATTTGTGTTTGCGTGTGACTGTGTTTGAGCACCGCATCCCTCGTGTATGGCAATTACCACATACGAGGGGCACACCTTACAAAAATGGCAGTCTTTGTGCAGGCCTCTGTCCCTAAAACAGAGTTATGGGAATGAGTCATTGTGTCCTGAGAAGTTGCGCGAGAGTGCGCCTGAGGGTTCCTATTAGTAGTTTCGACAGTAACAGTTTACCATGTGTGGGTCCCGCCACCTGGTTGTCCAGGATCAGCCCCAAAAATGCACCATGGAGTAAAGACGCGCACAACAGTCAGGTCTTGGTCAGATACAAAAGGATCATATGCAAGGGGCCCCAGTCTTCAGTAGTACAGTCAATGTAATTTAATACATCCACAACAGCAGCAGCCACCCAGATAGCGGAGACTTGTACAACATGTGACAAGCACCCAGAATTAGGCATACGTCACCGCTTTTAAGACTGGCCGCAAAGGTTGTCTGTCTCGCTCAGATGAGGTTCTAGATTACATCTAGACTGTGGCACCCCTGCTGCTCCAAACAGATCTTGAGTGGGTCTCTCCCCCCACGGCAGAGAGGCCAACAGGGCTCTTCCATCTAGCGTGTGGACAGTATATTAGGAGAAGGAAGGATTGTGGGAGACAGCCCTCGGTGACCCACCTGGCTCCATTGAAAAGTCAGGCAAGCCCTGGGCTCACTCAGTTGAAAACTGCGACTGGTCCCTGGCTGTGTGCAAGGCCTGAGGTACTTTGGCTAACATGTCCTAGACACTTTAATCTGGTGTCCCGCCTGTACCCATTTTCACTCACTGCTGATGCACAACCAGTCACATGGAGACGCTGTCACCTGCACTAGGTTGTACAGCCGATGCACACTGCAGACACACCTCCTGCTCATCAATGAAGCAGCGATGTCACCCCTTTGGGGTTCGAAGGAAGACTGCATTCGTGCTCAGACACGAGACCGGCTGTTCAGGCACATCCACACTCACAAATTCTAACATCTGAAGAAATTCTAACATCTGCATTTGTTAGTAAACCTATACATTTGTGTCATTTGTGTACGTGTTTGTGTACCTTTGTGACTGTAACTTTCAGCAAGTGTGTGTATCGATGGGTTCCTAGTCCACGCCACTCCATGAGTGACTCTACCTGTGAAGCTGTGTCTTTCAGTCAGCAAGTGTTTGACTGTGTGCTGCTGTCAAGGCCTGTGCCATAGTAAGGCGTCTGAAGATGGCCTTAAGTCTCCCACCCAAGATACCACAAGAGGAGCACTAAATACTAGCCTAGGAAATAACCGCCCATTGGCCCATGCCAGTAGGTCTCTCCTTTGGGACCTGTCTGATTTGCCAATGGTTTTTAGTGATGCTGTGCCACATCCCTAATGCTGTGCAGCATGGCTAAAGAGGAGAAAAAAAGCCAGTGACTTGGCAGCGTCATTTTGTAGGCATGCAGTCCATGCATGCATGTCTACAAAATCATCTTGGTGGGTTCTTTTTCTTTTTATTTACTGATCCAACTTAAAAAAAAAGATAACACTAAAGTGTTCTTTTTTTAAAGCTGGTGGGTGGAAGTAACGCAGGCGGCGGGCGGAAGCAATAAGGAGGGGGCGGAAGCAAGACAGGACGCATATAGGGGGAAGCAACAGGGAGTACAGGGTTCAAAGCATTCAAGTGAACAAGCAACGCAGGAGAGAAGCACATGAGGGCGAGCGCATCACAGATGGGGCGGGAGAGAAGCATACAGGTGAGAGAGAGCAACACTGAGCATGGCAGAGGGGGACGAGTAGTACACAAGAGAGAGGGCTGGAAAACACATGTACTCTCAAGTAAACAGTGGAAGGACACAAGTAATGAGGCCATGCTCCAGGGGCAGGACAAACACAAGCTAACGCACAATAAGCAAGAAGATTACACTGACAATAAAGCCAGCCAGTAGTAAGGAATGGGCGTGCTCTAAGCCCACTGTGAACTGTATGTCTTAAACAGACAGCTCGCACTGTCCAGTAGGCGAGACCTGGAAATTGCCTTATTGCCAACGATTCAAAATCCTTGCATGGAAATTGGCTACTATGTCTACACGACTGTACGAGTGCGTACCCGTACTTGCGGGTGGCTGTGTATGTACGTTTCTGTAATCTTTTGTTTTGACCCCACGTGCATTTTGACTACAGCTGTGTTCACCGAATGCAAATGTTTTGATGGATGATTCTATCTGTGTTCATTTGTTGGAGCCGTGTGACAACATGGGACTGTTTCTTCAGTGTGTCCAATTATCTTGTTGTATCTACGTTTAAACCTTCGTATATTCGCATCTGTTGACTTGTGGTGAGTCTGACGTGCGCGCGCGCTGCGCGTGCCTGCGCTGCTCTTACACTGTAGTTCAGCTGCCATGGGGGTCAAACAGGGGGTACCCGATTCCCACTGCCATTGGCCTAACTTCCTGTCAGGTTTCGATGCTCCATGCTGCGTCCCTCTCCCAGGACGGCCGTGGGAATCGGCTATTTATAGTACACATCCCACACTCTCAGGGCCAGAGTCCCTCGTGTACCGTGAAACACATTGAGTTTATCCATCCTGGAGGCGGAGTGAGGAGGCGTGACATGTGAACGGCGTGTAGTGTGTGAAACATGACGATGTGAACCGTGTGTAAAATACGACGGGCACTCGCTCCGGCCACTCACTGCCGCGGGAGTTGAAAATCCGCTGATCCGCAAAAACACGCCCCCGCACTGGCGTAGCAAGGGGGGGGCGGAGGGGGCGGTACGCCCCGGGCGGCACGAGCGCCCCCGGACCAGGGATTCACACACGGCTCTCGTATCTACGGTTACAGCAAACCCTGCTAGTCCAATGACCTTCTGAGGTCACACTGCAACTTCTTTTATTCATATAGGAAATAGGAATTGGACAGTGATAGTAAAATTATCCCATCAGCTTGTCGGAGAGCCCGTTTTAAACCACCATTGGCGAAGCCAACTGGTCTGGTCAGGCAAGATGGTACGATCACGATGGTCAGTTTTTACATTTTTTTTTTTTTTTAAAGTATACGCCATAAAGATAAAAAATAAATCATGCCGCCTCCTAAAAACAAGCATTGGCAAAGCCAGTAGGTCTCACCTATGCAAGACCTATTGGTGGGTGACTAGAGTTTCAAAATTAAAAACCGGGACAGGCCAAACATAGAAGTAGGACTAAAGGGTGACAATGAAAAATGGAATGGGCATGTAATAAAGAGCACGCACACACACATACTCTCGCTCTCTCTCTCTGTCTGGTGGCAGTGACCTTCAAAAACTCTGAAAACTGTTCTGAAGGTTGTAGTTGAAAATATTTTTTTCATACTAACCTCTGCTACTTTTACTGATGTACTGCAATAGATATATTTAACCTACTTTTACCTATAGCGCTCTGTTGGTACCTTTATAAGTATTATGAGCCTGGTGTATTCAGCATAATGATGGCCAGCTCAGGCTCCCTCTGACAGTTTTACGCTCTCACTGATTTGCAGTCTTAATTTACAAAAGTCTTCAGGGCTTATTTGCAAGCCCCTTGCGCTGCCGGTATATCACTTTTTCTCATATTAATAGTGATGCACCAGCAGCGCAAGGGGCTTGTAAATAAGCCTCTTCATTTTTAAAGCATAAGTAATGCCAGTGTGTCAGGACCTCATCCACGCTCCCCAGTCCACTCCTACTCTCTGCTGGGAGCAAGAACTGAGGCTCCAACTGGCCTCCTGTGACCTTGTGTATTGTAACTGGTGCTTATGTAAAGCGTGCAAATACATACAGTCGAGTTCCCACTATGAACGTGCAAACAAAAAAGAGACTAATCACTTAAGATGCTTCTGACTTTAAATGCGTCTGTAGACGTGAGGGCTTATTCAAAGTTTCAGTGCTGCCTCTTTGGCAACCCTCATCTAAAAAAAAACCGGACATGTATTTAAAACAAATAAAATCGTTGGGACACCGGGACAGACTTCTGAAAACTGGGACTGTCCGGGGAAATCCTGGACGTCTAGGCACCCTACCTATTGGCTTTATCAATGGTATTTTAGCCACGTTGTACAACAGCGTGGCTGCTGTGCATTGTATGGTATGGTATGATATGGTATGGCCTGTCGTATAGTTGGAATGGTATGGCCTGTCATTTTATATTATGGTATGGCATGGTACAGCTTGGCACTGGATAGTCTGGTATGGTATGGCTTGTCGTATGGTATGGTATGGCCTGTCATTGTATCAAACTGATCAAAAGTAACAAATTGCGGCAATCCTCGCCGCCATGCAGTGCAAGGACATATATATATATTAATGTATTTGGATGTTAAAATGTACCACATTAGGTTGCATAATTTGCCTTTAATTGCCGGATGGTATAGTCAAACCTGCTACATAATATGCTCTTCCCCTGCCGCATAATTCCAGTGGCCAGGGACATGGTATAGTATGGTATGGCCTGTCATTGTATAGTATAGCACGGCCTGTCATTGTATTGTATAGTAAGGTATGGTATGGCCTGTCATTGTATAGTTTGGTATGGCTTGTCTCTGTATAGTTTGGTATGGCATGTCATTGTATAGTTTGGTATGGCATGTCATTGTATAGTTTGGTATGGCTTGTCTCTGTATAGTATGGCCTGTCATTGTATAGTTTGGTATGCTACGGCTTCTCTTTGTATAGTATGGTATGGCCTGTCATTGTATATAGTATAGTGTGGTATGACCTGTCACTGTAAAGTATGGCATGGTAAGGAGAGAGGGGTCAAAAACCACAGGCATGGAGGAGAGGGTGTGAGCGGGAGAGGGGCAAAGACACATGGACAGAAGGTGGGAGGGAGGGAGCATGTTAAAGCAACTCGGACAGACATAGGGAAGAGGGCAACAAAAAGGAATATCATGTCGCAATACAACCAAAACAACAAAAGTCAGAAAAATGAAAGTAACATGCACAGTCTGAAAACAAACACCCTCAACTATGGTGTAGCATGTTTGAAGCAGTAACCGAAAGATACGGAGAGATGGATCAAAAGCTATAGGGATGGAGGGAGGGGGGCAAAGGCAACACGGGCAGAAGGAAGGAGGGTGTGAGGGAGAGGGGCAAAAGAACATAGGAGTTGGACAGATGGAGCTGATAAAGGCAACATGAATGGATAGAGGGAGAGAGGACAACACAAAGAAATATAATGTCTGCAACAATATAACTAAAATAACAAAAGTCCGAAAAATGCAAGTGACACGCGCACTCCAAAAATAAACGTTCTCAACTATGGTGCAGTGTGTTTGAAGCAGTAACAAAGATGGAGACATGGAGAGAGGGGTCAAAAGCCACCGGGACAGAGGGAGGGGGCAAAGGCAAAACAGATGTAGGGAAGAAAGGTTGGAGGGAGGGTGCAGAGGCAACATAGACATGTCTGTCATACAACAGAAACAACAAAATTCAAAAAATATATTGAAGATGCGTAGTCTGAAAATAAACTTTCTCTGCCACAGTGAAGCATGTGCAAGCAGGAAAGGGAGGAGGGTGGAAATAGACGGCATGCAAACAGATGCAGTATTATGGAGTGCTTCCTCACAGATACAGCATTATGGCACGCTTCCTCCAAAAGAAAACAAGCATTTGCAATGCAATAGGTCTCGCATTTACGAGAGTTTGAGCTATTGGCATTGTAAATGACAATGCATTTTCTGTATGTGTTGATTTTTAAAGCATAAATAAAAGGCACTGTCATTTACAATGCCAATAGCTTAAACTTCTCGCAAATGCGAGACCTATTGTATTGCAAATGCTTGTTTTAGCTTGTGTACTTGCTGCGGCACTGAAGGAATCCATTAAAAAACACGACAGCGGGCATTTCGTAAAAAAACAAAAACTAAAAAGACATTATTTGCTTGTGAGGTGACTGCCCTTCTTGGCAAGCAAAATCATATACAGTTTAATTACGAAGCAGCTACACAAAAAGCAGGATAAAGTACTATAACATCTAAAGTGCAACAAGCATGTTGTGAGTAAACATATGAATTCAAAACTCCTTTTATTATCGATGAAAGCCGACTCTGCATTTCTGCATTTTATAACATTCCTTGTGCGAGGCTAGAAAAGAAGAATGAAGATGACAGGGGCAGAAGTTAGGGCACCTCTTTAGAACACTTTGCGTGAGATTTCAGACGGCACAGTGAGAAATGGGGTAAAGAAAAGACATGCCCCCAGGCCTCATTCCATACACAATTTCATGTTTAGTGGAACATTTCTGTGCTGTTTTGAACAATTAGTCTACTGGTAGCAAACCTTAGCACGGGGCAATTTCCTCCATATGTGTCAGTGTATTTTAGCTGACCTACCACGAGGCTTGCTTCACAAACATCTTGCATTTCCAATCTGGGGGAGGTGAGACAGAGCTAGAAAAATGCGCACTCATGGAATCACAAAAGAAAACCGGCAGAGGCTGCAGCAGCCATAGGAAGGCAGAAGGGAGGAGGAGGCAGCTGCAGCCAAAACAGACCTCGGTCTTTGAAATCACAGCAAATGTGGCAAGATAAGAGCAAGAGTTACAGCCCTGTTTACAACAGAGCTCTGTAAACCCCAAGCACTGGTCTCCAGTGGTCCAGGTTAAAGAAAGAAATAGTGCTCACAAGCTCTGAGTAACAACACATGTAACAGGGGCAGTCCCTGAAAATGGGAGTAGCTTTTAAGCCCATATCCTAAATACAGCATGTCTCACAAAGACAGCGCAAGCGCTGCCTAGGCGATACCTAAATAGACGCTAAAACTAATGCTCTGCAACTAGGAGGTGGTCATAAGTGACAGGTAATGGGGTGGCTCCAGTGGTGGGAGCAGCTGCACCCTGAAGCGTGGCAGTGCTATACGGAGATTCAACAGCTTTACTGCTAAATAAATCAAAAAGGTAACAGTACCTCAAAGGCGGGGAACGGTCATGTCTCTAGGACAGTTGCAAGCCTGAACAGCCTGTGATTGCTCCACCTAGGTGGGAGCTACGTTCCACTGCACTCCAGTTGCAGGGAAGGCCTTTGTAAGCCTGTTGCATTTGCTGCATCAGTTGAGCTGTCACAATGTAACCCTGATGCTGGCTGATTAATCAGGAGGGCAGCCAGCTTAGGCCATTTCTTCATCGCTGGCTGTTCTTTGGTGCAGTCAACTTAGGCCAATTCTTCGTCATTGGCTGCCCTTTGAGTCACTTGTAAGTTAACCCATGACCTTGTATACATATTCCTGCCACGTAATTTTCTCAAATGACAAACGTGTGCTGCTGCTTATTTTACTGGGTACGGAGCTGCCATTGTTGTGTTTACTACTGCACTGGGATTCAGGGAACATTGCCTATGGGACATCAGCGATATGCAAAACTCAGCAACCAGTCCATAAAAAAGGTTAGATAGGGAGAAAGAACATTCAGCTACCAAGGCACCCTTCTATGGAACTTTTACTACCCTGCAGTTAGAGAATTAGGATTCCTTCCTGAAAAGTCTGACAAATACACTTTTTAGGACTGGATGTTACTGGTAATTACCGCATCTACTCTGTCTACAGCTGTACCCTTCTTTTTCTCTTCTCCGCCTATCCGCCCCCTATCTATCACGTTTTATTGCTTCTCTGTTTTCAGAGCGCGCTGAAGAGGCACTATAAGTGGTATTGAGTAATTCTTAAGTCATTTAATAAAAAGTTAAATACAAAACCTATTTATTTTCTCTGGATCGATCATGCAATTGCATGATTCCATCTATTCATCATCCTTGAACATATAAAAAAGAAGTGTTGAAAGAAACTAGCTGAGACTTTTCTACAGAATGAACTGCACATGAAATAATAGCAAGAGTGAAAAATAAATATACAAATTGAGGTGAAAATGTCCTAATAAAGGTAAATTCCATAAAATCAGGATCCAAGATAAAAGTATTTTCTATCTATGGGGACGTTGCTAATTGAGTGATCGAGTTATAGTTAACATTTTTAGCCATAACCTTCTATACATTGGATTAAAAAAAATTAAAAATTCAATAAAACATGCTCTACCGACAATCAATCATTTACTGCTTTGGTTTACCAAAAAGAGCATATGCTGCACTGTTGAGGCCTATCACTGGTAATGTGCACACTGGCCAGGTCTGACATGGCGGGACGGTGGAGGGAGGTTGGAGGGAGTAATTCAAAATTCAAAGGGCATCTGCTTCGACTTTGGCCACCACCTCTGTCCTAGTCGGTGGTGAGGCTAGGGAGCTACTTAGCAGGTAAGCAAAATGCAGAACTCCTGTAGCGTGCTGGCTAGCTTCTAGGTGCAGCAGGGTGCAAGCGCTGAAACAACATAGTTTAAAAACATTGACAAAGTCAAATAATACAGCTATTTTGCTTTGTCAATTTAATTTTACACATGTACAACAGTGTGGCTACTGTGCAGAATGGTTGAAAGTACATTTTAAAAAGTGCTATTAAGTGGTCAACGCTGGCGGCATAGTGCTTTTTTTCTGAATGTCATCCATGCTGCACAGCAGCCGCACTGCTGTACAACAGGACTAAAAGAACATTGAGAAAGCCCAAAAAGCTCACATAGGCTAATCCTATTGTCTTTGTCAATCCTTGTTCTAATAGTAGTTAAAATCGGCAGTGGCTCTCTCAGATGTGCCTGCGCTTCAAATACAACACAAAAAACGAACAAACAAAATTACAAACAAAATCATGGGAAGACAATAATTAAAGAATTTCCAGTTTTCAAAAAGGATACTGCTAATACTAATGGCAGTCTATTTTACCTCCATTCGATAATAACATTTTCTTTGAACATTTCATCATTGCAAAAGGCATCAACACTGTATCTATTCAAGATTGGTGCCCAGTTCAATAATTTCACCTCATATTTAATGTTTACTCAGGTGCGAGGGTTTTTGTTTTAGTCCTCCTTCTGGTTTGCTATGCTTGCAAAGTGTGCTGCAGCTTAAAGCTTTAAGTTTCGGTTGGGTGTGCAAACACAAACATTACTTTTGTATTAAGACTCTGCATATTTATAAAATGATGCTCTAAGTTGTAATAGTCAATAAACGCACAAACCCTTCCAGTCGGCTTATTTCCTGTCTGATCCCTGCTCCCAGATAATACATGGTCTCCAGCTTTTTCCTCGCTTTCATTCTTCATTAAATATTTTCTGATGGGGAAAATATAGGGCGATGTACTTTTATAGAGACGTCATGCTCTGTAGACACCGTTTAGAAGAGGACACCAGATGACAACGTCTACGTCACTAGTATTGCCTCGCGTTCATTGGGGTAAAGTTCAGCAGCTGTGTCAAGGCTGCGAATAGGCTGAAAGCATCTACGAAAACATTATCAGCCCATGTATAGAGCCGTAAATGAAACATTGCATGGCTTGCATAATGTCGGTGTAGATGTGCCGCATGCATTTTCGAAATATTTTCATAGTAACACACACTAGAATTATGTTTTTGTAATGGATAGATAAACATCCGATAATTTTTGAACTGCTCAGAGTGTGCACGTTTCTGAGAGCAGAGCATTATTAAACACCCACTAAATAACAGGAGTGCAGCTCTGGGATGCAAACTCACTGCTCCTTTCCCGAGCTGATAACATTCCTGACAGTGCTGTGGAGTAGAGCTGATGTTTTTTTTTTAAAAAGCGTTGTGACGCGGTAAGTACTGGCCGCGCCATAGCACTTTCTTTGTTTATTACGGGGGAGGGCGGGTCGACAGGTAACCAGGAGGAAGGGATGGGGAGTCGGGGGGGGGCAACATGAACAACAGAGGGTGGAAGGGTGTTGGGGCATAACGGAGGGGCTTCTATAGCGGCCACCATTGTCCTGGCTCCTTACTGCAGGCATGAAGTGCTTTGCTTACATTCAAGCACATCCTGTCTGCAGTAAGAGAAACTCAATAAAGAAAATAGTGCTTACTGACTAAATAAAGCAACCGAAGTGAAAAGGGCTGGTTGCCACAGCAGGTTACAATTGAAGACTTGGCAGTACTAAGGAGGGACCAGCAAGCCTGTTAACGAATCAGAAGCCAGCACTTACGAAGGACAATGACACAAGCCAATGACAAATATGGGCGGAGAGTGGGCGGGGCCTCTAATCCATACTCCACCACAACAAGTCTCGCAGAGCAGCGCATGCGCGCTGACTCTAGGCTCAACCTAAAAATGACTGGTTCAGGAACAGGCTGTTTACAGATTACAATAGAATTCATGTGTGGTGTGACCATGCATGTGTAAAATTTAGATCACTGTCAGTTCCCAAACCTATTTGTTCATTGTATCAAACAGCATAGGTGATATATACTTACTGCTTCTAGCATAGTCCTATTTATTAGATGCTGAAAATTAAGGTACCAGATCTGTCCAACAAAGGGTGTAGAAATACCACAGGACATTGGCGGCAGCATCTGCAAACTTTTGGGGGAGGGTAGTGTTGGGAGGGGGCAGAAGTTCCTCTTAAACAGTTCTCGACATGACGCCATGGCCTATCCTCAAACGGTGAATAAACAAGATGGTGTCCTGCTCTTGGGTTTCTGATGTTTTATTTTTTTTACGGTTATTCAAGTTTGTTTAATAATAACTTAGGGTCAGTCAAAGAATAATTTCCTCTGATGTCATCAGGGTGAAATATCATGATTTGTTACTCCATGTGAAGTCATTGGCTCAAAGGGAGTGTGTTATCAATTCAGCTCTCCCTGGGGCTTTGCTGAGGCCATGTCACTGAACTAAAATGTACTGTTTGGAAGAACTAATACAACGCATTTGCTGCACTCCATTTTGATTCCAAATCATGATGTAAATAAACTAGATGAATAATATGAGCGCCGCAAGTAGGGGTTTGAGACACAAGAATGCTCCGAAAGACAGAGAATGCCAACTGACTCAAATATGGAACGTATCGCAATAAGAAGCGGATTAAGGGAAGGTATTTTGACAATCTATGAATATCAAGTGGAGGAAAGCGACGTCGCACAATCTATCTTCACAGCCACTTCAACTTCGCCCTCTTGTCCTGACTCAATAGGTTCTAATTGTCTGAAAACATGATCACCGCATGTCTTAATGGGACGGCAATAAGAGCTTCGAGTGCTCTGCCTGTGTTTGATCTTTCTGGCTTCTCAGAAACATCCGCACACTCTTCTGAACCGGTAATCAATCGAGCACTTCTGTGCTGAGATAGCAGTCCTGCCAAGTATCACGCATCACGTGTGACACTAACGCATTTCAGTGTGGTGTTCCGCATCACCGCACTGAAATGCTTTGTCACGCATTTTTAATGCCACTGAAACTGGCTACCGCGCTGGTGCTAGCGCGCCGGCTCTGCTGCTCTGCTGCTCCTGACTTGCCGCCAGCAGCTCTGGCAGTGTGGCTCATAAACAGTTAAATTATTGTGCTCTCCTCAGCTCTGGTTGAGTGAGTCACTGAGAGTGCTGGCTGCAGTGCTACAATGTTACATTTGCGGCCTCAGCCGCCTGCCAGCCTGGCTGCATTAATTAATTAATTTCCGGGCTGCCCGCGGCGCCAGGCTGTCTTCCAGCCCACACTCTCTGCCGATTAACACTAGCGTGGAGCGCACCGCTGCTCGCACTGCCGGCCTGTATGGTGCGTGCTGCAGCCTCGACTCATCAAGGTGCTGTGGTCAGTGGAGTCTGGACCAGAGAGTTGAACCTGCTGCCGCTGCAGTCCTGGAGAGAGAGTTAACAGCCAGTGCTTGCAAGCAGCCACGCTTAATGAGTTTGTCCGGGCCGTAGCTGCCGGAGTCGAGTTTGGGGCCTGCAGCCTCTCATAAGCTTGTCTGCAGTACCGTGGCTCACTCTGCCAGTCTACTCACAGGTAAGGTAAATCCTATTTTATTTTTTTTACTTTTAAAGCGTCATGAGCATACGTGCCGAGAGCCTGTTACAGCTCTGCTCATGCCCTGTCTCAGTGTCCGGTGCCCCGTGTGCCACCAGTTCGATCCCGACTGGGACTCGTGCCCGGCGGCCTTTCATTTCGGTCCTGACCGGGACTCCCAGGCAGAAAGGGCCACTTCGGCATAGTATCGGCGAGCAGTGGTGGTGCCAGCTGATCCCGCCCACCCACAGCGAATCTCGGGTGACACAGGCCAGAGCACAGTTAAGTTACCCGGTGCAGGACAGAGTTTGCAGCTGTAAAGTGAATGCGCACTACACAATTGCAGCAGACATTCAAGCACCGAGAGCAGCAGATCGCTCCTCCTGACCCCAGAACTGCACAGCGAGGAAGCCTGTGCCCTGGAGGGTGGAAGGGGTTGTGTCTGGACCGGCCACAATGAGAGAATCTATAGCTAACTTGGCGCTGGACGGGTAGGCTGCCCGGAGCTTCAATGAAGCCTACACTGGCCTCAAGCTTTTTGTCAGCGCACGAAGGGTAGAGCTGAGACCATGGCGATTTGCCCCCTGAGATGAGGTTGCAGCTATCTCTTTCGTTGCTGTTCTGCCACCAGTGCTTTCCGATCTTGAGGTGGCAGGTCAGTGTTTTGTCTGTTTGTGGGCTTATCGAGCTAGGGCTGGACTGGACTGCGGATTTTTCTGAAGAAAAAACCCCCTGCAGTAAGCTTAAATGGACGGAATCTGACATGCAAAACACGTACATAGCTATGAGGACACCCTGAAACCGTGTTTGCTATGGTGTACGTCCTGCTCTCCTACTGTTGCACTGACTTGCTATGCTATATAAAATTGCTTTTGGTGTCACAGTCACTTTGCTCAAATGGGTGTAGTTTCTGATATTTATGTTTCCCGCGTTTTCATTGCTTGGTTTTCCTTGCAAAGAAAGTGTCACTCATAGTCGTTGAAATGTCACTCATAATTTCACTAAAATTATAAAAATGTCACACATAGCGATCTGAAACCTTGGCAGCTATGAGATAGAGATCTCGGACAACCGGCAGAGCAATAACGCGGCGTGCTTGCTGCAAGATGCTCTCGGCGCCCTGACATTGAGAAATGAAACCGAGAGCTGTAAAGCCGTCTGCGGACGGGAGGACATCACTATTCGGCGAGATTATCTCAAACGAGAAAGTCTTGGGCACAAAGTAAGGCTGTTCATTCGAGAAGCAGTTTCTGTGAAAGCCATCAGCTAATGTAATCTTTACACGGTAAATGAGAAATATTAAGGACAACTGGCAAAACATATTGAAGGATAAGACGGTATTGGGACACAGTACATCAGATAACATCAAACTAAAAAAAAACAGCCCAGAAATGTTGCAGTCTCTATCCCGAATGAAACTGTCTAAATCAACCAGTGGTGCGCGCGCACCACAGAGGAGCGGGGGCCAGGGAGCGCGGCAGCTGCAGTGAGGCGAACGCGCGCTGCTGCGCGTTCTGGCCACCGTCGGGAATGGGAGGAGCGAAGGCGGGACATGCGCCCGCCTTTGCCCAATCGCATGCCGTTTTTTTAAAAAAAACGCACGCTACAGCCAATGAGGGCTTCTGAAAACAAAACCACACGCACGAGCGTGTGGGTCGTTTTCAGAAGCCCTTTCTAAAGGTCTCGCGCTGCGCGAGCAGTGCTACGCACTGCAACGCTAGGCGCGAGACCTAAAAAGGGGCAACCTCAAAGCCCGAGTAGCAGAAGGACACTCAATGGGAACAAAATCAGTACTTTGGCCATGCGAGGTACAATCACACAAAGAGGAAATAAAACCAGCACATGCTAACCATACGAAAGCAGGGAAATGATGAAACCAATCATTGGTAAGCAACAGGTCAGCTCTAAGCCTCCTTTAACTTCACAAAATGTCTTGCAAGCGATGGTGCATATGCTGTCTCAGGCGAAACATAAAAACTATAACACTATTGTATATAATTTCAACAAAACACTACGAGTACTTCGTAGCAAGCCAGTGTACTTATAATTGGTGTAAAATCCTTTTTAGTTCTAATGCAAATCACAGGAAATTAGGGTTCTTATTGGCATAATTACAATTTAATTACAATTTACTATTGGCTTTGAATTACTGTAACGTGAAGACATAGTTTGAACACACAAAGATGATTACTAAAATAAATGTAAAAATTATGAAGAACAAACATAAAAAAGCACTGGCCAAGTATAGTGTTTGCTCACTAGCCTTGGCACGGAAGATTACTTATTTTTGGGTATATGTGCACTTGTGATCATGAAAAATACCATCACTCACAGTGCAAGAGATTTCATGACTGAACTGGGCTGACCCCATTTCCCTATGCTATGGTGGGCGTAAGCAACATGTGAATACAGTGAACAGACAGTGGATGAAGATGGCTGACCCATGCTATTTATGTATGTATGCATGCATTTTTTATTTATGAATTTGATTGCATGATACTGGTGAAGACAGATGAAGCGGTCTGTTGTCCTTATCTAAAAATACAGTTATCTGCTTTTGTGTGGCACCGTTGACCAGGTGGGTGCTGGCTCAGCACTTCAGTGTTGCATGAGAGGTTCTCGGAGCTACCTATTATGACCATTGAAATAGATCTATAATGTAAACAGCAACGGTGGGTGATTTTAACTTAATTAAAATCATATTTCTATTGTCAAATCTGGTTTCTCTGCAGGCATTATTTCTCTTGTGTATACGTGTGTTAGGCCTGACACCTAACAGCTTGAAAAATGAGATGGCCCGTATTAACTAGAGAACAGGGTGCTGGGCACTTGGTCTGAGACTGAAAAGTAGGTTTTCAAATACTTCTTGACTCTTGTGGTAGCCTGATGGACCAGTCAAGGCCTGTGGCAGGTCACACGGTGGCGTGAAGTCAGAGCCAGGTACAGTACTGTACAACATAGTTTGGGACTCGTACTCTTTGGTTAAAATGGTCCAGTTGTATCCTATTCATCACCGTGGACAGATCCAGACCTGTCTAGGGTGTTGAAATTGTTGATAACAGGACTCTGTGGCTGTAACCAGTGGGCAAGGTAGCTCAGTGGCACAGGGAGGTCAATTCTGTTGGGCCAGTCATCATTTATTTTTCATTATCCTCCTGTGTTTTGAGGCTTCTCTTCCAGGTAGTTTTTGCATAAGCCATCATTTGATATAAAAACTACTATTTTCAACTCCTCTTCCAATCAAACCAAAGCTGAAAGTTTATATGAAAGATAAGTACAACTTCATTTATCTATATCCTAAATGGACATAGTCAAAACACATGCTCCCCTGTGGTGCTATTGCTGGATGGAGCCTTGGGTCATCAACATTTAGTGGCTGTAGTATCTCATGATCTACCAGCCACAGACGAAAAATTCCTGAGCCCCTAGGCACTGACTGTCAGATCCCTAGTCTGCATGACACCAAAATAAACCAGCAATGGAAAAGCCAATAGGTCTGGGGTTGGCTGTCAGCTTGTAGGCCTTATCAATGTTTGTTTTCTTTTGTCATGGTTTTTATAATGCTTATTGTTGGGGAAGCTACAGGGCCCTTGTCAAGCTAAAAAGAAAATTGGCTAAAAGGAAAAGTTTTTTTGGTCTCAAAAACAACACACTGCCATAGTAGTCCCTGGCCCTCAAGAGAACTACATTGCGTGTGGGTGTGCTCCTTGTGAAAGGGCAAAATGCTGTTACTCACTGTTAAGTTAGGCAATGGCTGATGTGGGCTGACCCATTGCCCCTTGCTGCATGTGAATGACACAATGGATGAAAAGGGTTCTCTGAAAGCCCCTATGAGTAAATATATCAATCAATCAAAGTGGATTTATAGGGCACTTCTTATCACCAGTGAGGGTATCCAGGTGCTTGGGGAGGGAGTGCCGCATCTTCGGGCTAACTGTTGAATAGCCAGGTTTTCAGTTTCTTCCTGAACCCCAGAGGGGTTGGGGCGGTTCGGAGGTGGAGGGAGAGGTCGTTCCAGTGTTTAGCAGCCAAGAGGGAGAAGGCGCGGCCCCTGCTTCTGAGGATGCGTGGAGTGCGGGCAAGATAGAGGAACGCGGAGTGTAGTAGTCTGGTGGATAGGTGGAAGTTTACTCTTGTGTTTGAGGTAGGTTGGGCTAGTGTTGTGGAGGGCTTTGTAGGTGTGAGTGAGGAGTCTGAACGGGCATAGTTTGTTAACGGGGAGCCAGTGCAGTGCTTTGAGGTGGGGTGTTATGTGGGTTCACCGAGGGAGGTTGAGGATGAGCCTTGCTGCTGCATTCTGAATGATCTGGAGCCTGGTTAGCATTTGGGTAATGATCCCCACATAGAGGGTGTTGCCGTAGTCCAGGCGGCTGGTGACGAGGGTTTGGGTGACGGTGTTTCTAGTGTCGATTTTAGTTAAATAAAAAGGTTTCAGCTAATGCCAGACCTAAACATGCTAGAGTTTATGAACTGCTGCCTGTACATGGAAATTGAATATGAATTGCATGTTGGAGGATCTCATTTTTTTAAAATTAGGAGGTACCTCTGGTTTTAAACTGCTTTATCTGCAGAACTGTAGACAATAGCCTCACGTGTCATATGATCCAGTTTCCCTATGGATTCCCTCTTCCTGTTGCTGAGCATTGTTGGCCTTCTCATCCTTCAAGAAATTGAGCTATAATCTGGACCCGGCTAGGTCAGTATAGGAGTTTATGTTTTTTTTGTTAATCTCTCTTCGTTGAGCTCTGGATCTGGTGATACAGTGATGTCTGACTGTTGGACCTCTGCCCAACCCGGCAGGGTCAGTGGATGTTCCCCTCAGAGTGACTTGGGATATTCCTCACAGGTTCAGCTGGAGCTCTTGCAGTGATGCCCAATCAAGTATGTAGGGCTGTGGCACATGGAGGAGGCTCTCCCTTTGAGCACAAATGTTCAAGTTGGTGCAGTGGATTTTGCCGAGCAAACAGGGCCATGTCACCTCAGTGTCAGCCATTGACTTTTGGGGGATTTGAAGGGTCTGCAGAATTATCTCAACGGTATCCACTTGTGGTCTTTCTTCACAGTGAGCGGAGACCCCAACTTCAGACTAGGACTTTTGGTAAATACTGCTGCAACACCTGGCACTTTTGCTGGCTTGATCTCGGTCTTGGGGAGACTGGCAGCTGGCAGTTCCAGGATCTAGTGCAGTTCGCACATGGTCGAACTTGGAGAGGTTTCGAAGTGCAGTTTCAAAAGACCCAGTTGTATAGGGGTAGCTACACAGGGATCTAGCTCCAGTCAGCTTCTGACACTTGATATCAACCACAACCCACAAGCCATGTGTTGCACACCTCACAGAGGGCACATTATAGTAATCACATTTTAGTTACAAATAACCGTCTCCCATGGAGTGGTAAAACAGTATGAACAACCCAGTATTCCTGTGTCAAGTCATCGTGGGTGTTATCATCCAAGACATT
The DNA here is from genome assembly GCA_963921515.1 of Calotriton arnoldi. Lineage (NCBI taxonomy): Eukaryota > Metazoa > Chordata > Amphibia > Caudata > Salamandridae > Calotriton > Calotriton arnoldi. The sequence continues at coordinate 1,685,956 of CAWUFW010002998.1, read as the reverse complement.
CATCACATCACACAATTCTATCAGCGCACCACCAAGTATATCTGGGATAAGTGCTCCCAGTTAACTCTTAGGAAATCATCATCCTTATTTCCTCATTAAACTGTGATACTTATTTTATGATTGTTTCATTTTCATTTGTCCATACAAAAGATTAAAAAAACTTCCTGCCAACACTGGTTTCGTTACAAAGAAAGTTGTCCACAGAACTTCCTTAGGTGTTACATTCTAACCAGTGTATGTCGGTTAAATTCCACTAGGACAATGAAGAACACCACATTGTAAAGGAAACAGACAAAATACTCTTAAAATGTCACGTGTGTTTCATTCTTCGTATGATGCTAAGAGCATCCAGCACGGGGCGTGGTCTGCCGCGCTGCAAGATGGCCGCTTGCTAAGCGCGCTCTGCCGGCCGAGATGTAATCCCGTACCAATCCGTACAAATGGAGGGCCATCACGGCGCGTGAAGAGATTCTGGACATTGCCTGAGTGGCTACGCATCGTGTGGGCTGACCGCTGTGGCTGCAATCCGCTTCTGCGGGGTTCAGCGTGCCCCGACAGTTGGCGGCCTAACTGGGATTAACGGGCCCCCCTGCGTGGAGAGCGACAGCGACGCTGCTTTTGACCTGTGGAGCTCTGCAGCCTGGCCCCTTGTGAGGTATCATGGGGCTTGGGGGGCGAACTAGGTCCCTCCGTGCAACTTGAGCTGGTGCCCCGGAGAGGTGGGAGTCGGACCGCCCCAGCTGCTTTGTGGGTGTCTCGGCCGGAGCCCGTGGCAGCGGGTGAATCGATCAGCCTTCGCCGCATTGTACGCTCACCTGTGTGCGGACCGGGGGACTCCTTCGGGGTCTCTGCGGGGCTGCGGAGCATAGCGCTCGCTGCTTGGTGTGCGCCGGACTCCTCCTGTGCCTCACCAGCTGCTGGGAATCCCTGTACGGAGCGGCGGGAGTACCGCTGAACAGAGAGCGGGCCGCCATCTTTGAATCAGGTGCCCTGGGTCCCGAGAATCGGCAGGCCCGGGCGTTGTATCGGCGGCACTGTGGGGTCCCTCTGGGCCTAGAGATATGTGCTGAGCCCCTGGTCGCTGCTGAGTTCTGCTGGTTACCTTTGAGTCACAGTGTGGGCCGGCTCAGCAGGACGCGAGGTGGCGATCCGGTCCTGGCGGCTAGGAGGCCTGGTGCAAATACCCCTGGGGGGGCTGTTCCTGCCATTTGATGATAGACTTGGGGTGAGTGTGCCACAGGGTAAGCCGTCTTGGGACATAAGCTAGCATTGCCATCTGGCAGGCAATGTGCACGCTCTGTGAAGGGCTCTGACAGGCTCACGATTTCCCTGCTTCCATCACCCTCCCCCCACACCACAAGAGGGACGCCGGCATCATCTTAGTCCAGCTGCAGCTGTGTGCGTATCGGAGCAGTGTGTGTGGTTTGCCGTTCAGGAGTGGTACCATAAATCATCAGCACAGCGCCTCAGTACTCTACTCGGGGCCCGCAGCTATGGGCAAGCAGGACACTAAACAGCCGAAGTTGAACTTCGACAACAGGAGAACTACCAGGCTGCCGGAGTCCGATCCGGAGGGTAGCTCTGAACGCCCGCCCGAGTCACAGGCTGAAGATCGTGGAGAGGACCTACGCACCTTAATGCTAGAGATGGGGTCAAGCCTCCGCACCATAGACACTAAGCTGGATGTGCTAACTACTCAGCTGGACGCAGTTAAAAAACAGGTGGGAACCCACGAAACACGGCTGGATGTGCTTGAGAATCGCAACTCAGACTTTCACGAGTTCCAGGTTGAAACTAAAGAGCAGCTCCTGCACATAGACAAAGATCTAGGGCTAATCAGGGCAAAAAATGAGGACTTGGAGGCCAGATCCCGCCGCAGCAACCTGAGGATCACGGGGATTCCAGAGACGACCACCATATCTAAAATGGAGGTCTACATCACCGATCTGCTGCGCGAACTCTTTGACCCTGACCTATCCGCTGTGTTCGCAGTCGAGTGTGCACACCGAGCCCTAGGCCCCAAACCTCCTGTCAGAGCCACTCCCAGGCCCATCCTGGCTCGTATCTTGAATTACCAGGATCGCGACCTCATCCTACGACTTGCAAGAGAGCGAGGAACTATAACTCATACAGGGAACAACCTCTCATTTTATCCAGATTTTACACCGGCGGTGCAGGCGGCACGTCGGGAGTTTTTGCCCGCGAAGCGCATTCTGCTTCAAGCCAAGATTCCCTACTCTCTACTGTATCCTGCTAAGCTTAAGGTGACACACGAGGGCACGGCGCAGTTTTTCACGGACGCTAAATCTGCATTGAAATTTGCTAAACATGTTGGGGGGAAGAAGCATACACATCGCTCGCACTCAGGGGATACACCTGCCGATAGACTGAGTGATAATGATTAACAGTTACTTGGTAATTACGTATTTGCAATTTTGTTAAAATCTGTTCTGGATCTGGCTGGGTCACGCTGGGGTCCCACTGTCAGGATTCATTCAGTCCCCTAACGCTGCGGTCGCAGCAGGCTGGTATTTCACATGACCCATGTTGTATAGCTTTGGCCCTCTGCAGCGATCTTGGCCACCCTGCTTTCGGCGGGGGTGTACGCCGGCGTCATCGCGCCTCCCAGATGTTGAGGGGGGAGGGTACACCACAACCTGATAGGGGGGTTGGAGTGGGTGGGGGACGGGGGGGTGTTTAATGTTTTGTTTTTAGCCAGCTTACTGACACACCATACAGGAAAACATACGTGGCATTCATGGTCTACATCCACATTATCCTCGAAATACAACAGGGGCAGGTTACCTGTCAAACATGCCAAACCTATGCACCAAATGGCCACAAGGGGGACTGAGGTTGGGCAGGTCTACAACAAGGTAATACATCTAGCGTCAACAGCCAAGGCATCTCAAGTTTAAGTTTCTTAACCTGGAACATCCGTGGTCTGAACGACCATAGGAAGACCAGATTAGTTCACTCCTACCTACTCAGGCATAATATTGATGTGTGCCTCTTGCAAGAGACGCACTTGAACAGCACGCCCTCCACTAAGCTACAGCACAGGCGCTGGGGACACGTCTATTCTTCTATATACTCAAATTACTCACGTGGTGTAGCGTTGCTCGTGCGACGGGGACTAGACTGGAGGGAGTGCGAATCTCACCTTGATCCCGAGGGCAGATATATTATAGTCCTTGGAGACTTGGGTGGGGTCCGAGTGGTGCTAGCGGCAGTTTATGGGCCCAATACCGACACCCCCGCTTTTTTACAAAATATATGGGCTAAAATTAGAGCAACAGGATGCGATACTATAATCTGTGGAGGGGATTTTAATGTGATTTTAGATGATGCGATGGACAGGAGGGGGCAATCCCGCTCCCTTCATCTAACGCGAGTGCCGCATTAAATGCTGTTATATTGGACGGCAATCTGATTGACATATGGCGACACCGCCATCAACACGTGAAGGAGGGCACATGCATTTCCGAGCACCACAAGGCCTGGTCCAGGCTAGATTATTGGTTGATTTCCTGGGATGTGGCGATTTGGACATGTGATATTTCTCACCTCCCCAGATCTTTGTCTGACCACGCCCCCAGCCTGCTACGCCTTACTTTGCCTAATTCGCCTAGTAAACTGTTCAGCTGGAGACTTCCCCCTAAAGCCCTATTGGACGAGGCCTTTAAAGAAGAAATAAGGGGGGTTATAGTCGATTACTTTACTCTGAATGTTGGTTCGGTCTCAACCCAGGCCTCATTATGGGAGGCCTTCAAGGTGGTAATAAGGGGTAAGTGTATAGCACGCCAGGCCGGGGTACTGAAGGCAATAAGGGGCACATTGGCATCCCTAGAGAAAAACATCAAGGAGCTTGAAACACAGTTTTACGCTACGGATGACCCCACTCTCGTAGCTCAGCTAAAAGAAAGGCTGCTGGAATTCGTGGAGGAAGCCCAGCGCGAAGTGAAATTTCTGGGTAAGCACACGCAAGCCAGAAGGTACAGGGAGGGGGACACGCCAGGGAGGACCCTTGCAACAATGCTTCGCGCCCCTCGTTCCACTGCATACGTCACTGAAATTCAGGGAGATAGTTCACAAGTGATTAGAGGTCTACAAGAAATCCTGGACCAATTTAAACAGTTTTACGCCAAATTGTATACAGCCACACACCGCTCACTGCATGAGGGCCTTCTGCCATTCTTGGACTCCCTGGAACTGCTTTGGTTAGGGCGGGGGCACAGGGAATATTTGGACATCCCATTCTCTGTGGAGGATGTCACCCAAGTTATTAAGGGTCTCCCACTGGAGAAGGCACCGGTATCCGACGGTTTAACAACCGCATTCTACAAAACTTATGCAGCGGAACTAGCTCCACATTTGTTAACGCTATATGAAGAGGCTCAAACCACGGGTATTTTGCCACCCTCCATGCGTGAGGCCATTATGATCACTCTGCTGAAGCCTGGGAAACCCAATGACGAAATCGATTCTTACAGGCCACTCTCACTCATAAACGTGGATGTCAAAATATTGGCTAAGCTGGTAGCTACCTGACTGCAGCCGTTGCTCCCACTGATCGCTCGCCCGGACCAATCGGGGTTCATTCCCGGGAGATCCACGTCACACAATCTTCCGACCTTCTTTACTGTGGTACACTACCTACATCCCGATACACAAGCTGTCGCGGTATTCCTAGGCGCCACAAAAGTGTTTGATACGCTAGAGTGGATATATCTCTTCGCGGTTATGGATAGGTTGGGCTTTAGCCCCCTTTTTATGAGCCTCATACGTCTACTCTACACAAAACCATCTGCAAGGATCCGAGTGAATGGAATGCTGTCTGAATCGTTTGACATTTCAAGGGGCACGAGACAGGGGTGCCCTCTTTCCCCCCTGCTCTTCGCCATAGCGATGGAGCCACTGGCCGCGCGTATTAGACAACATCACGCAGCCAGGGGACTGGGGTTCAGTACAAGGGGCCTTCTGATTTCGTTATACGCAGACGATATTACTTTGTATATCAATGACCCGGCGTCAAATACCGCCCCTATCCTCCGCGAACTGATAAAATTTGGTGGCCTATCCGGCATTTCCATAAACTGGGCTAAGTCAACTATATTTCCCCTAGCGGATGCTACCACACCATTCCCCTTAGACTATCCACTCAAATGGGCCGATGGCCCGGTGAAATACCTGGGCATTTGGCTTAGTAGGAACATGCAGGACATCTGGAACATGAACTACGGGCGCGCTGTCTCATGGCTAGAGGAGAAAGTAAAGGCGTGGGCGGGCCTCCCACTATCCCTGGCTGGGAGAATCGCAGTGGCGAAAATGGTGGTGCTGCCAAAACTATTGTATTTATTCGTTAACATCCCGATCCCTCTCACACAGGCTTTTTTTCATTCAATCCGCTCCTTACTAATAACTATGATATGGGCGGGTAGACAGGCTCGGATCTCATGGGAACTCTTAACCCTACCGTTGTCTCAGGGCAGTTTAGGTGCCCCAGACGTTCAACTGTATGCTTTCTGCGCACAGGCACAGTTCCTGCACTTCTGGGTGCATCCCACCCCTTTCCAGCCACACCCAGCCGTGAAGCTGGATGTCGCGGCGCCAGTCCCTCTTCAGGTGGCCTTATATCAGACATACAGACGACCAAGAGACGGGATTGACACGGTCGAAACTCTGAGATGGGCATGGGATAGACTCCGGGACAGAGCCCGTCTTAAAATTCTATATGCCCCGTCCATTCCCCTGGCACACAACCCTATGTTGCCTACCATGGGGGAGGGTGCGAGCGGGGTGTTGGCGAAAAAGGTAGGGTTGCACACATTTGCTGACCTATGCCCCGAGGATGTGTTCAGGTCCCCCCCTGAGCCCGTAGAGGAACGCGCAGTGCCATTCTCAGAACTGTTCCTATATTATAAACTCAGGGCTACATGCAGGGCCTTGCACGATACGTTCCCAAGCCCCCCTCCTGTATTACTTGCCCTTGAAAACGTTCTAAAAACAGATTCACCTCGTAGACTCATAACACGCATTTATAATAATATGCAAAACACGGCCCCTCTGTTGGCGCCCAAAGCCTTACAGGCCTGGAACACCGAATTGCAAAGCCAGATAACGGAAGAGCAGTGGACCTTTTGTTGCAGCCAACTCACGGCTCTGTCCCCTAATTACAAGCTGTGCTTGATTCATTTTAAGTATCTCCACAGATTTTACAGGACCCCATCCCAGTTACACCGCATGGGGGTCAAGGAGGATGACCGTTGCTGGAGATGTGGCTATGCCTCAGCCACGTTTCTGCACATGGCATCGAACTGTCCCCAGTTGGTGCCCTTCTGGTCTAAGATTTTCACCACAGTCCATGACATCATTGGCACAGCGGCCGACCCAGACCCGATACTTGGATTATTGGGGTATGTCAGAGACACACCGCCTGGGAACCGCAAATTACACACTATGCTATTACTTTTCGCTAAGCGCAGAGTTGCCATGTATTGGGGGAGGAAGGGTGCCCCCTCCGTGGAAGCTTGGATCCAAGATATTACCTTTAGCAACACACAACTAGCCGCCTTTTGGGAGCTGATGCCAGCGGCATCCCGGCCAAAGGACATATGGGGTCCATTTTTGGAGTGGGCGCGCACACGACAACAAGTGGGGGAGGGGTCTCAGGTGTCACCAGGTGTATCGTAGGTAGGTGCTCGAAAGCTTCAATATGGGTAACATCCTGGTTCAGGTGCTGAACTGATTATAGGATAAATTCCTGCACCAGACTGATGGTATAAGTTCCACTAGGATTGTCCGCTCATGACAGGTTGTGGCCTAGTGTGTAGTTTGTCTCCTTCCGTCACACTGTTGTGTTGTGCTTATCTAATATTACCGGATGATGTAAGTACCGGATGATGTAAGTACCAGATTGCGATATTCTACAGCCTCGTATTTCGTAATGTATGTAATGTGACATCACTTTTTGCAACTGGCTAAGCTGTTCGTACTGTTGGTTGTTTCTTGTTTTCTGAAGTAACAATAAAGAAATTTAAAAAAAAGAGCATCCAGCACAACAACGTCACCTCCACACCGGCATCTAGAATGTAGAAAAGACAAGATGATAGTGATGGCTCCCAATAGGATGCTGACCGTATTGCATGACAGGAGATATAACCAGGGCCACTGGAATTATGTGATTCTGCGGCCGCTGTGATTTTCGCATAATTATGGATTTGCCGGCTTTGCCACATAATCCATCATCTACCGCATAACCTGCAGATTAAAAAAAAAAATGATGCTTGTCTCAAACGGTTCAAAAGTTACTAAAAATTTGATGACACAAGTTGCCACATAGTGGAAAGTACTTTGCAAAGCTGGACTGGTCACCTTTCTGTGTGTATTGCTATGTTTGGGTGTTAAACTGGTACTAATGAGGTGCAACCAATGCTCAGAGAGTGTACTAAGTTAAAAAAATGCCGAAATAATGAAGTAATACTGTTACAAAATGTGCTGCAGTATGCCGCAGAATTTGCCTGTTCTTGCTGCATAATTCACACAACCCTGCCGCATAATTTGACCCTCTTCTGCCGCATATTTCCAGTAACCCTGGATATAACTTAGTGCCGGAGGGGAGGGGACTTTATTGCACCTCCAAATTCAAGTCCTCTGATGTTTGATTCCTTTTCCCCCATGGGACTGAGTTTCTCCAGTGCAGCTTTCTGTCGAGTGATTTCTCAACACTTTGTCTTCCTCATCTGATTGTAATTGTACGTTGTATTTATATAGCGCTTTCTACCACTGACAGTCTGTTTTGCGGGGAGTAGTACTCTACTCCGGAGCTCAAGATTAGAGTTAAATAGTTAGTATGTCTGCTTCATATTGTTTCACAATTCCAGTGGTGGCCGGCATGGTTCGTGGGTGGCGGGGCAGCGGGTGCGCGGGGCGGCGACGATGGGGAAAACGGTGCGCAAGGTAAAAAAAAGAAATAATAAAATAAACACCTTGCCACGCCGGGTCCAGCGTCTCTGCTCCTGGTCTCCGACTGAGGCATAGGAAGTACAGCCAGGCTCCCCTGACCAATCAGCAGCATTGATTGGTTTTGAGTGTCCTGGTTCGACGCTCAACCAGGGAATGGGGGCCTGGGCATGTTCTCCACGCAGGCTGTAATGCAGCCTACATGGAGAACAGGGAACGTGCGCATGACTGGTTTGGGTGGCCCGAGAAGGCCGACCAAACAGTCATTGTGCACTTAGGAGTGGGCAAATCACTCCTCCCCTGATCCGAGAGCAGAGCAGCCCTGCCCGCCCGCATGCAAACTAAGCAGCACAGAAACACAAAATGATAATAACCTTAAAGTTATTATCATTTTATGTTTGTTTTAGGTTGCACAGCTTAAAAGCTGTGGGGCGATGCTCCTCCGCCATAGCGGAGGAGCCGCCACTGCACAATTCCCCAGAATTTTCTGACACATTCTTCACGCCTCTCTCCTTATTGTTTCTGCAACACAGCTTACTTCTTGTGTGGAGGGTGGTCTAATTTCTGGTGCTGTTCTTTTTGTTTTTTGTTGTTGTTGCAGACACCCCTGGTGTCCATCTTAGTTGTTGGTATGGTTGCCACATGGCTTGTATGTTCATGCAAAGGCCAGTTAACAACGTGTGACAATAGGGGTGTTTTTCCCCCTTTAAAACCTAAAATTAAAATAGTAAATGTAAGAAAAAGCCCGTAAAACTATTTCAGAGCTGTCTCAACTGTACCAAGCGATTATTCAAGTAGGAGGAGGCTGAATTTCCTTGTTAAAAAGGAATGCGGAGCATTATACACAAAGCCTTCTTCAAGTTCCAGTTCCGAGTCCTTCCAAAATCTAATAATATAAACAAATGGCCAGTGTTTATCTTAAAGAAAAGAGGAAATCCTAGCTGTTGGTGCCCTCTTTGCGATAAGCATGGGGGGGACGAGAACATCATATCTTAACATCGTGTTTGTGCTTTCAAAATGAGTGTAAAATCAAAAAGTGGACTGTTATGTTATATGATTTTTATATAGTGCAAAATCACCTTCAGGTCTCTAAGCGCTTCTAGAGAAAAGTGAGCAAGTCACTAGGGCAGAAATAAAATAGCAGCGGCGGAGACAGAAGATTACGCGGTCGTTAATGCCTCTCTAAATAGGAAAGTCTTTAAACGCTTCCTAAAGATGAGCAGAGCCGGTTCCCTGCGAAGGAACTCCGGCAGATCATTCCAGATCTGCGGGAGAAAAACAGAGAATGCTCTACCCCCTTTGGATTTAGAGATGTACCTGGGGGAAACTAACCTGCAAGCCTCAGAAGATCGCAGAGTCCGGCCAGGAACATATTTCTCCAAGCGATCTTTTATAAACTTGGGTGCCTGACCATAGATTGCCTTATGAGCCATACATAGACCCTTGAACTGCGCTCGCTGTTTAATAGGGAGCCAATGAAGTTTATGCAACAGAGGGGTAGCGCATGTTTTTCTAGGAAGTCTAAAAATAAGCCTGGCCGCATCATTCTGCACCACCTGCAATCTCCCGATAAGCTTCTGGGGGAGGCCAATGTAAAGGGCATTCCCGTAATACAGCCTGGAGATGACAGTGGCAGAGACAATTGACTGTAATGAAACTGTTGACAAGAGAGGAGCAAGTTTCCGTAGCTGCCTGAGTAAGCCAGTACAGGTTCCTACTACCGTGGTGACCTGGCAAGACATAGATAGTTCAGAGTCTATTTTCAGGCCCAGGCTTTTTACAACCGGGGCTGGTACCGGGACTACACCTAGTTCCGGAGGCCAAAAAAGATCACACCAGGGGCTATTACTTGTTGGAATGACGAGCAATTCAGTCTTATCCGGATTTATTTTCAATGAGTTGGCCGTCATCCAGTTCACAGTGAACCTGAGCAACTTCTTGGCCGACTCCTGGGCCTGGCAAGAGTTGTTAAGCCGGATAAGAAGTTGAGTATCATCGGCGTAATTAAAGACCTGACAGTCCATGCGAGTCAGAGTCTCCACAAGGGGTTGCAGATGGATATTAAAAAGAAGTGGAGATAGTGCAGAGTCCTGAGGTACCCCACATGCCAAGGGGCCCAGATCCGATATCTGCTCACCCAGCTGAACTCTCTGAGTATGGTCAGACAAAAATGACTTTAGCCATTGGTATGCTTGCCCGCTGATACCCAGATTGGTGAGACGGTTCAACAGTGTGTTATGGCTGACCGTATCGAATGCCGCTGACAGATCTAATAAAATCAGGGCACTCGGCTGTTTAACGTCAGCCATAACTCTGAGCTCGTCCAGAACAGCCAACATCACTAGCTCGGTACTATGATGAGCTCTGAAGCCCGCCTGTCTAGCTTGGAGTAGCCGGTGGTCCTCCAAATACTTCGAGAGTATCTTTAATACGTGCTGTTCCAGCATCTTGGCTAGAAAGGGGAGCTGAGAGATGGGTCTATAGTTCTTTAAAGTCAGGGTATCTGCACCAGTTTTTTCAACAGGGGGGTAACCCTGGCTTCTTTGAAATTTGTCGGTAGATAGCCCATAACCAAAGAATTATTTAGTAGTTCCAGGATCTGCTTCTCCAGCCCTGGCAGGGCCATTTGAAAGATCCTTGGAGGGCAAGGGTCTAGCCGAGACCCTGATTTGGTGTGATTTACTAATGATGCTAAGGTGACTGAGTCAATTTTAGGAAAATTGGAAAGCTGGCTACTGAGGCAGGGAGAGGGGTAGGTCTGAAGGAGGGAGCAGGAATCGGTGGGGGTTCTAGCAATTTCCGAGATGATATCCTTAACCTTCTGAAGGAAGAAATCCTGAAAGGCATCACAATCTAATGATGCGATTGTGGATTTCTTCTCGGCTTTTGACTCAATTCTTTCAGAATGGCGAAAGTCTCTTTCTGTTTATTCTCTGCCATAACAATCCTTCCCTCATAATACTCCGCTTTCCTTGCTAGGATGGCTGATTTATAGACAGAAAGAAGAACTTTATAGGCATTTAGCTCTGCTGGCTCATAGCTTTTCCGCCACCGCCTTTCAGCTTGGCGGAGATGTTGTTTTTTTTCCCTCAGTGGTTCATTGAACCATGGGGCCCCCTTTCCCTTATCTCTGACTTTTTCTTTTCGTTCTGGTGCCACTATATCTATGGCTTGCTGTAAATGCATCAGTAAGGCCTCGCTTTCCTGGTCCAAGTTAACTATTTTCGTCCTAGGGGACGGAATAGAGAGCAGGGTAGCTATTAAGTGATCTGCCTCAATATTTTTCCAAATTCTTACCTTTCTCCATAGGGGTGGGGGCTGTGGTAATTGACTATCGCTCGGGACCCAGCATCTAAGCAGCGAGTGATCAGACCAAGCACAGGGGCTAATATCTGTTAACTCTGCCCAAGGCTGTGAGGTCCAGATAAGGTCAAGAGTATGACCCTTTACATGGGTAGGACTGTTGACCAATTGCTGAAGATCCATTGAGAGCATGGCGGTCTCAAATAGACCCGCTGCTGACTCTCTCTGTGTCTTGTCCCAATGGTAGTTAAAATCTCCCACTACTAGAAGACGTTTATATCTAGAACATAAGTCAGTAAGAAGTTCCAGAAAAAGCTCATTAAAGCTAGAGGTTGTCCTCGGAGGCCGGTAAACTACCATGAGTACAATGCAAGATGATTTGAAAGAGATTTTTACCCCCAAGATATCTGCATTATCACAATTTTCTGCTATTATTTTAGTGACCATTAGGCTCTTTTTAAAAGGAACGCCACCCCCTCCTCTAATGTCCCCTGGTCTATTTTGCCAGAAGGCATCAAAATCTGTTGGGAGTGCTGCAATGATGTCTGGGGCTGACAAGTCCCTAACCAAGTTTCCGTAAGTGCCAAAATATCAATATCACCATCTTGTAGCAAAGAGAAAACCTCAAGATGGTGCTTTTGTAAGGAACGTGTATTTAAAACAGCTACTTTTAATCCCCATGCTATAGGGGCACAGACATTTTCCTGAATCATCAAACGAGATGCCCTGGGCATGACCTCAGCGCTATTAGTCCTCAGCAAATTTTCAGCCAACAGCGTCGCCTGAACATTTCCCTCTAAGATGTGCTTACTCATAGCAAGGGTCCGTAGCGATTCCGCAGTATAAATCAGCGGGGGGGTAGGGCTTCTAGCCCCTGGTCCCAGCCGGACGCGGATGGGCGCAGACAAGCTTGCCTTTGGCGCGCCCGCTGCGCGTCGGCCCCATCAGCTGGTTTTGAAGCTGCGGTGGGCGAGTCAGTAGAGAAGACTAGAGCGCGACTAAAAATGGCGGCGAGAAATGTGCTATCGGAAGTGAGTAATTCCGATAAGGCCGTAACCGACTACCCGTGCTCCCTCCACTCAATCAGCACTCTATAGCTGCGGTGGACCGGGGAGAGGTGATCGGCATGTGGCAAGTAAGTGAGAGGTCAATTCAATGCCCCAGAACGTTTAAAAAACAGTAGAGTAACATGCAGCAAATCAAAAAAAATAATTTTAAAATAAGTAGGGTTCATTCAGGAATAGGGATTCCAAAAGATCCCCCCAAGCGCCAGGACCATCAGCGTCAACGTAACCTGCCACCCAGCACTACCTGTGCCTCTCTATACTGCGCGTCGGCCCCATCAGCTGGTTTTGAAGCTGCGGTGGGCGAGTCAGTAGAGAAGACTAGAGCGCGACTAAAAATGGCGGCGAGAAATGTGCTATCGGAAGTGAGTAATTCTGATAAGGCCGTAACCGACTACCCGTGCTCCCTCCACTCAATCAGCACTCTATAGCTGCGGTGGACCGGGGAGAGGTGATCGGCATGTGGCAAGTAAGTGAGAAGTCAATTCAATGCCCCAGAACGTTTAAAACACAGTAGAGTAACATGCAGCAAATCAAAAAAAATTATTTTAAAATAAGTAAGGTTCATTCAGGAATAGGGATTCCAAAAGATCCCCCAAGCGCCAGGACCATCAGCGTCAACGTAACCTGCCACCCAGCACTACCTGTGCCTCTCTAAGGGACTGGACCCTTGCTCAGCGTCACTTCCTGCAAGTCACCTGGAAAACACGTCGTTGTCTGCTATCATTCCATGCCCCTACTGCCATGTTTTCACGTCCTCAAGCAGTTCCCTATTATGTAGATACAAATCGTGTAAAAATAAATGCATGGTACCCTCAGCCGGCCTCGTGTCTTTGCCAATAGCACTTTGCATTCTGGAAATTTGTAATTCGTTTTTTGAGACAGACACTGTTGTTATTGTTAGACTCCCCTCTGATTCTTATATTCACACTCTTCCTCGGGCTCGTATTCCAGGATTTTCCCACTTTCTTTCTTTTTCTGCATTTTGTTTCCAAGCAAGTGCCTTATTTCTTCCGTGCTCTCCGAACATAGTTGGGAAAAAACTACTTTAAATAAGAAAATATATTCCCACGCTTCTTCTCTTACATTCATAGGCTCCCGCACACACAGTTGCAGATTCTCTCTCCTCTTCTCTAGTTCTTATCCCCACTCTATCTCTTCTTCTCTCTTGCCCCTATCCCCCTGGCTCTCCCTTTTCTTCTGATTTTTAGTCCCAAGCTCCCCCATTTTCTCTTATTCTTATCATTTCATGCTCTCTAGTTTAATGCTGAGGGTTTCCTGTGCACGCTCTGAAAGTCTCTCTTCCTCTCTTTCTTCTAGAGTTTCTCTCCAGATTTTGGTGCACTTTGTGTTCTCTGTCTCCACACATGTTCTTCCTCAAGGTTCTACACCTGTGTTGTTCTCTGGGCTCTTGTGAAGCTCTTTTTGGACGAGCTCTAACTACCAGGCCCCCTTCTTTTTCCTCTGTAAACTTTGATCATCATACGGTTCAAGTGAGTTCGGCTGTTGGTGGTATGTTCCTCTACTTCTGTTCGTTTTTTATCTCCAAGGCTTACCTCTTTGTTTGAATTTGAGGTGGTCTGTTTTAGCTATAGTGCATATTTCTCGCACATTTTCAGATTACTTTTTACCAGAGCTGGTTTAGAGATTTAACTTGCCTGTTTTTTCTTCATTGTATTTTTTTTTCTTATGCTGGAGTTTGGCTTCTTTGGTGGAAAAAGTGATGCGTTTTCCATGTACCTTCCAGAGTGAGCTGTGCTTAAGGTGACTCATAGGAAAAGTATTGGAGTCAGGGCGCCTGGGCCTACACTCAGGTTACCATAGACAGGGCCGCCCGCTCCGTCCAGGAGCACTCCCAGCCAACTCTACTCTAGGCTAGATGCATCCTCTCCTTCCAGCCTCTCTCAGCATCTGACTCTCTCCCCTGTGTCCAGGGACTTTTTCAACGCAGCTCTGGCTGCCCCCCCCTTCCAGTACACCCTGGACCCATCTCCACACTCCCCTGTGCGCCAGAGACCCTCCATCCTGCTGTTGAAGAGCACCCTCCTTTGTTCTCCACAAGCCCGCTCTATCCAGCAGCTCTCAGTCATCTCATAGTACTCCACCAGAGTATCCACCCAGCAGTTTATTTATTTTACATCTGAATAGTAGAGACATTGGAGAAGCTGAATGGTTCTGATATATATATATATATATATATATATATCAGAACCTGATATATATATATATATATATATATATTTATTCACTGAAAAGACCAAATGTTAAAGTGACGTTATAGTTAGGTGAAAATTTGAGTGCCAAAGTAATGTTTTAAACTAAAAAAAACACTGAAATTCACCAGTTATAGTTATCTCTAGTAAGTGTAACTTGTTCCCTATGGTAACTATAACTCACGCCCCCACCAGATACAGTGTTGAAATCAAAGATTTAATTTCAGCTATTGCAGTGATGTTATCAATGATGTCCTAGAACATGTCATGAGTGAAGTAATATGGGAGTTAATAAACAGTGCACGGCGAGAGTGCGAGCTACAGTGGCATATATATTTACACACATACACACACAGTTATAAACTGTGCGAGGCATGAGTTATGAGTGACGTGTGTATTGCTGATATTTTAGGCAAATTTCAGTGGTTAGGGGCGTTTGACCCAGACCCATAACTCCGTTTTTTAATTGTGGCTTTTCAGTGAATGTTGCGTTTTTTAATGATGTACTTATTTTCCAACCCCCGCTGTGCAGTACCTTCAGCCTTGTGCAGCGAGTGTTGGTCATAAGGCTTGGCTTATGGACAGGCCTTGTGCCCAACCTGCCATGGGCAGGAAGTTCCTGCTGACCTTTGGCTATGCACAGCAGGTCCTCACCTATGGCCAGGACCTGCCCCAAACCTGCCACTGGCGGTCAACCCCTGCTGCTTAATTTCCAACCCCAGCTCCGCACAACCCGTGGCCGTGCACTGGCACGCTCTTTGCAAAGGTAAACTGGTAACATTTCTTTAGATGATTGCTGAATTCCAGTGTCAAACTGGAACTAATTAGTTAAAACTTTACCCAGACAGTATTAAAGTGTGTTAGAATTACAAACTAGCTCAATAATACTGTCACGGTATGTGATGCATAATGCATATTTTGCATTTTCCTGCTGCATAGCTTAGTGAACACTGCCACGTAATGTGGTGATCCCTTGCTGCTTAATTACAGCAGCCCTGTTTGTCTTCGATCCCATTTGCAGTGGCCTCTAGTCCTTTTTCTGTACATGTTTACATGGGCTGGATCTTATCAGTTACCATCTAATTCCATTCTCGGAACACGTTTGGAGTCACCTTTACTTTTTTCTGTACTCTTTAAATAGGCTGGACCTTTCTGTTGCCGCATAATTTCAGTTGCCCTACTCAAATTTAAGAATGCTTTTGGAGTGCCCTTTAGTCTTTTTTTGTGCACCTTCCCTTGGGCTGGAGTTCCTTTGTTCCTCTCTTGATGGGCGGACTTGTTTGTCAGACTGGAATAAGAAGCAGGCCCTCTTTCATTGCTAATTGGAATATTTGCGCTATTTTCAGTCTCCACTTTGCCTCTATCCGCAGGAGAGGCAGAGTCCAGTGTTTCTAGGACACCAGCCCCAGAAGCTATTCCTTCCCAGACCCTCGGCCTCCTCCGATCCCCACGTCTTGGTGATGAGGTAACCGGCCTCCTTTGTACCTCAGCTGGGAATGTACTCAGACGGGATGGGTCCCTGGGCGACGGGACTCGACCGGGGGAATGAAATGAAACGCAAATGTTGCTTGCTGTTTGAAAACACAAGCTAAGTCCCAGTTAATATACTTTCGGGTGCCAGCTGTGGCCATATATTTTGTTCATTTTGTTCCCCCTCCCCGCATCTCATTAGGTCTGGCTTGACAGCTCAGCTGTCTGTCTGAGCTGTTGCTGCCACTTCATTAAAATATATATAGGGCAGAGCCGCGGTCCGTGCAGGTAACAGCGGTGGGGCCGCGTGGGGGGGGGAGGGGGGTTCGAGGGACGAGGCTGAGGGAAAATTAAATAAATAATTAATTTCCCCTCGGCATCGTCCCTCGAAACCCCCCACCACGCGGCCCCACCGCCGTTACCTGCACGGACCGCGGCTGATATAGGTTGAGCTTTGGCTCCGCCCAAGGGAGCATTTCTCTCTCACCTCATGCTATTAACTGTTTGGTGTATCTTTCCTCATCATATAAACCTTTTTTCCCTCTTCTATCCCTCCGCTATCCTTCTGAATCCAAATAACTGACTAACATATCCACCACTTAAAATTTACTTGCATGTTTCACTATACTAATTCAACACTAATCCTCTATGGGTCCCGGAGTAGCGTGCTACTCGCCGAAAAAGCGCTTCGACGCCTCGTCAGGGGTAGTAAGCGCTATACAAATGCAATTACAATACAATATGGAGTCCTCGCATCGCAGCTAGAGGTGGGCGAACCAACAAATGGACAAGGGTATATTTCTTTCACGCGAAAGCGTTTCACCTTAGTACCACAGAATATATCTCTACATTGAGAAGTATTTATTCAAAGTGAGACTTTTTAAACATAAACTGAGAAACATTTCCGCCCCCCGCCCTGATGACAATGCTGAGTGAATTAAAAGGCAAATCAGCTGTCATGTGTAACTTATATGTGGCCTGGATTCTTATTATAGATTACGCAACATTATAGCATAGTGAACACAAGGGAGATTTTAGTATCGCGTGCATTCTGAACTCACGTATTTGAAGGTGTTCTCATGTGTGGTATTGAATGAAAAGACGGCTCGGTGAAGTAAAGGTTTTGCCTAGGATCACTCATTTTGTTCAAGAAGGGAAGCTGGGATTGATCCCAGGTTTTACAGTTTTACAGTGTACAATTCAGCCACTAAATGGGTACCTCTTTCTGACATCAAATGTTTGTGCTTTTTCCTTAATTCTTGGAAGATGAGATTATAGCCTGGGTGACAGGTATAATCTACGTTTTATTTTTGGCAGTTTTTCATAGCGCAAGCCTTGCCCAAGGACATAAGCACTTCATCACAGACACAGACTATGTTTCAACTTTTTTTTCCCGACTTGACACACAGAGATTTGCCAGGATTCAGAGAATGCTGAGCTGCGTTTCGTATTCAAACCTGGTTTGCAGCTGCAGCGACTGGGTCATATCAGCAACTAGGCCATATCACTTCCTGTGAAAGCTTGACTCCTTTTGGGCTTGAGGTTTCCAAGAGGGCCTCGAGTGGAGCCAGAGCCATGCTTGTGGCTCGAGCCTGGCTCAAGCTTTCAGTGGCTAGCCCACTTCTAATTACAAATCATCAGGGGCCGTTTTACATCCTAACAGTATTTTGAATCGTTACAAATTAATTTGAATAGACACACTGTGTGTGTGTGTGTGTGTATATATATATGTGTATATATATATATATATATATATATATATATGTGTATATATTATCTACTGGCGGTCGCCAGTAGATAGTTATAGTTACAACCTATTATCCATAGGAAATCCGCGACATTCTATTTGAAATAACGTTGGCGCCGGTTGACGAATCTTCGTGAAAGTTTCCAACTTGTTGAGGCGCTCCGCTCCGCTCCTACCCTGAAAGTCTCGGGGTGATACGTGAAGCGGAGGCCGAGAAAAAGGGGGTCCCAAAACGCGTTTTCCCCATTCATTTTTCCATAGGAACCTTTAGTCGCAGCTACAGCCCGAACTGCTGAACGGAATTACACCAAATTTGGCAAAGAGGTAGTCCTTGGTTCAGACTGGTGCCTTTTGCTTAAATGGTGTAAATCCGTTCAGTAGTTCCTGAGAAAATCAAAAGTAAAAGTACATATATATCTATGGGCGCGTCGGATACGCGTACCCTCAGCGCACCCTGCGCGCACCGTCCCGATCACGAGCTGCATGCTAATTGGCTGTCAGCTGGCTGTCAACATTCCGATTCAGGAAGTGTTGGCAGCCATTTTGTCCCTCGGTAGAACCGAGGGACAGAAACAAGTGCGCAAAGCGCAAAAGGGGCAGGGTAGAAACACCCTGACCCCTAGGTCTGCTCAGGGGTCCCACAAGGACCCCTGGGCAGAAAAGATTTTTTTTTTAAAATCGGCGGGATGCGCTTAGGGTGCGCGTATCCCGCCGAGAAAAAAAGAAACAAGTGTGCAAAACGCACAAAGGGGGCAGGGTAGAAACACCCTAACCCCTAGGCCTGCTCAGGGGTCCCACAAGGACCCCTGGGCAAAAAAGCATTTTTAAAAAAAATCGGCAGGATGCGCTCAGGGTGCGCGAATCCTGCCGAGAAATCGAGCGCGGTCTCCGCGCTTCGATGTATTTTGCCCCGGGTGGCCCAAGTCCCGGGGGCATGCTGGGGGGTTTATTTTATGTATGGGGGCCTCAAGGGCCCCCAAGCCCCGAGGACCGCCACCCCCGGGGCTTTCTTTTAAAAATGGTGCGGGAGGGCTCTGAGCCCTCCCGCAGCCCCGGGACCACCACCTCCCGGGGCTTTTTTAAAAAATTAAACAACCTGTGTGGGGGGCTCCAGCCCCCACACGCCCCGGGACCGCCACCTCCCGGGCACTAACAAATTAAAATGGGGTCCGTTTTGGACCCCGAAGCCCGGGGACCACCACCTCCCCGGGGCTGTGCTGATGTAGGGAGGGGGCCGCGCGGCCCCCTCCTGGAAGCCCTTGATGGCCCTGGGGACCACCACCCCCAGGGCCGGCTCCTGCAGTGTCCCGGGGTGCCTACCCCGGGACACTGTAGTTTGCTATGGCAGGACGGGAGCCTCGCGGCTCCGTCCTGCCATAGCAAACTGCTTTGGATATTGGAAGAGAGAGCAGGGAAACCTGCTCTCTCTTCCAATATCCAAAGCGATTGCTTTTCCACATGGGGAGCAGCATGTCAGCTGCTCCCCATGTGGAATAGCAATGCCGGCTCCCAAGGGACGTGGGGAGCCGGCGGGACTGTGGGGGATTGGGGACCCCCACAGTCCCCAACGGAGAGGGCCAGCCCGGGGGATGGGGTCCCCGGGGCAAGTAGTGGCCCGGGAGGAGGCCACGCGGCCCCCTCCCCAAAAAGAGCAAAAAAAATTTTTTAAAAAGGAAAGGCCGGCCCCGGGGATGGGGTCCCCGGGGCCTTAAAATGGCCAGAGGAGGGGGCCACGCTGCCCTCCAAAAAAAAATATAGAGGCCATGCCCCGGGGATGGGGTCCCCGGGGCCAATACAGGCCAAGGGAAGGGGGCCACGCGGCCCCTTCCCGTTTTTTTTTTTAAAGGTAATTTTAAAAGGGGTAAGGCCCTGGGGATGGGGTCCCCAGGGCCCAAAAAAGAAAAAGGAAGGGGGCCACACAGCCCCCTTCAGAGGAGAATTTTTTTTTTTTTTAAACGATCGGGCCCGCAGGCCCCGCCCCTTCCTTCACCACTCTGCAAACGCGCCCCTGGCGCGTTTGCAGAGGAGGAGCAATTCCCCTTGAATACTGGGGGTCCCTGGGGCCAACTAGCCCACCAGGTACCTCCAGTATGCGCCAGGGGCTGCCTTGCAGAGAGGTGTACAGAGGACACGCCCCTTTTACACCTCTCTGCAACGCAGCTCTGTGGCGCTTTTTGGAGGTATATGGTGGGCTAGTTGGACTCCGGGGACCCTCAGGATTCAAGGGGACTTAATCCCCCAACTTAAAACGCGCCACGGGCGCGTTTGCACAGTGGTGAAGGGAGGGGGCGGGGCTTCAGGTGACATGTGTGCAAACAGGCCCCGAAGCGCGTTTTAAGATGGGGAATTAAATCCCCTTCAATCCTGAGGGTCCCTGGGGCCAACTAGCCCAACAGGTACATCCAGAAAGCGCCACATAGCTGCGTTGCAGAGAGGTGTAAAAGGGTGTGGCCTCTCTACACGTCTCTGCAACGCAGCCCCTGGCGCATATTGGAGGTTCCTGGTGGGCTAGTTGGCCCCTAGGGACCCTCAGGATTCAAGGGGACTTAATCCCCAACTTAAAACGCGCAACGGGCGCGTTTGCACAGATGTCACCTGAGGCCCCGCCCCTCCCTTCACCATTGTGCAAATATTCCTCTAAAATCAGCCGAAATACGAATTCCGATTTACTCACCTGTTATCAGGAGAGACCTCAGTGCTGCATCTTTCAGCCCAGTACTGGTCCTGAAAAGTAATTTTAACCGTACTTACCGGTAACTTGAATTTCCTTCATAGGCTAACATTGACTGGTTTCACTTGGAAATTCTTCTAAGTGTGGAGTTTTGGAACTTTAAAATATTCCTCTAAAATCAGCCGAAATACGAATTCCGATTTACTCACCTGTTATCAGGAGAGACCTCAGTGCTGCATCTTTCAGCCCAGTACTGGTCCTGAAAAGTAATTTTAACCGTACTTACCAGTAACTTGAATTTCCTTCCATAGGCTAACATTGACTGGTTTCACTTTGAAATTCTTCTAAGTGTGGAGTTTTGGAACTTTAAAATATTCCTCTAAAATCAGCCGAAATACGAATTCCGATTTACTCACCTGTTATCAGGAGAGACCTCAGTGCTGCATCTTTCAGCCCAGTACTGGTCCTGAAAAGTAATTTTAACCGTACTTACCGGTAACTTGAATTTCCTTCATAGGCTAACATTGACTGGTTTCACTTGGAAATTCTTCTAAGTGTGGAGTTTTGGAACTTTAAAATATTCCTCTAAAATCAGCCGAAATACGAATTCCGATTTACTCACCTGTTATCAGGAGAGACCTCAGTGCTGCATCTTTCAGCCCAGTACTGGTCCTGAAAAGTAATTTTAACCGTACTTACCAGTAACTTGAATTTCCTTCCATAGGCTAACATTGACTGGTTTCACTTTGAAATTCTTCTAAGTGTGGAGTTTTGGAACTTTAAAATATTCCTCTAAAATCAGCCGAAATACGAATTCCGATTTACTCACCTGTTATCAGGAGAGACCTCAGTGCTGCATCTTTCAGCCCAGTACTGGTCCTGAAAAGTAATTTTAACCGTACTTACCGGTAACTTGAATTTCCTTCATAGGCTAACATTGACTGGTTTCACTTGGAAATTCTTCTAAGTGTGGAGTTTTGGAACTTTAAAATATTCCTCTAAAATCAGCCGAAATACGAATTCCGATTTACTCACCTGTTATCAGGAGAGACCTCAGTGCTGCATCTTTCAGCCCAGTACTAATCCTCAAAAGTAATTTTAGCCGTACTTACCAGTAACTTGAATTTCCTTGCATAGGATATCATTGCCTGCTTTTTGCTGAAAAAGTTTCTAAGTGTTGATTTTGGAACTTTAAAATATTCCTCTAAAATCAGCCGAAATCCGAATTCTGATTTACTCACCTGTTATCAGGAGAGACCTCAGTGCTGCATCTTTCAGCCAAGTACTGATCCTCAAAATTAATTTTAACCGTACTTACCGGTAACTTGAATTTCCTTCATAGGCTAACAATGACTGGTTTCACTTGGAAATTCTTCTAAGTGTGGAGTTTTGGAACTTTATAATATTCCTCTAAAATCAACCAAAGTACGAATTCCAATTTACTCACCTGTTATCAGGAGAGAACCCAGTGCTGCATCTTTTAGCCCAGCACTGACCCTGAAAAGTAATTTTAACCGTACTTACCAGTAACTTATATTTTCTAACATAGGAATCCATTGTCTGGTTTTCAGCAGAAAACTTTCAAAGTGTCGATTTTCACAAACTACAAATATTCCTTAAAAATCGCCTGTATGACTTAAACGCATTCATTCAACTGTTTACAGGAGATGCACCAGTGCTGGATCCAGGATCCAAAACTGAGTAAGAAAAAGTAACGATAACAGTTTTTACCTGCTAAGTGAATTTCCTTCCATAGGATAACATTGGTGATTCTATGAGAAAAAGTTTCTAAGTGTCAACTTTTAAAGTACAATAATATTCCTTAAAAATCACGACTGTAACCAAAACGCTTTTACTCAACTGTTTACAGGAGATGTGCCAGGACTGAATCTAGGATCCAGTCAGGTGGTTAGAAAAGTAATCCATAAAGTAACTAATTGCATTTAACTAGAAATTCACATTGAGCTGAATGTTGCATTGTGTTTGAAAATGTGTTGCACATTGCAACAACTGTAACTACTGTACTTAAAAGTCTATTGCCTATGTGCAAAGTATTTAAACTAAAGTAATTCATTCTGAGAAAGTATTTTTTGTAATGTAATGTATAATGTAATTACAATGTAATTTAAATAATAAAATATGTAAAAAAAATTGTTTCTAAAAATGTAGTAAATCAGTATTTTAAAAATTTATATAACAATTAATACATTTAAAAATTGTCATTTACAAAACCTTTGAAATTCACTGAAAAAACCGTAGGTTTCAGACATGTTATAGTTACAAATTAGCATTTAAAAAACCTTTGAAATTCACTGAAAAAACCATAGGTTTCAGGGACGTTATAGTTACATATTAGCATTTAAAAAACCTTTGAAATTCACTGAAAAAACCATAGGTTTTAGGGACAGTTATAGTTAGTTGGACATTGCACTCGTACAAAACCCGTGAAATTCCCCGTTATAGTTAGTCCAGCTAACTATAACTCATGCCCCGCAATGCACTGCTGATGACGTCACATATTACATCACTCATGACATGGTCAGTGACATCACTGATGACATCACTGATGACATCTCAAATGACATCACTGATGACATCACTGATGACATCATCCATGTGATAATTTCATGCATCTTCTCACACCCTAATATAACCTTTGATACACCCACTCTAAAGTACAGACTGCCAGTCGCAAAACCATAGACACTCCAACACCAATAACTACATACCCACTCACTGATTCTTAGGTCTACACACACACATCCACTCACTCACCCGAACAGTCACTCATATTTACGGTCACTCAGTACAGGACTATCATATGCACTCATACTCCTATATAGACACTCAAACACCGCCACTCATCCATAGAGGTACTCACACACCTAGTCAGTCATGCAAATAATTAAACACACTACCATTTACTCACCTATACAGTTATACACACACCAGCTCACTTACTCATACAAATACTAGCACATTCTTACGCTCTTATACAATCACTGATACAAGCACACACTCATCCATACAGCCACTATCACAATCAGTCACTCTTGCTTATAGCTATTTATATACTCCAACACACATATATACTGCCTTTCACATATGTAGTTACTCACACATGTACCACTGGGACATACATTCACTCACTAACACACTCTTACACACACTTACCCACCCATACAGTCTATCACAGATGCACTCTTGAAACCATCCACCCAGTGAATCACCCACTCACACATCTATGCACAGAGTCGCACACACCCCTCCCACACAAACACTCAGGCACCCATACAGATACTCACACAAGCATTCAATAACTCATATAGACACTCATGTAGCTATTCTCAAACACATGCAGCCACTTACAAAGCAACAGACAGACGGATACAGACATTCACCCAGTTTAGTCACTAACCCATGCATTCAGTAAGATACGTTAAATCACTCACTTATACAGTCAGTCACGCACCTACTAAATCATCCATACAGACACTTACACACCCACTCATTCTTCAATACGTCTTTTCCTATATATATTAAAAATATTTAAACTTTACAGAAACACACAGTCACTGGATGATGTCATCAGTGATGTCATCAGTGATGTCATTTGAGATGTCATCAGTGATGTCATCAGTGATGTCACTGACCATGTCATGAGTGATGTAATATGTGACGTCATCAGCAGTGCATTGCGGGCGTGAGTTATAGTTAGCTGGACTAACTATAACGGGGAATTTCACGGGTTTTGTACGAGTGCAATGTCCAACTAACTATAACTGTCCCTAAAACCTATGGTTTTTTCAGTGAATTTCAAAGGTTTTTAAATGCTAATATGTAACTATAACGTCCCTGAAACCTATGGTTTTTTCAGTGAATATATATATGTGTATATGTGTATATGTATATATATATATATGTATATATATATATATATATATATATGTATATATATATATATATATATATATATATATATATATATCCATCATTTCTTTTTCCACTGGAGCAGGTTTTAATGTTTTAGTCAGGATTCAAATGTTGGGCTGACCTAATGGTTTTGTCAGTGCTTGTTCTTGAAAGACGTGTCTTGCCACATTCTGGCCCATCCTAAGTACACTTTTCACCTCTCTGTACTTGTTGCTGGCTGTCTGCTTTATGTGGCTTCTCTTTTCTCATTTGCCTCTTTAATTCATTGGCTTCACCTCTTCCATGCTTAGTTTTTCGGTTTTCCTTTCTTCATCACATTAGAACCTTCCTCTCCCACGTTTAGAGTGCCCGTCTCATCTGTTTATCCAATTCAACTCTTTCGGATCATCTCGTTGGCCCCTTGTCAAATCCCTTCTCTTATTTTTGCCAGTCAGTCTCATCTCCCTGATTTTCAGTTTCTCTCTATTCTTTTCTTGCTAATCCCTTTTCTGCTACTTCCTCCCCTCCCTCGCTTCTCCTCCTCATTACTTATGCCTTCCTTTCCACTTTTATGGAGTGCTGTCACACTCTCCTCCCCAGCTAGCTTCCTCCCAAATGAACCTATCCTTTTTACTATTTCACCTCCATTCTTCTCTTTCACTCCTGTGCCTACTCTTTCTCTTCATATTCCACCAATCAGTTCTTCTCCCATTCCAAAGAATCTTCCCCTTTCGAAGTTCCTTGCCCGATTACACAGTTTCAGTTCAGTTTAGGATCAGATATTTTTATTGATGTATGAGCAATATTCACAATGAAGTGTTTGTGTATACTTAAAGTCCAAAAGATGAATATCAGAATCAAATATCCATGTTTCAGTATAGGCATTGTGGAGTATAAACAACCCATGAATCATAAAACAATAACTACATTTTCCTCCTGTCCCCACCCCCACCACCGGTGTGTCAAAAATCATTGCTTGTATACTTTTATCCAACTTCCTGAAGATAGCTGCCCTAGAAGACTGCATTCCCTGTTAAGGGTACTTGTAAGTTTTATAGTCGGGATTGTTTTAGGAACCTTCAGATATTTAATTAAGGGCAGGAAAGTTCTCTGAATTTTAAGGACACATATTTTAGAACGAGCACCCAGTCTGTTCCAAAGCCTTCAACATTTCTTTCTTGAGTCATCAAAATTGTATCCATATCACCCACATCCCAAAGACTATTATGTCCCTTTTCCAATCTTGGGTGCCCGTTGTGTGGTGACCGCTTGCCTCTACGCACACAATGCCAGAGCAATCTATCTACACCTGAGAGAGTGTAGGAGGAAGACTAGTCTGTCCAAGAGACCTAGTAGAGTATATATTGCAATACTAGGGATAGCTGAATCAACCATTGAATGTATATCATCCAATACCACGGTCCAAAAAGCACTTCGTTTGGAGAATTGCCAGAGGATATGTACTTCCATTCCTGTGTCTCCACATCTATGCCAAAAAGCAGGTGACATTCAAACGTCCCATCTATGAAGCTTAGCCGGTGTTTAATACCGGTGTGATATTGTGTTCACCAATGCCCCCTTTCTGAAGCATTTTTAGCTGTATTACAGACCCGAATGTGAAAGTCATTCCACTCCCCATCTGAGAGTACCTTACAAAGCTAATTCTCCCATTGTTTCTACCCAGTGGATCATATTGGTTTGGGTGGTATTACTAGCAGTTTATGCATATCAAAACAAGTCTTCTGTCATTGTCCTTGGAGGGTAGCCATTTCTCAAGCTTGGTATGGTGCCTAGCGACAAAGGTCCTTACGGTCGGTTGGAGTGCCGTGTCTGATCTGGTAGTAGCTATGCCTCTCTGTTTCAGGAAGGCCATGTATTGCTTTGAGTGTTTCCAGGTATCTAACACCATGGTCATCAAATATTCGCCCCAAGTCTGACACATCCTTGTGTTTTCCAGGCATTGAAACATTTTGTATCCTTCGCCGATGAGAATTTAAGATTACCTAAGATTATGGGTGAGGGGAAGGTAAAGAACTCCATCTTAAACAATATCTTATCCCAGAAAGCCAATGCAGTTCTTGCATTGTGAGGAGTACAGGCCTTCACACTGGCCTTTTTTAGGTCGAGCCTAGCGCAGCGCGCATGCGCTGCTCTAGGAGAAGACCTCTTGGAATCACTTCAGACTTTCTGCAAACTTGTGCGGGTGGTGTTCGATTTTCCACACATGCTATTGGCCTTTGCGTGTGGCTTTCAAAAATGAAAGCACGCAATTGGCCAAAGGCGGGTGCATGTCCCACCTTTTCTGAAAATGTTTACTCCCACAGCGTTTAGCTGTCGGGAGCGAGCAGTGGCGCGCAGCGTGCCATCTGTTGTGGATCATGTTTCATTTCAAGACCTTGCAGCTTTCCTTACAAGGCGCGTCCCCTCCACCCCGGCCAAGGGACAGACCCCACCGCCACAAGAGTGCACGCTTCTTTTCCAGCACTCGCATTCATGACAATAAGATACTAACAAGGCGCGTCCCCTCCACCCCGGCCAAGGGACAGACCCCACCGCCACAAGAGTGCATGCTTCTTTTTCCAGCACTCGCATTTCATCTATGTCAGCACTCTCTTCCTGCACCGTTATCTTTGTATTAGCATGTTATTGTCAAGACATTTGCTATACTCTGTAGTTGGCCTCTATAGTCGCCTCTTTTTCGGTACCATCCTAAAAATTGACTGCACTTTTTAACATTAGCGTTTTTTCATCACCGTGGTGCGCGCTTCCTTTCACACCTCTGCGCAACTGTGGTGCGTGCTACCTTTGACATCTCTGCATAGTGCATAGCTGTGGTGCGTGTTTCCTTTCCCCACATTGCTTCTGGTGCTCGCTCGATCCAGGGGCTCTCTGCAGTGCACAGCTGTGGTGTGTGCTTCCTTTCCCCCCTTGCACAGTACACAGCTTCAAAATTGACCGCACCATTTAACATTCGCGTTTTTTCAGTACCGTGGTGCGCGCTTCCTTTTACACCTCTGCGCAGCTGTGGTGCGTGCTACCTTTGACATCTCTGCATAGTGCGCAGCTGTGGTGCGTGTTTCCTCTCCCCACATTGCTTTTGGTGCTCGCTCGATCCAGGGGCTCTCTACAGTGCACAGCTGTGGTGCGTGCTTCCTTTCCCCCCATTGCACAGTACACAGCTTCAAAATTGACCGCACCTTTAAACATTCGTGTTTTTTCAGCACCGTGGTGCGCGCTTCCTTTTACACCTCTGCGCAGCTTTGGTGCGTGCTACCTTTGACATCTCTGCACAGTGCACAGCTGTGGTGCGTGCTTCCTTTCCCCACATTGCTTTTCGGACTCGCTCGATCCAGGGGCGTAACGCAGGCCCTTGCTGGGGGCTTAATTTGAGCCGGTGTCTGCTCGTGCGCACATGGGCACTTAATTATTAGCACTTGCTTTTTGTGCTTGCTTGCTGGTACCGGCTGCTAAATAATGCCTCTGCGCAGCTGTGGTGCGTGCTACCTTTCACATCTCTGCACAGTGCACAGCTGTGGTGCGTGCTTCCTTTCCCCCCATTGCACAGTACACAGCTTAAAAATTGACCGCACCTTTTAACATACGCGTTTTACCAGCACCGCGGTGCGCGCTTCCTTTCACACCTCTGCGCAGCTGTGGTGCGTGCTACCTTTGACATCTCTGCACAGTACACAGCTGTGGTGCGTGCTTCCTTTCCCCCCATTGCACAGTACACAGCTTCAAAATGGACCGCACCTTTTAACATTCGCGTTTTTTCATCACCGTGGTGCGTGCTTCCTTTCACATCTCTGCACAGCTGTGGTGCGTGCTACCTTTCCCCCATTGCACAGTACACAGCTGTGGCGAGAGCTTCCTTTCACCCCACTGCACAGTAGTGGCGCGTGCTTCCTTTCACAACACTGCACAGTGCAG
The DNA here is from genome assembly GCA_963921515.1 of Calotriton arnoldi. NCBI lineage: Eukaryota > Metazoa > Chordata > Amphibia > Caudata > Salamandridae > Calotriton > Calotriton arnoldi. The sequence continues at coordinate 1,657,684 of CAWUFW010002998.1, read as the reverse complement.
ATATGTGGTGTGTGCCTCCTTTCACCCCAGTGCACACCTGTGATGCGTGCTTCCTTTCACCTTATTGCACATTGCACACCTGTGGTGCGTGCTTCCTTTCACCCCACTGCACAGTGCACAGCTTAAAAATTGACTGCACCTTTTAACATTCAAGTTTTTTCAGCACCGTGGTGCACACTTCCTTTCACACCTCTGTGCAGCTGTGGTGCGTGCTACCTTTGACATCTCTGCACAGTGCACAGCTGTGGTGCGTGCTTCCTTTCCCCCCATTGCACAGTACACAGCTTAAAAATGGACCGCACCTTTTAACATTCGCATTTTTTCATCACCGTGGTGCGTGCTACCTTTGACATCTCTGCACAGTGCACAGCTGTGGTGCGTGCTTCCTTTCCCCCATTGCACAGTACACAGCTGTGGCGAGTGCTTCCTTTCACCCCACTGCACAGTAGTGGTGCGTGCTTCCTTTCACAACACTGCACAGTGCAGATATGTGGTGTGTGCCTCCTTTCACCCCAGTGCACAGCTGTGGTGCGTGCTTCCTTTCACCTTATTGCACATTGCACAGCTGTGGTGTGTGCTTCCTTTCACCCCACTGCACAGCTTTGGTGCGTGTTTCCTTCACCCCACTGCACGTGCCCCTCCATCACACCCACGTGGTTATCTCGTTTTCTGTTTAATAAACAAATTTCACACACAGATGCCCAGGTTTCCGATGTTAGCATTTGTGAACTCACTGGACCTCGCAGCTTTTCTTACAAGGCGCGTCCCTCAACCCCGGCCGAGGGACAGACCCCACCGCCATAAGCTGGATTATAAAGCGCCCTGACAGAAGCACCAAGGCGCTGGACCTTGCAGCTTTCCTTACAAGGCGCGTCCTGTCCACCCCGGCCGAGGGACAAACTCCTCCGCCACAAGCTGCTGTGATAGTATAATAATATTATTAATTATTATTATTCCTACCAACTTTGGCATTGACATTATTGCCCTTTATTATACTATTTGTTAGTTTTTAAATCATCAGCAGCAACATTTGTGCCCCTGTGCTGCCCAGACAGGAAGCACACCAGTACCGCCACTGTAACAGGAGGCAGACCCACCACCCCTCCCACACTTCCAACAGAGGGCTCTACAGTAAACAGTCTGTGTATTGTTTCTTATCGCTGCAATTTATCTCCCTTCACTGGCTCCTCACCCGCCCCCTTCACTCTTCCCCTCTCTCCCTCCCACTGTCTCCTCCCCGAGATTGGTGCAACAGACGTAAGTGTTTAGGCTCTGTTAATCTGCAGGAACGTTAATACCCTTAACAAGCCCACGCTGCCACCGTTATTTTATTTTTCAGCTACACTGATTATATTGATATGCCAAAACCATCCAAACATCCAACAAGGTGCCTACTATACAAAATAAAGGACACAGAGCATTAAAAGATGTTTTGTTTTTGGGAATATTGTTAAAGAGTTTTACGTGGGAGGCCTGCACACGGGGACAGTTCAGAAAGCCAGCACATTTCACTCTACAGGAGGCCTACAGATCAGCCGCTGCATCCCAGGCGTCCCTTGTATTACAGCTCCTTTGAGTGTGTTTGTGTGTGTAGTAGTCCAGGCTCTTGGGGCTCGCTCGATCCAGGGGCGTAACGCAGGCTGCACAACATGCTGCACAACATGCTGCACAACATTCACAATGCTCTACAACACATATTAAAAACGTTAACAAAGCCAATAGCTCGGTCTAAACACTTATAACGCCCCAAAGGCGAGACCTATTGGCTATGCCAATGCTGGTTTGTCTAACCATGGAACCTTCCAGAAGGGTAAACTAGCCACCACTTGATTAATAAAACGTCATTGCTTCTCTGATTCCTTCCTTTTCGATTCTGGGCTGCTTGGTAATAGTGGGTGACTCCAGGAAGTCCCAAGGCCCTCTCCTTGGCGGGCAAGAGTGATAAATGTCTCGTTATTTGCAGACACTTCCCAGACGAAGGTATCAAGCGCTCTCTTGAACTGCTTAGCAACGAGGCAGGAGCAGAGAGCAACTTCCCGTGTCTTAACAGTTGTAGGAGAGTCTCAGAGGCCAAATTAAGCAATTGAATAGATTAGTGACATATAGATCCCACATAGTTAGCACTCAGTGCCACGTGCAGGTGGCTGCAGACCGGAAGCATCCTTTCACTAACATGTTATGTTTTCCGTCTCCAGTTTTAGTGGACAGAATGCAAGGACAAAAGCACCCTTGAAAATTGTATTTACTAATGTGTGTACCATAGTTGTCAGCTGCCATTCCATTAACCGTAAGCTGTATTTCTTGTTTTAAAAAAACAAAAACTACATTGAGGAGTAAAGGAAACAGTGCCTCAACTTTCGGACTTATCTCATTTATGGCTCTCTTCTCTCATGAAATGATGGCAGGGCCAGAGCCTCTCTGGTCTGAGCCTGACTCAAGCTATGATTGGCTAGGTTATCTATAGCTCTCACACATTCATAATTTCTGCCTTCTTGGGATGGGAAGTTGAGCTGAGATAGTGGATGTACTAGGGTCTAGTTAGAAAGCATGGAGGTCTGCCCTAAGCACTCTATCCAAGCAGTGTTCTGCCTTGGTCGAAAGGACAGCCATTCACTGCCAGAGTCTGGGGCATGGGTGCTCACAGACATTTTCTTTGGGGCCAAAAAGTACAGTAAGGGGTGTGCCCAAGGGCCACACCTGTGCTGATGAAATCTCAGGGAGACAGGGTGAGGTGGGGGGTTTGGGGGACTGAATAGAAACATGCACCTTTTCAAAAGATTAGTAGAAAATGTTTTCTTTGAAGTCTTTTTGCACATTTTTCAGCAGCATCTCATACTGTGTGATTTCTATACATTTTTTAAGTTTTGTAGTCTATGTTATACAGTGTGTAATACATTTTTAAACAAATTACTTGTATATTCACAGTGCTTACTATCATAGGATGGGACCCAATAGCACTAAAAAGACACCAAAACAATGTATTTCCAGATATTAGATTAACTTGCCTTAATGGTTAATTTAAGGTGTGTGCATTACAATTTATAAGCAGTTACCTCCAGGTAAAATACCAAGAAAATGTTTACAGAGCAGTTTGTTTTTTAGCTACCCGCTAGCCACCTCTTCACACTCATTAACCCTGTCCTGTTCTATTCCTGTTCGTAGTTTCCATACTTTTCCTATGCACTTCAAGTCTGTTCAGCTTAGCTATCACCTATGAGCAGGGTTGCCTTGCTGATAGTACAAGCTGAACTAGATGTAGAAACAAAGCCCATAGCCTGAAGATCACAAATAATGTACTCTTGTTTCATCGTTTTCTTTGATTTCTGATTATGGACTTTGTTTATATCGTCACTTCAGCGTGTTCTATGAACAGGGCAGGTCAACTCACAAAACAAGCTCAATTGACTATATAAAAAAGCCCAGAATCACAAAACGATGTTGCTTTGTTAGCAGCAACAGAATAAAAACGGAATCGAGCAGCCTGCTTTATTTCTCTGCTGCAGTTTACCATGTTCCCAGAGAGGAAGGTCTGTGGGCCGCAAGGGAAGCCAACACTTTAAGTACCACTGGTCTAGGGCCACTTACATTCTGATTTACAGCACAAGGTTTGCAACACAGCCATTGAGCATGTAGCTGCTGCATGATAATTTGCTGTGTTGCTGGCCTCACATGAACACTGAATGCGTGTGTCTCTCTGTTAGACTTGGCCCTCTCTGCTGGGTCACCACTAAACGTTTTACCTTCACCTTTCTTGTATTCTGAACCTGTTTTTGCTTTTAGGACTCTGCGCACTCTACCACTGCTACCAGTGCCAGACCATGCCAAAGTGCTTGTGCTCTCTCCTTTAAACATGATAAAAGTGGCTAACACCCAATAGGGGCATTTAATCTACTTATAAGTCCCTAGTAAATTGTTACTACATGTTCTCAGGGCCTGTAAATTGAATGATGCTTGTGAGCCTGCAGCACTTATTATGCCACCCACTTAAGTAGCCCTTTTAGAACGTGGCCTAGGCCTGCCATTGGAACAGTGTGTAGTTTTAAACTGCGATATCAACCTGGTAAAATAAACCTTTTGACAGGCCTAAACCTTCCTGTTTAATACATAGAAGTAACCCATTGGTAGGCCCTAAATAGCACATAGGGCAGGGTGCGTTATATTTAAAACGTCGGTGTGTACTTTTAAATTTACTTTTCCGGGTAAAGGCCTACCGCTCCCTTAGGATTGTGTTATTACATTTAACAAGTGATAACTTTTGCTTGGGAACAGGTAGAAATGTCATGTTTGGTGTCTAAAGAATTGTAATTTAAAATCTTCTTTAATGGTAAAGTCAAATTTGAAGTCACAATTCTGAAAATGCCACTTTTAGAAAGATGGCATTTTCATGTCATAACCATTGGGTGCCTGCAGCCTGCGCCCTGAGTCACATGACTAGGTGTAGTTGGCAATTGGCCTTTGTGTATTCCTCTTGGACAGTGTCACAAAGGGGGTCTGGGTTTTGGCAGGATGGGCCATCCTGGCAAAATAGGTGGGGTGGGGCGGAGCTGTCACCTACCACACTTACATTTCAAAGGAGCTGGCTCAGCACACTCACAAAGGATGTCACACTAGTCTTTTGTCACCCCCAAACATCCTGGGACCAGGACAGGGAGGAAGGAAATTCCAGAACTGTTTTTGAGGGAAAAATTCTAGTAGTTTCTCCCACTTCAAAGCTGGCCCAGGTATAAATATTGGACCCTGAGACCAACTCTTCAGTACACTCCAGGACCTGTGGATACTATAGAAGAAGGACTGCCCTGCTGCCTGAGGCCTGCCCTGCTGTCTGAGAAGGAAGACTGGACCTGCTCCCTTCATCCCAGGCAGAGTGACTCCAAGGGTCAGCTGGCTGACCTCCTGCTCAGAGCTACTGGGACATAATAAGCTCCAGAGGCCTCCCTACAACTGCCCAGCTGACCTGCTGCACTGGGCCTGCCTGAACCCTGCTGGCCTCTGCTGGAGTGAGTTCCTGATCCCCAAGAGGTGCCTCCCAGGTCCTAAACCCTTAGTTGGTATCAGTGGAGCTCCTCCTATGAGGAAAAAAAGAAATCCTCAAGTTTTGGGCTCTTTGCAACTGTGAACCTGCCTGTTTGTGCTGAGATTTTGCCACCAGAGCTGCCCACCAATGCGAACCTCCGGTAAACCTGACTCTTCGAGCTGCAGCAACCACCAGCGATGACTGGCAATGCAAAATCTACACTTCGTGCTACAGCATCAATAGCCCACGATGACTGTCATTTCAAAGTTCCAGCAACGACCGTCTGCGACACCGAACAGGATCTTTGCGCTCCATCACTGACCGTCTGCGATACCCTGCCTGCTCTTTGTGCTACAGTGACAACAATCTGCGACACTCTCCCTGCTCTTTGCGGCATCCTCCACCACGAATTGGACTCTTCGCGCCAGACTTTGAGAAGGTAACTTTTTCAGCTGGTCTAACCTGGTCCCTGTACCCAACCCTCGGGTAAAGCAACTGTCTGTGCACAGAGGTTCTGCACAGCTGTAGACTGCAAATTTGGGTGCAGGGTTGTAGCAGATACTTTTCCCACTTGCACTTAAAGAGTGTGTAGCTTACTCAGGCGGGGTTCAGGCCATATTCCCAATGTGTAACTTGGATGAAGACCTTATTTTAATAACGTTTTATAGGAAAATGCTATCAAAATCACATTTCCAGTACGTAGACAAATTAGTCTGACAGAATGTAAGGTACTGCTATATTTTCATTAACTACGAGGCTTTCAGGTAGTTTTGGAGAACTTAATATATTGTGCCTGAAGTCTGCTTAGATAGGACATCCATATCTTTAAGTTAAATTCCAGTCATTCACACCTACTTTGCAGTTCTGACAGGAAGCAGCTAGCGAAACAATGGAAAACCACACAAGGCTAGGGCAGTGGGGTAAAATTAACCCCTGGGCCTTTCTGGATACATCTGCCTCAGAATAACTCTTGTTTTATTGTTGTTCGTTCAGCTTGTTGGCCATGGACAGAATCCTGGAGCTATGAACTTGATAAGGACTGGAGCAGATGGGGTCTTGTATATTTACTTTGCGGCTTGGTGGGAGTATCTGGTCAGTCTAGGGTATATTAGGAGACTGGTTGACAGCTGCAAAAGGACTTACCACAAAGGTATTTATGGTGCAAGGCACTAAGGATTGGCGATCTGCCTGAAAGCATATCAGCAGGGCAAGACCTGTATTACAATAATGCAAAATGTGGGAGAGGCTGGAATTTTAGTTTTCCATGCTGAGGAGTCATCTCCAAAAGCTGGTGATTTTTACTGGTTAAAATATGCTGCTTATCACACTCACAGTAGAGTACTGTCGAAACAGATAAAGATGGAAAGCCTTTCCTGCTTGCTACACTTAAGGATTTCCTCCCTGCCTGACTGGGGGCTCTGGTGAGTAAAGTCGCCATCTCTGTCAAGGATCTCTGGGACCAGAACCTTTCTCAAGGGCTAGATGTGCTAGTCTGTTGCAGACCCTGACCCCTCCCCTGCCCATGATCAGACGCACACAGGTCTTGTTAGTTCGGCTTGATTGCCACTGAAGCAAAATCATGCCATTGCTGCTGCAGAGAAACCCCAGACCACCAGCTGGAATAGGGCCTTTTGATTTAGACCACTACTAGCGTTAGGGAGATATCCCTGTATTTGGTAAACATGGGCCGTTGCCAGTGAGTACAATTCAGTGGAATTTTGAAATGCGCCATTTCTAAAGACATTTCTCTCGAAAAGTTTGCTTGAGCCTTATTTCTTTTCCTTAGTGCAAAAACAAACGTAGTGCTGTCTCTTTGTGACCATTTTGAGAAAGTAACTCTCATTTATACTACATGAAGCTGACCTTTACAATAAATTTTAATTATGATCATTATAAATTCATTTTCGCTATAACTTTTGATGCCTCATAAGGTGGTTTGGACCTATTAAGCATTTGTATTTTTTAATTGTATTACTGTTTTGGTTAGTCATTGAGAAAAGCATAGCGCCTAAGCCCAGTTACAAAGGCTGAGCTAGAGTTCCTCAGAGAAAGCAGGTTACATTTTAGTAATCACAGTGTTGTGACCCTTTGGGAGCTCAGTCAATTCACTTCCAGGCTGTTGCTTTTGCCCTTAACGTAGCAAATCTAGTTTTCTTCTTGACATTATGTTGCAGACGCCTGGCATAATTTGGGCTCATGCACAATGGTGTTTAGACTGTGCAGGTTGTAGACATCCTTAGCTTGATGGGGCCTGCCCTTGCATAATGGGTACCTTATGATGGCATATTGCATGCATCCTTGGGTTGGTGATGTGCATCCATGTCATAATGTTGCTCTTTTCATAACTGAGGTAATTCCAGTTATGTTACTGGCTTCCTAGGCAGTATGATTCCCACACTTAGCATCATACTGGCCATAGCATAATGATGGTAACTCTTTGCGTATTGTTGGTGTTCTTGGCATTATGAAGCCCATCCTTGGAATATTTGTAGCCCGGATATCATTTACTTATTGTAAGCCTTCTAGACATAGTTTTTTTTTCAAGTCATCATGATAGATAGGCAGGTAAGGAAGGATCTGCCAATGTGTGGAAGTAGCATATGTGAGTACAAAAAAAAATGACAAGCTGATATTTGGAGACCAAATGTGCATTTGCAAAAATGAATTTCAAGGCAATATTAATGTTCCTTTTCTTGAGAATAGCAAACTTTCACTCAGAAGAACTGTTTTTTTTATCTAACATGAAAAGCTGATGTTATATGATTGAATGTATTTTTTTGTTTTATTGTAAACGAAGTACAAGGTAACGTGCATAACTTACCATCTGAAATCAAATACCAACCACCCATTGCTCCCCCCCAACCCTAGACAGTACAGAGATAGTTGAGCTACTATTGTATTGTTATTCCTTTCTTGAGCAAGGCTTTCTTGTCAGTCTGCAGACTCAATAAATTGTCCCTATTATCCGGTATGATCTGTAATGTTCTCAGTGTTCTGTTGTATAGCTTGAATTGCCGTCTTCCACTCTGCATCGGAGAGAGTGTAAGATTGAAGTCCTTTTTCCATTGTGTTTGGAAATTCCACTTCCTATGGATGTCACTTTCCGATGGAATTTTGTAGATCTTTTAAACACACTGCTGGTCAGATTGGGTGTTGTGCAAAAACATTTCAGAGGTTGTGAGCTCCTTGTATAATTGGATCTAGGAATGCCCAGTGTTTGATTTGTGTATATCTAAAATGTTCCGAGTTAGCCAGTCTGTAATCTGACTTTACCTGCTCAGCGGTTTTGGAGTTCCCATTCTTAAAACGACCCCCGAGCTTGTGTCACCTAGTTTTGTCCCACTATTTGAATGGCTTGCTTCTTTAATCCTCACTGGAAATCAGTGTTACCGAACAGAGGTGTAAATGGGCCAGGATAACTAGTTATTGTGTTTTGTTACTTTATTGCTGAAGTTGCTTTCTTGAAGCCAAAGGGCACTTGCTTGCTGCTGTGTTATTCCATTCTATTATCTAGATTGATAAAACTTTAAATAACATTATCATGACTATTGTTTGAGGTCTGTGTCTGTACATTCAGTGACCAGTCTTTCTGTCTGACTCTACAATGTCTCTATAACCTGAGCAGTAATACAGCATTATAACTTGTAAAATCGGTTTAGCCCACACAATAAATGCCCTGAGAGTATGAGATCTATGTATCTTTGAATTTTTCACTGTGTCCCGTCAAAGTAGTTATCAGTCATATGAGTTAATTTGCTTAGAAAGGTCTGGATGGAAAATTGAAAAAGATGCAGCTTAGAAGTGAAAAGAAACACTATATACATTTTTGAGAACGGCAGATCATGTGAAATTTGCATGCCCAAATTTTGAACTGCCTGCATTGCCATTAGTCACTTTATATGGACATTGTTCTGATAAAATGCCACCTTTTGCAAGTTTTCTTGTGGAAGGAGAAGCCCCAACACTCATGAGGTTTAGGCTTGCTTTGCACACTATGAAAATAGTGGAAATTTCATGGCTGTCTGTTCAGAAACTGTGTTTTTTTACCTAATGAATGTGATAATAGTGATGTAAAATGCGCCATTCCTTTTGGCCTCCTGGCATGGGTACTACCCCACCCAAGAAGTCGGTAAAGAGCCTCAGGGCTCTTATTTATTGACAAGGAACTATCCCTGAAACCTTAACTTGGATCTGTGATCTCATCCTGCTTCCTACAACTCTGCAGACTTGAAAATAATCAGATTTCTTACTGTAGAGGCACTGGTGCAAGTCATAATTGCCCTGGTTATGTCTCGAATAGACTGTGCTAATTCCCTTTACCGGGTTCTTCCCGATTGCTTCATTCGTAAGCTTCAAATGGTCCAGAACCAGGCAGCTCGAATTATTTACCAACTTCCCAGACACTGCCACATTTCCCCAGTGATGAAAAATCTTCACTGGCTCCCGGTTGCTCAGAGATCTGCCTTCAAACCTTGTTGCATCATATTCAAATCCCTCCCCATTAAATGCTCAGCCTTCATAAATTCCTGTATCCATAAGTACATCCCCAACAGAAATTTAAGATCTACCCATCTGCACTTTTTATCAGTCCCCTTGCATCTGGATTGCTTTACCCCTGGAAATTAGGACAGCTCCCAACTATGGGAAATTTAAACAGCTCTTAAAAACATGGCTTTTTAAGCAAGCCTTTAATTAATATACTGATTGCCAAACGGGTTAGGTTACCTCAGCGCCAAGAAACCCTTCAGTGTACGTGCGCTCTACAAATGTTAGTAACATAACCATTTCCCTCAGTTCTTTCCTAGGGTTTCTTGGGTGGAGCAGAAACCTTCAACATTCCTGTAGGAAATAAAGTTGGCTTTCTTAACTCATGCAATGCAATTCAGGGCAGACACACCCCACCACTTTCAAAGTTAATAGATGGCCACTGGTTCTTTCTCGCCTAGACCTTTCTCCTCCTTCTTCAAAACAGCTGTGTGCTCTTTTACTACTGCATATTGCTTTGAGTGCAGAGAGTATCTCCCGTTAGTTACTACCTCTCTAGAGTGGTGTATGCTTGAGGCGAAGCTGTGCAGGGTGCAGCTTGTGCCCTCTCAGGATCACCCCTGTACTCCTCTCTTGAGCACTCAACTCCCAGGGCCTGCCCACCTTTCTCAGGACTCTGATGGTTTCAGCCGGTATCCCCCTCCATTGTCCTTCCAGATGTGCGCACACGTTTCCCAGATGTTTGCCGGTTGCTAGGGTAATATAGCCATGGGCACTTTCACAAGGCTGGATTTTTGTCGAAATTGCTGGCTATGAAATATCAAACCCCGTTATTGTTGGCAGGAAAACCTGGGCCTGGACTCGGAGGGGATATGAGTCTTGCAGCTTCTGCTTCCCCATTCGTTCTCTCTGCGGCCGTCTTCTGTACCAGACATGTATTCCCTCTACCGCCACTCCCCCCTCTCTTTGTCTGGCTCTCATCTTCTTTCTCTCCATCTTCATTTCTCCTCATAACTCCTCTCTCGCCGTTCTTATACCTATGACTTGTCCTCATTTCGCTTATTTTGCACTTCTCTTTCTAGAACTTACATTCTCATTGGTTCCTCTGACCATTGCTCTCTTTGTTCTCTGCTGCTGTTTTTCTCACGTGATGTGATCCACCATTACGCTCCTGTCTCTCCAATCTTTTTTTGGCTTCCTGCAATTCTCACATTATTCTCCTTCCCTTGTCTACAGTGCTCTCCTTTTGTCACATTCTTAATTAGGCTCAGGCAAACTTTCTGTTACTCCGGTGTAGTCTTTCATGTTACACTTGCTACGCGAAATTACGCCACCAGAGTGCTTTTTTTTTTTTTACCTTGGAGCACAGGGTTCTTTTTTTTACGCGGTGGCGGAGCACAAGAACAATGCAACCGACCAGAACGCGAGTGGCTGTCGTTTCGGAAATAAGTTCAAAATGGACGCAAGGGCGCATAGTGCCCTAAAATATACAGTGCTAAATGCAAGTTTGACAGTTTGCGTAGTTTATGTAATTACGCAAAAACAAATCACGCGAATTTCAGACACCCATATTCTTAACTCCATGTCTCGTAACATTTTTGTTCGTTCAGTTCCGCTTCTTTGCTTCTCCTTCTTTCCATCCTTCCTCTGTTTCTTCGCCCTCATTACATTCACTTCTTTGGCGCGTATCCTGTTTTTACGTTTCCGGTAGACTTCTTTCCTATCACAACTACTATGAAACTTCCCCGCGGCAGTTTGTTTCGCGCATCTCTCGCTCCTCACACTCTGATTCTTACTTTATCTTACTTGCCTTTTAGCTTCTATTCGCAACTCACCCCCACCTTCGCCCCACTCCTGCCCTGCTTCGTTGTATAGTTCCGTGGTCCCTGACTGAACCCCTCATCCTCCCCCGCCTCCTTCAGTTTATGGTTCAGTCTTCGCTCGCGCTCCCGCCGCTGGCCTGAACTGTTTACCTGAGGAAGTCGGTGGCGTCGCTGAATGAGCACCTTGTGCTTGTGTGGGGTTTGCGGTTTCATGAGTCACTGCTCCGGGTGCTTGCTGTCTGGGCCAGCATGGGATGGAGAGGGGAGGAGACGGGAAGAGAGTAAACCCACAGAGATAAATCACGGGAGTTTTCCAGGTTCAGCTATTCACCGATGTCCTTTTAATCACATGGAGATAAAATGTATTGCACTCCTCGATGAAAACGATATGTGGCTCATGGCTGCCTTCCAAAGTGAGGGACTCACCCGTCAGCGTGGAGGCGAGTGCGCAGAATTATCCAATTCCCAGACAAAAGAGAAAACAATATAACATAATCACAGAAGAAGAGTGAAATGTATTACAGTGTCCCAAATTGACTGGTGAGTAGTACTTGCTTGACTAGAGCATACCTGCCAACTCACACGGTGCCACCGTTTGACACACAATATCTGCTCCCATCACACGGTGATCCGGTAAGGAGTCGATAACACACGGCGGCTGGGAAAACGAGCTGAAAACCACTGTAAATAGTGGTTTTCTTGCTCGTTTTCCTAGGTTTTGAACTGCCCACGTCCATTAAGGGGTGTGAAAATAGCCCAAGACATCAGCAAACTTTTTTTTGGGGGCGCTTGGGGTTCAAAAGTGCCTTGTAGGTACTTATGGACCGAGGCCCCGTCCCCTCCAAGGCCCCACCCTCTCCCCACACTGTGAGATCGTTCTTCAAATTGGCAGGTATGCTAGAGTCATACATTGTCACACGGACCAAGAGGCAATGAACTGGGGGAGTCCCTGGTTAAGTGAAATGTGTCTCAAAGACCTATAGATGCTGAGCAGGTCATGGCCCCAGGGATGATGAGGTATGTTACAGACCAGAGATCATGTTCATCGCTAGTCCCCTATGATGACGAAGTGTATCAGACATTTCCATGAGCAACAACATATCTCAGGCGCATGTTGAGATAATGAAATGATGATGAGTCTCCAGGGATAGTCAAATAAATACAGCACACATTCCCCAAAGATGACATAGTCATATATTATGTACCCTAAGATGATAAGTGTCTCCCATGTCCCCAGAGATGGAAAGGTAGTTGATAGGTCCTGAGAGATGCATGTTTTATGTTATGTCCCTAGAGATGATCAAGGTATATTACAATTACTTATAGATGGGTGTACAGTCAGAAGTCCCCGACAAAATCATCATGTATCCTGCCGCTCCTCATTTCATCATTCTGGTCAACCCAGTAGGTTTTTCTCTGCAGGAGACTCATGGCACTAGTCTCCTGTGAAGTGTTCTCTTTGTTTTTGGGTGTTGCTCACTAACAGGGTTCTTTATTGTGCTGGACAGTAGAGGTCCACAAAAAGTGGTACATCTTTTACCTCGGGTGTCTATGGTTCCCATCACCAGGTCATGAGATGATTGGCAGTTGGTGCTGCCAATCTATAGTGATGGATTAGAGGCATTAATGCCTGTACCCCTGTGTAAAAAGTGTCTGCTGCCTTCCATGTTTAAATCTCTGTAGTCTTTCATGACTTGACCCTCTCAAGAACCCAAGTGTAGGAGGTGTATGAGATAGCCCTTGGATATATGTGGGGTGCGGCACCCAAGTATGGGTGCCTCCTATATGTATGTATGCATGTAACCCCAAGTGTTGTAGAGTGCTTTATTAGTCGAAGTAGGATTCATGGTGTCCTGATGAAGGGTCATGCTCCCTGTGCTGCTATCTCTCTTTCCCTGCTGCAGCCATTGTAAGTCAGTTGTTTGTGTCTGGTTTTCGACTTGCATCCTCTTCAATGGAACTTTCTTTGGGTCCACTTTCCTTTGATCCATCCAGTTCCAGAGCTCAGACTGGAGGAGACACATGAACAGTGGATTGTGCTCAAAAGTATGTCAATTTCTACATAAAGCAGCTTGCCTGTCTTCCCATCTTTCCCGTCCTGGATTCTATTTTGCACAATGAAGCAAGAACCCAGCAATAGCCTTTGGTTGATTTGTGGCCAGTGCTTAATTTGAGCCGGTGGTTTCCGGTGCTCAGCACTGGTACTTAATCATCAACACCAGCACTTTTCATGAGCACCAGTTAAGGACAATTCATTTATGCGCGGGGAGATTAAGTGATTTGCCCAGAATCACAGGATGTAGAGCCGAGACTCGAACCTGGTTCCCCAGCTCCGAAATCGACAGCTCTGGCCATTGCGCCACATCCTCTCCCCACTTTCATGGTTAGTAGTTAGGCAGCCCTAAGAGGAGAAATGGGCTGGTGCAAGCTGCCTCTTGATAAGAGCCCCGGTACTTATTTTTTTCAGAAATTAACCACTGTTTGTGGCTATCTGGTTCCCATACATGATGGAGTGGACATTAATTGATGTCAGCTATGCCCAAGAAAACCTGGATGACAGTACACCTTATGTTAAAACAACAATTGATGGACAGAATGCTGAACAATGTCATACATTCACCCCAATACATAGATCTGGGCCTAAATCCATCGTTTTTTTGCTCCCCATGACATTCCAGTTTGAACCCAGCCATATGCAAATCAGTCTTGACCCTGCGCCCAATGGGAACAGTCCAGCCGGAACTGCCAGGCCAGGTCCTCCCTGGACTGGAAACAAGCATCCTAGGACTGGTTTCGGGGTTACACCCCTCATCAGCCAGAATAGCTTGACTCCAGTGGCATGGAAAGCATGGGACCCACTTCTAGGCATACCCGTCCCACTTGGGGTGACAAATGCAAAAACAACAATTGATGGACAGAATGCAGAACAATGTCGTACATTCACCCCAGTACATGTGCACCAAGATGGCCGACAGGTGAGGAGCTCCGGCCGGGAGCTCCCGGCTTGGGATTCCCTTTTTGGCTTAAATCCCGTGACTTCTACCTCCTCCCTGGACCCCCTTACTCACCTGAGGTCCTGTTTTGGCTGCGGTCCTCATCGCTCCAATCTTCCGCTTGTGGGCTCGAGATTTGCGGAGAAAATGGATCGTTGCTTTCTTCCGCAGTGACCGAACAACCATGGCCGATGCCCGGTGGAGCTGCACAGCCAGCTATAGGGGAGATTGGCTCCGGTTTCTCGCCGAGGCCGTCACCTACCCAGCCGGACATCTGGCATGGCTCTCCTCGTCTCTCTGCCGTGCTCTCCCTCCTCTCCTGACGAAACCACCGATGACTATTTCTTTCTTCCTGGGTAGCTGCTGGATAATGGAGGGGATCTCCCCTCGGCCGTCTCTTCCGGAGTCACTGCTGGTGAGATGGTGGGGATCTCTCCTCCGGCCGCTCGTCTTCCTTCCGGACCCGAGACGCGGGTGCTGGACATCTCTCCGCTCAGTAACGAATTATTCATCGAGAATGCAGCTTAGAGATATTGCCTTCGTCATCATGCTGGTCCTGTGCCGTAAATGCCTGACGTCCTGCTGGCTCCCCTTCTGGGGCTTCGATGGAGACACGAGGATCTTTTTTCTTCTACCGACTGAGCCGCCTCGAGATCACCGAGTTTTGTTTCCCTCTTCAGTGTTATCACCCCGTAGCTGCCTTTCCTCTCCGAGGCTGCTGCCTGATCTCCCGCGTTTATCCCACTTTCCCTGGATTCTGATGACTCGTTGAGCGTTCGAAGACCTCCAGATATGGTGACTGCCCCCCATTCAGCCCTGCCTTGGGGTAGGTTTTTTTTTCCTTTTTGTCTTTTTTACCAGACTTGTGCTCGCCCGCAATCCCGCCATTTTGATGCAAGGTACATGGGGTCCTTGAATCGGAGTCCTCCATTTTATGCACTCGGCATACCCTCAGCCTGATTCTTGCAGCTGCTCTGCGCATCGTTCCACCTTTTGACTTTCACCCTTACTCGACCCCCTGGAGCCTCCTTCACCCTTCTCTTATCTCAATGATCATGGTGAGGCACCCTTTTTGTTCCCTCCCTCGGACCTTTTCATTCCCTAATTTCTGGGACTTGACTCTGTGAAGAATAGCCGGCTCTGGATGTGCTGATTACTGGATCCCTACCCGCTTGTTTGACTCTGACCTTTGGTGGCCGGTCAGCTGTGTCCTGATCTGCATTCGTTGCCCCTCTTACTTATCTCTCTCACCCTCTATGCTCCACTAGCCTCGTTCTCTATTCTATTGAATGTTCTATTAGCAGATGTACTTGTACCGGATGTAACTTTGTAACTATATGTATCCTCATGTAAAGCGCTCTGATACCTCCGGGTCTAGCCAGCGCTATATAAAACTTTTCAAATAAATAAAAATAAATAAATAGATCTGGGCCTAAATCCATCGTTTTTTTGCTCCCCATGCCATTGCAGTTTGAAGCCAGCCATATGCAAATCAGTCTTGACCATGCGCCCAATGGCAGTTGGGCTGGACTGTTCCCACAAGGAACAGGGTCAAGACTGATTTGCATTTGGCTGGGTCCAAACTGGGGTGGTGTGGTGAGCAAAAGAATGATGGATTTAACCCAGATCCTTGTGACTGGGGGTGAATGTTTGCATTGTCCAGCATACTGTCCATCAATTGTTTCTTTTGTATATGTCCCCCTAAGTGGGAAGGGTATGCCCAGACGTGGGTCCCGTGCTCACTACACCACTAGATTTAAGCTAGCCTGGCTGATGAAGGGTGATTCCCTGAAACCGGTCCCAGGATGCTTGTTTCCGGTCCAGGGAGGACCTGGCTTGGCAGTTCGGGCTGGACTGTTCCCACAAGGAACAGGGTCAAGACTGATTTGCATATGGCTGGGTCAAAACTGGGGTGGTGTGGTGAGCAAAAGAATGATGGATTTAACCCAGATCCTTGTGACTGGGGGTGAATGTTTGCATTGTCCAGCATTCCGTCCATCAATTGTTTCTTTTGCATAGTACACCTTATGTTAGCAGGTTTCACTGGAGGCATGCAATATGTAAAAATCCTAATCATAGTGGGTCAGCATCCGACCTACCTCATGAAATTGAGGCAGGTCGCAAATTGAGACACACTTCAATTGGAGGAAATAATGAGGATGGTGGCCTGCTGGGGTCAGCAGAAAACCATGTCTCTAATTGCTCTTTAATAAAGCAATCTTATTTTGAAATGCACCACTCTTTCCTTAAAGGAAACAGGACTGTATTTAAAAACAAAAGTTTTTTGTTTTCTTTTTGTTTGACATTCCGAGGGCGACCCTTTCCCTTTTGCGAATGCATGACCACCGGTGTCTGTAAAATATCAATGTTTTATGACCAGATTTAAGTCTGAAAACATTGATACATAACTACAGATTCGGCATTTGGAAGGGACATCTACAACAAGCCCTTTCCAGATACCGAATCATCAGTTCCAACAAACTTTTCCAAATCCTAAAATGGGATTAGAACGTTAAAAAACAATTTAATGATCTCAAATGCGGAATTGAAGCGTTTTTGGCCGTTAAAATGCTTTGTACATATGACCATTAGTTTCTCCACAGAAAAGTTTATTCTATCCCCAACTATTAACTTTTCCATTAAAGCCATCCTCTTGACCTAAGCCAACCAACAAAATAGGAAAGCAAGGATCCTAAATGGTGTTCCTGATCGTTCATAGATTACTCGCCCACTCTCTCTGCTGGTATTCTACAATACTGTCCAGTACCCAACACCGGCGACACTATTGCCTACAAATGAACTGCCAGATGCTGGGATAGAATTTTGAAATGTTGGACAAAGCAGCACATTTTTCACAGGCCCCATAATTCCATTCTTATTTATAAACGAAAATTAAGAATCCCCATGGAGAGGTTCTGGATGGAGGCTCATCCTCCCAGGTTCCTTGTTGACATCCACAACACAGCTCTTCATAGAAGCTCACAGTTAACCCAATAGATTTATTTTTAGGTCCAGGTTTTGACAGCATTGGTGCTAAACAGAATTATTGCTTGAAATACATGTAGAGTGGGCTTTGTGATTGCCCCTTTCAACAATTGACTTTCTACGACCAACCTCTTTCAGTCACTTATTTGACACTTTGTCAATAATGTCTTGGCTTGACCCAGTTAAGTATTCATCCCTCACTTAATGCAGTCGACTAATTGGGTGTATCGTTCTGCCTCCACTTGAGTGTTTGCTTTGAGGGACTTCTGTACAACTATAGCTTTCTCTGCCCAGTCCTCCTCGGTCCTTACTTTGTGTCTTGTTGTAATGTGTTAATGCTGCATGTGTTAGCATGTCAAACCCAGACCTATTGGCTTTGCCAATGCTTGTTTCCTTTACAAACTTTTATTCATGCTCTCTGTATGTGCACTTATAGACGCTTTACTAAGTAGCAACACAACTCGTTAGTAAATAGTGCTTCATTAAAATTAGATTTATTAACGAAAGCCCACTAAGCATAACTAAAATGAATTAAGCACCCCTGCCTGTCAAATTGGATTTGTTTTGATCTAGACTGACTGACTGAAACATTTCTATAGCGCAATCTACCCGACTGGGTCTTGACACTGATCTTAAAAAGTCCCCTAAGTAAACAAGCTAGTTTTCAGCACTGGTGGTCATGTAACTAGGAAGCAGTCAGTAAGAATACGTTTTGTTTGTTGTCGTAATTAGTTGAAGGTTTGCAAAATAACGTTTCAAAGAAAGGTGAAAGTACATACAAGGCTCAGACCTCAAAACTGAAATGTAGTTAAAGTAATGATAACATAAAAATAAATTAAATAAGGAAAATTGTATAAAATACAACACACACACATCGAAAGACATCTCAATTCCCTCATATAACTATTTCTGATCATATGATTTCAACATTTGGGGTTGTTTCAGGGTGTGTGCTCAGGGGTGGTTCTAGGATTTGTGGGGCCCTGGGCAGAATAGGAACCTGCAAGGCCCCTTTAAGATGTGACATCACAGAAAGTGACATTACGGGAAGTGACATCAATTGAACATTAATATTCTGGAATTGTGGAAGCAGCTTTGCAAGAAACTACTTACCTAGTGTCGATATCAATAAAAGGCTAAAAATATAAAACATAACCCTTATAAAATAAGTACATATATTGTAGAACTGTATTAAGTGAAAATACATTACTTTAATCAGTGTGGGTGAAGAAAGCTAGGCCTAAGTCTCTCCAAAACTGATATGATTATTCCATTGTTCACTAATTGTTTACAGATTAGTGCACAATTAAAATTCCGAGTCATATTGCTGCAGAGATATACCGAGGGAGTTCAGGTGACTCTCTACCTTTACACCAGTGAAGTTCAATATAAGACATTTGGTTTCAGCATGCATGGGGGATCAATACAGACAGATATAGATCTGGCGAGTGACCACTGCAGGAAACAACACAAAGCACAGATTGCAAAAGATAAGAAGAGGAGATGGCACAAAAGTCATACACTGTGTGCTGTCTAATATATTGGCTAGCAGAAGCACCAAAGGCTGGATCATAAGTGTACATTTAGCGCCTAAACACAGCACTGCCAAAGCTATATTGGGAGCCAGTCACTAAAGAGATACATTAAAGCAACAAAACAATAAGGGTTTGCTATAGTAGACTCTGTACAGTTTACAGCTATATGGCAAGGAAATGTAGCAAAGTGGAATCGGTAGGTTGGGGTAGGTGGTGCTTGACTTGCAAAATAAAGCTAAAGTAATAGCAGGACCAGAACCATGACACGTAACTCATATTTAGCTAAAGAAATAATAACCAAGCAGTGCCTGCCCTCAGTTAAATCCATTGGATCTTGGTTGAACGGGTAATTGAATGCAAGACCATTTCCATCATCCAAAAGTCACTCCACTGGTACCTAATCAAACACTTTTGGTCTTCCAACCTCCAATGTAAGATATGCCTCCCTGAACTTACTTGCTATCTACTTGATTAGGCTCAGTGTTTGGCAGATCATTCCGTGTGCATTGATGTACTCTGTGGAATGGCCCCCTCGCTCCTCAGTTGCCCTTGTCCCCCAGGCCCCTTTCTTCTCCTCACCTCCAACAGGAGGCCTATCCTAACTGTGCTCCTGAAAAGCAGCCATTTCCCCAGGCCTCGCTGTCACTCCCTGAGGTTTGGGATTATTTGTTGTGGGAGAAGGCGTACGTTATACTGTACTTGCCCAGGCCGGCCCATTGCCATTCTGCACGAGATATTGAACTGGCTGGCTTTGTAAGCACAGTCATCCTGACTCTGTGCACACCAACCTTAAGGGTGCAACAGCCTTTTAGGTTGTGCAATAGTAGCCAAGCCAGCCCAAGCAAGGAGCCCAATTTATCTACAGTATGAAAAAACATCTCACCAACTGGCCCAGCCATAGGCCCATCGGTCATTTGTGGATTCTCTGGCTTTCCTACCTGAGCATAGCCCCTTCCATGGGCCTTGCAGCACTTAAGACTTGCAGGGTGGGCTACTGTCCATTTTCACTTTGCAGGACTCTTTGCACACACAGAGACATTATAGGACGTTTTTGGGTATTGGGGGACTATTAGTCACAGAGCTCCTTTTTTGTTTCATTCCACAACCACCTGTCTCTAAATCAGTCCCTTTTTAAAAGACATAGCTGGGTTGGCTGGGTAAGGTGCTGTTTTTTCTGCTTGAACACATTTTGTGATCCTAAGGAAATGCTTTATTTCACCAACCTCCATTTTGTTCATTGTCACATGTCAGAGCACTTTCAAATGCATGCATTCAGAGTGTGCATTGTACAGACACCTCTTGTGTTTGATGTAATAAACTATCATTTTGATTCCTGCTTAATAAAAATCTAGCCCACATATCTGGTACATGAACTCTGACGTGTTAGTCAGGGCCACTGGAATTATGTATTGTAATTTGTTTTTGCTGTGTTTTCCACATAATTATGGATTGGACGCATTTGCCACACAATCCATCTGCTGCATAATCTGCATCTTTTAACAAAAACATAATGTTGTTTCTGGGTCAAACAGATCAAAAGTTACTAAAACATAGTGCAGTGGAAAGTCCTTCGCATAGGTTGACCTGTTATGTTTCTGTTGCTTATTGTTATATTTGGGTATCATACTGGTACTGAGATGAAACCTTTGACCAGATAGTAGTAACATGGGGAAAATGACAACATTATAAGGTAATGCTATCACAAAATGTGCTGTATTATGCCACATAATTTACTTTTTCCTACTGCATAAGTTATTAAACCCTGCCACATAATTTGGTCCTTTCCGAACTCATAATTCCAGTGGCCTCCTCTTTGTTCACTAATACCATTATCATTAAGACGGGGGCTAGGACTATTTCTGAGTTCATATTTAAAAACTCACTTTTACCAAATACTTCTCAATGCAGTGATATAATCTAATCTAATGTACTAAGGTAAAACACATCCATGTGTTAAAGAAATATGTTTATTTGAAATTTGATGAGCCCTATGGGCTTTTCCTGTTAATTTGTTGGCTCTCCCACCGCTGCATGCTATCCCTTTCTCCTCACCTCTCTCCAGACTCTCACTCATTCTGCGGTACACTGCTCTTCTTCCCCGTCTCCCTTTAATGTCCATTGTTGATGGGACATGATTCTTTCTTTTGTCGTGAGCCCTGCAGGACACCCTGCATTTCATTCATGCAGGGGCAAGGCTCACTTCACACCTAAGGGCACTTCAGATACCCATCTAATGGCTGCTATCATGCAGATGCATCAGTTAGATTTCTGAAGCCTTTTCAGCCCATGGCTGCGATGCCCAGTGGTGGGGACCCCCTGCCTTTGGGCTCGCAGTGCTGCACCACCGCATCTTCCTGGGCCTCCTAACACTGGAGTATTTTTAAAGGCAGTGCTCTGGTCCAAGGCCACCTGGTTTGGAGCATGAGTGGGGCCCTGTGCAGCTTCCCACACTGCCCGTGCCTAGCGCCGGCCCAGTGTCTGCTTACTGGTCAGAAGTTTTTCATGGGCTGAACGTGATCCCTGGGGGTACATTGTAGTAGTGGCCAAATGCTCTGGCATTGTTTGATGTATTCATGAGATTAATTAGACTAAGGTTGTCGGATGTGCAAGAAGAATAGCTGGCACAGGCAGTGAACCAAATGATTTTTAGTAAACAGAAACGAGTAATCACTCCTAATGTTGATGAATGTGTTGTGGATTTGAGCCTGCTTTCCAGACTTGACAAAACATATTTGCCAGTGCTGATAAGCTCATGGATTCTTAAATCCCTTGATCTGGACCTCAGCAGGGATCTTTAGAAGGCGGTGACCGAATACCTGTGAGATCAGGTCAATAGGTTAGAGAAACTGTTGTTGAGTATGCAGAATAAAAACCCGCCCTGCATAAGATCTGTCTGAAATAATCTAGTACTTTTAGAATCCAAGAAACCTTTTTTTTGTTAATTGTCTGCTGGTCATCTGCCATTCTGTCATGACACACTGTCACACTAGCTGAGCTGAACACCCACATGGATGCAGTACTTCGAAACAGAACCTCACCTATCATCTACAGAAACCCGTCACTTGATATGCTAGACATGCTCAGTTCTTAAAACTTCCTCTCCACCCTGTTCAGAAACGAAGAAGGACATTTAGATAACGCACCAGTTCTAAAGAAGTGATGGTCCAAAGTAAATTATCCTTAATGTATTTGAACCTTATTTCCATATTCATACTCCCTCTCTGCAGCCAGATCCATTATCTTCCACATCATAGTTTGCCTGCCTATTCCCTTCTGCCTTCACATCTCCTTCTCAGAGGAGTTTATCATAGTTGTCACCATCTTGGCCCTACCTTACTCCAAAAATCTTTTCCTTGTGGGTTTCAACACTCATTGGTGGGTCTGAATCCAACAAAACGAACTAAGCACTTCCAGCAACTCGTCTGCAAGTCAACTCTGAACATGGATAAGAGCCCAGTCACTTGGCAAGACCAACAACCTATTTATTTCTCCATAAAGCATAATCTCTGCAGGCTCAATTTGGCTTGCCTGGCCATTTTAGAATCCTGATGAAAAATTCATTTGATTGACCACCTCGTCTTTCCAAAATAGTCACTGTTTACTTATGAACCTCTCTCTTGAAACACTTCAGTTTTGCCTGGACTTATGGACTACCCCTCAGACATCTCTAGTGTACGTACACTAACTCCCACCTACAGTAACCTGACCTAACACATCAACCCTACACAATCTAGTGTGTAAAACAACAAAGACTTTGCAAGTTATTGGTCCACCAGTTAGAAAAAGACACCAGCTAAGGTATCAGCCACCCTTAATCCCTTTTCAGTACAATCAAACACTGCCCCTTTCCATTGCACCTTGTACATTCACTTGAGATAATCACCGACATCCCCAGCTTTTTCTGCTCCCCGTAGTGTTAATTCTGAGCTCTTCGTTTTCGCTTAACTTGTTCTGTTTCCTAGCACACTAGCTCAATTGAGCATCCTTTGTGGAGCGTGATCTATACTCCCTCTGTAGATTCTAACCTCCATAAAACTTAACTTTCTGGCTGGCGATGATTTTTTTTTTTTTACACCTGACTTTTGTTGTGGCACACGATACTCTGGGTCATAAGAAGTTTATTTGCTGAGGGAATTCCAAATACTGCAGTAATTTCATACATACGATTTTCCTTGTGCAAAGTTTAAGAGGTAATCGGTGGCAACATTTGCACCAAGAAAACTGGTTGGAAAGTGGCAATATGTCCAGAAATTACTCGCAGTAACCTTGATTTCGGCACGTATTCCCCATTCTGATCAGGAAAACTCACCTGAGTAGAAAGAAAAAAATGCAATCAGCGTGATGGATTTTCTCCGGTATAAATGACTGTACAATGAATGTGGCCCACTCAGATTGAGTGCCTTGGTGTAATTTGTCAAAAAGTATTTTTTCCTACTACAGATCTACATAAATCATCGCAATGTTCGCCTCTTGTACTAATTAAGGTTCTGCCCTTGATGCACACAGAGATAGCCAACCTGCTAGTGATGTGCTTTACATGTGGGATGTTGGCTCACTTGTGATTTTCTTTGACCTCGCAACTGCCTTTGATTTGGTTGAGCAGAACAAACTTCTGTCCATCCTCTGTCCTCCTATGTTCAATTAACAATAAGATCTTGGTTTGGTTGGTCACCATCCTCTGTGTATGATGTGATTTTGTCCAGATGGAATCCTACAGGGTAACTACTCTACTCATGCCTGGCGGAGTGCTACATGGATCACCCTTTCAGTATTTATATGTATTTATCCTGTTGATGGAAAACTTTGCCCATTTGTCACATGGCTCAGTTTCAGCATTTGACGTTTATTGCTGACTCTGAGGCCATTTGCCGCCTGAAACCCTTCCTTGCAATAGGTAATAACTTTTGTTAAATAACTCCGACTACGTAGTGTATTTCAACGCGTTAGAATGTAATCTTTCTTAAAGATTGGAAGGATGAACTATCTATTCGCCCATGGAGGGATTCGAAATTTGACCCAAAGAGAATTGCATGTTGCAACTGTTTTCCATTAAACTTGCTGAGTGATTCTACTGCCTCTCTTTCCTGATGACCCACCCATTGTCTTTGCTCTCCTAAATAGCTCTGGTTAGATTCAACCCCATCAACTTTCATTCTGCACAAATGCCCAGGATTACACCCACTTTGGTTCGTACCAATACTGACATGCCAAGGTCTTTAAATTCACCTAAAGAGTGTATTTTTAGATGGGGTCGCACTCTTGCGCGACTACTCCAACCACATTGCCGGCAGAGTTACATTACTAAATTCCAGGAACAGAACGGTACGGAGTCCGTGGGCACGACCGCTATTGGACAGACATTATTGCAATATTACATGGACCTTTACACTGCAAGAGCTACTAATAACCTAGATGAAATCAAGGCGTATTTAGACGAGATAGCAATGGTCTGGCTTCCCGACGCCCACAGACAATTTCTAAGTGAACCCTTCTCCGCCGAAGAGATAGAACAAGCCATTGAGGACATGGACGGCTCTAAGGCCCCTGACCTCGACGGGTTTTCTGGTGCCTTTTACAAAGCCTATAAAAGTTTACTGGCCCCCTACCTCTTAGAGGTATATGCAGAAGCCTTAGAAGAGGGAATACTCCCCCCCTCATTTAGAGAGGTGTCCATATCCTGTTACCGAAACCCGGCAGAGATCCCGAAAAGTGCAGTTCATACCGACCACTTTCACTGCTTAACTTTGATTATAAAATATTAGCAAAGATGCTGGCGACTAGGCTGTCCCTACTTATGGAGCAGATCATAGCGCCAGCGCAACTGGATTTATAAGACATAGATCTACAGCTTTAAACTTAAGGACCTTTTTTTCAGTAGTCAACAGAAAAGACCCGGCAACTTCTGCGGTAGCAACGTTTTTAGACGCCGAAAAGGCGTTTGACTCCGTAGAGTGGCCCTTCCTACATGCCGTGCTGGATAAGATGGGTGTGCCGAAGGGATTCGCTGCACTGATCAAACTACTGTATGTCGCACCATCAGCCTGTATCCGGTTTAATGGCACGATAACGGAGCCTTTCTCCATAACCCAAGGCACCAGACAGGGCTGTCCACTATCCCCGCTACTTTTTAGGTCCCGCCTAGCGATGCAGCGCGAAAGCGCTGTCGCTGGCGAGATCTATTGTTACCGACTTGCTTCGGAAGGGAGACAGGAGATGTGCACGCGCAGGACGGACTGCAATTATGAACGCGCCCGTGAACACGCACGTACAGACACGCGATGTGCACATCTCCTGTCCCCCTTCCGTCCTCGCCAGCCGCAAAACATGAGCTGTGCACGCACTCCCCAGCTGTCCTTGCACCCTCCAGTGTCAGCCAGCCATGCGCCATCTGCCAACCCCCACCATATTCCTCCACGACTACACACTGACGCCCTCTCCATACAGCTACTCTCTCCCCGCATTCCTTACCGTCGCTCCGCCATGCTTCAGCGCGATGCCCTGCAGCGTGTCCCCAGAGCTCACAGGGTGCTCGGTGTACCTCGCAGCCCATGCGGCCGCCGTCTCGCTGAACGTGCTGCGAGCGTGCCAGGTTCAAGGACAGTTCAGCCTCCGATTCAGACTCGAGCCTCAGCGCAGATAAACAGCGTGTCTTCTCCGGCGATCCTCCGCTACGTCGGGACAGCCGATGTGCACGCTCACGGCGCTCGTGCGCTCCCACCGCGTTTCAGTTTTGCGCGCTGAGAGCGGCTCCATGGGCAATGCAATAAGTCTCGTTTTTATTTTGGGAAGAGGAGGTTTGGTGGGGACAAAGTGCATTTTAGGTAATTCTCAGCACAAGGACCCGACATCTCCTCACAACTGGTGATTTATTTCTTTATTTGGTACGCATGGAACTATTTGATATATATTCCTCTGTTGCGCGCCTTTAAAATGTTTCATTACCATTATGTGCACTTCACTAATACACGAAGAATGCCATGCAGTTATTTTTTGCAATGGGATGTGCAGCATAAGATACAAGACTCCTGAACCATGTTACCCTTAGGCAGTGCCTGACTCCAATTATTTTGGTAAAGACTTGATGATTTATTTTCAATAGTCGCCAATGAAAACATCAGATGCTTGAGGAAAGAGCAGAGCAAGTCTCAAGCTCTGTAACATGGCGCATGCTACCTCTTCTGCTCAACGGATAGAAAAATGAGAAATTCAATCACGGCATTTATAGAGCGCGCTACTCACCCGGGAGGGTCTCAAGGCGCTGGGGGAGGGGGTAGGTTACTGCTCGAACAGCCAGGTCTTGAGCTGCTTCCTGAAGGAGAGATGGTCCTGGGTTCGCCGAAGGTGAGTGGGGAGGGAGTTCCAGGTCTTGGCTGCCAGGTAGGAGAAGGATCTTCCTCCGGCGGTGGTTCTGCGGATGCGTGGTACGGTGGCGAGGGCGTGGCTGGTTGATCGTAGCTGGCGTGTGGGCGTGTAGAAGGTCATGCGGTCGTTGAGGTACTTTGGGCCCAGGTCGTGGAGGGCCTTGTGTGCGTGGGGGAGGAGTCTGAACGTAATTCTCTTGCTGACGGGGAGCCAGAGCAGGTCTTTCAGGTGTCCGGTGATGTGGCTGTGTCGGGGGATGTCCAGGATGAGTCGTGCGGAGGCGTTCTGGATGCGCTGGAGTCTTTTTTGAAGTTTGGCTGTGGTTCCGGCGTAGAGGGTGTTCCCATAGTCCAGTCGGCTGGTGACGAGTGCCTGGGCGACGGCCTTCCTGGTTTCAGTGGGGATCCATCTGAAGATCTTGCGGAGCATGCGCAGGGTGTTGAAGCATGAAGATGAGACGGCGTTGACTTGTCTGGTCATCGACAGGGAGGAGTCCAGGATGAAGCCCAGGTTGCGTGCGTGGTCCGTTGGCTTGGGCGCGGTGCCCATGGCCGGGGGCCACCAGGAGTCGTCCCAGGCGGAGGGAGATGAGCCCAGGATGAGGACTTCCGTCTTGTCCGAGAAATTGTATCTGATACACACACAACCCTCCCTACAAAGGGATTTGACATGAATGAGGCAAGTACCGTTCTTCTAGCCAACAGTTGGAAAAATAATTAAATGCCATTCCACCTGCTGTAGGGGCAAATCCTCCTGCTATTCCATTATGCAAACATATTTTCGTGAGGTTTCCTAGAGGCAGGAATCAAGAAGCTGCGCTCGGGTGGGCTTAACCTTGTTACTCATCCTGGAGGACCCCCATGCAGGGTAAGGGGTGTGATATTTCACAGCGTCGCACTGGCCTATAGGGAAATGAGGCAGTGCCCAGCTGGCTAATCAGGGGAATAGCTTCAGGGGGCGTTCACTTGCACCCTCCTAATAAATATATTTTCTGGTAATTAGTTGGGTTCAGGTGCTTTCAGTCTGGTATGGTCAGGTGCCTATCGGATTCGACCAGGAATTTTCACATACACACAGACAAACGTACACATACATTCTCCCTCTGTTTTTTGAAAGTCTTCAAAATTGTTCATTATTTTACAAATACAAAACATTGTTCGTTCTCTCTGGCTTCCCCCATCCCCTTTTTGTATCTCTTTAGCTCTTTCATGCGCCCTGCTTGTCGTATAAAGTATTTTAACATTACGTTGTCAAGTGATTGTTGGGAAATCTGAAGCTCACAGCCTAAATCTTATTGACAAATCTATGCCCCTGCTGGCAGGTCAGTGGTCGGCCATTTTTAGGTCAAGCCTGGGCAGCACATGCGCTGCTCTGCGAGCCATGCTGTATTGGAGTATGTACTTCAAGCCCCTCCCACTCTCTGCCCATATTTTTCATTGGCTTGTCATTGTCCTTCGTAAATGCTGGCTTTTGATTCGCTATTAGGCTTTTAGTCCCTCCTTAGTACCGCCTTGTCTTCATTTGTACCCTTCCATGAGGACTGGCCCTTTTACTTTCATTGCTACACGGTACGCCTACTTTAGTCTGTAAGCACTATTTTTTTAATGAGTTTCTCTTACTGCAGGAGGGTCTCTCGCGCAGTTGTGACCACCGGCTTGTTTATTTAACTCGTAGCAAACGGGGAGCTCTTCAGGGGCCATGGAAGACAGAAGGGGCAACTCAGTGATGCCTTCACGCATTTGGAAGGTAGACAGGTCTCGCATTTGCAGAGTTTGTTATTTGCATTGTAATGACAATGCCTTTTATTTATGTTTTAAAAACCAAAACCTAAATAAAAGGCATTGTCATTTACAATGCCAATAGCTCAAACTCGTGTAAATGCGAGACCTATTGCATTGCAAATGCTTGTTATAATTGCAATGGATCCACTTATTCGCTATTTTCAAAAAGACTACATGCACAGAGGGCTTCAGTTTAAACATGGCCCGGTGTTAGTGACTCTGTATGCTGATGACGTGGTGCTGTATTTTAGAACACCAGCTGTTAACCTCCAGCCGCTATTAGTAGAAATTGAGCGGTTTGGAGCCCTATCTGGCCTCCACATTAACTGGTGCAAATCTGAAGTGTTCTCCCTGACGGAAGTACAGGACCGGTCGTGTGGAGAATTCCCGCTCCAATGGTGTGAAGCCGAGACAAAATATTTGGGAATACACTTACATAGGGACAAAGAAACCAGTGTTGCGACTAAACTATGGCCGAGTGATGGACAAATTACAAACGCAGGTGGAGCGGTGGATCAAACTACCGTTGTCTATGGCCGGGCAGATAGCCATTATTAAAATGATGGTACTGCCACGACTGCTCTACCTTTTCTCAAATATACCCATCCTGCTTACAAACGCTTTCTTTAAACAGATCCGTACACTTTTAATAAAACTGGTATGCGGGGGGGAAACAGCCAAGAGTGAGCTGGGACATGCTTACCCTGCCTTACGACAGGGGAGGATTCGGGGTACCTGATGTGCAATTGTACTATCTTGTGGCGCAGTGTGGCTATACTTGGCACTAGTATCACCCTGACGCGCGAGTGCCCTACGATAAGCCAGAGAGGGACCTGGCTGACCCAACCCCACTGAACACACTTTTACCCGTAGGGATACCACGAGACCCACATGACATTCAAACGCTATCCACCACCTGCTGGGCGTGGCAAAAACTACTCACGACGACAGGGGCATTATATTCTCCTGCCCTGCCAATACCCGCCAACCCATGGATACCTCCGGCTCTGGACGCTTTGACTAGGCGCACTCTGGGCCAGCTGGGAATAAATACCATAGGAGACCTATTCCCTAATGGGCATTTGTTTTCCCGTTCGGAAGACCCCCGCTTCTCAACAGCCACAATCATGGATCATTTTGTCCTGGCCCGTATACAGAGCACACTTAGGGACGTCATACAAACTTACCCTATTGAGCCTCAAGAGTTCGCACAGCTCACATTAGTAATCACAGACCGTAGCGGGGAGCACATTACCTCTAGATTGTACAAGGCATGCCTGGGGCTAATACCGCAACACGACACTAAAGTCAGAGACGCTTGGACAGCTGATATAGGGCAACCTATCACAGACAAGATATGGAAACGATGGTGCATGCAAACCAAACTTGTTTCATGTAACCATAGACATAAATTACTTCATTTTAAGATACTAAGACGGGCTTACGTAACGCCACAGCAGATGGCCCGGATAAACCGCGCCAAGTTTGCACGATGCCCCAAATGCAACGCACATGCTTTCTCCTTCATACATATGACATGGACATGCAGCACAATAGCCTTCTACTGGCAAGACATATTTAGTGCAGTACAACAGATGACCGGGCTACAATTGTCTCCCTCACCCCTGCTAGCACTATTGGGATATGTTGACATACTTCCAAAAAGTAGTCGCAGATTTGTGGCAGTGGCAATGCTCCTGGCGAAACGCGAAATAGTTACTCGATGGGGCACCAGACAGAAGCCCACGGTTAAAGGGTGGATCAAGAGTATGTCACATTGTGATACCACAAGCGAACTATATGCAGAACTTCAACCCCCGACATCACGCCCTAAGGATATATGGCAGCCTCTGAGGGAATATCTAAGGCAGCAGGGAGAACATGACACACAATCCAGTCAGGGGAGATGGCCTGCAGAGCAGGATTCACAAGAGCACGAGTAGTAACTTCAGGAACCATATGAGTGGGCAATGTTAAGCAGTCTGTGTTGGGACTTGCGACTAGTTGCAACGGGCTGGGGAGGTAAATAGGAGATGACAAAGGTATCGTGTATAAGTAACACAATGTAATGGCAAAGAGAGGATTGTTAAAATGTGCCACACAAGAAGTTGATTGTGGGTTCGAGGGGTAACATGCAACTGTATTATGAATGTCTTTTTTGCTTACTGTTTAACAAAAATGATAAATAACGTTTTTAAAAAAAAGAGTGTATTCTTAGATCATATGGTCCCTCCGTGACTTTCGGATCTCTGTCCAAGTCCTAGTACTCTCATGCATCCACGTATTCAACAGGTGGACTATCTTCTATGAGGTTATAGGTGTTGGCAATTTGCCTAATCTGCAGGGTCACTCAGGATTTTCTTTTGCCTTTTTGCTGAACCTTACGGTTGCTGGCTATAGTACTCTGTGCATTTTCCCCTTTCTGATCACTGGTGAAGTGCTTTTGCTCCTTCTTTTAACCTGCTAAAATTGGTATACACCTGATTGGTTAATTTAATTTGCCTATAAGACCCTAGTATATGTTACCAAGTTTATATAGGACCTATATGTTAAATGCTACCAGTGGACTGCAGCACTCATTGTGCCTCCCACTGCTGTAGCACTGTAAAACATGCCCCCAGGCCTACCATTGTAGCCTAGCTGTGCAGTTTTAAAACTGCAAATTCGACCTGTCAAAATCACCTCTTTGACCGGCCTAAACCTTCCTTTTAAATAATAATGAGTCACCCTTAAGTAGGCCTTATTGCCCAAAAAGCACGGTGCATAGTATTTAAAAGTAGATCATATAAATGTTCAATATTAAACATTTCCTTACAGTGAATATGTCATGGAAGCTGTTTTTCTGCAGCAGGGTTTGGTGTTCCATTGGTAAGTATTAGGATACATATTTAAGTTTCATAAGCTACTGAAGCAGCTACAAATGTCATTTTGGACTTTTTAAAATATTTATGACCACCCGAATTTACTGGTGAAGTCAGACTTGTAATAAATATTTTGTAAAGAGGGTTACCTTTGCCCTGCCTGAAGTCCCTGGAAACTAAATCTCCATTTGCTCTCCCACTGCTTCCTGCCAGTAATTAGCATTTAAATAGGCACGAATGAGGTGTGAACTTGCTTCCATAAGCTAACAATAGGCTGACCTGAATGGGCAGAGATCACCCATATGAACATGACATAATATGTAGGATGGGACTGTGAGGAACCTTTTTGACATTAAAGTATCAAATCCTGCTTCAATGTTATCCTGCTTGACAGGTCTGCTAGGTTTTTTCATATTGTTTTTGTAATTTCATTTATATAGCTCTTACTACCCCTGACGAGGCGTCGAAGTGCTGTTTCAGCGAGTAGCACTCTACTCTGGAACCCAAAAAGGATTAGTGGGGAATTACTATAGGGAGATATTAAATTAATTTGAGTGGTGGACATGTGAGTTTGTTATTTGGATTGAAAAAGGATAGTGGAGGGATAGAAGAGGGAAGGGTTTGCATTTAAATAGCGCTTGGTACCCCTGAAGTGCTTTTTGGCAGGTAGTACGCTACTCCTGAACCCAAACAGTAGTAGTGGGAAATTAGTACAGGGAAATATGAAATTAATTAGAGCGGTCGACATGTTAGTCTGTTAGTTGGATTGAAAAGGATAGTAGAGGGATAGAAGAGGGAAGGGTCTGGTTTTTTTTTTTTAGCTCATAGCAGTAGGAGGAGGTTTGGGATGAGTAAAGGGGAGGTAGAGGGGGAAGAGTCAGGCGGAAAGGTTTAGAAAGGCTTGTTTTGGGATGTCTGAATAGTAAAGAGTTTTGAGATGATGCAGGAAGTGATAGAGGAAGGAAGAGTCTAGAAAGGGTTATTTTGTGGATCATAGTAGTAGAATGGGGTTTGGGATGAGTTAGAGAGTGGAGGAAGAGGATATATTGAGTTTAGGTATAGGGTGAGATATATGGTAGTGCATTGGAGAGAGTAGTAGAATGATATTTGAGATGAGTCAGAGAGTGGAGGTAGAGGATATATTTAGAGAGGTATAGGGTGAGATATAGGGTAGTGCATCGGAGATGCTGCATTAGAAGTAAAGTAATAAATATAAAGATACATAAGTACACGAAATGTATATATGTATGAAGAAGGTAATATATGTAGATTTAAGTTCTATTTAATAAACTCAGACTTTCAAGTGTTGTTGTACTTTAAGTTATTACGTTTTTATATATGTTATTGTTATTCAATAGGGAAGCAATTGTAGATAAATAGTTATGGTAACAGATTTACTTATTTATGCAGTCACCTATATACATGTTAAACATAGAATAATATAACCATAAGTAATACGTTCATTTGTTAAGCAGAATGAAAGAATATCTATATATTCATAAACATAATTATTATACATGTTTATAAAAGGAATACACATATGTAGGTATTGTATTGTATTGTATTGTATTGCATATTTATATAGCGCAACTGTCACCCTACGGGTATCCAGGCGCTGTCACATAACAGAGGAATTCAACAGTCTACAGAGCATCACACATTTAGGGAATGATGTTGGCATTCCTGGGGAAGAGCCATGTTTTCAGATTCCTTCTGAAACATAGCAGAGTGTCGGCTTGTCTGATCTCTTGTGGGAGTTCGTTCCACAGGCGAGAGGCCGTGTTACTAAAAGCTCTTCCTCCCATCCTAGATTTTTTAAATCTGTTGGTATTAACTAAATAGGCACCAGAGGATCGAAGGGATCTGGTTGGTTTATACCACGTGAATCTATCCTGCATAGGAAGGGGGCCAAGGCCATGTGCAGGTACACATCCATAGTCCAAATAAATGCTTATATACAGAGGGATATTCTCATAAACACATTCTGACAAAATAGTTAATTTGTGTCATCATAATGCTTTAAGTGACTCCGTAATTTAAATGACTTTAGACCCGCTTCTTTAACTCTCACACAGAGGTACCTCTAGGTCCCCATTAACAAATCTGGGATGGTTGTTTTTAACAAAAGTATGGGAACAGTTTTTGTAAAATTAAAAACACATGGGCACCTTAGTCCTCATACACCCTGCCAACTTTGGCTTCTATTTACATGCAGATGTCCTTTCAGGTGAGTCGAGAGGAAAGAAGGCCTGATCATCCAGACCCCTGGGGTTTCTGGGTAATGGCCCAGGAGAAAGAGGGACGGAGTGAAATCCATGTATAGCATCAAAGATATGGCCCAGAGGAGACAGCACTATGTGGAATTTTGTTGTTGTTGTTTATAAATGAGACAGCTTCCCCTTTTCTCAGATAGTTGGCCTGAAGAAGGTGTTGAGAAATGCGGGCTCATTCTTTTTTTAAAAGGCCATCACTACCATTAGTGCAGCAGGTGCATTGGCACTGGGACAATGGGGTAAGGGGCTACTGCACGCCAATAGTGGGTGTGGTACTAGCATAAAGGGGTGGGAAGCCATTTTCCTTGTTAGTATTAGGGCCCAGATTACAAGCAATGGGGGGAATGTTATTCCCCCTTTTTTTAAACAAAGGGGTAAACAGTCAGCTTTGGGTCTTAGGCCTAGTAATAATGGCCAGTGGAATGGGCAGAGGAGTAGGTATCATTGGTGCTGCAGGTGCAGTGGCGTGAGGGCTCAGCTAAACCCCTATTATGGTTGCTTTACTCATTCCTTTCTTGCATTAGGGCTCAGTGCAACCTTGCTGTGGCAGTGCTGTTTTCGTCATTGGACCAATGGCCTAAGAGAGGGGATAATTGGAGCTGAGGAGACACCTTAGCATTAGGCTTCAGGGAGATGGCAAAAGGGAGGATGGGAGAAGGACTTTAACAAGAGGCAGAGAAGACTTCCTGCTTCACAAGCCAGTAGGTCTCATTAGTGAAGCAAGTGAAGTGGCACTGGGGCCCTGGAGTATGAAGGGTCCACTGCATCACAATTAAGACTGTGTTGCTTTACAAGAAGACATGGGGAGAGCATTATGGATGAGGTGGGCCACACATGTCACTCATTTCTACTGAAAGAGACAGACAATCTGTTTCAACAATGGAGTGATGGCCAGATATGGTGAAAGATGCAGAGGGGATAGCCTACTATTCAGAGCTGCAGCTATCATTAGTGCAGAAGGCACAGTTGCATTGGGACCCGAGAGTGTGGGGTCCTTAATTAATGGGAGTAGTGTTTTTTGTCTAGTTCTGTTTTTTATGAGTTTGCTCTTTTTTGTCTTACTTTATTGTGGAGTGTGAGCTACTTAAAAGGTGCCCCTGGTATTATCTCATAAGTCCCACCCTCTGCACTCACCCCTCCCACTCCCCCAAGACTTTCCATAAAGTTTTGGAGGGGCACCCGACTTCAAAATATTTTTTTGGGGGGGGAGCTTAGAGCAAAAACGTTTGAAGACTTCTACCTTATTGGTTCTAAGCTCACTGTACCCAGAGAGCTTGTGAAATAGTCTAACCTCTATGTACCAGAGTGTACGTAAAGGTACCTGGAAGTGACCTCAAAAAGGGTGGTTCAGGTTCTCCCCAACAGAGGGAGGGGGAAGGCCAGGATGAAACAGATGTTTCCCAGAGGGCCCCAAAAGAGTTTGGAGGGAAAGCATTCCCATACCCCCTGTGTGCAGAAGGTGGGGAGGTTCTGATTGGCGGAAGCCCAGGGCGCCATTGTTCCAGTCCATGTGTTTCAACTGTTTCTAGTGAGGAACAGGCGGGTCCCAATCACAGTGAGCCTCTTTTTGACATTACAGTGTCAAAGCCTGTTTGACACATCTGCTGGATTTACATATAGCATTTGGGGCCCACATCAAAGGAGGGAAATAGGATGCCAATCACTGTGTGTATCCACTGTCTGGTTGCTGAAAGCTCAGCTTTGATTTTACCAGACTTCTATCTCGGACTTTGCTGGGAGTACAGGTATTCCCTAAAACGGATGTTAGTGTTAGATGTAGGAGGACACTATGATTACTATAGTGCACTCCCCCCAACACACAGCCCTCAGAGCCCAAGTTTAGTGTGGCTGAACACTTCGCCATCTTGAAAATGCCCCAAGTAGGTAGGGGCAGTTCCAGAGACCTTTAGCCCAGGGTATACCCTGAAGTAAATCCCAGCCACTAGCTTGTGCTTGGCAAAAATGTGGCATCATCAGGCACTCACCTCAAAACACTCCTGCATCTGAGAAAGATCAGAAGGGAGCTGAACCTGCAGTCTACAACCCGAGAAGAGCCCTGGAGGACGAGCCCTGCTCTCACTGTTGTACACAGGACAAAGAAGTGGACTCCAAGGGTCATAAGGCTGACCTCCTGTTCAAGCTACAGTTACAAAAAGCTACAAGAGGACTTTCCTGCAGCTGACCAACTGATCAGAGGCAACTGGACCTAGACTAGACTCTACCTGACACCCAGTGAGTCTCTAAGGGCCTGCTCAGAGGTCCTGGGGGCTTTAGAATTGTATTCCAGCGGTGAATTGGGACTTAAAGGAATAAATTCCAAAGGTAAACTTTTTTGCCCAGGACAAACCTGGTTGGTGCATCTTACCCGTGCTCTACTACGGCTAGCATCAAATTGCGCTTAGGCTCCTGTTCTACCACAACCATTGTCTATTGTTGGCTCTTTGTGCTTGTTGGAGCCATTTCCATCTAAACTTTTAAAAAATCATGTCTCTGGCTGTCCTTGTTAGATTTTTGTCATTTTGGTGTCAGTTTGTTTATTAAATTGTACTCTATTTTTCTAATTCATTTGGGGATTTTTATTGTTTTACATTTCAACGTTATTAGTGTGTTGGTACTGCATAAATACTTTACACATTGCCCTAAGTTAAGCCTGTTTGCTGTGTGCCATAGCTACCATGAGGTATAGCTACCATGAGGTTGAGCTCAGGTTAATTTAGCGACTTAGAGGGTTCACCCTGACGAGGATGAACTTGAGATGAGTACTTACCCCTCAAAGAATAACCCAATTTCTTACAATAGGAGTTTTATAGAGCACATGATTACCAAGGAAAAGAGTGTTCTGGAGCTAGCAGATGAATGATGTCCTACCTCATTCCTAGCTATGAAGTTCCTTATCCACACCAACCAGCCCACCACTTTGATACATTCTCTTATAACTAACAAAAATACCAATTGGACACCCCCAAGACTCCAGTTGGACATCTCCAAGACCCTTAGTTGAACATCACTGTGCCCTTCAATTTCACATCGCCGAGACCTCCTGTTGGACATCTCTGAGACTTCTAGTTGGATATTCTTAAGACTCTGATTGGACTTTCCTAGGACCAAGAAGCTCAGAACCCACAAGAAAATATTGTTTGCTGCCTGGATTAGAGAATTATCTGCCTCTTAATCTCATTCTTGCCCTAAACTTCTCTCCTTCTGCACAAATCCCAAGACATTCCTGTCTAAGGTTTACCTTGCCAGTGGCTATACTTCCAGACCCTCTGCACACTTCCTCCACATTGGACTCTTTAAGCTAGACCTTAGTTCAGTTCCTTCCTCCCAGGAATATAAACTTGATATTTTAGCTAACTTATTAACTATTGGCGCCTGCTTAATTGGATGTTGTGTTCTCCTTTACAGCATCGTTCAGCAGTACATAACCGTTAAGGCTTTACTTGCACACTTTAACCTTCTGGGGATGGGAGAGGTTACGGAGGAACATGTTCCTGCTTCATACTCTAGGATGCAGTACATCCTTATCACTAACTATTTGCTGAGAAACTTAAATGGTATAAAAAAAATTATATTTCAAACTCCGATCCACGCATCTTGAAGTTGTCTTGGATGCTCCCCCTCAGACCAAGAGGCTGCCCTGTGAGCGAATAAAACCTGAAACACTTAAATACCTGCTGGACAGGGCGGCCTTGGTAGACACTAGGCAGAACTACTTGCTGAGGGTGAGGGTACTGAGGTCCCCCTAGAGATGCCATGGGACAACTTCAAGGTGCCAGTAAGAGGTGTTGCTGTTAACACTAAGGTTGGGAGGCCAGAGAGAGAAAGCTGGTAGAAGATAGAATCATTAGAGACTTAAAGACCTTGAAACACATTGGAAAATGCAATCAGACTAAAAAAAATGCTATTTTGAACTTGCAAGTGGTAACCCCGCTTGTGCGACCAGAGGAATTTGCTGGAGAGCTTATAGACTTGGAGGAAGTCCACTTGGACATTAAATCCATGGCTATGGGGAAACCTCCAGGAACCAATTGGTTTCCTATGAGTTTGTACCAAACATTAATTCCCCACATCAGCAGGAAGCTAACTGATGTGTTTAACACATTTACCAAGTCATCAGGCCTTTTGTGGTCTATACCCGAGGCAGAAATAATTCTAAAATATCATCCGACAAAGTACCTACCACTATGTAGCTCGTACAGACATTGCTTTGGTAAACTCGGACTCAAAAATATTTTCTTAGTTTCTCACTCGCTGCATAGAAGACCTATTGCCCCAGCTCATAGATTGTGATCAGATGGGCTTCATCGAGCATAACATTCCGCGGCTCACCCACTTGATTGAAAAGGCTCACAGAAAAGCAGTTTCTGCACTGCTGGTTTCTCTGGATGCAGAAAATCATTTGATAGTTTGTGGAAATTCTTAGAAGCGGTCTTCTGTAAGATTTGACTGGGGACAGATTGAGACAAAGGACTTGGTGGGCTATAATACCCCATCAGCGTTGGTATAGGGGAATGGACAGTGATCGCACCCTCCTCTCTTTTTTATTTTTATTTTTTATATTATTTTTATTTTTATGTAGTTCAAGAGACATAGACCAAGAAAAGATGCAAATGCAGCAAAGAACAGACCCGCCTCTCTTTTTAGTGGCACATGGCAGAGTTGTCCCCTATCTCCATTAATATTTGCCCTTGTGGCCGAGCCCCTTGGTATTGGCATTGTGGCCTGTGATGAGGTACGACATTAACTTTGGGTGGAGGAACACAAGATCTCCTTACTTGCTGACTATGTTTTACTAACTTTATCAAACCTGATAAATCCCTCCCAGTTATCATGAGGCTCCTAGACTGATTTGAGAGGGTCTCTGACTTTAAAGTAAATAAACAAAAATCAATTGTCCAGAATCTGTTGGTCCCCCACCCGGGGGCAAGGATCCTGCAGGGTTCTACTCCTTTTCAGTGGGTTGACTAAGTAATTAAATACTTGGGGCCAAACCTTACGATTTGTGTAGAGGATTGGAGGGGAGCCAAATGATCCCCCACATCGACAGAGTATATTAGAAGATCTTAGAAAAAGGCGCCCTCTCTACATTTGATGGCTAAGGCGTATTAACATAGTAAAAATGAATATTCTTAACAGTGTGGTGTACATTTTTCAGGTAGACCTCTTCCAGGCTGAAATAGTAGATCTTCAAAAATGAATAATCGAGGTAGTTTGGGGATGAGAAAAGACCATGTATGGCAGCCAAATCAGTATCTACCCTGAAACAGAAAGGAGTTTGCGTTGCGCCAATTTGGTGTTGTACAGCTGACCGACTTAAGGTACATATCTGAATGTTCGATTAGAGAATGGGACAAGAAATAGATCTTTAACAGAAAGGGCAGGTGGGGTAGCTCAATATGGGACCTTACGCACCGCTCTAAAAATGCCTACTTGGTCACTCCCACAAAGCCGTCCTCGAAATCTGGGACACACTAGCGGTCTTAAAAATCAAATAGCTTGTAGTTTAGCCCTCACTCCCATGTTGACGGGTGAGTTGTTCTCAGTCTGTACTCAATGGGAACATAGAACCCTGTGAGATATCTTTGCTCAGGGAGGGAAAATCAAGTTCTTCCAACAATGCAAAACGGAATTGAAAATCACGAAATTAAGCTAACTACAATACTGCCAGTTGCAACACTAATCGCTGCATGTCTTATTTAGGTCAGGGGCGACAAAAATGTTAACCCCATTTGAGAAATTGGTAAACAACTTCTCGGGCTTAAAGGGTATCAGACTTTACTCCTCAGCAAACCAGGGAGATTCCAGGACAGATCGGAAGAGGATCTGGGAGCTGAGGTCACTGACCAACAGTAGGAAAAGCTTTGGCAGAATATCCCCAGGCTCTTTAGAAGTACCCCTCAAAGAGAGGCGGTGTGCAAACAGATGTATCAGTAGTACCTCTCCCAGTACGCCTAGCCAAATATGTAATGCGGAAACGGATAGATGCTGGAGGTGCGAAAAGGAAAGATGAACTTTTATTTATGCGTGGTGGTCCTGCGCACCTTTTCAAGCATTCTGGAAGGAAGTGCTTGGAGAAATCTAACACGCTTTGGGTTTCCCAATATTATCTTCACCAGTTGTCCTTTTGCTAGGAATCAAGCCAGAGCAGCTTGCAGGCATGACTGCTCATGATTGGGCTTTAGCTAGCCATATGACCGGTTCCATGAAACAAACCATTGCCCTCTATTCGAAGAAGCGAGACCCTCCACCTGCAGCACCCTGGTTCACAACTCTTTGGTGGGTACTCACTGTGGAGCTGTCCTTGCATAACCTCATGCAGATGCATGATACATTTGGGGAACAATGGCAGCCACTGGTTAGTTATTTCTCAAGACTGCAATTTTCTTGCTTCTACCCCTGCATCTTCCTGCAATTATTTGAGTGAGCTGGTCATGCTAGGAGCAGCAACCGGTCCTTCCTAGGGTCCGCAGAGAACTTTCTACCTCCTTCCGGATGTTCAAGATGAAGCAGGAAGTAGTCTTACTCTAGTCAAGGGGAATGGGACCCATTTTGCCCTAGGAGATCTGGGATACTCACATTATCGCCTGGTGCCGCCTGACCTTTACCTGTTGCCCCCTGGTTAACAGCAGCACTGGGCTACTGTTTACCAGACTGAACACTAACATTCAGAAAGATAAACAAACGGGCAAGCATTTATTTACATGCTAAATGAGGTAAAGGAAAAGAAGGACAGAAAGTATCCTGCACCCCTTATCTTTAGGAACACCTTAATGTTCATAACCATCATGCAACAAACACCTAAAAATAGGATAAAATCTCTTCATAATTCAAAAAGTGTTTGATGTGGAGGTGTTTCACTTTAGTACATGAGATTATATTGCTGCATTGCTATGGGTTTACTAGGAGGGATATTTTTCAAATGTGAGTTTAAAACCATTCCTGCTCCCCCTCAACCCTGACGACAATACCATTAGTAAACCAAGAGCAAGTCAGCTGTCATGTGCACCTTTTATATGGCCTAAGTTGTTGTTATAGATGGAACAACATTATATTCCATTAAATCAATTTACAGGACATGTTTTTGGACAGCGCACATTCTCAACTTGGGCATTTCAAGGTGCTCTCATATGTGATAATGAAGAGAAAGGAGGCAACATGAAATAAAACAACTGCTTGGGATCACACCGTTTGGTCAAGCGGTGAAGCCAGGATCAATCCAAGGTTTTCTGATTTCACAATGTGCAATTCTGTCCGTAGATGGGTATTGGTTTCTCTCTTACATTTTATATCAAATTATTTGTCTTTGACTCTTGACGTGTGTGGTTAGAAATGGGTAGCAGACAGAAGCCACATAATGCCCCGGCTCGTTTTGG
This sequence comes from Calotriton arnoldi, assembly GCA_963921515.1. Lineage (NCBI taxonomy): Eukaryota > Metazoa > Chordata > Amphibia > Caudata > Salamandridae > Calotriton > Calotriton arnoldi. Next base: position 1,617,199 of record CAWUFW010002998.1, on the reverse strand, counting down.
GCTCAAGTATTCAAGATAACCTCAAGCTGAGCAGAGATCTAACTGGAGCTTGTCTTGAGCTTTTAGTGTCCCGCCCACCTCTTTCATAAGCCAGTTTAGCAGACCAAGGCAAAGGAAGGACATGATCACACCGTTATCAAAATTTGGTGAAGAACGAGTACCAATACAACAGTGCAGTACTGCTTGTTTCAGGGTCCATAACTTTGTCACTGCACCACATTTTTTGAGTGGACTACGAGACTGGGTGTTCTCTCTCCCATGGGTAAAATCAAATGATTGTTGGTTACGGTCCTATTGTCTTATCACATACTAAGAGTGTTTAGTTTGATTTATGTTCTTTCTATCTCTGTAAAAAAAGAAAAAGGTGCAGAGAAATATTGTGAAATAGTAATTGCCCAAGAGCACACACTTTGTCACAAGGGGAGTCGGGGATTAATAAAAACCCATGTATTTTGGTACCATAGTTTTCATCTTGCGCAATACACAACAACTACGGTGAGAGTGATTCCAGTGGTGAGACTCTGGAGCTATTCTCACCAAAGAAACGCCACTGTGTTATGGAACCTGCCCAGAATTTTAATAGTGTTCACAACTAGCATATTTTAGCAAAGTGGTTACACATCAAGTCTCCTACTGCCATGGCTAAAATAGTTCCGCTGTACCACATCTAGTGGTGTTGGTTGGTTATTCGTGTATGCTTGCCCCAGTGAATTGCACTCCTTGTTGGAGGTCTTTCTCAAGGATTTTTTTCGAGCACTAGCTACCCTAACAGAGCCTGTTTCTAGGCACTCTTAATGTTTACAAATAAGACTAAATGCATAAGGAAACTGTGAGGCCTAAGATTCTGTTTCATTCCCCAAATCCCCCTCCATACATCCCTCTCCCCCTCCTATTCTTCACATCAACGAGACTCAAGAAAAACACACTCCTCAGTACACCATGCCCCAAACCCCATCCTCCTGTTACCACGCCGAGATTGAGTCTAGACTGGGGGAAATTACGCAGGTACTACAACAACTAAAATCCGACCTACAGAAGCTAACAAGCATCACTACTAAACTAACCCACAACAGGGGGCCCTCAGAAATACCTACGAGTAATAGGCCGATCCTCCATAATAAATTCATACACCATTCGGACCAGCCATTAAACTCTTACAACTCGCAGACACCCCAGCGCTCTAGATGGCGATCCACTCCCTTACACAATGCCTCCTCGAGACCGGCCAGGACCAAGATCTCTCTATCTGACAATGACATCCAAGCCATTCTCCATACGTACAAGAGTGCACACCATGACCTGTCACATAGCCTCATTCCCATCTCAACAATTATCTCAAACCCACACAGAGAACAGAGACCAAACACCAGAGAGATAACCAAGGTCAACCTCAAACCAGTACCCATCACAGAGAAAACCTCACCGAACACCAAACCCCCATTGAAATGCATACTCCTAAATTGCAGATCGGCCTGGAAACAAGCAGCTGACATTGCAGACCTTATCCTTACCCATGATTTTGACCTACTCCTTCTAACTGAAACATGGCTAAAGAACGACTCTGCACCAATCCTTGACATTCTAATCCCGGCAGGCTATGACATTATAAGAGCAGATAGACCGAAAAGGTCTGGGGGTGGCATAGCCTGCATACACCGCATCAACCTTACGGTGACTCAGTCACAAACTATCGACCTTACCACGTGCGTATGCCTAGGCATAAGCATTGCAAGCAACAACAGTCCCCTATGTAAATTACATTTGATCTACCACCCTCCTGGCAACTATCTCGCCTTCACCGAACAAATTATGGAATTCATCTCTTCCAACGAGGGGCAACACTGCCTCTAAATCTTCCTCGGTGACTTCAATCTTCATTGGAACGACCATAATGACCCCACAGTTAACAGCCTAAAAACCTTCCTAACTTACCTCAAACTTGCCCAATTCTGCGATAGCCCAACATACATCCTGGGCGCAACACTGGATCTTGTCATTGCTAGGTCAAACTCCATCATACTTAAATCGATCGTCCCTTGTGACTGGACGGACCATTACAGCATCTCCTTCCTCATCACTGAACCAACGAAGACACATTAACTCCAACTTAAGAAACCCAAACAATGGAAAAGAAACAATCGCGACATTAACTGCAACGACTTGACATCCCTCACCAACAATTTACTGTCGCCACCAGCAGACTTCACAGATGTCCACGACCTCACAACCCACTATAACAACTCGATGACTAGCATTCTTGACACAGTGGCGCCCTTTCAACTAAAAAGACTGTCCTCTAAAGACTCCAAACCTTGGTACAACGGGAGCCTAAATGATCAACGACACAACCTAAGACTAGCAGAACGGGCCTGGAGATCCGCACCATCCCTAGAGCACCTTAAACAACTAAGATTAAGGAGGAGCAACTACAACAAACACATCAAAATCTCAAAAGCTAATTTCTTCAAAGATCAACTAAACAATGCTAGAAATCGACCAAGAAAACTGTTCGAAATTATCAAACATCAGTCCGCTCAACAACCCACTGACTCCTCATTAGGCCCCAACCCGCAACCTAATTGCAACTTATTTGCCTCCCACTTCTTGGAAAAATCTACAATGATAGAAAAAGAGCTACCAACAGCAAATGAACAACTCACATTGGCCACCCCACCTAACCCCCACGCGCAGCAGTCGGCACAAACCCCTATCCAACATGGACTTACCCTCAAAAACAAAGCGTCTTGGAACACTTTAAAAAACCTTGACGAAAATAACATCCTCAAGTTAGTAGCAACACTTAAACCATCAAATCACTTCTGCAATCCGCTTCCAGCCAACATCTTCAGTGAGATCAAAACTGCTCTTATACCCATCTGGACAAAGATAGTGAATGCATCTCTATCGCAAGGAACCCTTCCAAACTGCCTAAAAGCAGGACAGGTAACCCTATCCTAAAAAAATCTACAGCTGGCCACACAATCCCAGATAACTACTGTCCAATATCCACTATTCCCTCCCTAGCAAAACTACTGGAGAAGTGCGTCCATTCCCAACTATAAAACCATGTAGCTCAATTCCACCTCATTGACCAATACAATCAGGCTTCCGGCGGAATTACAGCACGGAAACTGGCCTGACACACATCGTCGATGACGCACTCAGAATACTAGATCAAAACGAATCCTGCCTCCTAATCCTCCTAGACCTATCATCAGCCTTCGATACGTTCAAACATAACAGTCTCCTTGACCTACTTGAACACAGAATGGGTTTATCAGGGGCTGTCCTAAAGTGGTTCGCCTCCTTCTTAGACAACCGACCTCAAAGAATCAAGCTCAACCAATAGCTGTCCACGACCATGCCAGTCACCCTGGGAGTCCCTCAAGGTTCCGCCTTATCTCCTACACTCTTCAATCTATTCATGGAACCCTTAACCAAAATTCTGAAGCTCTCCAACATTCATTACCACATGTATTTGGATGATACCCAACTATACCTAAAAATATAATCTCCGGATGACATCCGCCTACTCAACACAACTTTTCAAAAAACCCACATCTGGCTGACAAAAAACCACCTCAAACTCAATGCGCTCAAAACAGACTTTCTCCTAATCTTCCCACCACAAGGACACGACAACATAGAAAACTGGATGAAGCACTTAACAGCCTTCGACTGCAAACCTCACATTATCGATTCCACAAGATCACTGGGAATAATACTTGACAAGAATCTCACCATGAGGGAGCACATCAGCACAGCCACCAGAGGAGCAAACTTGCATATGAACTTTCTCAGAAAACTAAAACCCTTCCTCAACGACGACGACCTAAAAACAGCCGTACAAGCTCTAGGTATCCCCAGAATAGACTATGGGAATACAACCCTATGTGGCTTGCCGAGATCCAGACTGGCTCCTCTAAGAGCATCACTCAACACGGCTGCAAGACTCGTCACTGGCTCCAAAAAGAACAACCACATCACCCCTGATCTAAAGGCACTGAACTGGCTCCCCTATGAGGCAAGATCACAGCTAAAAATTGCTTGCATGACACACAAAGCCCTGCACTTCAACAAAGCAAATTGTTTATCCAATAAACTGGAATTATCAGGCAGTAGCAGAACTATGAGAAGCACCAACACCCTGCTATTGAAACCGCAAAAATTTAGGAAAAAGAAAACCTACCCACTCACCTTCTCTGGCCTAGCACCTAGGATCTGGAACGCCCTGCCCCCGGCAATCAGAATGAACCCCTCCACCACCTCCTTCAAAAAAGAAGTCAAACTACTTCTAATGAAAAAAACTCTCTCCTGATCCCAGCTCTGGTGCGAGTTGGATACCAACCAGACGCTGCTCACCTACCAGGATCCACGATGAACTCTAAGCGAGAATGACTAACACACTCCGGACCTTCAACGAGAACCGACAACATTTATGATCTGTTAGCTACTCATATCTATGTTACTAGTTCTCACCTTTTCTTTTGATGTAACTTTTGTAAAGCGCTCTGATACCCTCAACGGGTCTAGTTCGCGCTATATAAAACTTTATAAATAAATTCCTATTCAATAATCGAGGTACACTCAAGTGTACAAAGAGTACACTTGATTTGTCAAAAGTAGCGATAGCAAGCAGGGAAGGCTCACTCCAGTGTGCGGTAGAGGGATAGAAACTCAGATACAGTATAGTCAAATCTATGCCCCTTGTACAGAGTAGGGGCATAATTTAGAGGGCAGTCTGGAATGAAACCCTCAAATTAGCTCCATGACTCACAGTCCCCACCATGTACATGCTTTGCTTCCCCTATCCCGCCTTATTCCCTTCTCTCCTGGCCCTCACCCTGCTGGCATCAATGTGGCCCTGGGTGACACACACCACATTCCATACGTTTTGGCCCCCGGGAAAATGTTGGCAAGTACTTATGCCCTAGATAGAGCTATACAGACTTATGAAGAATTGTGACAGATTCTGACCTCTCATTGCCCCTTAAGGCCTTGTATTCTTGGTCCCTTAACCCTTCCAGAAGTCCCACGGGTTCCATAGGGGAGGGGAGGGTGGTAGAGGGGAGAGCTGCGTTTGGCTCTGTGGAGTATCAATTTTATTAACTCACGATGTGTTTGAACTTGTTGTAATTGCCCAGGCATTCGTCCCTTTTAATATTTGAAGAGCGCGTAAACTGTTCGGTGTAATGCAGAAAACTTCAATAAAATCTATTTGAAGTAAAAAAAAAAAAAAGGAGTACCATTGAGTTGGTTAACAATAACCTCTTGTTATTCAGCGCCAAGATGTCACCCAGGGTGAACATGTTCTTTACAGATATATGGTATGTTATGTTTGTGAGAGAAGTGTTTACCCGTATGCAGTTTGCAGGTTTTTTAGGGGAATGGTTCATTCTAAGTGGTTGTGCATTTTGACTGTGGACAGACAGACAGTGTTGTTCTCTACGAAGTGCATCATGGGACTCGGCTCGGAGGAGAACAAGTTTCCTCCTTGTAGTCTGTGACTGACCAGGGTTAAATGTAAGGATCATTGCTGATGGTACTGCCTCACTTAAATATAGGAAGCAGAGGGAAGCAGCGCCGGCTGACGTGTTCTCCGGCCATTTTGGTGGGTGGGACATCAGTGAGTGAAAATGAAGGTCCATCGAGCAGCACCTCAGACACAAGAGTTACTGTTGGGTGCAACCACTCTTCCACTGCCGGCCTCCTCGATGTTCACAACAGAGAAAAGTGTTGGTCCTTTGGGATGTATGGACAAGGAGGACAGAGGCAGCTCCTCCGCAATGGCGGAGGAGCGTCGCCCCACTGCCTGGCTCAGAGTCAGCAAATGAAAAATAAAACAATGTCATTGTTTTATTTTTCATTTGCCGGCTCTGAGCCAGCTTGTGCAGGGAGGGGCGGGCATGGGGCGGAGGAGTGCTGAGAGCCAGGGAGGCCGGAATGCTCAGGCCGACAAAAACACACATGCGCACTTAGGTTTCTCCAGCTGCATTGAACAGCCGGGCTGGAGAAACCCCCACAGACTCCCTGGTCTGAGCAGAGCGCCTTTCCAGCCCGCTCAGACCAATCCCCGCGCTGCTCTCACATGAGAACAGCGTGGGGATTGCAGGGGGTACATCAGAGGCACAACTAAAGCCAAATTTCCGGGGGGGGGGGCTACCAAAAATTTCGGGGGGGGGGGCTGATTTTTCCAGCAATATGCAGAGTGGAGATGCATGGGCTCTAAGAAGGGGTGAAAACACAACAAAGCCTCGTTAGCAAGTAAATGGTCTTTTAAAGACCTGTGAAGTACTCGGGTGCGGCTGTGTGTGTGCCCGGGAAGCTGTCTCAGCCGGGCTGACACACACGAGGGGGGGGGGGGCTGAAGCCCTTTGAGCCCAATGGGCGTTGCACGCCTGGGGTACATGACGTGCCAACAGTGCTTGCTGGTACCAGGAAGGACAAGGCCGAGTGCAACGCGGTCGGTAGCTCCAGGTAAGTGTTTCTTTTTTTACATTTTTTTTATTATTAACTCCCCCCCAGCATGCTCCACCGCCCGCACCCTCTCTACCCGCCCCACCACCTCTTTATTGAGACGACCATCACTGAAGGAGGACCCCATATAGGTTGCGACGGTATCTTAATACACATTGTAGTGTAAGTTATACCAAGGGTCACAGTCAGGGCTGGTCTTTGCTAAGATAGCGGCGTGGGCGGAGAGAGTTTGGCGCCCTTGCTGATGGTACTGAATTAAATGAGGCAGCAGGGGGGGTCTCTCTTGTTTCCACTGGTCAGTACCTGGATGAGCAGGGACTGGCCCCTGAACGCAAACATCCCTGGAGCTTCCCCAGCTCACCTACATCACTGATAGCTTAGCTGCCTCCGCAGGTGATGGTTTTGTTGATGTGTGCCAGCAGGGGTCAGAGAATGAAGTGAGAGCAAGGAAGGGGGCTAAAGCAGTGTTAAAAACATTGCCTGCCGTATGATAATAAAGGACTAAAACCAATGTACACTGGCAATTCAGACAGAAACGAACAGGCAGGGAGAAGGACAAGGCTGGAGCAAGATGAGAAGGGCGCTGCTGTTGGCATAACCTTAATGCACGCAGCTCCATGCGCCCCTCAGAACATATGCGGCCGGGGCTGGTCCCAGCTCGCCCATTCTAAAGGCCGACCCTGGTCACAGTTCTCAGACCCTCTTCGGCGCGTGCACTCAGTCCCCTCTCCCAGTAAGAGTACTTCTCGTGGCGGTGCAGTGGGTTGGTAGAGAAGACCAAAGGGGTCAGGTGAAAAGATCCATTTCTGTGCACGAGCCCATTAGAATTACCTTTACTTAACTCCTCTGTACAGGGACCAGTTCCCTTGAGGGAAGAGGCCCGCGCATGATGGAAAACCAAGCCGTGCGGAGCGCTGCGTGTTGTGGGAGTTTGTGCCTGTGGTTGGCAGCGTCTGGGCGGGCGGAAGAGGGGAGGTTGGCCTCGTTCCCTGGCACTCCGGCCCTCTTCGAGTTTCAGACTCCAGATGTAGCATTCCGCGCTCATGAGATCCTCTCCCCCACAGTAATGACTTTTACAGGTTCCCCGCCGCCGCTCCTGCTCTTTATTGGGCGGGAGCCCCGCAGGGTGTTAACGTGCTCCCCTCCAGGAAGGAGAGGGGTTTTTCTTTTCCGTTGTACCTTTACAGTTTTGGAGATCAGCAGGGAAACTGCCCTTTGCCCTCTGCCTGGGATGGGCATGTAGGGCTGGGTTCAGGGGATCACCTGCTGGTCGCAGAAGCCGCCATCTTGGGGACTTGGGGATTCAACCAATGCGACGGAGTCACAGGGGCAGGCAGTGTTAGATCTACCGTCGAGTCACACCCGGAACCCCAGAAATCCTCGGCCACGCTGCCACTTCACATAGCCTTATACTGTTCTATAGCACAGGGTTAGGAAGGGAAGTGCTCACAGGATCAGAGCAGCTCATTACTCACAGGATCCGAGAGACCCCTAGTCACCGGGTCCAAGAGACTCCTACTAATGGGGTCTGAGAAACCCACACTCACAGGAGCCCATATTTGAATGGCCAGAGTGGCGTACACTCCTGGGGTTTGAGAGACCCATAGTCACGGGCTCAGGGAGAGACCCATAGTCACAGAGTCAGGGAGAGACCCATAGTCACGGGTCAGGGAGAGAAGCATAGTCACGGGTCAGGGAGAGAGACCTACATAGTCACAGTGTCAGGGAGAGACACATAGTCACGGGCTCAGGGAGAGACACATAGTCACGGGCTCAGGGAGAGACGCATAGTCACAGGTCAGGGAGAGACGCATAGTCACGGGTCAGGGAGAGACCCATAGTCACGGGTCAGGGAGAGAGACATACATAGTCACAGTGTCAGGGAGAGACGCATAGTCACGGGCTCAGGGAGAGACCCATAGTCACGGGCTAAGGGAGAGACCCATAGTCACGGGCTCAGGGAGAGAACCATAGTCACGGGCTCAGGGAGAGACGCATAGTCACGGGTCAGGGAGAGACGCATAGTCACGGGTCAGGGAGAGACCCATAGTTACGGGTCAGGGAGAGAGACATACATAGTCACAGTGTCAGGGAGAGACACATAGTCACGGGCTCAGGGAGAGACCCATAGTCACGGGTCAGGGAGAGACCCATAGTCACGGGTCAGGGAGAGACGCATAGTCACGGGTCAGGGAGAGACGCATAGTCACGGGTCAGGGAGAGACCCATAGTCACAGGTCAGGGAGAGAGACATACATAGTCACAGTGTCAGGGAGAGACACATAGTCACGGGCTCAGGGAGAGACCCATAGTCACGGGCTCAGGGAGAGACCCATAGTCACGGGCTCAGGGAGAGACCCATAGTCACGGGTCAGGGAGCGACGCATAGTCACGGGTCAGGGAGAGACCCATAGTCACGGGTCAGGGAGAGACCCATAGTCACGGGCTAAGGGAGAGACCCATAGTCACGGGCTAAGGGAGAGACCCATAGTCACGGGCTCAGGGAGAGACGCATAGTCACGGGTCAGGGAGAGACGCATAGTCACGGGTCAGGGAGAGACCCATAGTCACGGGTCAGGGAGAGAGACATACATAGTCACAGTGTCAGGGAGAGACACGTAGTCACGGCTCAGGGAGAGACCCATAGTCACGGGCTCAGGGAGAGACCCATAGTCACGGGCTCAGGGAGAGACCCATAGTCACGGGCTCAGGGAGAGACCCATAGTCACAGGCTCAGGGAGAGACCCATAGTCACAGGCTAAGGGAGAGACCCGTAGTCACGGGCTCAGGGAGAGACCCGTAGTCAGAGGCTCAGGGAGAGACCCGTAGTCACGGGGTCAGGGAGAGACCCGTAGTCACGGGGTCAGGGAGAGACCCATAGTCACGGGGTCAGGGAGAGACACATAGTCACGGGCTCAGGGAGAGACCCATAGTCACGGGCTCAGGGAGAGACCCATAGTCACGGGCCCAGGGAGAGAACCATAGTCACAGGCCCAGGGAGAGACCCATAGTCACGGGGTCAGGGAGAGACCCATAGTCACGGGTCAGGGAGAGAGACATACATAGTCACAGTGTCAGGGAGAGGCACATAGTCACGGGCTCAGGGAGAGACCCATAGTCACGGGCTCAGGGAGAGACCCATAGTCACGGGCTCAGGGAGAGACCCGTAGTTACGGGCTCAGGGAGAGACCCGTAGTCACGGGCTGAGACCCGTAGTCACGGGTCAGGAAGAGAGACATACATAGTCACAGTGTCAGGGAGAGACACATAGTCACGGGCTCAGGGAGAGACCCATAGTCACGGGTCAGGGAGAGACCAATGGTCAGGGGTCAGGGAGAGACACATAGTCACGGGTCAGGGAGAGACGCATAGTCACAGGTCAGGGAGAGACCCATAGTCACGGGTCAGGGAGAGAGACACATAGTCACGGGCTCAGGGAGAGACCCATAGTCACAGGTCAGGGAGAGACCAATGGTCACGGGTCAGGGAGAGACGCATAGTCCCGGGTCAGGGAGAGACCCATAGTCACGGCGTCAGGGAGAGACCCATAGTCACTGCGTCAGGGAGAGACCCATAGTCACGGCGTCAGGGAGAGACCCATAGTCACGGCGTCAGGGAGAGACCCATAGTCACGGGGTCAGGGAGAGACCCATAGTCACGGGGTCAGGGAGAGACACATAGTCACGGGCTCAGGGAGAGACCCATAGTCACGGGCTCAGGGAGAGACCCATAGTCACGGGCTCAGGGAGAGACCCATAGTCACGGGCCCAGGGAGAGACCCATAGTCACGGGCCCAGGGAGAGACCCATAGTCACGGGGTCAGGGAGAGACCCATAATCACGGGTCAGGGAGAGAGACATAAATAGTGTCAGTGTCAGGGAGAGGCACATAGTCACGGGCTCAGGGAGAGACCCATAGTCACGGGCTCCGGGAGAGACCCATAGTCACGGGCTAAGGGAGAGACCCATAGTCACGGGCTCAGGGAGAGACCCATAGTCACGGGCTCAGGGAGAGACCCGTAGTCACGGGCTCAGGGAGAGACCCATAGTCACGGGGTCAGGGAGAGACTCATAGTCACGGGGTCAGGGAGAGACTCATAGTCACGGGTCAGGGAGAGACGCATAGTCACGGGTCAGGGAGAGACCCATAGTGACGGGTCAGGGAGAGAGACATACATAGTCACAGTGTCAGGGAGAGACACATAGTCACTGGCTCAGGGAGAGACCCATAGTCACGGGCTCAGGGAGAGACCCATAGTCACGGGCTAAGGGAGAGACCCCTAGTCACGGGCTCAGGGAGAGACCCCTAGTCACGGGCTCAGGGAGAGACCCCTAGTCACGGGCTCAGGGAGAGACCCATAGTCACGGGCTCAGGGAGAGACCCATAGTCACGGGCTCAGGGAGAGACCCATAGTCACGGGCTCAGGGAGAGACCCAGAGTCACGGGCTCAGGGAGAGACCCAGAGTCACGGGCTCAGGGAGAGACCCATAGTCACGGGCTCAGGGAGAGACCCATAGTCACGGGGTCAGGGAGAGACCCATAGTCACGGGGTCAGGGAGAGACCCATAGTCACGGGCTCAGGGAGAGACCCATAGTCACGGGGTCAGGGAGAGACCCATAGTCACGGCGTCAGGGAGAGACCCATAGTCACGGCGTCAGGGAGAGACCCATAGTCACGGAGTCAGGGAGAGACCCATAGTCACGGGGTCAGGGAGAGACCCATAGTCACGGGCCCAGGGAGAGACCCATAGTCACGGGCCCAGGGAGAGACCCATAGTCACGGGCCCAGGGAGAGACCCATAGTCACGGGCCCAGGGAGAGACCCATAGTCACGGGCCCAGGGAGAGACCCATAGTCACGGGCCCAGGGAGAGACCCATAGTCACGGGGTCAGGGAGAGACCCATAGTCACGGGTCAGGGAGAGAGACATACATAGTCACAGTGTCACGGAGAGGCACATAGTCACGGGCTCAGGGAGAGACCCATAGTCATGACCATATATTCGGAGAGAACCATAACAGCATGGTCGGAGAGAATCATGACATGGTGTCAGAGGGACATATACTCATGGGATAAAAGCGAGTGAGAGAGACCAATAGTCTCGGAGTCAGAGAGAACCATACTCACACAGTCTGAGAGATCTATACTCACATGGTCCGAGAAGCAGAACCTCACTGTGTCAGAGCAGACCGTTCATACTCATGGGGTCAAAGAGACCAATACCAATGGTTTAAAGGGGAAAACAGAGGGTCCTACACACAGGACCAGAGAGTATGTTCAGCACTAGGGGTATTATATGATCAGGCTCAGGGAGGCCGGCATTCTAAAGGCCAGGAAGAGCATTGTGAATAAAGAGGCTGATGATAATATGTCTAGGGGTCAGGAAGCATGCTCTTCACCGTATTCATACCGTAATTTAGAAGTTGGCTTTTGTTAAACAGTTTTTTAGAGATGGTGAGCGACAGTATTGCTCCAGAAAGTAAGATGATTGTAATGCACTTGAGCATATGATGTATCCGAGAGTAGAAGACCGTGGAGTCGAGTTAGGCTTGAAAAAGACTCATGTAGGGCCATATCACTTTATACCAATCTAGATATTTTCCGGATAGGAGCTTAGAAACCACGCGCGTCTGACATTTATTTGTTTTTTAATGTTCAGTATTTAAAGAGGTCGCAAATACCAACAATGATGTACCAGCTCTAAATACCATTACTCAAGATAGTATTCGCCCTACCTCAGTGGCACCTTGAATAGCCGAGTTTTCAGCTTTTACATGAAGATAAGTCAGTTGGATATTCCACGAATCTTGGTCCGGAGAAAGTTTCAGAAGGAAGTGATTTGAAAGGCGAAAGCACGGCCACCCTGTCGTGTGTAAGGGAGAAGTCCTTCTCCCTGACTGGGTAGGGACACCTATTTTACCGAATATGCTCTGGTTAAGTAGTAAAAACCAATCTGATCGTTAATTCGTGAATTTCCTTCTCAAGGAAGGATCAGAATTGGATGAATATTTAAGCAGGTCCTACAGAATAACAAGGAGTACACCCTCATGCAAATGAGTTGTGATTAAGGTTTTTATCTCCCCCAAAAAGGCTTAAATGAGAAAAGATTTGGAAACGAAAATTGCATCAACCTCTTTCGTTGCTGTTTTATATTTTGCCAACATGGTTATGAGAGAGGATGTGAATGTGGAATGATGTTTTGAACTTTTTAGCCTCTTTTAAATTCTAACAAGGCCGTTCCTTGGACGGGATTTGGGGTCTTCAATATGAGATTCCTAACTACGCTTTTTGTAGCTGGTGGTATTTGAGACTGTATGTATTGGTATTTGTAGAGCTCAAACCTAGCTTGAGATCAATCAAAGATCTTAACATGGATGGAAGCCATGCATTATGACTCAGGATGGTTTACAGTGAAGCGGGATTGTTAGAAATGGGATCTCTAGTTGGCAAGGGCTTGCACCTTTGTCCAAGTAGGGACCTTTCTTCCTAGTCAGGGTAAGGGTGTTACACTCGTGAAGTAACCCCTGCTCACCCTCGTGGTAGCTTGGCACGAGCAGTCGGGCTTAATTCAGAAGCAGTGTGTAAAGCATTTGCACATAACCAACCGTAATACAGTGTAAGCACTACAAACGGACACCACACCAGTTTAGAAAAATAACCAATTTTTATATACTCAAGACAAGACCAATTACGACAAAAATCCACAATACTATACTTTAAAAATGAATGCTTGATAAGGTAACTTCTTCTTTGCAGGAATAGTTCAAAAACAAAGTTCGTACGCAGTCGGTAGCTCCGTCCGAGCCTACCGCGATGCTGAAAACCACAGAGTCTAACAGTTCCAGCCGACCGCGTCGATACGGGCCAGCAGAGTCGTGAACAGACTCGGTCACAGTACCTTTCTCGTTGTGGCTGGTACGGAGTGTACGAGCCGGTCGGCCTTCGTCGCGGTTGCGGTGCAAGACGGAGCGATGCAAGGTGCGGTGTCCCTCGATGCGGTGCAGGCAGCGGCTCGATGAGCGTCGTGCAGACGGAGTCGGTGAGTCCAAGGCGTGCGATGCAGGGTGAGACGATGCTCGATGCGGTGCTGACAGGTTGCGATGCAGGCGACCAAGCCGGAGTGCGGGAGCTGGCGTCGGACAGCGGTGCGAGTCGGAGCGGTGCGTCGCAGACGTGCGAGCGGTGCCCCAAATGCGGTGCGGTCACGACTCTTGAGCCAGTTGCAGCGACCGCGTCGGTCGGGTCCGGCTGGTTCAGTGAAGCGATGCGATGCGAACTGCGGTGCCCACAGGTCACGGTGCAAGCAGCGGCTCAATGTTGGCGGCGTCGGACGCCGCCACGGTGAGACCAGGGTTGCGATGCGAAGCGGGGCGATGCGGTCTGCGGTGCAAACAGGTCACCGGCCAGGGATGGATTCGGTTGACGGAGTCGGTTGCGGTTCCCTTCCTCTGTGGCAACTGAAACAGCGTTCCAGAAGCGGTACCCAGAGGCTTGTGAAGTCTTTGCAGTCCCTGAGACTTCTTAACAGGAGGCCAGCTCGGTTCCAGGCCCTTGGAGATACTCAGCACAAGTTTGTAGAAAGTTCAGTCCAGTCCTTTCACTGCCCAAGGCAGAAGCAGCAGCTGCAGGCCAACCCAACAAAGCAACAACACAGCAAAGGGGCAGTACTCCTCCTGGCAGCTCTTCCAGCTCTTCGTCTTGGCAGGTTCCTTGATTCCAGCGAGATCTAAATTCATGGGGTCAGGGCCCCAATATTTATATCCCAAATTCCTTTGTTCTCTGAAGGCAGAGAGGCCTTTGCCTAGTCCAAACCAGTTCTGGAGCACTTTGTTGACAAGTCTCCGTCCCTTCTTTCAGTGAGTAGGCCAGGGACATCAGACGCACCACAGGAGGTGGAGCCAGCATTGTGGAGGGAAGGCACTGTCCTATTCAGGGCCCAGGTGCAACCCCTCCCACCCATCTACATGTAGATCTTGCTATTCAGCCCTGTGCTGACTCACCCTGTCTCCTGGCATCCCCCAGCCCCTGTCACTCACATTCCAGACAAGGAATACACAACCTCGCAGAGGCAGGCTTGGATGGTTAGACAAGAAAATACCCACTTTCTAAAAGTGGTATTTTCAAACGCAGAATGTTAAAACCAACTTCACTAAAAGATGCATTTTATCATTCTGAGTCCAGGCATACTAAACTCTAATTTCTACCATGTTCCCGGGGTCAGTTAGGATTATAAGCTGTAATAATCAAAACTGCCCGTTCTGGCCTATGGGGAACAGGTAGCCTTGCAATAGTGAAAAACGAACTAGGCTGTAATTCACTATCAGGACATGCCACACACACCAGGGCATGTCCTACCTTTCTCATACAACGCACCCTGCCCACAGGGGTACCTTGGGCCTACCTTAGGGGTGACTAACATGTAGCAAAGGGAAGGTTTAGGGTCTTGCAAGTGTGTGCACTTGCCAAGTCGACATGGCAGCCCCAGGCTGCGCACAGGCTCTGCGTTGGCAGGCCCGAGTTACACTTTACGGGCTGTTTGCGTGGGTGGCACAATCCAGTGCTGCAGCCCACCAACAGCATTTGGTCTATAGGCCCTGGCACTCGCAGTGCACTTTACAAGGGACTGACACATAAACCAAATAGGCCAATCATGGAAACACCAATCCATAACACATTTTATACAGGAGCACTTGCACTTTCCCACTGGACAGCAGTGAGGAAAGTGCGCAGAATCATTACACCAGGAAAAACAGAGTCAAAACCGGGAGGTCAGAAAGCAAAAAGTCAGGGGAAACACGCCAAAAGATGCCAAGTCTAACAGGGATGTTTGCGGGTGGTGAATCCCATCATGTAAAATGCAGTATTCTCTGAAGAGATGCGCCATCATCCCCTTTCTGAATACCGGAAGCGTTGGATCACTCTAAGACGTGTTTAATCTTTGTGGGCCAAAGTCAAATTTGCAGTTTATTCGATATCGTCTTAAATGAGAAGCGATTGATGGATCACCAAACATCATAGAGCTTATTCTATATACTTGAATGAACAAAGGTGTTTGTTTAAGTGAAGCGTGTTACACATAGGCAATTTTTTTCTTCAATATGGATGGTAGACAGAATCCTTCTGTTCTTGACAGGAGGAATACGATTTAATGACCACTGATGGCTCCATATGCAGTTGATGGAGCGTCCCAGGTTCCTACTCACTGCCACAGTCTCATTGCTATGATCCTAGAATTGGTCAGAGGGCATCCCTTCTGGAATGTCTCTTTCTCGAGCCTCCATTGCCTTCTTTAACTGGAGAAACCATGGCCTAAGTTGGCTTCTGTCTGTGATCTATTTTTGCTGAGTCTGCAGAATTTCTCTCAGCTACCGAAGTGTAACAGTGCTTTTAGCATCTTTAGCACAGTATACACAAAGCTACTTTCAAATGTATTTATGTATATACTTTTGTTAAAGTGCGAAACAGGCCTCTAGGGTGTAGGGGCGCTCCAGATCACTAGCAGACTACAAGTAGAGCATCTATAGAATATACAAGGGTACAAAAATACAGTAAATAAGCTGAATGCACAGCAATCTAGCAGCAAAACATGCTTGAATTTCTTTAACAATTGTGTTGGTTTTTATAGATCAGCAAGGGAGCAGCAGTAAATGAATCGGTAAACCAACAAATGTGCCACACAAATGTGTCAAGAGTTTAATTGGCTGCCTGTCTATTCTCAGCAAACTTTTTTATTGAAGACCTTTTCCAAATTTCATTGCAAACAGATACATTTGGTTCCATAACACTTGGCCATAATCTACATTTTAGACTTGAGTGCATTTCGAAAAGTGTAGATACGGATCTTAAAGGGTACGAATAAACAGTGGCACTTGGTCCTGCTTATGTGGGCCATTTCCATTAATGAGATGTTCACTGGAACATTATAGCCATGCTTACAACACTAGTGTGTGTTAAACCACCTGTAAGTGTATCACCCCTACATTCTACACTATTTAACAATCTGCAATGGCACAAAATCTTCAGTGGAGTTCTGGAAGTAAATATGCACACCTTAAAAATGTCCTTGTTACATAGAATTTGTTTGTAGCACCGAGTTACAACTATTTCACATGGGCGGTTGCCCGGACGTCCACTGGTGGATAATCTGTTATCAACGGAAGCTTTGCCATAGTTTTATTTTGCTGTAGGCTCTGTCTTTAAGCCACAACCTACTTTGAAACATGCATCTGCAACCACATAAGGTGTGCTCAGCCTTCACCTTGCCTAACATTTAGTACTACTTGCACCTCAAATTTTACCGGTTTGTAAATGGTGCAGGTAACTTTCAACTTGCACTACCACACTTGCCTCTAGGGCTTACACTATTTCTATTCTACACATGTACACACAGGAACTTTATGTATATGTCCATAAGACCTTTAATGACAACTTTATTTTTTTAAATTATGTAAGGGCTGATGGAGCAGTATGAATAGCAGTATCAAGGATGTCATTCGTAATGTCATTTAACATTTGATGAGTGATGTAATATGTGAGGTCATAAGCAGTGCATTGTGCGGCGCAACCTATAATTAATTCACTGAACTAAAACTGACGAATTTCAACTGTTTCCAGTATTTAAAACATTAGTTCTTATCTCATTTCTACATACAACGACAATATCACTTTAACCCTTGGGTTTTTCAGTCAATTTCTAGATTTATTTTTTAACATAAACCAAGCTCTTACTACCATCCCAAAATATATTGTCACTTTCACCTATTGTTTTTCTGTGAACTTCTGTGGGCTATTTTATCATTTTCAAAGGGGAGCCTATGCTCAACCTCCTCGTGCAATCTGCGGCCAACCTCAACAGCTGTGCACTTCTTTCGGCATCTGACCTGGCCCTGTGCCCAACCTCCCCAAGGCACCATACCACCCCCCCGCTGGTGCTCCAGCTAGGTCCTGGACCCTTCCCCACCCCTTGAACTTCTGCTCCTCACGTTGCCGTGCACAGTTTCGGTTGTGAGCAACAGGGGTTTGGACGCTTGACCTAACCAGAGGCCATGCCTGGTGCCCTACCCCCCACAGGTGCCAATTCCCTGTGGGCACCAAACCATAGTCGTTGCCCAACCTCTGGACAGGCCTGCACCCATCTATCCCCTCAGTGTGCCAGAGAATGGGTGCATGGCCTGGCCTACCTCTTATGGGCACGCAAGCCCACCCAGCCATGCACTCAACTCCCCATGGGGGTCCAACCTCCTGTGGGTGCCCAGCCCCCCCATCCTCGCACAGCCTTCTACCGTGTACAGCGGTGGATTGGCCCTGTGCCCATCTCAATGCAAGCAATCAAACCCTTTTGCGGATGTCTGCAATAACAGTACTGCGGCACCACAGGAGTTACTGTGATGAGTACTATAGTACAAGGTGCTAGTACTGCAGCACTTGCAACCCCGTTTTTCTAGTTTTTTTATTTTGCCTTAAGCCCTGGGGGTCAGTGTGTGCCCACCCTGCTACCTTATGTGGTCTTTGGCTCCAAATGGCTTCAAACCATATTCTCGATGTTATGTCCCGCCAATCAGGAGTTGCCCATCCACTTTAAATTGGCTAATCAGAACATACCTGGACACCAAAGGTCCAGATATCTCTAACTTTTTGCCAGTGTTAACACCCACCATTAGCACCTTTTTAAACACGAATTCTCAAAAACGACTGAATGGATTTACATAAAATAATAACAAGCATTGGCAAAGCCAATAGGTCTTGCCTTTGTGACCATTTGGCGTTGCCAATGGTTTTTAGCCACATTGCACAGCATCTCCGATGCAGCATGGCTAATGTTTTAAAACCAAAAAAAAAGCCTTTGACGCATCCGCCAAAGTCATATTCTAGGTGGAAACAACACTAGGGCGAACTGGGGAATGCGTAAGCAACACTTGGAGGAAGGCGTAAGCAACGCGGGTAAGAGGAACGTGGAAGCAACACAGAGGGCGCAGATGGGGTAGGAAACAATGGGGAGTGAGAAGGAGGGCACGGGAAGGCGGAAGCACCACCTGCAGCACAGGGAGGCAATGCGTAGAAGCAAACTGTCAAGTGCAACAGGTACAGGGCCCCGCAACAGAGAGCAACACAAGTGCTTAGGGAGATGCGTCTCCCTGTTCAAATAATATGCCTTTTATAAAACGCTGTCTGACATTAGTGACCTTTTGGCTCTTGTCGTTATTTTGCTACGCAGAGTAGGCTTCCATTTCCCAAGCTGCTGTTATAGACAGAGAACTTCTGTTCTTCAGTCAAGCAATCAAGTAGTACTTGGATCGCGCGGCTTGTCACCCTAGAGCAGAGGTCTTCAAACTTTTGTAGGCTGAGCCCCCCCAGCTGAATTTTTTTAAGTGTGGGGCCCCCCCACAATCCTGACAGAAGTTTCTGGAATCTCGTACACCACATTAATCGACCGCCACCCGCATATCCCGGGCCATATCCGGCAAATAATGTCCAACACAATAAGTGCGTTTAGTTAACTGCAGGTTTATGAGTGGGTGTGGTTAAATGACAGAGGCTTATTACACAGCTCAAAACTCAGTTTTCCAGCCGGTACATTAGTCACCAGACACTGGTGAACCACACCTGAATATAAGTGATGGCGCTTTTATTGTTGCCTAAAAACTGCTGGATATACAAGGAACTTTGCAGTGTCAGCCCCCCAGTAACAAAACCGCCCCCACCTTTCCAGCCTCCCAGGGAAACGCCTGATACCCGGTGCGGCCAGTCCGGCCTTGCTACCACCCTCCATTGGTACCCCTCCTCTTCGCTTAGACCGCCCCTTATGTGTATTTGATTTCTTTTATAGTGCTACTCGTCCCAAGTATGTACGGCAGGGTGTCGGAGTGCTTTACATCACACACATATTATATAAAGACAATGACTCATATAAATGTGAGTCAATGTACTTAAGATAATTGGGGCTACAAGGTGTAATCATTCTTTCAGCCATCATTCAGTCTTTCACCATTCATTCATTTCACCATGTCCTTCCATCTGTGTGCCCATCCATAGCCACACATATTCAACCATTTGCAAACCTATCCATTATATATCCTTCAATTCATCATTTCACTCATCCATCCCTCCATCCACCCTTTCACTCATCCATCTCTCCATCCACCCTTTCACCCTATCCATCCGTACACTCGTCCATCCAGCCACTTACCCTTTCACCCATCCAGCCATTCTTTCACTTACTCATCCATCCACCCAGTCACTCACCCTTCCACCCATTCACCCTTTTAGTCATCCATCCTCCCTTTCTCTCTCCATCCCCCTTTCTCTCAGCCATCCATCCTTCCATCCACCCACCCATCTACTCATCCACTCATGAATCCATCCATTGACCCTATCACTCATCCATCCTTTCTCTGATCCATCCTTTCTCTGATTCATCCACCCTTTCACTCCTTCACTCATCTACCCCCTTTTGGCCATCTACCCACCCTTTCACTCACTCATCCATCCTTATATCCACCCTTTCATTCATCCGTCCATCCACCCTTTCACTTATCAATCCATCCATCCATCATTTCACTCATCCATCCACTCATCCATCCACCCTTCCACTCATACATCCATCTATTTACCTTTTCTCTCATCCATCCTCCCACTCACCCATCCTTTCTCTCATTATCTATCCATTCACCCTTTCACTAATCCACTCAGCCATCCACCCATCCCTTCACTTACTCACTCACCCACCCACCTTTTCACATTAATTATGAGCTGAGCTTTCGTCTGGCGGTCTGAGGGCTTAGTTTTCTCTGGGACTAAAAACTTTCAGGTGTTTTTTCAAACACCTGCAGGATACTTGCACCAGCCTTTGCCTCACGTATCTCCCAAGAGCACTTGTCGAAGTAGTGCATCGACTGTCCTGATCCTGAGGTCACTGTAAACAATTGCCTGAAAGTACTAAACTGCCACAAAAGTAGTGATGACACAGAACATCCTTTTGGAAACACCTTGTCCCCATGTTCCAGCCCTTCACCTGCTCAGTGAACCAGAAAAAGGTAAAGGTGGAATGTAAGCAGCAGCTTCACTGTAGCCCCCCAACGCAACGCAGGTTCATTTATTTCACTGTTCAGTTTTGATGGGAGATGTACTCATTCATTCATTGAGTGATTGTGCTTCAGGCCATGATAGGTTGTCAGTCAGCCTGTATGGACACTTTATTCTTTTGACCACCACCTTAAGGGGTGAAACGATTAACTCACTCAACACGCAGACATCAAAATGTCCTTCAGCAGACCTTTGGCCATTTCCTTCCCCATTTTCTTTATAACTATATCCTGCTCATCCTTAGTTTTTCGCCCCAATGCTTTCATGAATGCACTTTGGAAGTTAGGTAAACTCCAATGCTCACCATTCTTATCCATAAAAGGCAAAAGTGCCCTACCTACATTATACACTCAGACTAAGCAGCTTAACTTCACCAAGCCAGGGGCGTAACACAGGCCCCTGCTACTCCTGCGGCGCAAGGGGCCCCTCATCTATTCAGGTGGCGCCCCATTCAGCCCAAGACCAATAAGCATATGTGAAACTCTGGGGCCCCTCCACACATTCTGAAGGGGGGCATCTTTTTGTGTTATGCCACTTCACCAAGCACTTAGAAACGGGGACAGAGAGTCATTACAGCTGCAGTGGGAGGCAGGAGTCTCCTCTGCCATGAAACGGAACACAAGGAACAGACAGTCCACTGTGGACTGTCTGTTCGTTTGCTTTCGGTTTCATAGCAGAGGAGACTCCTGCCTCCCACTGCAGCTGAAGCATTTCAGCTCTAGCAATTAACCCATTCCCGGGACGGTTAGCTCTTCCCAGAAGGGGGTAAAGCTTCCCTTGAAATTAAAAAGCATGGGCACGTCGTGACCCATCCATTTCCCTCCAACCCTCCGTGACCGCTGAACCCCCTCCACTCCCCTCCCCCCACGGACTTCGAAAACTGGGTAGCACTAAATGGCCCAGCAGTATATTAGCCCATTCCACTTACCTGTTGGTGATCTTCCAAGGTGTCAAGAGACCAGCAAACTCCTTCACTGCGCGGCGGTAAAACCAGAAAAGGCTCCACAGCAAACAAAGTAGAATCAAGGCAGAAAAGGCAGCAAGCACGGAGCAAACAGCAGGAACGAAGAAAGAAGTAGGTGTATGCAGGAGTTAAATGCACGCAAATTTCGCGGCACTTCCTGCCATCTATGCTGCTGCCTCCTCATTGGCGGAACGTCAGTGGTGACGTTCCTATTTGTTGTCTGGCTGCTGTTCCGGAGCTGTCCAATCTAAAATCCCCATTTGAAATGGGTAAAGAAATACCGGAAACAAAACGACTTGCGACGTGGGAAACAATGGTAAGAGTTTAGGGTGGAGTGCGCGCCCCCCCTGAGATGGTGTCGCGCCCCCCCAGGGGGGCGCGCCCCACAGATTGAAGAACTCTGCCCTAGAGGGTATCCAGATGCTGTGCTGCAGGCATCAGTCATAGAACCAGGTCTTGAGTCCCTTCATGAAGAGGGTCAGCAAGGGTGTGGTGCGGAGGTGAAGGGGGAGGGCATTGCAGACTTTGGCGGCGAGGTGGGAGAAGGATCGTCCTCCGGAGCGGCACCAGCGGATACGTGGTATCTGTATGAGGTGCGCAGAGTGGAGATTCCTGATCGGTCTGTGGAAGTGCAGGGGATGGTTCATGTATGTGGGTCCTTGGTCGTAGAGGGCTTTATAGGCATGGACCAGAAGCTTTAACTGGCATCTCTTCTGGACGGGGAGCCACTGGAGGTCCTTTAGGTGCTGGGTGATGTGTGTCCTCTTGAGCAGGTTGAGGATCAGTCTGGCAGCTGCATTCTGGATCGTCTGGAGTCTTTGCATGAGTTCGGCGGTGGTGCCTGCATAGAGTGTGTTGCTGTCGTCTAGTCAGCTGGTGATGAGGGTTTCTAGGAAGCCCCATGGGGTTGTTTCATTTAGGGTCGACACGGTGACTACTTTCATCAACTAAGATTATTTTTTTTTTTAAACTGATTACACTTCTCTTGGGATTACAGTTACGTCTATCACTGTTGTACTTCGTGATCCCTTTTTCACCTTGCACTGCACTGTCTGCATTATTTCTGGCATACATTTATGAAGCTTATGTCTAAATGATATAATGTTCTGTAAACATAAGATTGAGTCTTGTTGTTTTTGTAATGACTGTATACAGACATGTGGGGGGCTCTGAACTCTAATTGGTGCTACGTGTCAAATTCCCCAGGCTCCTTCTTGGGCTTTATGGGTTCAGCCCTGTGATACTTCTTTTGTGTCTCAACTTGCAAGCAGGTACTGCAAACTCAACTGCGAAGACGGCAGCTCATGACAGGAGCTTGTGTATATCTGAAACTGTTTACCAAACTGAACTCCCAGAGGCAGATTTGTTTTTGGCTTTTGGTAACATGAAGTGTCATCTTTTCTGTAAAATAATTTTGCGCTCTCTTTGCTGGAGGCATATACCCCCAGACATAGTGCTATGCAGCAGTAATTTAGGGCCCTTTGGTCTCAACGCTCAGTGGCTACTGCCTTACAGACATGTATTGTATTGTACTCTAATTGCATTTATATAGCGTTTACTACCCCTGGCTAGGTGTTGAAGCACTTTATGGTGGGTGGTACGCTACCCCGTAGCCCAAAGTTAGTGGTTAATCGAGTGATTATTAATTATTGTTGATTTGTTGGTTATTTGTTTTGTCTTGTGCTCTAAGGAAACTGAAGAATTTCCTCCATTTTCAGGTGGCGATGTATTGAGTTAATAGGAGTTAGATGTAATTATTAGAGTGAGTTAATGCAAGTGGAAAAAGAGGGGTGGGGAAATTGGGTGGAAGAGTTTAACTATTGTGAGATAGTAAGGAGAAGTTAAACAGGATCAGATTGTGATTTATGGAAGTGTGAAGAGTAGATAAGCTAGAGAAGTTTAGGCATTGCAGGATTGGTTACTCAGGAGAGTTTCTGATTTGTAAAGACGGGCATGGTTAGTTTACTGAAGTTTAGTAAAGAGTAAGGCGGCAGGCATGTGAAAGGGTAGTGTAAACTCGGGCACTAAGGCATACAGAGGATGGAGTGTAAGGAAAGTATCATTCAAAGAGAAAGGTAGGAAATAGAATAATCCCTACTTAGGGATCAGGCTATTTCATGCAGGGCCTTTTGGAATGTTGGGGTAGGACGCAACCTGAAGAAGGAAAAAGAGTAGAAAGAAAGACTAAAAGTTGATTTCCTGTGGGCAAATAATATAAATTGTTCTGTCTTAGGTTATTCTGTTTGGCTATAGATGGTGGTGATATAGTAAGTTCTATTCTTTTTTACATTGGTATTGAACATTATTGAAATTATGCATGCCCCTCTGGTCCCCTTGATAAAACACCCGCAACTGTCTTTTCTGGCAGAACCCGGCCCCTGTGCTCGCCTGAGAGCGATGAAACTCACAAAAATGGGTGACGTGTACCCAGGTGGCACATTTATTGGCATGACAGATCCGGGAGGGGCAGGGACTCATAGTGTTGGAGCAACTGACATACCTCCAGTTACGAGCAGCGCTTCGCGCCTACCACCCTTCCTTCCCCGAGGCGCCAGACACCTTTCAGACTCTTGAGCGGTTTCTTAAAAACCCATCCCCACAGAAGTTGATCACTCGCCTTTACACGGACATGCAGAGCACTGCCCTAGCATGCGAAACCCGAGCCCGCCAGGTGTGGGAGACCGCACTAGGTACACCTATCACGCAAGACCAATGGACGTATTGCTGCGCACAAGCGCGCGCGCTCTCCCCGAACTATCGGCTGCGCCTAATCCATTTTAACTTTCTACACCGCACATACAGAACTCCCGCCTGGCTTATGCGACTCGGACTGACAGATGCCCAAAGCCAGAGATGCAAGGCCCCCGAGGCAACCTTCTTGCACCTAGCGTGGGAATGTCTGCCAATCCACACATACTGGGTAACAGTATTCGACGCTATAGATGAGATGACGGGTGTGACTATATACAGGTCCCCACTGACAGCACTGTTGGGGTATGTGAAGGACATACCAGTTGGAGACAGACGGCTCTGCGCAATGCTGTTACTGATTGCTAAAAGGCGCATCGCCATGGCGTGGGGCAGAAACCGTGCCCCCAAGAAAACAAT
Organism: Calotriton arnoldi; assembly: GCA_963921515.1. NCBI lineage: Eukaryota > Metazoa > Chordata > Amphibia > Caudata > Salamandridae > Calotriton > Calotriton arnoldi. The sequence goes on along the minus strand of CAWUFW010002998.1, from coordinate 1,592,568 downwards.
GTGGCTCAGAGACGCAGGGTTCTGCCAGGAACAGCTTGCAGCATTCTGGGACTTGATGCCCAATCAATCTAGACCCAGGGACATCTGGGGCCCCCTACAACACTATACACTCGCCAACTCGACCTCCCCGGCGGGCCCCCTGACGCCCGGGGGAACAGTTGAGTAGCTCAGACCGCTCCGCTCCTGGCCGGGTTGGGCCAACTAGAATCCGCACTAAACCGCTCGCCCCGGCTGCGCGCCTTAGGTAACCCTCCCCCCTTTTTTTCTTTTCCTCTGACCTTCCTTCCCCCCCTCCCTGGTTGTTAGGTTGATGTTCAGCTATCTTGGGCGGAATTGACTAGACCTACAGGACATCCACAGTATTATATGTGTACCTGCAAGCAGCAACGCATGCTAACTATGAATCCTAAAAGTCACCTGTCCAAAATAGACTCAGTATACATAGAGATGCTGTTACTTGGGACACCACATAGCAGATATGCTACTGCTGTATTGTACTTGCGTATGTCATATGCTGAATACTGCTGCTTCTGATGTAATGGTACTCAAAATTTTGAATAAAAAGAAGTTTAAAAAAACATTATTGAAATTGTTTGACTTTGTACTTGTTTTTTAAAACGGTTTTCTGAGTGATGTGGTATGTTCGGAGAGTCGGTTGTTTAGGTTTGTCTTTTGACATTTTGAGGTGTGGACAATCATTGGGGTTTGCATTGATCAAACCGATGTTTAGTTTGAGAAAGATGTGTGGGTTTCCTAAGGGGATGTGGTTATTTCTTAGATTAGGGATTGATTGTTAAGGGATTCTATTGATTTGGCACTTATAGAGTGCTCTAGAGGGTATCTTTGTCTGTAGGCAGGAAATGAGAGTGTGTGGATTCTTTTTTTACAATGGGAATAACGAGGTCTTAAACATCCATCTGAATTCTAAATGATTCTAAGTGGCTCTTATCTTTGCAGGTAGGGCATTCCAAAGCTTTGCTGCTTGCACGGAGAAAGCTGTGCCACCAATGGTTTTCTTCCTATAAGCAGGAATTATTAAACGTGATGCCAGTCTGGGACATAAGTTCCTGCGTTGGGAATATTTTGTGATTTTTGCTTGAATGAATTTTGGTCCTTTGCCATTTGTCAGGCCTATGATCGGGAGACTAGTTTCTGCTTCCTGCAAGGTTGCACAGGCACAATGGACCCTCACTTACTCACAAGCCCGCCACTGAAAGTTCACAACACAGTAGTGATGGTATGAGCCCAAGGAGCAGGGGGTCTGGACCAAATAACAAACTAAAATAACTGACTAAAATAATGAAGCGAGACAGGTTGTGCGTCTCCCTGTTGAAAAAGACAGGAGCTTTAGTAATTTTTCCTTTTTTACAACACCTGCTTCCTGTCTCCAAATCCTTTTATAACAATTCTATGACCAACACCTACTTGCTTGGGTGAGAATGTTGCGTTTCTCTTTCTTTCTCTTCTAGGAGGAAATGGCCAGATCTAGAACCGAGCATTCAATTAGTGCAGCACTTGTATTATTAACTAAAGTCCCTAGGGTTGCTTTTCAGTGAAGCCCCATTTGCCCTACCATTGAGGTGCTGCCTTTTCCATGGGCCTCCATGTCTTGTTTCCATCCCTCTTTGTATATCTTGAGAGGACTTTGTGGAATTTACTGCTAAACGTAAGGTGTCCAATACAGAGTTAAAACACTTCACAAGCTTACATGAGTGGATTACTCTTCCACTGTTAAGACACACTAATCAAAGTATAACTCTTTGGTAACTTATTACAAATTGTTACACACACATCAAAGACAAAATAGGGTTATCATCTTTCAAGAATTGCCAACATGTAATGCTCACTAATTTACAGAGTCCAACTTCTCTGTGAGCATGCGTTCATACAACAAGTTGCCTCCAAGACGAGGCTCAAAATTGGTTAATGGTTGCATAACTGGTTCATGAAAGATGGCATTGCCTTTCCTTGTACCAAAATAAAACATCAAACATGAGGAATACCTAATCCTCTTGCAGTTACTGTAGTTGGAGACCTCGGTGGGGTAGTGACTTATCTGAGACTTTAGCATCCTATTCAGAATCCACAATGTTCCGGCCTGAGTGAGGAATCACCGCGCTGCTCACCTTGGACCCTCAGTGCGAAGCTTTGAAAACCAGAGTGGTGCAGTTTAAATAGCAGAGTATCTAAGCTGGCCGCCGAGATATCACTGTCTCACTGGAACAGCAAGTCTTGCGGGATTTCGGGAAACATGTTGCGAGTGGAGTCATTTTTGGTTTGAGGAGGTGGGATCTGGCAATGTCTGTTTTTTATGGCACAAGAGTCAAGTCATTAAATCTGAATATGTTAATACAATTTTGAAACAGAACTTTCCACAATATACAGATTGGTCAAAATTTACGACATCTTCCATGGTTGGCAAATTTATACCATAGCAGCGTCAAACGCATGTTCCACAGGAGGCTCCAAGAAGGCTGCTGAACAGGCCCTGTGAACTGCATGGGTTCAACAGAGGTTAATGCTATCTGAAGATTTCTAACACCAAGAATATCTAGTAAGTGATGCGCATTAGTGTGAAATAGGGTCTGTGTGCCTACCCAGCATCTCATTACATGACTGAGATTTTGTCCATTAATTCAGATTTAGCAGAAAAGAGAGCCACTCATACAAATTTGGCTGCCCTGCATTCCACACAGCCAAGCAACCCACTTCTGATCCCTAACATCAGATCATCTTATTAGCTCCTTTAGCCTATGCCTGTATTTGATCAATAGGGTGAATAGAGGGGAAATGCTTCCTGTTAGACTGGACCATGCACATTTATTTTGAAGTGAGCCCAGCGTCAATTCAGAGTAGGTGCTTTTAAAACTCTTGTAGTCGACTATCACAGCGAATTGTATTTCCTGGCTTTTCCTCACCTTGGCCCACCAGTGGACCCACAGAAGGAGAAGAAACGGTCTCCTGCATCAACCCCGTAACAAGAGATCACAGGTATGCAGAAACTGCATTTGACGCACAGAGATGCACACACCATTTAGTCAAAATGGTTGAGGTCTACGTTGGTTTTATACGAGAAGGATTGGTAGACCTCACCCTATGTGTAAATCAAAAAAGCTACCCAAAGTACCTTCTACACCGACTGCTTCTTTTTAAGAGTCCAGTTCAAGACTTGGAACTTTTTATCTCACAACTCCTGTCTTTCCCCAGTTTAGTACATTTTTAGGATTAGGATTTCAGTTTGCTACTACAGTTTAGGGCCATAACCCAAACCTTTCCTTAAAAAAGATTAGTTGGTTAGTGTTTGTCTTCTAATACAAGGTAGGTACAGCGGCGGCCGACAAAGATAATGAGTAGTGGGGCAGGTGGTGGCGTGGGAGGGGCAACACGGGTAGAGCGGGTGGCCTGGTGCACCTTACCTGGTGCTGCCGGCCGCCTTGCGCTCCTCTGCATCCAGTTCCTGGTCCCAGCAGTCCCTAGGACAGCATCACAGACTCTCCCTTCAATCACTGCACTGCTCTCAAGCATGAGAGCAGCATGGGGATTGGCCTGAGTGGGCTGGAATCACCTCGCTCAGGCACAGGGAATATGTGCTGTTTCTCCAACCCGGCTGTGCACTACAGCTGGGTTGGAGAAACCCAAGTGTGCATGTCAGTTACGGCCGGCCTAAGACAGCGGGCCAAATAGACATGCGCACTTAAAAGTGCACCAACCACTACTCCTCCACCCTCCCATGGCCTGGCCCGGCTCCTCCCTGCACACGCTGGCTCAGCCAGCAGCTGAAAAATAAAACGATGATAGAATATTGTTTTATTTTTCACCTACTGGCTCTGAGCCAGTAGGGCGACGCTCCTTTGCCATTGCGGAGGAGCCGCCACTGAGTAGGTATTTGGTTTCCTCCGTCAGAATTCTAATATGGCTGGATATCTATGACCCAGTGTTTTCCCTAAGATGGACCGTCCTTGGACAGTTTCTCTACTGCAGACTCTTATAGGCTAAACTAGCCGCTGATACATTGTTAAACAGTGGGGTATCAGAACCCCTGGGAGTTCAGAACAGGTCGTAGTGCTGAATGTCTTTAACATTGAAGTTTATGGTCAACCACAGGGGGCTCAAAACCAAGCTATGAACAGGCTGTAGGTCAGTCTCCAGGGGTTCCTGGTGGTCGTTCGTTGGATTATTGAGTGCTCTTGTTCCAGGCCGGTTGTCATGTGTTTCAGCAGGTCCACTGGTAGATAATATTAAAGGTAAGTGCATCTATAGTACTGGTTCCAAGTGACCTATAAGTAAGCAAGGCAGGAGGAGATAGACAAGAGTTAGAGCAGCGGTTCTTAACCTTTTGACTTCTGTGGCCCTCAATGAATCTCTACTGGAAGACGAGAAGCACAGTCTAAGTAATTTCTACGATTTGCGCCTGAAAACAATGCAGCAACAGGTATACATCAAACGAATACATCAATTATTAATTCACAAATGAAAAAAATCTAAAATAAATCAGATTTTAAGTTTTAACGTGAAGGTGGGAGCTTTTCAATATTGTTTTTTATTTCTAAATGACAAAGTTATATGCTAGGCTGTAGCATAACGCTTTGTCTTTTTTGCTCTTAATGCATGCTTTATTTTTGTCGGAGCATAGCTGGGCTTTATTTGAGGTCACCAGTCGTCCATAGTGGATTATGTACTTGTTGTTCTTCCATGAATCAAGCTAAGGATCACAACTTTAGCCTCCCATTTCAAGTTCCTTCACATTTACGGAGTATTTTACAAATGTCAATGTAATATTTTGCTTTTCTATGCATGTATTCTTTTCTGATCTGCTAATATTATTGAATAAAATTATTGAATTTTCTGAACAGTCCCTGACATTCAGGGGTCTGCGGATCAAATGTTAAGAACCGCAGGGTTAGAGGATTCCTCATGCAAAGGTTTGGCAGCCAGCAAACCAATTTGGGTGATATTTTTGGGGGATTTCTTTCCATAAAAACAAGAGTAGGCTGTCCTGGCAGGAGGATTTGTGTATCCTGATGCTGGAATCACTCCATGGTGTTTGAGATCAGGCCGCAAGATGCCTGTGGGCCCTGCATCTCCAAACAGAAGCTTATGGCTCTGCTGGGGAAGCTCTAACTAGTACTGATATAATGCTGGTCCTTTGGGTTAGAGACCATTGGATACAGCCAAGTAGGTGAACTAACAGCAGAAAAACAAAAGAAGGTGTGTCATAGATCAGTGGACCTGTCTTCCCTACACATTGTGTGAAAAAGACAAATCAGAGTTGGATATTTCAAACGAATCTGCGCTCAGATAGCTGCATCACGTTGTGAAAAAGGTTTTCCAGAGGTCCTGAGACTTGCCAACTTGTTGTCATCCCTTCCTATACTGGATTCATTCCCGGATAACTTGAGCGCCAAGTGTATGAGCAGGGATTTGGCCTGTACTGCCAGGGATGGTTCTGGCTCCTCCTCAGGTTGTTCCATTGTGATATCAACCACCAAAATGTTGCTCCACCAGCCAACCATTGATGTAAAAGGCATTCTAAAAGTCACTGAAAACAGATTTTTGTCTTGATCGCCAACAAAAACAAACAAGCTCAAGTATAATAATCGCTCACAGCACAATATCTTGAACAGCACCGCGTCTTTTGTGTTGCAGATCAGCACCACCCTCTACTTCAAGATCCGCATTGGTAAGAAAATACAGACAGCCAGGCAATAGCTGTCACATCTCTGCAACATCAAAGCATACGTCTCCGAGCATAATTTCAGAGCTGCCATTCAACACCTTGCCTTGCCATACCTAAATGTCTGCAATGTCCTTCTGGTTACTATCCCAGACTAGCAGATCACCAAACTAGAGAACGTCCTCTATCTAACAACAAGACTGGCCAAGAGATTGAGATGGAAAGACCAGGTCACTTCCGTGCTCCAGTAACTACACTGGTTTCCCCTTTAAGTGTCAGATTGCATAGGCTTGTGTGCAGGATCCAATAGAAGCAATATTCTCTTCTGTCTCTCACCAACCCCATCAGTGATCACATATATAGGAATATGAGAAACCAGTGGTAGGGGCGGGTAAAGGAGAATGGGATAAGAGAGAAGACAGACACAGGACTCCACCACTGCTGCCTCGCCACATGGCTGAGCAATGAGGTCTGCGGAGTGTGGAGGAACCATCCAAGACAAAAAGAAATCTTAAGCGTCTTGACATTCAGACAACTAAGTGTAACTGCAGTTGTGAAAGGTAGACCTGAGGTCTGTCTCCGTGTAACCAACTCTCTGTGCTTCCATAAGTTCTGAATATGCCTGAAAATACAAAAACACATACTTTGGTGAAAGTTGAGTTGTACTTTCTAATTGACTTATGAAGAACTGCAAAGTAATCAATACCATCAATAATCTTTTGTATCTTAATCCTGGCAATGGTATGATCATATTGAAACTCTAATACCTTACACATGACATTTGTAAACATGGGATGAACCACTTTAAGAGTCCTCCCTATTACATCACAGGGTAACCCAGTGAATAACCTAAGTCTCAATCGTTGAACAGATATTCAAGAGAATAGCTCAGAGTTAATTTTCTTCAGCAGCAATACATGACTAGTATTGATATAATGCTGGTCCTTGGATTAAGGACCACAGGATACAGCCAATTGTCTATTCAAAACATTCCGATGAAGAGTAACGAGTCCTTGTGAGGAAATCTGGAATCCTTGTATCAAGAATTTGGTTTCAGCAAAATTGTACGACGATTGCCTATGAAAGGATGCTGTGAACCACAAGTAAAATTATAACTGATAATCCAAGATGACTGTCATCTCTCTTGGACACTTAAGAGCTTTTGGCCTGCTGGGAATCGCAGTTCATTGCCAGCAGGTTGACACGCAGTTCATCTTTGGCACGTGCTGTTTCAGTCCAAGCAGAGACAGCACTATGTGAGGACTGCCGTTTTTTCTTCGCTAGGAAGCACCCATCCCATGTGTATTTGTTTAAGTACTACCTCCACACACATGGGCCACACTCTGATATGAGTAGAACCTCGAGTCCTGCTTCTTCACAGCAAGTCTGAATCACTTACAAAAACTGTTGTGTGATATTAAAGGCTGCCACTTCCAACACGCCATGTTATCTAGTAAACAGCCTTTTAGTGCTCCATTATTAGCACATTCAATTAATCAATCAAACAGCATTTGTATAGCGCAGCACTGTCACCCCTAGGGGCATCTGGTTGCTGTGTCTCCGTCGAAGACCCAAGTCTTGAGTCTCTTTCTGAAGTCTGCCAGTGAGGGGGCTGAACGAAGATGAAAGGAAATATCGTTCCAGAGAAGGTGCGGCCCCTTCTGCGGCTGCAACGGATGTGGGGGGAGTGTGCGAGGGCGAATGAAGAGGAGCGCAGGTGTCTAGAGGGCTGGTGGATGTTCAGTCAATGGTTAATGTAGGCAGGTCCTAGGTTGTGAAGTGCTTTGTAGGCGTGCATGAGGATCTTGAACTGGCATCTCTTCTGGAAGGGGAGCCAGTGGAGGCCTATCAGGTTGAGGGCGATGTGTGTTCGTTTGGAGAGGTCCAGGATGAGCCTGGCTGCAGCATTCTGTATGTTATGGAGCCTTCTGAGGAGCTGGGTTGAGATGCCACCGTAAAGGGCGTTGCCGAGGTGGCTGGCGACGAGGGCCTGAGTGACGGTCTTTAATTACGATGGTTGAATTGTTCACATACACCCACTACTTTCACAGTGTTGTGGGTGTGAATGGTTTGTACAACACTCTGCAGGATAATTTTTTTTTTTAAAGAAAAGACATTCAGTATCCTGCTTTTTTGTCACTGTGACGATCTACATACCACTGGACACCGGGGATTTCCTTTCCAGGGGAACAGTCCCCTGGCAAGTTCTTCCCCCCCCTTTAAAAAAATAAGAATAGTCTTTCTGCCAACTTGTAGGGGCGATTGCGGGCTGAACATACTAACCTATAGACCATTTGAAGACCACAATAATAGTACATTGACTTCAAATGGTTCAATCAATCAATCAATCAGGGGTTATTAAGCGTGCTACTCACCCGTGAGGGTCTCAAGGCGCTGGGGGGGGGTGCAGCTCCGGGTCAGCCGAAAAGCCAGGTCTTGAGGCTCTTCCTGAAGGTGTGCAGGGTAGGGGAGCGTCTGATCGTGGCTGAGAGCTCGTTCCAGGCTTTGGCTGCGACGTAGGAGAAGGCTCTTCCTCCAGCTCTGGTTCTGCGGATGCATGGGGTCGCTGCCAGGGCGAGGTCGGCGGAGCAGAGGTTTCTTTTGGATGCATGGAAAGAGATTCTTTCATTGAGGTATTTGGGTCCGATGTTGTGGAGGGATTTGTAGGCGTGGGTGAGTAGTTTGAAAGTTACTCTCTTCTCGACGGGGAGCCAGTGGAGGTCTTGCAGGTGTTGGGTCATGTGCTCATGTCGTAGGGTGCCGAGGACTAGTCTGGCTGCGGAGTTCTGGATGATCTGGAGTTTGTATAGCAGGGATTTGTTGATTCCCGCATAGAGGGCGTTTCCGTAGTCCAGTCTGCTAGTAATGAGTGTGTGGGTGACAATCTTTCTGGCTTCGGGGTGGGGGGGGAATCCACTTGAAAGTCTTGCGGAGGACGCGGTGGGAGTTGAAACAGGTGGAGGCGACGGCGTTGATCTGGCGAGTCATGGTGAGGGAGGAGTCCAGAATGATCCCAAGGTTCCGGGCGTGGTCCATCGGGGTGGGTGGGTTTCCGAGGGCGGAGGGCCACCAGGAGCTATCCCAAGCGGTGGGGGAGGGTCCAAGGACGAGGACCTCTGTCTTGTCCGAGTTCAGTTTTAGGCAGCTGTTGCTCATCCAGGCTGCGACGTCTTTCATTCCTTCCTGGAAGCTGAATCTGATATCTTCGGGGTTCTTCGTGAGGGAGAGGATGAGTTGGGTGTTGTTGGCGTAGGATACTATGCTGAGCCCATGCTGTCTGACGATGGCGGCGAGGGGGGCCATGTAGATGTTGAAGAGCGTGGGGCTGAGCGATGATCCTTAGGGTACTCCGCAGTTTATCTCTATGTGTTCGGAGAGGAAGGGTGGGAGTATGATCCTTTGGGTTCTGCCGGCGAGAAAGGAGCGGATCCAGTTTAGGGCTGATACCCGTATGCCAGCGTCGTGGAGTCTGGCTGCAAGAGTGCGGTGGGAGACAGTGTCGAAGGCTGCGGAGAGGTCTAGCAGGATGAGGGCCGCGGTGTGTCCCTGGTCGAGTAGCATGCGGAAGTCGTCGATGGCGGCGAGGAGGGCGGTCTCGGTGCTGTGGTTGCTGCAGAATCCGGACTGGGAGTAGTCGAGGATGGCATTCTCTTCAATGAAGGTGGTCAGTTGTGCGTTGATGAATTTCTCGGTGACTTTGGCTGTGAAGGGAAGGATAGAGATGGGCCGGTAGTTTTTCAGGTCTGTTGGGTCAGCCGAAGGTTTCTTGAGGAGGGGCTTGACCTCAGCCCGATTCCAGTCGTCAGGGAAGGTGCCGGATTCGAAGGTGGTGTTGATGGTGCGGCGAAGTTCGGGCGCAATGGCGGCGGTGGCTCTGTGGAAGATGTGAGGCGGGCAGGGGTCCGTGGGGGCTCCTGAGTGGGTGCTCTTCATGGTCGTGGTGGTGTCTTCGGTGGTGACCGGTGTCCAGTTGGTGATGGTGGGCTGGCTGTCATTGCTGGAGGGGAGGGTGGTTTCAGGGGTCTGTTTGCTGAAGTTGTCGTAGAGGGCCTGGATTTTCAGGTGGAAGAAGGAGCTGAGCTTGTTGCAGAGGTCCTGGGACGGTGTGATGTCTGTGGCTTCGCTGGGGGGTTTGGTGACTACTGAATGATATTGAAGAGTTCCTTTGAGTTGCTGGCGTTGGTGAGGATTTTGTTCCTGATGAAGGTCCTCTTGGTGGATCGTATGAGTTGGTGGTATTCTGTCGTGGCGTGCTTGTAGGCGGACTGGTCTTCGGTGGTTCTGCTGTTTCTCCATCGTTTCTCAAGTCGTCTGCAGGAGCGTCTGGCTTGGAGGTCAGTGGTAAACCAAGGCGGCCTTCAGCGGGCGTTGCCTGTCGGGGCGGCGGAGGGGAGCGAGCTTGTCCGCGCAGTTGGTGATCCAGCGGTGTAGTTCCGTGGCTGCAGAGTTGACGTCGGTTGTGGCGGAGAGGGGGTTGTGGACGAGGGTAGAGTTGAGGTGCTCGTCTGTGACCTTACTCCAGTTCCTTCGTGGAGGGCGCGGGGCGGGCTTGTGTGCGGTGGTGGTGTTGAATGAGAAGTGTACGCAGTGGTGGTCTGTCCAGAGGGGCTGCGAGGTGTGGCTGAAGTGGATGCTTCTCCCTCCTGCGAAGATGGGGTCGAGGGTGTGTCCGGCCTTGTGGGTGGGGGTAGTGACGAGCTACTTCAGTCCGAGGTTGTCCAGGAGGGCGCTGGAGTCGGGGTCGCTGCGGTTGTCGAGGCGGAAGTTCAGGTCTCCGATGAGTATGTAGTCTGTGGAGTCGATGGCATGGGGTGCGATGAGGTCGGCAATGGCGGTGGTGAAGGGTGCGCAGGGCCCAGGGGGTCTGTAGGAGAGGGTGCCGCGCATCGTGGTTCTGGGGCTGGTCTGGACCTGGAAGTGGAGGTGTTCGGTGTTGGAGACTGAGTCGCTCGTGCTGGAGGTGTGAAGTCGGAGGGAGCTCTTGTATGCGATGGCGAGTCCTCCTCCTGGGTGGTGGGGGCGGTCCTTCCTCTAGATCTTGTAGCCATCGGGAATGGTGGTGGCGATGTCGGGGGCAGAAGTGGCGTTTGTCCAGGTTTCCGTGAAGAAGGCGACGTCTGGCGAGAGTGTGTCGAGGAGGTCCCAGGTCTCTACGGTGTGTCTGTGCAGGGAACGCACATTGAGGAGGATGCATTTCAGGGCTTCTTTGTTGCGGGCATCCGGCGTGGGTGCAGAGGTCATGGGGGTGCTGTGGCTGGTGAAGGAATGCCGGCAGTGTCGGCAGGAGAATTGGCCGTGGGTGGTGTTCAGCGTTGCCAGCTGGCAGTTGTTGTTTCTACCGGGGTTGAGTGTGAGGAGGGAGGCTGGGTTGTAGCGGTGGAAGGTCGGATAGCTAAGGCCCCTGGTGCTGGTTGCGGTCGGGTCACGGACGGGTGTAGACGGGCTTGCCTTTGGCACGCCGGCGGCGTGCCCGCTGCGCGCGTTCGCTGTGTGGCTGCGCAGCGCCCTCTATTAAGTAGAGGTCGGGGGAGGGCGGGGCAGCTGGGAGGGGGGAACGGGAGCGGGAAAGAGAACGCGGGAGGGGCCGCGGGGGCAGCAACGGCGGGAGACGGTGGGAGGCTAAGAGCTGAAGGCTGCACAGGAGTAAGGCAGTCAGCAAAAAAGAGAAACCCTATTTTAAAATAAATAAAATAAATCAACCGGGTAAAACCTGGTTAAGAGGAAAAAAAAGAAAAACTGACGGCTGGAGGCGAGTGCAGTCCGGGGGCTAGAACCGCTGTCTGAAGTCTGAAGCAGGCTGCAGCGGGGGTAGAGGCAGAGCACTGCCCGGGTGATCCACGGAGCTGCGCGCTGGAGAGCAAGAACCCAGGAGGTTGCAGTTTTCATCTGTTCCTGTTAGAGGCAATAGGCCCACCACACAAGTGGGGTAGGGTATTTATCAAAAGACGTGTGGGAACACCGGGTTGTAGTAATGGTAGTCATTTTCATGGATCCATGCAGATTCTAGAGCTTTCCCTCACAGAGATATGAGGGAAATATGTGATGCGAGACAAAGTTTGAACTTTGCACTGCATTCTGGGCAAGAAACTATAGTGGGATCTACACAAGTCACACCACCCTGGTCTCTGCTGTGTCAGTAATGTCTGGGTTTGGAAGGTTTCCATTGGTGGCAGCTGAGCCTGGGCCCAAAAATGGCAGCTACCCTTTGCGCCAGAATAGGTACATTTACAATATGAAATTTGTGATTATATTCCCTAAATTTCTTATTAATATTGTCTTGTGCCAGAACTACATTTCCTTCGTTCGTGCAGAGTGAGGTAATTGCAGTCTTTGTTGTTCTTTACTCAGCAACTTAGCCAAAAGGGTCCCTGGCGAATCTCCTGCTACATATATTTTGCTTTACTGGACCTATGTTCAGAACTCCGCGGGCGTTCCAGTGATGCTGTCCACACCTCTTATCAGCGAATTCTTTCCAGTCCCCTCTTGCCATTTCCACCTCCATCTATCTCAACTCTATTTCCAATTTATTCAGTTCCCTTGTTAGACTATCTGTAATGTCCATTACCTTTTTATGGATTCACCTCTTACCACTATTTTAAATTCTATGCCATTATCTTCAACTGTATTCTCATTTTCTTTGAAATAATTGTCAATCGAATTCCCCCAATTTTCCATGAAAAGCCGAGTACTCCCTATCACTTAGAGTTGTAATCGCCACAATGGTATCAGTGTGTGAGGTCTGCACCATGCCAATGTGAGCAGCAGCAGGTTGTGATCTGAAATAGTTTTGCATATGTATACCGTTGCCTCTGCCAGTGCTAGCATAGTTGGTGGCATAAGAAACATATCTATGCAAGTATGAAATTTAAGGCCTGGGGAATTATAAGAATAATCCTTGATGCCTAGGTATTGCACCCTCCATAGGTCTCTCAACCTCCAGTTGTCAAGTCTTTCCTTGAGAGCTGCTTGTTTTAGGTCAAAGCCTGGCAGACAGCACATCTGTCTGGTTGCGAAAGACGTATTGGGGACATTTCAATAGCTGACCAACTCCGACCATTGCTTTCCATTGGCTTTTTGTTTTGTCACTCTTATTTTCTTTCTTTTTATTTGATGATTTTATTTGTTTTACACCGTCCATCTAGTCTTTGTTCCTCCCGTGGAGGACTGCTTCTTTACCATCTAGCTGACTGTCTCCTTTTATCCTTCCACAAATGTCTGATTTCTGGAACGTGTTTTTTTTTTCTAAAAGCACTACATGAGAGTGCATGCATTTACCCTGTTCTCTGTGTTTTCCCGCTTCTCCCAGCACGTTTCTATTTATAAGTATTCCATGAGAGTGCATGCTTTTTTGTAGCATTTAGCATGTTTGCCCGCTTCTTTTAGCAGATTTCTTTTTTTTTTAACAAAAAGTTACATTTTCCACAAATGTGTCCTTCAAGCCACTCTGGCGTACACCTTCACTTGTATACAGCTTTGCCCTTCAAGGTGCTTTCCTGTGCCCTTCAATTCCAATTTGGGCTGTCTCTTATTCCTTTGCTTCCACTCCCTTACAATTTTCTCTATCTTTGTTTGCTTCCCTCCTGCACAATCACTCCCTTTATGTTGCTTCCCCCCCAACAGCGTCCTCCGTTTTGGCTAAAACCATTGGCAAAGCCAATAGGTGCCAAAGGCGAGACCTATTGGCTTTGCCAATGCTTGTTGATACACTAGTTGTATTACTCAGTGGTGGAAAAGCTCTATCCAGCTCAGAGTTGGTCACTGGTAAAATCACCCCTCAACATAGTATTTGTTTTCACATGTTCAAGCAGCTTGTTCATTACTTTATACCGCAAGTTCATTGGTTGGACATTAGGAGCATAGGTGCAAATAAACCATACTGACCACCATAAAGCAGTCCGTGTATCATAATTTGCTTCTCTTCTTTGCCTGCTATTTCTTTTTTTTGTGGAAAGGGATGCCTATTCTTATCCTTAAGTGTCCATCTAGCATATGTCGAGTACTATGTTGCTATTTCACCTTTCCACCTGGACTTCAAATTTCATACCTCTGAAAGAGTAATATGCGTCTCCTGCACAAGAGCAATTTGCGCCTGTTACATCTCTCCCTCCGGTCCTCCCTTTCCCCTCGTGCTCTTTTCCCTCCTTGGAATATGGAACCATGTACCTGCGTGTACAACCCTGGTTCCATGTTCCAGAGCTCCAAGTTTTCAGTTACTGAAGTCCTTCGTGATTTAAACATGTACTGTGCCTCCTTTGAATAAACTACAAGTTTTACTCACCATTTGGAGCTCCTCATCTTTTACATTTGGCGACGATCTACAGAAGACTTCGCTAGCTACTTACTTCTAGAGGCACAGGTGCTGCGACGTCTTTCCGGACCCGTCTTCGTTTTCCTGCTGTGTTTCGTCCTGGAGTGCCTCTCCGCTGTTTCCGCTTGACTGCTGAGATTACTGCTGTCCAAACCGTGAGTTTGTCGGCCTTCGTGCGCCTTGTTGGCTGAAATTTGACATCTTTTCCTCACTCTGTGGAGCAACGGCCATCGCGTAGACTGTTCATCTTCCTCCGCGTTTCCAGCTTGCCCATTGTGACGTGTGTTCATTTGTCCGCGTCACACCGTTGCCTAGCTGCTGTACCTCCTCCGATCCTGCATTCCCCTTTCCGCTCCTTACGTTGGGCACACCGTGCGCCGTCACGTCTGCGGCCATCTTGGAGCAGGGTTTCTTAACCCATTTCTATAGGATCTATTGGAGTTTACCAACTTCCGGCATTTTAACTGTACGGACATTCAAAAGTCCGATTCCTGTCACTGCGCACAGTTTTACAGTCAGTGTCCGCACTTTGGAAACTTCGATTCCAGCAACACTGGTAACCAGTTTTCTATGTTTGCCACTCGGCGATGAACACACCTTGCTAGGAACTCTCTCGTGTTCTCATTTTGCACGGTGATGAGCACACCTTCCTTGTTTAAACAAGTAGGAAAGCCTGTTCTTCATCGGTGACAGGCACACCTTGACCTTTCAGATTATTTCATATGCTTTGCAGCCTACTGACCCAGTGACAAGCACACTTAATATATATATTTTTATTTTTTCCACGTTCTGCTTGTCTGCGGTGACAGGCACACCATCAGCAATGCACATTGTTGTATCTTTGTAACTATTTTCTCTTTAACTGATTTGTGTGCACTTACATATTTTTCCTCTATATTTTATATATTTTATTTATACACACAATGCCTTTATTCATAAAAATTTTTTTTTTACAAAGTCTCATTTTCACAGTTTTAAACTAGTGTTAGTGTGCTTTATACTTTATTGTCTATTACCTCCATATATTACAATGCAATTTGATCCTCCCTCAAAGTTTCTACAAAACAAGGGAGAACCGCCCATTCCATGGACAAGATGGAAAGAAGAATTTATCACCTACTTAAAGGCTATTGATGGTGAACGCATGTCTGCCGAGAGGAAAAAGAACATTTTCCTCCACTGTTTAGGATCTGAGGGACAGTTAGTCTATAGAACCCTACCTCCTGTTAGATCTGGTGGCGATCACAATGTATACGATGAGGCGATATTACGTATTGAGAACAGGTTTAAACCAACCACTAGCGTTGCTCTAAACAGATTTAAATTTTATACTAGAATCCAAGAAGAGGGAGAGACTTTTGACGAATTTTTAACCGCTCTCCGTGCCCTGTCTCTGCACTGCAACTTCGGTTTAATAACTGACGAGATGATCCGAGACCAAATCATTGTCCATGTGAGAA
Organism: Calotriton arnoldi; assembly: GCA_963921515.1. Taxonomy (NCBI): domain Eukaryota; kingdom Metazoa; phylum Chordata; class Amphibia; order Caudata; family Salamandridae; genus Calotriton; species Calotriton arnoldi. Next base: position 1,577,126 of record CAWUFW010002998.1, on the reverse strand, counting down.
ACAAAAAAGTACAGGAGCAACTTTGGATAATGGGAGAGGCTGCTATCAGTACGGCCAAGGCATTGGAACAATCCGAGAAGTGGATGAAGTCACTCAACAAAGAGACAAAAAAATCTCACTTCCAGTGAAGTTAACAGTGTCAATTCCACCACTTCAAAAGACTTATCCATCAACAAGAGTAACCTTAACAAAAAAATTCTACTGTTACAGGTGTGGTAATCCGGGGCACCTGGCATCCTTCCCACGTTGTCCTGCTATAGGCAAGGAATGCAGTAAATGTGGACGTTCAGGCCACTTTTCCAAGATGTGCAAGGATACCAGGAAGGGTGTTCCTGACACAAGAAAGTGTTTTTCATCTTCTTCCAAAGGGAACATTTCTTGTGTATCTTGTGATAATTCAAGTTGTGACCATGCCCAGGGAAATTTAGAGTCTGGAATTGTAGTTTCCATTCAAGATTCATTTGACCTCTCTGATGTTGACAAGATTTGTTCCCCCAAATGTCTTGTACATGTTCTGGGGAGGGAACTGGGGTTAATGGCAGACTCTGGGTCACCTTGGACCATCATCACTGAGGATTATTGTTCAGAATCCTTTGGGGATCTGTTTGACCTAAACTCTTTGTGCAAACCTGATATTGTTGCATATAATTTTGACGGCTCTACCATTGATTTCATAGGGTTCAAAGAAGTACTTATTGAATTTAAAGAGAACACGGCTATGATCAAACTTTATGTAGCGGTCAAAGGTGTTAATGTTTTAGGGTGGCGGGACCAAGCCAAGCTGGGTATTATATTGAACCCCAGGGACAGGGAGCCCGTGTCTGTTCTAGCACTTACCTCTGCTGGTCCTGATTTTATTAAATTATTCCCTGATGTGTTCTCTGAAAATCTGGGAAAACTTATTGGATTCAGGCACAGGATCAAAGTAAAAGAGGGATCTATACCTATTAAGCAGAAGCTAAGGGGGGTACCCATTAGCATTAGAGCTGAATTGAAGAAAATGTTGGATGTCATGGGTGGCATCATTGAGGAAATTGAGTCATCCGAATGGGTTTCTCCAATTGTTTTAGCCCAAAAACCTGACAAAAGTATTAGGTTGTGTGTTGATATGAGGGCATTGAATGCCAATTTAGTGGCCGACTGCCACCCTCTTCCCAACATAAACGAAATGGTGTGCATGCTGTATGGTGCTTGTATTTTTTCCACACTCGACCGTAGGTCTGCTTACCACCAAATTGAACTTACTGAAGACTCCAAAAATTACACCGCCTTTATCACACCTCATGGGCTATTTCAGTTCAAGAGGATGCCTTTCGGGCTGGCATCAGCTGCATCTGTATTTCAGAGGGCCATGTATCATATTTTTAAGGATGTCAGCAATTTCGTAAAATGTTTCCAGGACAATATCCTCATTTTTTCTAAAAATGAGGATGATCATTCCCAACATGTAGAAGAAGTTTGCCGAAGATTGAGAAGGTGTGGTTTGACACTTAAGGCTGCAAAATGTAAATTTTTCTGCAAATCAGTGTAATATCTTGGTCATACTCTCTCAGGAGATGGTGTAGTGCCCAAAAGTCTTTAGTAGATGCCATCATCAATGCACCCTCTCCTGACAATAGAGAGAAACTTCTTTCCTTCGCGGGTTTGTGTGAATATTACAGCAAATTCATACAAAATTTTGCCACTAAGATGGAGCCCCTCAGAGAGTTGACCAGGAAGTCCACTGAGTTTGTCTGGTCTGAGAGACAAGAGACAGCCTTCAAACAAATCAAAAACGAGATTGTCAATGCTCCTACCCTTAAGTCATTTTGCCTCAACAAAAAATGTATTATTACCGTTGATGCTAGCCTTTACGGTTTAGGTGGAGTACTTAGCCAGCACTCCGGAAAAGAAGAGTGGTGTGTAGCTTTTGCTTCTAGGACTCTTTCTGTTACTGAGAGAAGATATGCGGTCATCGAGAGAGAATTGTTAGCATGTATTTGGGCCATTGAACATTTCCGCAACTATGTGTGGGGAAACAGATTTACACTTAGGACTGATCATAAGCCCCTTGTTGGTATCTTATCTCCTGGAGGGGGGTTGGAATTCTACAGCTCGTATTGCTCGTCTCACTTCCAGGTTACAGGAATATGATTTTGAAGTTGTTTATGTCCCCGGCAAGAGCAATGTTACTGCCGATTTCTTATCCAGATTACCCTGTTCTGATGTTGGAGTATCTCTTGATGAACAAGAGGTGGACATAGTTGCAACCATCAAGGATTTCGTTTCTCATGAATTTTTGTGTTTGTCAGAATCTGAGTGGGTGACAGAAATGAATAATGATGTTGTGTGTCAACTGGTTATTGAGTGTTTGAAGAAGGGTTGGCCCAGAGAAAAGTCTGCCAGCAGTGAAATTGCTCCTTTTTGTCATGTCTCAAATGAGATTGAAGAAGATGGTGGATTGCTCTTCAAAGGAGGTAAGATTATTCCTCCTGTTTCCATGCAAAAGAAGATTCTATCACTTGCCCATCAGGGACACCTAGGTATGTCCTCCATGAAGCGCCTTATCCGGGCCAATTTTTGGTGGCCTGGTCTCGACAAAATGGTTGATAGAGCTGTAAGAGAGTGTCCAGACTGCATCAGTAGTGACAAGATGCTCCAGGTTTCATCTGCCCCTCTCAAACCTGTTTCTTGGCCTGAGTGTCCATGGCAAAAGGTAGCAATTGATGTTTCAGGTCCTTTTAGACATCTGCCTTCTAATGCCCGTTTCGCTCTCGTCATGATAGACTATCATTCCAAGTGGCCTGAGGTAAAGTTTGTGGCTAGCGCCTCCACTCAGGTCATCATTACGTTTTTTAGAGAGGTTTTTGCTCGTGAGGGTTTCCCCGAAGTTCTGGTGACAGACAACGGGGTACAACTTACCTCTCAGGAGATGGAGAGTTTCCTCCATATGTGTAGCATTAACCCCTTCGCTGCTAGGCCTTTTCCCCTCCTGTGCTAAGCCTTTTTTTGGCTATTTGGGGTAGTTCGCGCTTAGGGCCCTGTAACTTTTTGACCACATAAGGTATCCATGCCAAATTTGCGTCCTTTTTTTCCAACATTATGGGGATTCTAAAGGTACCCAGGGTTTGTGGATTCCCCTGGAGGGGACCCAGAAATTAGCCAAAATACAGCAAAATTTTGTTTTTTTTGGGAAAAATGCAAAACAAGGGCTACAGATGAAAGCATCTGGTTTTTCCCTGCAAATGGCATAAAAAAAGGGGTTGTGGTGCTGAAATCACCATCTTCCCAGCTTTCAGGGACAAGCAGACCTTTGTCAGAAAACCAACATTTTGTACACAGTTTTGGCATTTTTCTGGGACATAGCCTATTTTTGCTATTTTTTGTGCTTTCAACCTCCTTCCAGTTAATGGTAGAAATAGGTATGAAAGCAATAATGGATCCTGGAAAGCCATACATTTCTGAAAAGTAGACAACATTCTGAATTCAGCAAGGGGTCATTTGTGTAGATCCTTCAAGTTTTCTTTATAGAAACAAACAGTTAAATATAGGAAAAATTGAAAATTAGTTGAAAAAACCAGCCATTTGTGTCAACGTTTTCACCTGTAACTTCTTCTAATTATGACAGCTATTTGAAAGCAATATACCATTACATCCGCTGGACCTTTCTGGTTGTGGTGATATATAGGACTTGTAGGTTCACCAAGAACCCGACGAACCCAGAGCCAATAACTGAGCAGCGTCTTGCAATGGTTTTTATTATGTCCCGGGTATATAGCAATTATTCTGGGAAAATTTATACATGGAAAAATCGGTATGAAAGACACCTATGTATTTCTGAAATGGGAACAAAATATAGAGTTTAGAAACAGTAGATATTTGCACATTTCCGAAATTGGGAGTACCCATACTAGCATGAGAATTATAGGTCATTTTCAAAATGACTTCTTTTTACACATTGTCTTTCATTTGGAAGGCAGAAATGCATCGAAAGTCAATAGATAATAACAGTTGCTCTACAATTTTGTGTTACCCTAAGTCTCCAGATAAAAATGGTACCTCACTTGTGTGGGTAGGCCTAGTGCCCGCGACAGGAAACGACCCAAAACGCAACGTGGATACACCACATTTTCACAGTGAAAAATGACCCTTTTTTGGCAAAGTGCCTAGCTGTAGTTTTTGAACCCTAGCTCGGCCGGCACCTAGGGAAACCTAGCAAAACTATACATTTTTGAAAACTAGACACCCAGGGGAATCCAGGATGGGGTGACTTGACTGGTCTCACCTGGTTCTGTTACCCAGAATCCCTTGCAAACCTAAACAATTGTCAAAACAAACACATTTTCCTCACTTTTCTGTGGTGGAAAGTTCTGGAATCTGCGTGGATCCACAAAATTCCACCCACCCCGTGTTCCCCAAAGTCTTTCGAGAAAAACGGTACCCCACTTGTGTGGGTAGGCCTAGTGCCCGCGACAGGAAACGGCCAAAAACACAACGTGGACACACCACATTTTCACAGTGAAAAATGACCCTTTTTTTGCAAAGTGCCTAGCTATAGTTTTTGAACTCTAGCTCTGCCGGCACCTAGGAAAACCTAGCAAACCTATACATTTTTGAAAACTAGACACCCAGGGGAATCCAGGATGGGGTGACTTGACTGGCTCTCACCAGGTTCTGGTACCCAGAATCCCTTGCAAACCTAAAAATTGTCAAAAAACCCACATTTTCCTCACTTTTCTGTGGTGGAAAGTTCTGGAATCTGCGTGGATCCACAAAATTCCACCCATCCCACGTTCCCCAAAGTCTTCCAAAAAAAATGGTACCTCACTTGTGTGGGTAGGCCTAGTGCCCGCGACAGGAAACAGCGCAAAACGCAACGTGGACACACCACATTTTCACAGTGAAAAATGACCCTTTTTTTGCAAAGTGCCTAGCTGTAGTTTTTTAACCCTAGCTCTGCCGGCACCTAGGGAAACCTAGCAAACCTATACATTTTTGAAAACTAGACACCCAGGGGAATCCAGGATGGGGTGACTTGACTGGCTCTCACCAGGTTCTGGTACCCAGAATCCCTTGCAAACCTAAAGAATTGTCAAAAAACCCACATTTTCCTCACTTTTCTGTGGTGGAAAGTTCTGGAATCTGCGTGGATCCACAAAATTCCACCCACCCCGCGTTCCCCAAAGTCTTCCGAGAAAAATGGTACCTCACTTGTGTGGGTAGGCCTAGTGCCCGCGACAGGAAACAGCGCAAAACGCAACATGGACACACCACATTTTCACAGTGAAAAATGACCCTTTTTTGCAAAGTGCCTAGCTGTAGTTTTTGAACCCTAGCTCTGCCGGCACCTAGGGAAACCTAGCAAACCTATACATTTTTGAAAACTAGACACCCAGGGGAATCCAGGATGGGGTGACTTTACTGGCTCTCACCAGGTTCTGGTACCCAGAATCCCTTGCAAACCTAAAGAATTGTCAAAAACCCCACATTTTCCTCACTTTTCTGTGGTGGAAAGTTCTGGAATCTGCGTGGATCCACAAAATTCCACCCACCCCGCATTCCCCAAAGTCTTCCGAGAAAAATGGTACCTCACTTGTGTGGGTAGGCCTCGTGCCCGCGATAGGAAACAGCGCAAAACGCAACGTGGACACACCACATTTTCACAGTGAAAAATCACCCTTTTTTTGCAAAGTGCCTAGTTGTAGTTTTTTAACCCTAGCTCTGCCGGCACCTAGGGAAACCTACCAAACCCACACATTTCTGAAAAGTAGACATCCGGGGGATTCCAGTGAGGTATGTCTTGCGTGGATCCCCCAACGTTTTCTTACCCAGAATCTCCTGCAAACCTGAAATTTTGCTGAAAAAATCACTTTTTTCACACATTTGTGTGTGGGAAAGTTGTGGCATCACCGGGCTGACACAAATTTCCTACCACCCAGCGTTCCCCCAGGTCTACCGATAAAAATGGTGCCTCACTCTGGTGGGAGGCCCAAGTACCCGCGACAGGCAAGGGCCCAAAACGTATTGAGGCGACATCAAAATTGCCTATCACAAAACGACCTGGTTTTGCAAGGGGGGTCCCATGACTTTTTGGCCCGGGGCTCGGCGGCCACCTAGGGAAACCTACCAAACCCACACATTTCTGAAAACGAGACACCCGGGGGATTCCAGGGAGGTATGGCTTGCATGGATCCCCCAACGTTTTCTTACCCAGAATCCCCTGCAAACCTGAACTTTTGCTGAAAAATTCACTTTTTTCACACATTTGTGTGTGGGAAAGTTGTGGCATCACCGGGCTGACACAAATTTCCTACCACCCAGCGTTCCCCCAGGTCTCCCGATAAAAATGGTGCCTCACTCGGGTGGGAGGCCCAAGTACCCGTGACAGGCAAGGGCCCAAAACGTATTGAGGCAACATCAAAATTGCCTATCACAAAACGACCTGGTTTTGCAAGGGGGGTCCCATGACTTTTTGGCCCGGGGCTCGGCGGCCACCTAGGGAAACCTACCAAACCCACACATTTCTGAAAACTAGACACCCGGGGGATTTCAGGGAGGTATGGCTTGCGTGGATCCCCCAATGTTTTCTTACCCAGAATTCCCTGCAAACCTGAAATTTTGCTGAAAAAATCACTTTTTTCACACATTAGTGTGTAGGAAAGTTGTGGCATCACCGGGCTGACACAATCACTTGACCCACCCACACAAGTGAGGTACCATTTTTCTAGGAAGACTTTGGGGAATGCGGGGTGAGTGGAATTTTGTGGATCCACACAGATTCCAGAACTTTCCACCACAGAAATGTGAGGAAAATGTGGTTTTTTATACACATTTTGAGGTTTGCAAGGGATTCTGGGTAACAGAACCTGGTGAGAGCCAGTCAAGTCACCCCATCCTGGATTCCCCTGGGTGTCTAGTTTTCAAAAATGTACAGGTTTGCTAGGTTTCCCTATGTGCCGGCTGCGCTAGGGCCCAAAATCCACAGGTAGGCATATTGCTAAAAACAAATCCGTGTCTAGTCGGCTTTCTGCCGCCCTGGGGGGGGATATCGGGGGGTGGGGTTGCCCCAATATGCCCCCAATGGGGGCAGAAACACTGTGGCTATTTTTGTGGGGGGTAGAGGCATTGGTATGCCAATTCTGGGCAGCCCCCACCCCCACACATAAAAAAGCCAGCGTAATCGTTGGCGTCTAGTGGGCTTTTTGCCCCCTCCGGCGGGACAGATTGGGGGCTACTGCCCCATCTGCCCCCCAGGGGGGGCAGAAAGTCCACTAGACGCCAGTGAGTTTTTTGGGCAAATTTTAATTAGGGTGGGGGCTGCCCAAAATGGGCATGCCAATGCCCCCACCCTAATTAAAATTTGCCAATAAAATCTCTGGCGTCTACTGGGCTTTTTGCCCCCCCGGGGGGGCAGATTTGGGGCTAATGCCCCCAGCTGCCCCCCAGGGGGGGCAGAAAGGCTGTCATTTTTGCGGGGGTGGGTGGGGGCATGGGCATGCCCATATTGGGCAGCCCCCACCACAAATTATAATTTAAAAAAAAATCCCTGGCGTATAGTGGGCTTTTTGTCCCCCAGGGAGGCAGAAAGGCTGTAACTTTGACGGGGTGGGGGCATGGACATGCCCTTTATGGGCAGCCCCCACCCTAATAAATTATGGGGCAAACAAAAATATCCCTGGGGTCTAGTGGGCTTTTTGCCCCCCCGGGGGGGCAGATTGGGTGCTACTGCCCCAGGGAAGGCAAAAAGACTAAATCGCACCAAAAAAAATTGGGGGGAGCAAAAGCCCTTGCCCAAGGTGTCTAGTGGGTGGATCCTGCTTGGGGATCGCCCTCTTGGGGCGATCCCCAAGCAGAGATCCACTGGGAGGAGTACCATTGGAAAGGGAGATTCTCCCCTTTCCAATGATACCTCTCCCGTCTTTCAACGTGCCCGGGGGCTGAGATAGCCCCTGAGCACATAGAAAGTGAAACTGAAATGAGCCTAAAGGCTCATTTCAGTTTTAGTTTCTGTGCAATGAGGACAGCGCGACGTGCGCGCTGATCCTCATGGCACAGAAACCAGGGAGAGGCCTCGGGAGCTGGGGAAGCTCTTCCCCAGCTCCCAAGGTCACAGGGGTGAAATAGAAATCCCTCTGCTGTCTGCAGCAGAGGGATTTCGTGCCCCTGGCCTCATGACGGAATGGTTCCGTCATGAGCACAGGGGCACCGATGCTCATGATGGAACCATTCCGTCATGAGCATCGAAGGGGTTAAGCATGTGACCACTTCCCTGTACGAACCGAGAGAGAACGGCCAAGTGGAGCGGTTTAACCGCGTCCTTAAGGATGGTATTCAATCAATTCATAATCTTTATTCGGATAGGCAGTATATCCATAAAAGTACAACCATAAAAAAACTGTTAAAATTATCAGACACAATTTCACATCTTAGAATATGATGAATAAAATGCATTATTTACAACATAACCAATCACAGTTAAGAATTCAAGGGTCTGACATGGACTGACGTGCCCGGATTCCAGCTCTCAGAAAAGTACTTAAGCGGAATACAAGCTCCTCATCGATCATACCAAGCATGCTTGTATAAGCCAGATCCAGGCTAACAGGTTTCCTCTTTTTAAAATAGGGATAAAGTGTCCCCTTGCTATATTTCATATAATATTTGCAAAAGAATAAAAAGTGCAGGGTTGTCTGTCCGCTAATTCCGTCACATGGGCAGGGTACCAAATCAATTTTGGGATGATAACCAAGGGGAAAACATAATACAAACTTGAGTGTCCCTGCTCTGAGACGGAATAACAGACTTCTTTCCCAGTGACTCATAGGTAAGGTGAGGTAGTTAGGTAGGGGATAACAATATTGGACTAGTGACATATAACTAGAGACAAGGGTTTTCTGTGATTCCTGAGCTATGCGCTCGGTACTGTAAAATAGGTAAAGTGCATTCCTAAGATCTATTTTCCGTAGTGTTTCAGCTTTACAAGGGTTTCTAAAAATACAACCCTGATTAATACTGCATAAGCTCTGATAAACTCCGGATAGCCAGGGGATATCCATCCCTTTCTCACACTTCAAACAGTCCATGATGATATCTCTAGTCAGAATAGCTTCCTCATTCTTCCAGACAGACAGCCAAAAGAGAGCCGGACGAGCACGTATAAAATCAGTGACATAATTTAAATTTAATTCTTTATGGCAAACATAATGAGATGTCGAGATTGGGGCGCCCAACAGTTTCCTGCAGAATCTGTTTTCTTCCCGCTGAATGCAGGAACTGTTTGTGGTGCCCCAAATCTCCGCTCCATAAGTAGCTACTGGGACGCATTGCAATTTAAAAAATTTTAAGATAGCTAAAATAACGCCAGTGTTCTTGGGACGGGGAAAGCTAAAAATGGAATTGATGGTCTTTGAGAACTTGCTCCTGGACTGAGAAAGATGCTCAGTCCAGGAGCCGTTCGCAGCAAAGACCACACCAAGGTAGGGGAATTTACCAGTGCATATTAATTTTTGGCTGCCAACGGAGATGGAGGTAAGGGAGCGTTTTTGTGGGCCACAAGACATTAAAAATGATTTTTTTAAATTAGCTCTTAAATCCAGACTGTCCATATGTTTAACAAACGACTGTACTAAAATGCGCAATGAGTTTGGGGTGCGACCTATAAGCACTGCATCGTCAGCATAAAGTAACACCGGCAAAGGTTTGCCGTTAATCATAGGCACATCTTTGGTTGCACCTATCAATGATTTGTTCAGGCCGTTAATATAAATAATAAAAAGAAGGGGGGCCAGAACGCATCCCTGCCTGACCCCCCTTCCTACCTTGATAGGCCCTGAGACCTCACCACCTCTACCAATTCTCACTTGTGCCTGAAGGTCCTTATGAAGATAAGCCCGGAAATGAACCAGGGGAGCGTCTAAACCATGGCCCAACAGGATAGCCCACAGCTTTGACCTGTTGACAAAATCAAAAGCTGAGGACAAATCCATGAAGGCCAGGTAGACAGGAGTTTTACGAGCAATGGTATATTTCCCAATCACAAGGCTGAGGTTCAGACATTGCTCGATGGTACCAACCTTCCTACGAAAGCCTAACTGGCAGCGCTCTAAAATGCCATATTCCTCTGACCATTCCAGGATCTTGTTATATAGGACTCTGCCCAATATTTTAACAGTGTTATCAATCAACGATATTGGTCTGTAATTAATGGGCTGTGACCTGTCCCCCTTTTAAATATTGGAACTATAATACTTTTTGCCCAAGTATCAGGGAGCGGGCCCAACATACAGTGATTAAAAACATTCAGGAGAAGGGGAGCCCAGAAGTCCGGGATCCATTTGATAATATCAATCGGTAACCCATCCGGGCCAGGGGCTTTATTCCCGATAGACTGATGGATAGCCTCTTCTATTTCAGGGAGTGTGATTTGAAGAGTATTGGGGAGACTATACTCCAGCTGTTCAATCTCTCCCTGCGGGGTGGCATAAATATTTGAAAAATGATTTTCCCAGGACTGGCTCGAGATTGTGCAGCTAATTGGTGTTAATAGCTGTCCCATGGATCTAAGATCCCTTACAGCGGTCCAAAATAAGTTACCCCTTTTTTCCGTAGCAGCCTGCGATAGGGCTTCCCAACGATCCCTTACGAGTGCCTCTTTCCGGTTAGTAATAGCTAGTTTATACATCTGTCTAGCCTGTATTACATCATGGGAACACCTGGGGTCAGCTGACAAAGCCATACGCAAGTTCCTGTTGGCAGCAGAGCATGCAGAATCAAACCATCTAGGGCCCGGTTTCTTCAAGGAAACGGGCTTTAACAGGAGAGTTTTAACTGCCTGACAGAGTTTAGAAAAACCACCAACTACCTCCTGATGGGGAGCTTCAGATGACAAGCAGGAGGTGATATAGAGTAAATTGTCCTTCACAAGTAATTTAAACAGATCCCCATTATCAATACCCCTCCATGACAGTGTTAGGTTGTCGGTAGATGGAGTTAAATCTTTAGCCCCGCATTCAATTGGAAACATGTGTCGGGGTGCCAATCTGAAAGCGGTTCTAATGGGGTTGTGATCCCCCTGAATAGTGGCAACAACCTCTGCAGTAATTAAATAATCCGTGAGTAGAGGAGAGATGAAAACAAAGTCTATTACGGACGAATGTCCCCTGCCTCTGAAGGTCGGGTGATGGTTATTGGTGGCATGAGATGTACCCAACTGCTCCATGACATTAACTAAATTGAGCGAGCTCAATAGAGCTGTCAATTCCGCTCCCCTGCGAAAAGAAGGGCCCATAGTGTGTGGTTCCGTAACACAATGCCTGTCATAAAATTTTGCATTAAAATCCCCAGCCAGAATAATCCCAATAGTATTCCACCCGGATGCCTGATAATCTAGATTGGAAATAAAATCAAAAAGCTCAATAAAACTCTTGTTGGGGGCTGATGCAAAATCATTATTGTAAAAGTTAACCAAATAAAGAGAGACTCTTCTCTTAAAGAGTATTACTTGGAAGTTAGGGCTGTTTGTTGGAAGTATCTTATAGCTACCACCAGTCGCTACATTAAGACCAATAAGAAGGCCCCCAGATGGTCGACCTTTATTGTGGCTGGATGCCGGGACACAAGTGCAATGAAACCCTTCAATATGTAAATCGTGTGTGGCCCAGGTCTCTTGGAACATGACAATATCTTGGTCTTTGACCAGGCGCAACCAATCCTGGTCATCGAGCTTAGAGTGCAGTCCTGCTACATTCCAGCTGAGGATGTTCAAATCAGCTCCATTATTAATACTAGTGGGCGGACTTTCGCCATTATCAGTAATGGTTATAACTGTACTGGCAAGGGGCTGTTCCAGAAGGGACTGCTGGGAAAGCTGAGCGTCCCTGGTTGATAATTGTCAGTCCTGTGTATCTAGGTTAGATAGCGAGTTAAACCTATTTGTTATCAGAGGCAAAACAGGGAGTCCCTTTGAAGATTGTTGAGTGGCTTGTAAAAATAACTCAGGGGAGTGCACTAATATGGGTGTTTTGAGTGGTTGGTTGTTCAAAAATATTCAGTAGATGGCGAACAAACTTAGGTCTGCGAAAATTAAGGACAATGCAGTCGCCATCTATGTTTTTGAGAGAATGGCCAACCCACCCAACTCTTCTAGCCATGATGATATCATTCATTTTGGAAGGGTGGAACCCCTTATGCTTACAAAGCCAATCTACGGCCTTATTACGCAGGTCTGCCCAGGATTCCCGTTGCTCCCCAGATAAGTAGGGAACCCCAGCCAGGACTAACACATATGGGCATGAGGCTGGGGGTAAGTCGAGTACATCGGGATTGGATCTCAGGGAGCCGTTACTGGGAACATTAGGGGTATCCCTAGCTGCTCTTACATCACATGCAAGTATGCTGGGACGTTGAACCATGGGGCAGCTGCTTCCCGGTACAAAGTTCAGATTATCTATGTGTCTTTGTGAGGTAGCCCCTCTGTCCCCTTGCTTACTATGTGTTTTTGTCTGGTGAGTTGTGTTTACATGACTATAGTTAAGATGCGGAGTAACAGTAATGGGACCTTTTTGAGTAGCAAGACCAGGATGCAACTCTACCCCAGGTGTGTTACTCATTTGACTGATTAAAGAGGGCAGTAAATTACCAACATCATTATTGGGTACTACATTACAGGTCATAGTCCTGTCGGCTACATTAATCAGTGCAGATTTTAAACATTCGAACTCCACCTTCATTAAATTAAAGGTCTTATCAAGTGCAATCTTAATGTCACCCAGAGTGGTATCAATATGCCTGGTAACAGAAGGAGAAACGGCAATGCCTCCCTCAGCGCCTATATTGGCAACTAGATTAATGTCATTACCGGCAGAATCGAAAACAAAATCAGTCTGTGTCCCCACTGAGGCTGTGCAGACAACTCCCGGGTTATTGGCACTGTCATGATCGATTTTAGAGTTTTTGGGCTTAGCCTTTGATTTGGGCAACCCATCACTCCCGGTGTTCCTCTTGCGTTTAGATGGCAGTGTTTTCAGTTTGGCGGGCTTGTGGGAGTATGCCCCTCGTGCTCTGGTGTTAATACCTGATGCAACCTGACTCACGACTCCCGGGCATGGCATTAAAGATGATGTATCTAGTAGAACAGGTGATGCGGCGCAAATTTCTAAAGACGGTAACTTACAAGGAGATGCGCATAATGTCTTCACAGCCTTTGGTCCACCCTTTGACAAACTAGAAAACAAAGTAGCAGGGTCCATGGACAATCGGCGCTCCGTAATTTCAATTTCATGGGACAGAAGAGACTCTGCCCTCAAAATGAAGGCATCCAAAGTCCCGGCTACCCCTTTCCGGTTAGACATTTCTGGGGGTCAGTTCGTTCCACCTGTGTTATGGCTCAATAACGCACAATCTAGCATGTGGGGCAATAAAATTCACTTTACCTTCAGTCGTGCCGTAAGAAACCCTGGGTAAAAAGCAAGGGGGGTGGCCCAGTCCAGTCTCAGCCGGGCTCGGACGGGTACAGACGAGCCCGCCCTTGGCCCGGACTGCGCCCGCGCGCGTCCCGCGCTGCGTGTGGCCTGTCGAGCCTTATCGCGCCTCCGGGCGCGGAAAGCAGCGTCACGGCTGGCGCCGCCGCTTGGGCTGCTGGGGGTTGAAGTGCCCTCCGGTGGCCGTTCCCCTCACGGCAGCGGGCGAGGAAAAAAGCTGCTGTTCGCCGTTCCCCTCACGGCAGGTACAAAGAGAGAAAATGCTTCCCGCACTGCAAAAGGCCTGTCGAGCCTTATCGCGCCTCCGGGCGCGGAAAGCAGCGTCACGGCTGGCGCCGCCGCTTGGGCTGCTGGGGGTTGAAGTGCTCTCCGGTGGCCGTTCCCCTCACGGCAGCGGGCGAGGAAAAAAGCTGCTGTTCGCCGTTCCCCTCACGGCAGGTACAAAGAGAGAGGATGGTATTCAATCTGCTTGCATGTCCAGTGAACCTTGGAGGGATGTGGTAAGGAAGAGGTTGTGGATGGACCGTATCACTCCCCACTCTGTGACGGGGGTGAGCCCTTTCAGACTTTTGAAGGGCAGAGAACCTACCTCAGATATTTGCCCTTGGTGGATTAAGAAAGTTAACAAGGTTGATGACAGCATTGATATTAATCTTGTCGCTAAACATGTGGAAGAAAAGCAAAACAAGATGAAAGTTTTATTTGACTCTAAAATGAATGTGAAAGTACCTGATTTTACTGTAGGAGAGTGGGTTAGGATTAAAAAACCTGGTTTCTTGGCAAAAGGGATTTCCAAGTTTGGTCATCCTATCAAAATTGTTAAAGTTTGCAAAAACAGTGTCATTACCCAGGATGGGAGTGTGTGGAATGTGAGGAGAGTTGCCAAGTGTAAGTCTCTTGGGTTTAGCACAGACAGAGATGTTAATTTACCGTTGTCCGACTCTCCCAATTCTAATTGCAACTCCTCTCATCCTGCCCATTCTGTAGCGTCCAGAGTCAAAGGTAATAACAGACCCAGGTTTTTACCTGCTAGATACTTGTCTTAATTATTTTGTTTTTTTTTTCTTTCTTTTCCTTTCCTCCTTCTTTTGTTTTGTTAGGAATGAGATGTGTTACATCTCTCCCTCCTGTCCTCCCTTTCTCCTCGTGCCCTCCCTTTCTCCTCGTGCTCTTTTCCCTCCTTGGAATATGGAACATGTACCTGCGTGTACAACCCTGGTTCCATGTTCCAGAGCTCCAAGTTTTCAGTTACTGCAGTCCTTCGTGATTTAAACATGTACTGTGCCTCCTTTGAATAAACTACAAGTTTTACTCACCATTTGGAGCTCCTCATCTTTTACAGCGCCCCTCGCCTCTTAATGTAGGTAATAACTCCCTGGTGATTATATGGGGCAAAACACACAAGATGATGGACGGAATGCTGCACATTGGCAAACATTCACCCCCAGTCACAGATCTGGGTTTAATCCATCGTTATTTTGCTTCACCACGCCACCCCAGTTCAGACATAGCCATATGCAAATCAGTCTTGACCCTGTGCCTCATGGGAACAGTCCAGACCGAACTGCCAAGCCACGTCTTCCCTGGACCGGAATCAAGCATCCTAGGACCGGTTTCAGGCTATCAGCCTTCATCAGCCAGGATAGCTTGACTCCAGTGGCGTAGTGAGCACGGGACCCACGTCTGGGCATACCCTTCCCACTTAGGGCAAAATGCAAAACACACAAGATGATGGACGGAATGCTGCACATTGGCAAACATTCACCCCCAGTCACAAATCTGGGTTTAATCCATCGTTATTTTGCTTCACCACGCCACCCCAGTTCAGACATAGCCATATGCAAATCAGTCTTGACCCTGTGCCTCATGGGAACAGTCCAGACCGAACTGCCAAGCCACGTCTTCCCTGGACCGGAATCAAGCATCCTAGGACCGGTTTCAGGCTATCAGCCTTCATCAGCCAGGATAGCTTGACTCCAGTGGCGTAGTGAGCACGGGACCCACGTCTGGGCATACCCTTCCCACTTAGGGCAAAATGCAAAACACACAAGATGATGGACGGAATGCTGCACATTGGCAAACATTCACCCCCAGTCACAGATCTGGGTTTAATCCATCGTTATTTTGCTTCACCACGCCACCCCAGTTCAGACATAGCCATATGCAAATCAGTCTTGACCCTGTGCCTCATGGGAACAGTCCAGACCGAACTGCCAAGCCACGTCTTCCCTGGACCGGAATCAAGCATCCTAGGACCGGTTTCAGGCTATCAGCCTTCATCAGCCAGGATAGCTTGACTCCAGTGGCGTAGTGAGCACGGGACCCACGTCTGGGCATACCCTTCCCACTTAGGGCAAAATGCAAAACACACAAGATGATGGACGGAATGCTGCACATTGGCAAACATTCACCCCCAGTCACAGATCTGGGTTTAATCCATCGTTATTTTGCTTCACCACGCCACCCCAGTTCAGACATAGCCATATGCAAATCAGTCTTGACCCTGTGCCTCATGGGAACAGTCCAGACCGAACTGCCAAGCCACGTCTTCCCTGGACCGGAATCAAGCATCCTAGGACCGGTTTCAGGCTATCAGCCTTCATCAGCCAGGATAGCTTGACTCCAGTGGCGTAGTGAGCACGGGACCCACGTCTGGGCATACCCTTCCCACTTAGGGCAAAATGCAAAACACACAAGATGATGGACGGAATGCTGCACATTGGCAAACATTCACCCCCAGTCACAGATCTGGGTTTAATCCATCGTTATTTTGCTTCACCACGCCACCCCAGTTCAGACATAGCCATATGCAAATCAGTCTTGACCCTGTGCCTCATGGGAACAGTCCAGACCGAACTGCCAAGCCACGTCTTCCCTGGACCGGAATCAAGCATCCTAGGACCGGTTTCAGGCTATCAGCCTTCATCAGCCAGGATAGCTTGACTCCAGTGGCGTAGTGAGCACGGGACCCACGTCTGGGCATACCCTTCCCACTTAGGGCAAAATGTAAAACACACAAGATGATGGACGGAATGCTGCACATTGGCAAACATTCACCCCCAGTCACAGATCTGGGTTTAATCCATCGATATTTTGCTTCACCACGCCACCCCAGTTCAGACATAGCCATATGCAAATCAGTCTTGACCCTGTGCCTCATGGGAACAGTCCAGACCGAACTGCCAAGCCACGTCTTCCCTGGACCGGAATCAAGCACCCTAGGACCGGTTTCAGGCTATCAGCCTTCATCAGCCAGGATAGCTTGACTCCAGTGGCGTAGTGAGCACGGGACCCACGTCTGGGCATACCCTTCCCACTTAGGGCAAAATGCAAAACACACAAGATGATGGACGGAATGCTGCACATTGGCAAACATTCACCCCCAGTCACAGATCTGGGTTTAATCCATCGTTATTTTGCTTCACCACGCCACCCCAGTTCAGACATAGCCATATGCAAATCAGTCTTGACCCTGTGCCTCATGGGAACAGTCCAGACCGAACTGCCAAGCCACGTCTTCCCTGGACCGGAATCAAGCATCCTAGGACCGGTTTCAGGCTATCAGCCTTCATCAGCCAGGATAGCTTGACTCCAGTGGCGTAGTGAGCACGGGACCCACGTCTGGGCATACCCTTCCCACTTAGGGCAAAATGCAAAACACACAAGATGATGGACGGAATGCTGCACATTGGCAAACATTCACCCCCAGTCACAGATCTGGGTTTAATCCATCGTTATTTTGCTTCACCACGCCAGTTCAGACATAGCCATATGCAAATCAGTCTTGACCCTGTGCCTCATGGGAACAGTCCAGACCGAACTGCCAAGCCACGTCTTCCCTGGACCGGAATCAAGCATCCTAGGACCGGTTTCAGGCTATCAGCCTTCATCAGCCAGGATAGCTTGACTCCAGTGGCGTAGTGAGCACGGGACCCACGTCTGGGCATACCCTTCCCACTTAGGGCAAAATGCAAAACACACAAGATGATGGACGGAATGCTGCACATTGGCAAACATTCACCCCCAGTCACAGATCTGGGTTTAATCCATCGTTATTTTGCTTCACCACGCCACCCCAGTTCAGACATAGCCATATGCAAATCAGTCTTGACCCTGTGCCTCATGGGAACAGTCCAGACCGAACTGCCAAGCCACGTCTTCCCTGGACCGGAATCAAGCATCCTAGGACCGGTTTCAGGCTATCAGCCTTCATCAGCCAGGATAGCTTGACTCCAGTGGCGTAGTGAGCACGGGACCCACGTCTGGGCATACCCTTCCCACTTAGGGCAAAATGCAAAACACACAAGATGATGGACGGAATGCTGCACATTGGCAAACATTCACCCCCAGTCACAGATCTGGGTTTAATCCATCGTTATTTTGCTTCACCACGCCACCCCAGTTCAGACATAGCCATATGCAAATCAGTCTTGACCCTGTGCCTCATGGGAACAGTCCAGACCGAACTGCCAAGCCACGTCTTCCCTGGACCGGAATCAAGCATCCTAGGACCAGTTTCAGGCTATCAGCCTTCATCAGCCAGGATAGCTTGACTCCAGTGGCGTAGTGAGCACGGGACCCACGTCTGGGCATACCCTTCCCACTTAGGGCAAAATGCAAAACACACAAGATGATGGACGGAATGCTGCACATTGGCAAACATTCACCCCCAGTCACAGATCTGGGTTTAATCCATCGTTATCTTGCTTCACCACGCCACCCCAGTTCAGACATAGCCATATGCAAATCAGTCTTGACCCTGTGCCTCATGGGAACAGTCCAGACCGAACTGCCAAGCCACGTCTTCCCTGGACCGGAATCAAGCATCCTAGGACCGGTTTCAGGCTATCAGCCTTCATCAGCCAGGATAGCTTGACTCCAGTGGCGTAGTGAGCACGGGACCCACGTCTGGGCATACCCTTCCCACTTAGGGCAAAATGCAAAACACACAAGATGATGGACGGAATGCTGCACATTGGCAAACATTCACCCCCAGTCACAGATCTGGGTTTAATCCATCGTTATTTTGCTTCACCACGCCACCCCAGTTCAGACATAGCCATATGCAAATCAGTCTTGACCCTGTGCCTCATGGGAACAGTCCAGACCGAACTGCCAAGCCACGTCTTCCCTGGACCGGAATCAAGCATCCTAGGACCGGTTTCAGGCTATCAGCCTTCATCAGCCAGGATAGCTTGACTCCAGTGGCGTAGTGAGCACGGGACCCACGTCTGGGCATACCCTTCCCACTTAGGGCAAAATGCAAAACACACAAGATGATGGACGGAATGCTGCACATTGGCAAACATTCACCCCCAGTCACAGATCTGGGTTTAATCCATCGTTATTTTGCTTCACCACGCCACCCCAGTTCAGACATAGCCATATGCAAATCAGTCTTGACCCTGTGCCTCATGGGAACAGTCCAGACCGAACTGCCAAGCCACGTCTTCCCTGGACCGGAATCAAGCATCCTAGGACCGGTTTCAGGCTATCAGCCTTCATCAGCCAGGATAGCTTGACTCCAGTGGCGTAGTGAGCACGGGACCCACGTCTGGGCATACCCTTCCCACTTAGGGCAAAATGCAAAACACACAAGATGATGGACGGAATGCTGCACATTGGCAAACATTCACCCCCAGTCACAGATCTGGGTTTAATCCATCGTTATTTTGCTTCACCACGCCACCCCAGTTCAGACATAGCCATATGCAAATCAGTCTTGACCCTGTGCCTCATGGGAACAGTCCAGACCGAACTGCCAAGCCACGTCTTCCCTGGACCGGAATCAAGCATCCTAGGACCGGTTTCAGGCTATCAGCCTTCATCAGCCAGGATAGCTTGACTCCAGTGGCGTAGTGAGCACGGGACCCACGTCTGGGCATACCCTTCCCACTTAGGGCAAAATGCAAAACACACAAGATGATGGACGGAATGCTGCACATTGGCAAACATTCACCCCCAGTCACAGATCTGGGTTTAATCCATCGTTATTTTGCTTCACCACGCCACCCCAGTTCAGACATAGCCATATGCAAATCAGTCTTGACCCTGTGCCTCATGGGAACAGTCCAGACCGAACTGCCAAGCCACGTCTTCCCTGGACCGGAATCAAGCATCCTAGGACCGGTTTCAGGCTATCAGCCTTCATCAGCCAGGATAGCTTGACTCCAGTGGCGTAGTGAGCACGGGACCCACGTCTGGGCATACCCTTCCCACTTAGGGCAAAATGCAAAACACACAAGATGATGGACGGAATGCTGCACATTGGCAAACATTCACCCCCAGTCACAGATCTGGGTTTAATCCATCGTTATTTTGCTTCACCACGCCACCCCAGTTCAGACATAGCCATATGCAAATCAGTCTTGACCCTGTGCCTCATGGGAACAGTCCAGACCGAACTGCCAAGCCACGTCTTCCCTGGACCGGAATCAAGCATCCTAGGACCGGTTTCAGGCTATCAGCCTTCATCAGCCAGGATAGCTTGACTCCAGTGGCGTAGTGAGCACGGGACCCACGTCTGGGCATACCCTTCCCACTTAGGGCAAAATGCAAAACACACAAGATGATGGACGGAATGCTGCACATTGGCAAACATTCACCCCCAGTCACAGATCTGGGTTTAATCCATCGTTATTTTGCTTCACCACGCCACCCCAGTTCAGACATAGCCATATGCAAATCAGTCTTGACCCTGTGCCTCATGGGAACAGTCCAGACCGAACTGCCAAGCCACGTCTTCCCTGGACCGGAATCAAGCATCCTAGGACCGGTTTCAGGCTATCAGCCTTCATCAGCCAGGATAGCTTGACTCCAGTGGCGTAGTGAGCACGGGACCCACGTCTGGGCATACCCTTCCCACTTAGGGCAAAATGCAAAACACACAAGATGATGGACGGAATGCTGCACATTGGCAAACATTCACCCCCAGTCACAGATCTGGGTTTAATCCATCGTTATTTTGCTTCACCACGCCACCCCAGTTCAGACATAGCCATATGCAAATCAGTCTTGACCCTGTGCCTCATGGGAACAGTCCAGACCGAACTGCCAAGCCACGTCTTCCCTGGACCGGAATCAAGCATCCTAGGACCGGTTTCAGGCTATCAGCCTTCATCAGCCAGGATAGCTTGACTCCAGTGGCGTAGTGAGCACGGGACCCACGTCTGGGCATACCCTTCCCACTTAGGGCAAAATGCAAAACACACAAGATGATGGACGGAATGCTGCACATTGGCAAACATTCACCCCCAGTCACAGATCTGGGTTTAATCCATCGTTATTTTGCTTCACCACGCCACCCCAGTTCAGACATAGCCATATGCAAATCAGTCTTGACCCTGTGCCTCATGGGAACAGTCCAGACCGAACTGCCAAGCCACGTCTTCCCTGGACCGGAATCAAGCATCCTAGGACCGGTTTCAGGCTATCAGCCTTCATCAGCCAGGATAGCTTGACTCCAGTGGCGTAGTGAGCACGGGACCCACGTCTGGGCATACCCTTCCCACTTAGGGCAAAATGCAAAACACACAAGATGATGGACGGAATGCTGCACATTGGCAAACATTCACCCCCAGTCACAGATCTGGGTTTAATCCATCGTTATTTTGCTTCACCACGCCACCCCAGTTCAGACATAGCCATATGCAAATCAGTCTTGACCCTGTGCCTCATGGGAACAGTCCAGACCGAACTGCCAAGCCACGTCTTCCCTGGACCGGAATCAAGCATCCTAGGACCGGTTTCAGGCTATCAGCCTTCATCAGCCAGGATAGCTTGACTCCAGTGGCGTAGTGAGCACGGGACCCACGTCTGGGCATACCCTTCCCACTTAGGGCAAAATGCAAAACACACAAGATGATGGACGGAATGCTGCACATTGGCAAACATTCACCCCCAGTCACAGATCTGGGTTTAATCCATCGTTATTTTGCTTCACCACGCCACCCCAGTTCAGACATAGCCATATGCAAATCAGTCTTGACCCTGTGCCTCATGGGAACAGTCCAGACCGAACTGCCAAGCCACGTCTTCCCTGGACCGGAATCAAGCATCCTAGGACCGGTTTCAGGCTATCAGCCTTCATCAGCCAGGATAGCTTGACTCCAGTGGCGTAGTGAGCACGGGACCCACGTCTGGGCATACCCTTCCCACTTAGGGCAAAATGCAAAACACACAAGATGATGGACGGAATGCTGCACATTGGCAAACATTCACCCCCAGTCACAGATCTGGGTTTAATCCATCGTTATTTTGCTTCACCACGCCACCCCAGTTCAGACATAGCCATATGCAAATCAGTCTTGACCCTGTGCCTCATGGGAACAGTCCAGACCGAACTGCCAAGCCACGTCTTCCCTGGACCGGAATCAAGCATCCTAGGACCGGTTTCAGGCTATCAGCCTTCATCAGCCAGGATAGCTTGACTCCAGTGGCGTAGTGAGCACGGGACCCACGTCTGGGCATACCCTTCCCACTTAGGGCAAAATGCAAAACACACAAGATGATGGACGGAATGCTGCACATTGGCAAACATTCACCCCCAGTCACAGATCTGGGTTTAATCCATCGTTATTTTGCTTCACCACGCCACCCCAGTTCAGACATAGCCATATGCAAATCAGTCTTGACCCTGTGCCTCATGGGAACAGTCCAGACCGAACTGCCAAGCCACGTCTTCCCTGGACCGGAATCAAGCATCCTAGGACCGGTTTCAGGCTATCAGCCTTCATCAGCCAGGATAGCTTGACTCCAGTGGCGTAGTGAGCACGGGACCCACGTCTGGGCATACCCTTCCCACTTAGGGCAAAATGCAAAACACACAAGATGATGGACGGAATGCTGCACATTGGCAAACATTCACCCCCAGTCACAGATCTGGGTTTAATCCATCGTTATTTTGCTTCACCACGCCACCCCAGTTCAGACATAGCCATATGCAAATCAGTCTTGACCCTGTGCCTCATGGGAACAGTCCAGACCGAACTGCCAAGCCACGTCTTCCCTGGACCGGAATCAAGCATCCTAGGACCAGTTTCAGGCTATCAGCCTTCATCAGCCAGGATAGCTTGACTCCAGTGGCGTAGTGAGCACGGGACCCACGTCTGGGCATACCCTTCCCACTTAGGGCAAAATGCAAAACACACAAGATGATGGACGGAATGCTGCACATTGGCAAACATTCACCCCCAGTCACAGATCTGGGTTTACTCCATCGTTATTTTGCTTCACCACGCCACCCCAGTTCAGACATAGCCATATGCAAATCAGTCTTGACCCTGTGCCTCATGGGAACAGTCCAGACCGAACTGCCAAGCCACGTCTTCCCTGGACCGGAATCAAGCATCCTAGGACCGGTTTCAGGCTATCAGCCTTCATCAGCCAGGATAGCTTGACTCCAGTGGCGTAGTGAGCACGGGACCCACGTCTGGGCATACCCTTCCCACTTAGGGCAAAATGCAAAACACACAAGATGATGGACGGAATGCTGCACATTGGCAAACATTCACCCCCAGTCACAGATCTGGGTTTAATCCATCGTTATTTTGCTTCACCACGCCACCCCAGTTCAGACATAGCCATATGCAAATCAGTCTTGACCCTGTGCCTCATGGGAACAGTCCAGACCGAACTGCCAAGCCACGTCTTCCCTGGACCGGAATCAAGCATCCTAGGACCGGTTTCAGGCTATCAGCCTTCATCAGCCAGGATAGCTTGACTCCAGTGGCGTAGTGAGCACGGGACCCACGTCTGGGCATACCCTTCCCACTTAGGGCAAATGCAAAACACACAAGATGATGGACGGAATGCTGCACATTGGCAAACATTCACCCCCAGTCACAGATCTGGGTTTACTCCATCGTTATTTTGCTTCACCACGCCACCCCAGTTCAGACATAGCCATATGCAAATCAGTCTTGACCCTGTGCCTCATGGGAACAGTCCAGACCGAACTGCCAAGCCACGTCTTCCCTGGACCGGAATCAAGCATCCTAGGACCGGTTTCAGGCTATCAGCCTTCATCAGCCAGGATAGCTTGACTCCAGTGGCGTAGTGAGCACGGGACCCACGTCTGGGCATACCCTTCCCACTTAGGGCAAAATGCAAAACACACAAGATGATGGACGGAATGCTGCACATTGGCAAACATTCACCCCCAGTCACAGATCTGGGTTTAATCCATCGTTATTTTGCTTCACCACGCCACCCCAGTTCAGACATAGCCATATGCAAATCAGTTTTGACCCTATGCCTCATGGGAACAGTCCAGACCGAACTGCCAAGCCACGTCTTCCCTGGACCGGAATCAAGCATCCTAGGACCGGTTTCAGGCTATCAGCCTTCATCAGCCAGGATAGCTTGACTCCAGTGGCGTAGTGAGCACGGGACCCACGTCTGGGCATACCCTTCCCACTTAGGGCAAAATGCAAAACACACAAGATGATGGACGGAATGCTGCACATTGGCAAACATTCACCCCCAGTCACAGATCTGGGTTTAATCCATCGTTATTTTTGCTTCACCACGCCACCCCAGTTCAGACATAGCCATATGCAAATCAGTCTTGACCCTGTGCCTCATGGGAACAGTCCAGACCGAACTGCCAAGCCACGTCTTCCCTGGACCGGAATCAAGCATCCTAGGACCGGTTTCAGGCTATCAGCCTTCATCAGCCAGGATAGCTTGACTCCAGTGGCAGCCATACCTCACACATTCCCTTACATGAGCCTATAACGTCTCTAGTTCTTCGTCTTGGTTCCAATATCGTCTTGCCCTGTCAGTCTCCCACCTGTCCACCACCTCTTTCTGAACAATAACATTCCCTGCCTTCCCTTATGTCATTCAGGTTCTGTTGTATCGCTTTAAAGTGAATATCCCTGCGTGGACTCCTGCAGTTCACCTCCTCCCACCCCACTGGTTGGCCAAGGGTTTTAAGTTTCTGACTTTCATCCCTTCTAACTTTCTAAGAACACTGACAACTTCTCATGTGCGTCCCTGCTGTCAATTCCTCATCCTCAGGCAGCGTTTTGTGCCTTGTTCACCACCACTCCCTCTTCCCACTCTCTGAATATGTTGTACCTCCATCCAGTCCCACACTGCTGCTGGGTCCATGAAGAAATGGGTGAGCCCTTCGTACGTTATCTTTAATTTTGCAGGAAAAAGTAGTAAATGTTGGACTTGCCCTTCTCTGAGTCTCTTCTTTGCCTTCAAACATGTTCTTCTATGTGCCTGTACTGCAGCTGCATACTCCTGGTATAAGGAGACATTGGTATCTCCACCTTGTAGGGGCGTGTACTCAGGCATTCTGAAGGATGACATTGCAGTCCTTATAATTGAGCATGTCTACTTTTACTGTGTGTGGAGATGCCTCAGGGTGAGATGGATGTTATGCGGGACCAGCACTCTATGCTGTCTTGCAGGCACACCAGAGGTCAAAGTCGGAGGGATCTGAGGAGCTGGACATGCCCATACTTTTTTTAAATTGACAAAAATAGTTCCCCCTACTTTTTCTTAAAAAGAACACCGTCCCGGGATGGTTAATTCCTAAGGTTGAGAGGCCTCAGCTGAAGTGGAAATGAGGTAGTCCCCTGTGCTGTGAAGCCGAGGGAAGGAGAGACAGCTAAATAAGAAACAAGCCTTCTTGCCAAGGGTGTCTGTTGCCTTAAAGAAATGTAAATGTGCGCAATTGGTTAATCTGCAAATGTAAAGAAAGGCTGCTTGGAAGTGGGTATTGGCTTTAATTGATGGAGTTCTTTTGAAGCTTTGTGAGAACAAATATTTATTCTTTTTGGGCTCTATTGCAAGGGTGTTACTAATCAGCGTCTGGAGTGCATGCTTTCACTAGACAGTTCTAAAATATGTTTACACTGGGTTCAGGTTATTACTAAAATCTATATTCTGGAAACACTTTTTTCAGTCTAAAACCTAAATCTTTTTTGCTCATTTTGTGACAGTGTAGGAAATTGGGTTACTATCTGATGGGGGTGAAACATTACTCAAACAGCAACCACAATCTCTGTCAGCCTGAAACACAAGCAAACTCCAAATTAACCTATCCTTAACCCTATGATAGGTTTGCACAAAGCAGTCCGGCTTAACTTAGAGGCAATGTGTAAAGTGTTAATGCAGGACTTCAAACAGTAATAAAGTGAAAACACAACACAAGAAAAATCAAACACCAATTTAGAAAAATAGAGACAATTTTATAAATTATTTTGACCAAAATGAAAAAAATCCAATCAGTAGAACCGGATTATGCAATTTTAAAGATTTAAATGAAAATAGTCCCTAGAAGCATAAAGCGCCATCTGTGGTTATCTGGTCCACTGGGCCAGGACAAAGTCACAAGTTCAGGCCAACCATGATGACACTTTAAATCCTGGTTGCAGAGTGTTGCGAGATCCCAAGTCGAGGATGATTCGTGCAGCTGCGGTTCCGAAGAGCAACAAAGCTACGATGCAAGGTCCTCTTTCATTCTCAAGGATGCCATTGACAAGAGACTTGTGATGCGAAGTCCTGCGTCACTCACCGGTGGTTCCAAAGAAGCTGAGGGGCTGCAATGCTGAGTCCAGCATCATCATCAAGGATGCCATTGACGAGGGGCTTGCGATGCGAAGGACTGTGTCAATGATGCGTTGTGCAGCAGCAGCTACGAGGAGACTGCGTGCTGTAATGTCCTGCTTTGGGGATGTCACACAGCGGATGTTCCGAAGTGGAGCTGCGAGGAAATGCATTGCGCTGCACTTGTTCTCCCTCAGGACCACAGCTGAGCTGGCAGAGCACATTCAGGCACACTTCCAAGGGTCCAGTACTGGGGTGGCACCACTTGGGGGGCAAGAGCCACAGCAGACACAGTCCAGGTGCTGGGTTCAAGGTGGTTGGAGCCTTTTCTGTCCCTGAAGCTTCTGATCAAGTGGCCAGCTAACTAGCCCTTAGAGTCACTCTGGTGGTCCTAGGATCAAGATACAGGTCCAGTCATCCTTACTCAGGCAGCAGGTCAACAGAGTAGCAGTCGTTCTGGCAGAGCAGCACAGCAGTACTTCTAAGTCTTCCACAGGTCCAAAGGTGTACTGAGAGTTGGATCTGACAGTCCATTATTTATACCTGGTGCCCACTATGAAGTAGGAGAAGGTACTGGAGGTTTCCACCCCCTGAGGTGCTTAGAATTTCCTGCCTTCTTTCCCGGGCCCCAGCTTGTCTGGGGTCACAATAAACCAGTTTCAAACCCTTTGTGAATGTGCTCAGGCAGAGCCTTTGTGATGTGCAAGTGTGGTAGGTGACAGTTCCTCCCCCTCATCAAGTCAGAGATGGCCCATCCCGCAGCCACCTATGCTCCTTTGTCTCACTGTCTGGGAGCAATATGCAAAGACCTGCTGCCAGCTACACCTAGTCATGTGACCCAGGAAACAGGTACAGGCACCAAATGGTTAGGACAAGAAAATTGCAACTTTCTAAAAGTGGCATTTTTAGAATTGTGATTTAAAATCTGACTTTGCCATCAAAGAGGCATTAAACTACAATTCTTTAGACACCAAACTCAACATTCCTGCCTGCTCGCAATTGAAAATTATTGCTTATTAAATTTAATAAGTTAACCCCATGTTATCCTATGGAAGAGGTAGGTCTTGCAGTTGTGAAAAACAAATGTAAGACCTTTTCACTACCAGGACATGTGAAAGTTAAAAGTACATCTCTAAACTTTTTAAATACACTGCACCCTGCCCTATGGGTTGTTTTGGGCCTACCCTACACAGGCTGCAATGGAAGGCCTGAGATATGTTTAAAGGGCTACTTAGGTGGGTGGCACAATCACTGCTGCAGGCCCTGAGTACATGTAGTACCACTTTGCTAGTGACTTACAAGTAAATTAAATGTGCCAATTGGGTGTAAGTCAATTTCTCCATGTTTAAAGGAGAGAGCACAAGCACTTTAGCACATGTTAGCAATGGTAAAGTGTGCAATGTCCTAAAGCCAGCAAAATGAAGTTAGCAAAAACAGGAGGATGGAAGGCAAAACGTTGGGGGGGGGGGGAAACAACAACAAGGATGTCAGGTCTAAGAGGCAGCCTATCTTATACTGTGTGTGTGATGCAAGCTTCTAATAATGACTTGCATGCAGCGGCGGCTCGTACGGTATGGGGGTTGCGGGCTGGGGGAAAATAGGAGGAGGAGTGGGAAAAAAATAAAGAAAATTTGAAAGTAACGAACCTGAGCAGCCGTCTCTCCCACAGCGTCTCTCCTCCGCTCCTCAACCAGGAAGCACCCATTCTCTCCTAAGCCAATCACAACGCTGCAATGCAGCATTGTGATTGGTCTGAGCGCCATGGTTCGGCCCTCAGATGGGGAATGGGAGCCTGGGCATGTTCTCCACCCAGGCTGTAATGCTGCCTAAGTGGAGAACAAAGTGCGCATGACTGTTTGCCGGGCCAAGACAGCCAGCCAAACTGTAATGTGCACTTTAGAGTGCAGCAACCACTCATCCTTACCCGACGTCACGGGAGCCAAACCCCGCCAACTCTAACGTGTCGGATTCTATCAATAAAACGATAATAACTTCTGTTATTATCATTTAATTTTTTCTTTTACACTGCCCCGAGAGCAGTGGGGCGACGCTCCTCCGCTTTAGTGGAGGAGCCGCCACTGCTTACATATTTACAGTGCTTTCTGTTAAAGGCTAGGACCTCATAACACTAAAAACACACGTCACTATTCTCCACTGCACCAACCAGAATTCAGTTCTGTGGCTCTCTGTTACATAGACAAACATGCAGTGATCACATTAACCGATAGAGGTTTCATAACATAAAACATATCTCACTAATCAGTTTAACTTGCATTTATTTTTCATTTAAGGCGTGGGTTATTTTATACGTAGTTACCTAAAGTTGAAAGACCAACTAAATAGTTGCAGAATATTTTGTTCTTTTTAGCCACGCCTTTGATCCCGCCCCCACGCTCACTGCCCCTGCCCCACCGTTCAGAATCACCGTTCCCATATTTTTTTTAAATGTTCCACCACCGGGCTCCACAGCTACCCCCTCTCCTCCTTCTCCAGTATGATTAACAGTTTTCTTTCTGCCATTAGGGCCACTGTTCCACCTCCGCTCTCAATATCAGGCTAAAGGATGCTATTTTGCCTACTTGCCAGGCCCTCCACTATCCGTGGGCATTTCTGGAGTTTGAGCCTCTTAAGCCTTTGAACCCTTTGCCTATATGGGTGCAGCTGGTCCCTGCCTGTCAACTGCTTCTTATTCACGTTTGCCAGGCCAGACGAATCACTCTTGCCTGAGGATTTGGCCAGAATGCAGAAATGGCGGAGCAGCAACTCAGGCGAATTAGATCCTGCCATTCCACCCCCTGCAGGCCTTCTTTAATATTGATTTCACAGTTAATTTTCTAAAATAATCTCTTCCATTTTCATGAGGTATTCATTTCATTAGTGTCATTCCTTTGAGCCATTATTGATACTGGTCTGACAAGATCTTCCCTCCCCCAGAAGGAGCAACATGCATCATAGAGAGCACAGATTTCTTCCTTGAATGCAGCTCCACGGCTGACTGGTTGCTCCAAAATCTTTTGGGCCTGCAGATCTCCTGCAAGAATGTAGTCTCCTATGCCAAGCTTAAGTAGTGACCCCAGGAAACTTTACCTAGTCAAACCCAGGGATTATTTTTTTGACAGGCAGTCCAAGAATGATGCCATCTCTGAAGTGGGGAGCACCTCCACCAAACCTTTTGGTGGTGTGAGTCCTGTCTGATAAGGTGTTTGCAGGTTTTGCCCATGACAGACAGATCTAAAGGTAACCTAGTGGTCCTAGCCGGCTCCTGCCACTCATGGTTGTTAGACATCTGACTTTCTGCTTCTTTTTTTCACAGACAACACCTTCTGTCCATGAACAGGTGAGAATTCTCTCTCACTACAGCCGCTCAGCTTGAGCACCTAGTACCTGAGTAGCTACTTTTCACCAAACATGACCTCTCCGATAACAATGATGCCTTAGCACCTGCCAGGAGATTCACCACCACTTCGCAATGTTGGAGCAAGTAGTTGAGATAATGCCACTCTGCTCTTCCCAAGGGCATCAGTACTTTAGCTTGCTCAGTGGATGGCGTCATATTGTTGACCAGACATCTGGCTGGTAAATCACTACTACTCTACCTGGAACAGAGTTGTTATTCATGCACTATCTAAATTTGTTTCGTACACCATGAAAAGTCTAGCAGCACTGTGTAGATTTCTTTACATAATGTGGTTAACTTTTACAGCTTGGGCTCTAATGCTAGGTAGGACACCACATTTAGCCACTGTGCTCTACAATATGTTAAAAGCAATATTTTAGATTACCTTGGGTGGCCCCTATACCATTTGCTATTGACTGCATGAGTCTTTGAAAAGATGAACAATCGGCCAGTAGGGAAGTGTCTATCAAAAGAAAACAAATATCTCCTTTGATGTTTCAGATTGATAAGCCGTCGTTGAATATTCTTCAATGCACTACCCTCGCCATCTGAAATCCCCTGAGAACTGAGCTCATTGAACTTTATGTAACAGTGAAAAGTTATAACTGGTGTCAGTGGTGCAATTTATTCCCAGTAGGATGTTCTGTCCACTGATGTCTACTACACGAGGTACATCTGGGTGTCTGTGGTACCACTTGGGATCTTTGCGGATGAAAATAGTTTCCAGGTTTAGTCTGACATCTTCCACCATTTGAGGAGACTAAGGATTTTCAGAAATAGTAGAGAATTGCAAACACTGTTGTCCAAAGGTAGGTACTTCATTTCCCAGAGCCATGTGAGATAGGCAGAATCTTGTGAAGTTTCATGAGATGCTGCTCACTTTAGTTAGGGTTTCCTAGACGGGAAAATTGAGGCTTGTGACAGAGTGTACCATTTTGACCAGGACAGTTAAACATTGCCAGATCTATCGTGCTCTCTTGAAACAACAGAGAATTGTTATTTGCTCTAACTTCGTTTTTAGGATTGTGGGATTCTTAAGATGATGAAGTGGTCTGTCCTTGGTAATGGGGAATGATTTGGGGGCTGATTTACCAGTTAAGGTCACCAGGCTGTTACAGTATTCTTCTAACTCCATATCTTTGCTTCACTTTCAGAGCACATTGGGCCATGAGAATAACAAAGACTCCAGGCTGCTGTGGGTCAGCACCAGTGATTATGTTTTGTCTGTGGGATTCCGCCAGGTAAAATGAATGCACTGAAATGAGTAGTGAGTTGTGTAAGTCGCTCTTAAATAGTATAAGTAATTCATTGCATCTAAAAAACTTATCAAAGGAGAGTGTGAGGATAGTTAACCGAGAATGCTGCAGATTACCATTACCCTTAGATCTCTCTTAAAAGTGTAATCTGCAAAGTTCTTGCTTTGCAATTGTTCCATCAGCTTGTTTCAGCCAATGATATTGTAAGTGGTCTGAATCAGGATATTGGTATTGTCATTCCTTACGACGCTAACTGCTGTGCTTTTTCCCTTATTTGAAATATTCTGTGAAATTGATTGTTCAGTCTATAATGTAGGTCTTTTATTTATGCCTCTGTTTGTTTCTGTGATTGAAGATTGTTCCACAAAGACATGATGTTTCTCCTGAAACACTTGTGAACAATTGCACTCTGCTGGGCTTGGTCTGGAACAACACTATTAACTGTGCCGTAAAATGTCGTCGGAAATTTGCTCACCTAGGCTTCCTTCTACATTTGAAGTACATTACCAACTGCCATGGAGTGAGCAAGGAAATCCACATCTCCTCCTAGTGATCTGTGACAGTCTGGGATTCCCAGAATCAGATGACAAATTCTTTTGTGACTATCATATTATTCACATGCCTTACCGTTTACAAGAGTGTTCGTACTGCTCTCCAACAAAACTTTATTTTCCTCTGGGAAAATAGTGTCACTGTGCTTAAACATACTAGCAATTGAAAGGGCATCCCCCCCACTTACTTCCCCTGACCACACTTTTACTCCTGCCTTTGATGGAATTAAATTTAAGCTTATTTTTTGGTGGGAACCTGCATTTTGTAAATATCCAAAACTTGAGTGTTTGGTGGTTTTCACCTACATTTGGAAGTGGTCCCACCTAAAAATACCACTCCCTACCCCACGAGGAGATTTATACCAATGTAATGCTCTACTATAATTGTTTAATATCACATGGCTGTAAATTATATTGTGAATAAAAATACACTTTTTATGAATACACTTGTAAATGCATCTAATCGCACACCTAAGTGAGAATTGTGATTTGTTTCATGGGGTTTGTGTTAGTTTGATGGGTGAAGAGCGGGAAACGGACCAGAAGGCGGCTCAAAGTTTGAGATTTCCGATTTCACTTTCTGCAGATGAGAGACCGCGAGGCGAAGCTCTGGGACGCACGGAAGTTCAACAGTTCGGTCGCTTCCTTCTCTCTTGACACTTCTCCTGGGTAGGAACTCTGCTTTTCTTAAAATGTACCTTTGTTTGCTCTTGTGTGGTACATCAAAGTTTTTTCATGGTCACTAACATACGGTTCAAACTGTACTATTTCTAAAATTTGCCTGCATACCCATTCTGAGATCAGAGAACAGCAGGAGGAGGAGCAGTATTGTAAAATTGTATTGGTATTTCCATAGCGCTTTCTATACCTCTTGTGAGACCTAAGTCACTTTTTGATTGTTGAGTAGGTAGCTACTCCATACCTATCGTTGATATAGATCTTTGCTACAAGACAAGATCATTGAGTGCTCTGATTTTCATCCCGTTACGGAGCACCCTTTGGGTATATGGTTGAAAAGGTTCGGGGGGAAGTTGGCCTATATGGAAAAAGTTAGATCATATGCATGACTGGTTAACAACAGCCACAAGCACACCTTCAGACCCCCTGCTCAGAGCCCTTCACTGGATCCCTGTAAAGAAGAGAGCAATTTTTAAACTCCTCTGACTGATCTATAGAGCCAGGTCAGGCAAAGGACCTAAATATCTACAGGACAAACATATTCTCTAATTTCCCCAAAGAAACCTCAGATCAAGGAGTCAACTCCTTCTTCGCCCCCCCTACGAATTCGAACATCTAAATATGGCGGTCGGGCCTTGTGGTATCTTGCTCCCCATCATTGGAATAGGCTCCCCCTTTATATATTAGGGCATTCACGAGTTCTCAGGCTTTAAAAGACATCTTAAAACTTGGCTGTTCTAATGGCTTCTTCCTGACCCGTCTCTTATTTAAGCGCCGAGATGCCCCTTTGGGGGTGTCGTTGCGCTATATCAAGAATCCATTACCATAGCATAACATGAAGTTTATAGACAGGCTAGAATCAGTGCAGCCCATAAGCATCAATGTTGCAGAGAGTAAAAGGGAAAATTTTGTTTTTGACAAGGCGCCTAAAACATTGCATATCCATGATCTAATATCCATGATCTAAAATCTAGGTATGGGTGGCCTCAGAAAATGTGGATTTTCCCACATCTTTGAAAAAACGCTGGTAACGTGCCTTTTCAAAACATTCCTGTCAGACAATTTGATGCAACACACTATCTTCCCCACCCACAGAAAAAAATATGCTTAAAACAAGAGTATGTGATTCCTTAATCTCTCATGCTGGCTATTTCTTACACATGACCATTCATATTTTACCCCTTTGCTGTTTTTTATTTGTGCACATGGTGCTCCAGACGACAAAACAATATTGTTTTAGCCAGGTCTGCAATCAGAAAAGAACAAGCAAAAAAATATATATTGAAGTAGGTATAGGGCATTTGGGTGTGTGGAATCGTGTCTTACATATGCTGAATCTGTCATTGCACATAATCAAGGAGAAGCGATATTTAATGGCAGTGATGTTTTGGATTTGTACAAGAGTACTATCAAATTTGCTGATTATGTTCTTGGTAGGGACTGAGTTGTTAAATGTCAAGGAGCTGTTAATATTATATAAGGTTATGACATTTGTATAGTTCTTCTTAACCCATGACAAGTCCACAAAGCACTCCGATTTGCATCAGTACCCAGGTGCTCTTTAGAAGTGAATGGTTAGGTTATTTTTTTTTCTTTTCGGAGTTTTATATAGCGTGAACTTGACCTGAAGGTATCAGAGCGCTCTACATGAGCACCAGTTGCGTTACAGACAGACACATTCATTTTTGTTGGGCACAGGGAGATTAAGTGATTTGCCCAGAATCACAGGATATTGAGCGTCCCTGCTGAGACTTGAACCCGGTTCCCCACCTTCGAGGTTGATTGCTCTAGCCGTAAGGCAACATCCTGGTTTGAGGTGTGTGAGGTTCTGACATGCTCCAAACATGATACAGTGAGTGTTGCAGGGCCTAAGCATGTAGTATTATGGATAATTTGAGTATAGACGCAGCTCTTAGACCTGCTTAGTTTTCTGTTTTTGAAGATCTTGCTCTTAGAATTGTGATTATAGTGTTGAAAAGAGTCATGTTTTAAAGCTTTCTGGAACTGTAGTTCTTATGTGAGCAGGCATTGAGTTCCCAAGTTTGGCAGATGTACAGACAAGGAAGTTCCACCTCTTCGTGTCTTTTTTAATAGAGGCACAGTCAGCAATGAAGCGAGCCTTGAGCGCACATACAAGTTTCGTTGACGGAAGAGTAGTGCAGTTCCATGGATTGCTTGGGGAAGTGTGCACATTGCAATAAATGTGATTTGTATGGCTACAGGGTTCCAGTTCAAGGAAATGAGAACAGACATGACATAGGTCCTCATTAAAAAGTTGAGTACCTGCATACTTGCCAACATTTTGGAAGAGGAAAGTGGGAGATTTAAAAAAAAAAAAGGAATCAGGAGAATGTATTTCTCCCATTGACATCTAGTGCAGCCTTCATCGGGATTATTGGAATGTACGGGACTTGCAAGTGTGCTGCTGCAGGATTGGATATCAGAAATTCAAATATAAGTTTTTTCATACCTGTCAGGAGCACAGAGAAATCGCTATGGCAATCAGAGAAAGCGTGACAAAAATTTTGTGCACTTGCTTGCAGGAAATTCAAAAGGATGAGAGGCAACACACTTCCAAATCAGAGTAGTTTAAGTATCAGTCCAATATCCATATAATGTGCGATTTGATCCATAGTTCTCAGTTTTGATAGGCAAATTTGTAATTTTATTGTTCTTTTTTCTCTTCTTATCACACTTGATTATTCACATACGATGCAGCCAACGCGTTTTGCCCTAACACACAGGCTTCTTCAGGGCAACGCAACTCTTCTATCAAAGATCCAATTCCTCGTACAAAGCAAACTAAGCAACTAGTCACGTCCTTCACATTTTGTTGCGTGCTTCCATATGTCCTTCAGCAGCTGTCCACGATCCACTTATACGTTTCAGTAATTATTAGTAATTTGAAGAGTAATGCATGTTCATTTTCAGCCAAAGGCTCTGCGCGTCTGTTCAAGGACAATGGTCACATGGGCAAGAGTACATTCTTTGGCAGCACCGTCCCGGTCTGCCGCGTCCAAATCCGCACTGGAAGGAGCTGGTTACTACTGGCAGTGCATAATCCGAGTCACACAAGACCAGCAACTGCCATCTGAAGCCCGCAGAGGAATCAGGTTTTTGCATGCAGGAATCGGGAGGCAGGAGACTAGCCTTGAAATCGGTAGTCTCCCGCCTGAATCGGGAGGTTTGGCATGTAGGTAACTGTCTGACAGTTGCATTTTGGAGTCACAGTAGTTGTTTCCAAAGTACTAGTAGGGTTGCATCAAGATATATTCCATTGGAATGATCAAGGTAGGAGAGTGCTAGGGTGAAGTGGCTTGGTCCTCCGGTGAAAACCTAAGGCATGGGAAAATTGACAAAGGTATCTCATTATGTGGAAGCATCATTTAGAGGCTTGATTTATTTGTGGTATAAAAGACAAATTAGAGTCCATGATCAACCTAGGTTTCTGACTTGGTCTGAGTATGGTGCTGGAGGTCCAAGTTCCTGAGGCTAGATTGTAAAGAGTTGATGATTTTTCTCATTGCCACATGTAAGAATCT
Source organism: Calotriton arnoldi (assembly GCA_963921515.1). Taxonomy (NCBI): domain Eukaryota; kingdom Metazoa; phylum Chordata; class Amphibia; order Caudata; family Salamandridae; genus Calotriton; species Calotriton arnoldi. The sequence goes on along the minus strand of CAWUFW010002998.1, from coordinate 1,541,681 downwards.
CCATTTTTGAAGTGTTGTGCTTCAGGTGGTTGGCAGACATCCAGCAATCACCTGCTTGTAGGCAATTCCCTGTATTACAGATATCAAGATCAAATGTGCTTTCAAGCTTTACAATATTTTGTGTCATCAGCTTAATTCTACCAGCTGAAAATATAGGTTGAAACAATGTATGGTAGTGGACTAAGGTAGAAGTTCAACAAGAAGGGTGTAATGCTCAATTACTGGAGTACACCCACTCTGGATTGGAATGGTTGCGAGGATAAGGGGGCTAGTGATATGGTGAGCCTGCTATCCGCAATGTTTGAAGTAATCCACTTTAGGATGGTTCCTTGAATTCCAAGGCTGAGAAGTCTCTGTAGGAGTGGCTTATGTAGAAAGCAGAAGACAGACCTAGTGGAATGAGGGCTGCAACTTCATCTGAGTCTTCAGTTGTTTTGATGTCATCCCACATTGTGATGCTTCAGTGCAACATCAGACAGAATCCATTTATGTAGCCTGAAAGCAGGTTGTAATTTTATGAATGGTGATTTTCATATGAATGCAGATCTTTCAATCAGTTTTCATAACAAATGAACATAAAGAAATATTTATTAATGGTCTGTAGTTGGTTGGGTCAGAGAGATCCAATCTGTATTTCTTTACTGTACGTTTGATGTGTGTCATTTTGAGTTCAGTCTGATGACCTTCTTGGTGCTAAAGTATGATTGATTATACAGGGGGCTGCAGAGCTTTCGAGCAGAATGTCCTTGAATATATGGACTCTGCATTAATACACTGGGGATCCTCATGGGCCGTGGGCTGGTGAAGTGTTCTGCTGTAAGAGGGTTAAAGCAAAGTATTTTCACTCCTTGATTTGGATTGGAAAAGTTTGGATTGCATATATGGGAGGGTAGAGTTTCAGATCGTTTGCTTTTTTTGATTAAGTGTGTGAAGAGAGTTGCATAGTTCCTGAGAAAAAAAGATATTCAGGTCAACGCATTTACGGTTCTAGACCTCATTAATGATTTTCTTTTGTTCCTTTCTTGCACATAATGATAAAATGTAATGCAAGTAGTGTCTTATTTTTGCTTTCTTCACTCTGGCCTTCTATAGTCATAGTTGGTGGTGGGGTGTGACTTTCCCTTTGCTTTGACTTTTCTACAAAGTGTTATGAGGTTTCTTCTGCTTGGGTTTAATTCTTTTAATTCTGGTACCAACCAGACAGACCTCCTGGAGGGTTTGCTTGTTGATATTTCAAAGTTATGAGTTTCAAACACGGTTGTCTGATCATCGTAGAATTGTTAATGGTGTGTTGAGGTAAAAGAGGTAGGTAGAGCGGAGCTAAAGGATGAGATGTCCAGTTTCTTCTGTGATCTAGCAGTTCCATCTTCTTTTGAGGATTGAGCGATTTTCAGTATTGATGGAGTTGAGAGGTTAAAAGAACTCACATAATAATCAGTCCAGATGACGGTATGGAATTCAGTTACAGAGATCGTGTTGTGAAAGGCAAATACTGCATATGAGATCTGCATTATGTACTGGTCCTTGGAATAGTTGAAAAAATCCTTTCATTCAAGAAGTATACAACGGTTTTCTTTTTTTTAGATGCTCTCAGCAATAAGGTTCAAGAAGGGTTCAGGAAATGCGGGATTGTGGGAGAAGGCCTGTAGGTGAGGAGGAAAGCACACATGAAAGTATGTAGTGGATAGCATTGGACAAATAGTGATTCAATATGAGGGAATTGAATGTCCCCTATTCATGTGGGCTGAAGGGCTTCTTTGTGGAGAGTGACAAGTCAGCCACAAGTCTTTTTGGCTACATGGTTCAATAACTTACATTCAGTAGGGGTGGTTTCACACACGATAGATAGTGCATCATTGTTAAGCCCTATTTCAGTCCCAAATATTATGTCAGATCTTGGATGCTGAAAAGATTTTCAGTCTTTGATCAAGCATTCAAGAGGTTGCAGGAGAGAAAGTGAGAGAATTTTGAGGGTATAGGAGTGGGCATGGTAGGTTTCAGGGTGGGATGGGGAGAAGGAGTTACTTAAGTTTATATAAAAGTTAAGGTTCACGTCAGACTCAAGAATGCTTATTGGTGATTTTAACGTATTCCGAGGAGTTATGGATGGTAATATCAGATAGCTAAGAGTCGAGAGATAGTGATAGTTAAGAGGTGCAGATTAAAATTCTCGGATAGACTTAGAAAGGGTGATTGTAGGTTTGATGGAGTAGAATGTAGAGTGGTTTAGAGAGCAGTGTTAGAGGTGTGGGAATTATGTGGAGGATTAGGGAATTGATCAGAGGTTTTGGAGAGGTTAGATTGTGTATGTTAGGAAGGATAGGTATATGAGCTTCAAGGCACCAAACAAATGCTGGAAGACATAATTAGATATGATGTCAGATGTCTCTCCTAAGTATTTCTTCATGAATTATGTCTCTGCAGGGTCTGCTTGAGACCCATCACTCCCTCTTTCTTATCTTCCACTTGGCTGCGGTCTGTCTCTACCTCTGCATTCATTATTGATTTCTGGCGGTGCAGCGGAGTCGCTGAAGTTTCTCACCCAAGCTCTCTGTAGTATAGAAGTCCAATTAGTTTTTGTAATGCCACTGACTGAGGTGTATCTGCCATTAGTCTATCTTTCTCTCCCTGAATTGTTTCTGTATTTCCCCTTCTGCACTGCCTCTGCCAGTTTTCTTTCCTCTTCTCTGCCTGTCAGCCTCTTTTTTCGCTTCCTCTCTCTCTCTTTCCACATACCTACACACTCTCTCTCTATATCCCACTCTCACATTTCTTCTATCATTGATTTTCTTTTTTCTTTCTATATCTCTTTCCCTTTCTCCCTCCTGTGTTGTCTCTTTGTCTCTTCTATGATCTTCCATCCCCTTGTTCTCTCAGTCCTCTTTCTCTCCCCTCTGCCCCCCCCCCCCCAGCTTCCTTGAATCTTTTATTCTGTCTCTGCGTTTTTCTTCGTTTTTTTCTGTCTTTCTTCCATCCCTCAATATCCCTGTATATTTCTTTTTCTTCGGTATTCTCTCTCTTTCTTGCGCTGAATGTGTCTCAGAAAGCACAATGGTCCTGCTGCGTTTCTCCTTCAGGATCTTTTCCCTTGGCGGGCTAAGAGGCGTAGGTTTTAATTGCCAGCACTTGTTTGCGAGTAGTCTGACCTAGCCGGTGTCCAGAGACAAATGAGTCGCTTTGACAGATTAACCCCAACACGCTGGATCAATTAAAAAGCTTACAAGTTTTAGCTCAAATCCAAACCACTTAGTTGCTTTAATAACACACAGCGCATTATTCGCAGGCGTGAAAGGCATGAATTAAAATGAAGTAAGTGAAGGCCCCCGAGTTGTAGCTGTACCTTTATGTTAATGAAAGCAGTTTGGCTGCAGTTGGCCAATGGCGGTGTTTCCAGGTTCCAAACAAAGGATAAAAGAGTGCCTGAAACACAGGCCTTCAGACTCTTTTGAACAAGGTGAGCTTAGCGCGGAGACTCTTGAAAGTAAGTGGGGTGGGGGGTTGGGCAGGAGGGACTAAACTTTACTCTTGTCTGGACAAGAAAACCTATTGCATTAATGATTTTTCCTCCAAAAACAATTTGTTAAGCGGAGAGTGTGAGTGTGTAGGCACCACACTTTCACACGCTCTCTTTCACACTCCCCGTGCCTCTTCCAACACAGAATGATGGACCCCCTGCAAGCTATGTTAAGTAACCCTGAAATTGCTCCCACCCCTGGCATTAACAGCTCAACCAGGGGCCGTAGTTTAGTGAGATTCGTGGGGTGTGAATCTCAAATTTACCAACTAAAAAAGCAGAGCGCTGCAAAGTTAATGGGTGGAATTGCGAAGGTTTAGGGTGGACTGTTCCCATGAGAAGCAGGGTCAGCTCTGAGTTGAATTTGGTGGGCCTCTTGGGCTGATTTAGAGTTTGGTAGACAGTTACTCTGTTGCAGCGGTGACAGACTACCTTGTCGGCCAAAATTAAGGTCTGCCCGTCTGATTTTTTTTATCGGGTGGACAGCAGGTTTTACGCTGACCGAGAAAAAATTTACTCTGTTGGTGTAAAACTTCCTCCCACGGCTCGTATGAGTAAGGACCGTCGGAGGTAAGCCATCCAACTGCCCGTCCGTAAAGTGGACAGTCGGATGGATTGTTGTTTTAACTGTCTTCTGGCAATGAGGGACGGTTAAAAAAATAAAATAAAAATTACAACCCCCCCACACCATGGTGCGGGGGTCATAATTGTTCATTTTTCAAAAACAAACTCCAGCTTTAGGAGTTTGCTTTTGAAAAATAAAACACTTTGGAAAGTTTTGATGGGCGGCTGTCATGTTTGATGGAGCCAATGTTTAGAGATGTCCGCTAGGACGACGGACATCTCTAAATTTTGCAGGTAGAGTAAAGAAAGGCAGGGTGGCTGATGTAAAGTCCTCCACCACCCTGTTTGCCTATACTCCATTCACCAACCATAAATCAGGCCCTTTGTCTAGCATGGCACAGTGGTCGAAAAACGATGATATGGAATGCTACCATGAATGATTGCCAGTGGTGAGACTATTTTCAAGCATTTGTCCAATCACCTTTTGGGTGTTTGATTGCCAGTAGTATGCCTGGAAACGGAGACTGGCACAGCTTTCCATGCCAACTGCTGCCAATGTTTGTGAATTTAAAAAAGTAGTATATTTGTATGCGTTCGAGGAATACACATATGAGTGCAGAATTACTACTTTTTAAGTAAATGGATATAGCAGAGTAAATTAAGCACCAGCTGCAGAGGCAGCAGTTAGAATGTATCAACCACTCTTCTCGCAGGTCCAGCCGGCTATCACTCCTTTTTTGGAAGTACAAAATAGATTTTCTACATTAAGTGGATTAGAAGACTGTGACTGACTATTGCCTATTGAAACACAGGAGCCAGGGGGTGGACACAGTTTAGTGCCCATAGTTGATGCCGTGGGGAGGCCAAGTGTAGTGATCCCTCGTAATTTTATTTCTTGGAATATCGCCGGGCTGGCAACTAAACTTCGAGACCCTTCTTTAGTCAATTTTTTAAAAGAGTTTAAGATAATCAGTCTCCAAGAAACTTGGCTGGTTGAAAGTAACTTGTTTTTAGAAGGATACAAGGCCTATTTTGTCCCTGCTACCCCGTCTTCTAGCGGGAGAGCTAAAGGGGGCTTAGTCACATATGTGTCTGTGGCCTTAGACAGCCAGATTCAGGTTGTTCCTATTTGGTGTGGAGGGATATTGGCGTTATTTTTTAACACTAGAGGCATTAGATGGGGACTGGTTAATTTTTAGAACGCAGTATCTAGTCCTGCCCGTGATTGTAATATAGCTGCCTTATGCTCTTTTTTTAGACGTCCCAATAGATTCCCAGTTTCTGATTTTTTTGGTTTCTGGGGATTTTAATGTTCACCCATGTGGTAATCCTGCATTGTCTTGTTTATCCGAACTGGGATGCCCACGAAGGAGTGGATTCCATTTTGATCACCACACACAAGGGGAATCGATTAATAACATGATCCAGGAGTTCAATATGGTGTGTCTGATGGCTCTTGTGGCCCCAAACATCAAATTTTTAACTCCAACTTATAAAGGGGCCAGGACAGGATCTTTTATTGACTATATATTAATTTCCTCCCCTTTGCAGATGTGGATCACAGGTTTCTCTATTGATGAGAGCATATTCAGTGATCATAATCCGCTTTGTGCTCATATAGCTGGACCACTTATTAGTCACATTGAAGGAGCAGCTAAGAGGGGCGTTACGACTCTGACTGACAATAAACGCAGATTGAAATGGACACAGATTGACCCCAAGTTGTTTTATGATAAGGTTAATAGGTTATGTGCCCCAGAACTCTTAACATGTCAAAATTCCTGTTCGCCCCCAGATTATTTGCTGGCAGCTTTTGTGACCTTAGCTGGGAAGGTGGGAGATCTTTTAAGCGTTCCGACCGCAAGGGCTAGAAATCTTGGGCCTAAATGGTTCGACTCTGATTGTACCCGAGCAGCTGGCAAGTTGAAGGCAGCTCTTTCATCCACACCCAGAATACAATTAGTGGTCAGCAACTACCGCAGAGAATATAAGGCCGCTCTAGCAGGGCGCAAGACAAAATTAAAAGATGAAGCCTGGCGGGACCTTATTGAGGTAAGTGTATTGAAAAATAGTTCCAAATTTTGGCAAGTGGTGAACCGCCCAGCCTTTGGTATGGATAGGGATCCCGTTTTAGGAGCCTTTATTACAGAAGAGGACTGGGTGTCCCATTTTAAAACTGTTTTCGATTGTCCCCGTGATTGTTGTGGCCCAGTGATAATAGACTTAAATGCTCCAGCTCTATCTTTCAGTATCGTTGAGGTTATTGCAGGGATTGAAGGGCTTTCTGCTAAAAGGCCCCAGGACCAGATGGGATTCCCCCAGACTTATTTAAATCTGACCCTTCTTTTTGGGCACCCATCTTGGTTAATGTTTTTAACGCTGCAGCAAAAATTGGATGCCCCTCTTCCTGGGCTATTTCTACTATTGTTCCTGTTTTTAAAAAGGGCGACCGGGGTAGCCCTCATTGTTATAGACCCATCTCCCTCTTAGATTCTACAGTTAAGGTGGTGGGTCGGATATTATTACAGCGGCTGCAAACTTGGGCAGAGGAAACCGAAATACTGTCAGATGTTCAATATGGTTTTCGCCGGTCGTTCCACAATTGCCCAGTGTTTAAATATTCTCATGATTTTCAGTAAATATACTATTGCACGCTCGGGGTCCATATTTTGTGCCTTTATGGATCTGTCATCAGCTTTTGATCGTGTTAACAGAACCAAACTGTGGCAGATCCTGAGGCTAACAGGTGTGGATCCCAGTCTAGTGAACTTCCTGGTGGATCTTCATAATTCTACCCAGGCGAATGTTAGGTTCGCTCAGGATTTGCGTGTTACTGAGAATTTTGATATCAAAAGGGCGTCCGTCAAGGTTGCATTTTAGCCCCTTTCCTGTTTAATTACTATCTCAACGACTTGGAACAAGAATTATTGGAAACTGGGGTTGATTACCCGTATGTTGGACGTCGTGGCATCCCGATACTGCTTTATGCAGATGATGCCGTTCTTTTATCTAGAACAGAGGTTGGTTTACAATCTCTTTTAAAGGCTTTTGCGGGGTACATGGGTAAACGGGACTTGTCAATTAACAATTCTAAGTCTTATGTACTTAGAATAGGCAAACAAACTGTGAAGCCTTTTAAATTCGCAATTGACTCAATTGTGGTCCCCTCCACGAATGTTTTCTCATATTTGGGGGTTCTTATTGACAAGAAATTAAAATGGGGACCCCAAATAGAGAAGAAGAAGGGGGAAGTGGTTCGGGCAAATGCGGCTATTTTTAAATTTGCTTCGAGAATAGGGAAGAAACCGACTGGGGCCATGTTACAAGTTTATAAGGCTAAAAGTCTTTCCATTGCCACATATGGAAGTGAGATATGGGGATATACAGCTGCAGATTCTCTGCAAGTGGTGGAAAATAATTTTTTAAAACTCCTCCTGTGTGTCCCTCGGGGGACCCCTAATTTAGCAGTGCATGAGGAATTGGGGGTTTCCTATATTAGTGACATCCTTGCATTACGTCCACTGATTTTTTGGCTGAAATGTTGGTTAAATATAGATCTGTCTTTTAACCATTTATTATTAAGAGAGTGCATGTTGCTAGAACAAGCCTCATGTATCCCTTGGCTAAATTATATTCAAAAGAGTTTTAAAGGGATAGGGCGTGGCGAGCTGTATAGCAAGCCAGAATGCATAGTTAAGCAGGATGTCGTAACAAACAGAATAGCTTTTATGAGTTTGTGGAGGATGGAAAGAGAAGCGAAGGAGCTGCTGAAACCCAGTGTACGCAATTTTTTATTAACGAAAACCACTTTGTCAATTGAACCCTACCTTATGGGGTGTTTGTCCTCTCATGAGAAATATCTTTTAACAAGGTTCAGGATGAATTTATACCATCACCTGTTGGTTAGACCAAAAGATTATAAGAGGGCAAGTGTGACGCCATCCTGCGGCTGCGACGGTGAGTCTCCGCAGGATTTGTTGCACTTCATGTTTGCTTGTGGATTTTATGAAGACCCTCGTAGGATTTTTTTGGTCCCTTATTTAAAACGACTGAATTTTAGACAGGTTCGTCCTGCACTTTTGCATCTACAGATGCTGCCTACGGAGTCATTGTCTTTTATACTTGGCTATCTAAAAGCTTGTGTTAAATCGCGATCCTTCATGGATGTTTAACTTGTTATTTTAATAATGTATTTTTATTGTCAGAATGTTATATACCTATGTATGCACTCAAAACAACGTGCATAATTTATACATATGCTCCTGGGGGTTGCAGTTTTAATATTCTTGTGGACTGTACATATGTATTTATTGCACATTGTATTTTATATTTCGATTTGCACTTGGGGAGTATGATTCTAATTTGACTGTCTATCAGTTTAAGGAGATTTGATTTTTTGTTGTTGTTTTTTTTGTTTTTTTTGTTTCTTATATTTCAATGTTTTTGTGCAACTTTTATGGTTTTGAAGCTAAAACCGAATAAAGTTTATTATTGATTGATTGATTGATTGATATAGCAGAGTAAATTAAGCAGTACCTTTATTTTCCACCGAAGTTCACAGTAATAAATAGGAAGCCAAGCCTCCATGATCTCTCTGTTTGGGAGATCATGGAGGCTTGGCGAGATATGGTCCTGTAAGAGTCTGTACAGCATGTCCGGGTGACTGATGGATGTGGTGGGATACTACAAGCTTAGAATGCTCAATGAGACTTGTTTTGAGTTTATGAAGACCCTCACTTCTAACTTCCACAGTGGCATTTACATCACACATTTCATTGCACTTTGATTTGATGGGCTGATGGTGCAAAATGTTTTCCATGAGAGCAGACGGGGTCAACCTGAAAGCTAATGAGAATAACTCCTACAAAAGCCTCAGCACTGCTTTGCAATCTTCCTGCTTCTCAATAGTTGGATTTGAAGACATTTGGGCTCCTTTTACTGAGCCATAATTGTTTCTCCTTCAAGGATGCCAGAGAGCACCTCAGTCCTCTTTCCTTTCTGGTATAATGCCACAATGGGTGCAACCAGACCTAGACAACAGTGATGTGGCTTGAACCAAACAGTGATTCCAGGGGGCTCCAGAGTCAGTCAGTGAATTTCTTTAAGACATTGTATGTGTCTATCCTTTTGTCTGTCCACTTGTCCTATTACTCCCTCAGCTTGGTGGGCTTCATGAGCAATACTACATTAGGGTTTCCTTCTGATATTACAATTCTTTAATTAGGTTCAACTGGCCACCTGTTTTTGCGATGGGTTAATATGGGCACATTGTCCTCGGTATCGTGGGTTTCCATCACACCCTTCCTTCACTATGGTGAGGTACACTCAATCATCACACAATCAATTCTTTATTTTAGACATGCAGCGTATACACAAAAGCAATCCTTTTTTTCACTTAAGCATGTTTTTAGGACTTTGCTCAGGACATGAGTGGAGGCTTGACCATAAAATGGCCGCCTGTTTTTTAAAATTTTTTATTCATCAGGGCAGCTTAATCCAACAATGACTGTTAGCCATTCTGATATTTCGCAAGATCCCAATTATTGCTCTGTCGCACCTTCCGTGTTATTGTGGCTCCTGGTGGTCCCATCTTCTGCTCTGCCTAGTCCTCCTAGTCGCCACTTCACTGTGACTCAGCAGCCACTTGTTACCCTGGCTCGTGGCGGCCTTGGCTTCTGCTCTGCACTTCATGTGTGCTTTTCCCTGTGGCACCGACCAGTCTTGCCTTTCCCAGCCAGCATCTACCAGCCCCTGTGACATGCTTTCCATGCTACTCATTTCTTTTCAATGTTGAGTTCCCTCCCACTCCTGGGACTTGAATTTTAGGCCTTCCTTTCTTTTCAGTGCTAAGTGCCCCCACAGGCCCTCTGCTGAGCTTGCTGGGCTATTTATTTGTTATGCAGAGCAGCCACCCTGCACTCTAATGCTTATCAAAAGGTTACGCAGTGCCAATGCCTGACCTTTTGAGGTCTTGACAATGCAGTGCCTCCCTGCTAACATCATCATTATTACCACCACCGTTACCACCACAGCTGCTATCACGAGCACCACCCTTACCAGTAATACAATCATTACCATCACCACTACTAAGGCTACGCTTATGAGTACCATGGTCAGTTCTGGTGTGTCCCGTAGCTGATGTCACTGCACACATTGTAAATAGGAGTTTGGCAACCAGCATTTCACCCACACGGTTGTTGGTAAGGTTCGGCAGGCCAGATGTGCTGAAATCTACGGAGGTTAAATGACCAGAAAATACCAGGACAAGAGGATTTTGGTGCAGAAAGCATAACTCTGAAAAAGTGCTGTTATTGCATCGGATAAACTTGGACCCCAATGGAGTCAGCTTTTATCTGGTGCAATAAATATCTCACCTTCCTCTGAAGCACTCTTAATCAAGACCTAAAACTTCAAAATTCTTGTGCGTTTGTATGGGAGAGCATTGTGCATTAGTCGTTTTTTTTTTAATGTGTGAAAGAGATAGGATGATTTGGGACAGACATCAGTAAAGACATTGGGAGCTATTCACAAAGGTAAACTTACACATGAGTAAATTCTGCACGTGTACACTTTGTACTAAATTTACTACTTATGGCTATTCACCATTTATGAGTGTAAATTTACTACAAAGTGCAGGCTTACATGTCTCTCCCCCCTGAAACTCTGGGCGGAGCCTAAGTTACAAGTGTAAAGTTATTACTTGTAACTTTTCACATGTTGGCAGAGATCTCCACCACTAGGGCAGTAAAAAGTTCAAAAGTGTATTAAAGTTTGCAAAAAATAGTTTTAACACAAATATTAATGTAAATTAATTTTATGTATTTAATTTAAATGTAGAAACATTTCTACAGCACTATTGACTTAATTTTGAATGAAATATTTAACTAATTTAAATCAATTACATTTAATTGAAATATTTTTAACGTTTTTTTAAAAACTAGAATACAAATATTTACATTTATTTATAATGTATTAAAACTTAATAATTATGTATACAATTAATTAAAATTATTTAATAATTTGTAAAAATAATTAGTTGCACATAGTTTTTAAATTAAAAATGTTATTATAATAATTTACAATAAACGCATACACACCTATATATCTCTCTATATTATCTACTGGCGGTCGCCAGTAGATAGTTATAGTTAGGACCTATTTTCCATAGGAAATCCGCGACATTCTATTTGAAATAACTCTCTTGCCGGTTGACGAATCTTCGCGAAATTTTCAAACTTTATGGCCCGCTCCGGTCCGCTCCTACCATGAAAGTTTCGGGGTGATTCGTCAAGCGGGGCCGAGAAAAAGGGGATCCCAAAACGTGTTTTCCCCATTCATTTTCCCATAGGAAACTTTAGACACGGCTACAGCCCGAACTGCTGAACGGAATTACACCAAATTTGGCAAAGAGGTAGTTCTTGGTTCAGAAAGAACCCTTTTTGTTAAATGGTGTAATTCCGTTCAGTAGTTCCAGAGAAAATCAAAAGGAAAATCACATATATATCTATGGCCGCGTCGGATTCGCGCACCCTCCCGATCACGAGCTGCATGCTAATTGGCTGTCAACACTCCAAATCAGGAAGTGTTGGCAGCCATTTTATCCCTCGGTAGAACCGAGGGACAGAAACAAGTGCGCAAAGCGCAAAGGGAGCAGGGTAGAAACACCCTGACCCCTAAGTCTGCTCAAGGGGTCCCACAAGGACCCCTGGGCAGAAAAGCATTTTTTTTTTTAAATCGGCAGGATGCGCTCAGGGTGCGCGGATCCTGCCGTTTAGAAAAAAAAACCAGAAGAAACAAGTGCGCAAAACGCACAAAGGGGCAGGGTAGAAACACCCTGACCCTCTAGGTCTGCTCAGGGGGTCCCACAAGGACCCCCTGGGCAGAAAAAGCATTAAAAAAAAAAAATCGGCGGGATGCGCTCAGGGTGCGCGGATCCCGCCGAGGAAAAACGAAGCGCGGTCTCCCGCGCTCGTTGTTAATTGGCCCCGGGTGGGCCAAGTCCCGGGGCATGCAGGCTTTCTTTTTAATATGTGGGGGCCTCTAAGGCTCTCAAGCCCCGGGGACCGTCACCCCCGGGGCTTAAAAAATAATGGTGCGGGAGTGCTCTTTGCCCTCCCGCTGCCCCGGGGACCGCCACCTCCCCGGGGCTTTTTCTTTTAAATTTTTTGACCTGTGTGTGGGGGCCAACTAGCCCAACAGGTACGTCCAGAAGGCGCCACAGAGCTGTGTTGCAGAGAGGTGTAAATAGGGGTGTGGTCTCTGTACACGTCTCTGCAACGCAGCCCCTTGGCGCATACTGGAGGTTCCTGGTGGGCTAGTTGGCCCCCAGGGACCCTCATGATTCAAGTGGACTTAATCCCCCAACTTAAAACGCGCCACGGGGCGCGTTTGCACAGATGTCACCTCAGGCCCCGCCCCCTCCCTTCACCATTGTGCAAATATTCCTCTAAAATCAGCCGAACTACGAATCCCGATTTACTCACCTGTTATCAGGAGAGAACCCAGTGCTGCATCTTTTAGCCCAGCACTGATCTTGAAAAGTAATTTTAACCGTACTTACCAGTAACTTGAATTTCCTTCCATAGGATATCATTGCCTGCTTTTTGCTGAAAAAGTTTCTAAGTGTCGATTTTTGAAACATACAAATATTCCTCTAAAATCAGCCGAACTACGAATTCCGATTTACTCACCTGTTATCAGGAGAGACCTCAGTGCTGCATCTTTAAGCCCAGTACTGATCCTGAAAAGTAATTTTAACCGTACTTACCAGTAACTTGAATTTCCTTCCATAGGATATCATTGACTGGTTTCACTTGGAAATTCTTCTAAGTGTCGATTTTTGAAACTTTATAATATTCCTCTAAAATCAGCCGAAATACGAATTCCGATTTACTCACCTGTTATCAGGAGAGAACCCAGTGCTGCATCTTTTAGCCCAGCACTGATCCTGAAAAGTAATTTTAACCGTACTTACCAGTAACTTGAATTTCCTTCCATAGGATATCATTGCCTGCTTTTTGCTGAAAAAGTTTCTAAGTGTCGATTTTTGAAACATACAAATATTCCTCTAAAATCAGCCGAACTACGAATTCCGATTTACTCACCTGTTATCAGGAGAGACCTCAGTGCTGCATCTTTAAGCCCAGTACTGATCCTGAAAAGTAATTTTAACCGTACTTACCAGTAACTTGAATTTCCTTCCATAGGATATCATTGACTGGTTTCACTTGGAAATTCTTCTAAGTGTCGATTTTTGAAACTTTATAATATTCCTCTAAAATCAGCCGAAATACGAATTCCGATTTACTCACCTGTTATCAGGAGAGAACCCAGTGCTGCATCTTTTAGCCCAGCACTGATCCTGAAAAGTAATTTTAACCGTACTTACCAGTAACTTGAATTTCCTTCCATAGGATATCATTGCCTGCTTTTTGCTGAAAAAGTTTCTAAGTGTCGATTTTTGAAACATACAAATATTCCTCTAAAATCAGCCGAACTACGAATTCCGATTTACTCACCTGTTATCAGGAGAGACCTCAGTGCTGCATCTTTCAGCCCAGTACTGATCCTGAAAAGTAATTTTAACCGTACTTACCAGTAACTTGAATTTCCTTCCATAGGATATCATTGACTGGTTTCACTTGGAAATTCTTCTAAGTGTCGATTTTTGAAACTTTATAATATTCCTCTAAAATCAGCCGAAATACGAATTCCGATTTACTCACCTGTTATCAGGAGAGACCTCAGTGCTGCATCTTTCAGCCCAGTACTGGTCCTGAAAAGTAATTATAACCGTACTTACCAGTAACTTGAATTTCCTTCCATAGGCTAACATTGACTGGTTTCACTTGGAAATTCTTCTAAGTGTGCAGTTTTGGAACTTTATAATATTCCTCTAAAATCAGCCGAAATACGGATTCCGATTTACTCACCTGTTATCAGGAGAGAACCCAGTGCTGCATCTTTTAGCCCAGCACTGACCCTGAAAAGTAATTCTAACCGTACTTACCAGTAACTTATATTTCCTTCCATAGGAATCCATTGTCTGGTTTTCAGCAGAAAAGTTTCAAAGTGTCGATTTTCACAAATTACAAATATTCCTTAAAAATCGCCTGTATGACTTAAACGCATTCTTTCAACTGTTTACAGGAGATGCACCAGTGCTGGATCCAGGATCCAACACTGAGTAAGAAAAGTAACGATAACACTACTTACCTGCTAAGTGAATTTCCTCCCATAGGATAACATTGGTGATTCTATGTGAAAAAGTTTGTCAACTTTTAAAATACAATAATATTCCTTAAAAATCACTACTGTAACCAAAACGCTTTTACTCAACTGTTTACAGGACATGTCCCAGGACTGAATCTAGGATCCAGTCCTGTGGTTAGAAAAGTAATCCATAAAGTAACTAATTGCATTTAACTAGAAATTCACATTCAGCTCAATGTTGCATTGTGTTTGAAATTGTGTTGCCCATTGCAACAACTGTAACTACTGTACTTAAAACTCTATTGCCTATTTGCAAACTATTTAAACTAAAGTAATTCATTCTGAGAAAGTATATTTTGTAATGTAATGTATAATGTAATTACAATGTAGTTTAATAAATAAAATATCTAAAAATAAATAGTTTTAAAAATGTAGTAAATCAGTATCAAAAAATAAATATAACAATTAATACATTTAAAAATTGTCATTTACAAAACCTTTGAAATTCACTGAAAAAACCATAGGTTTTAGGGGCGTTATAGTTAGAAATTAGCATTTAAAAAACCTTTGAAATTCACTGAAAAAACCATAGGTTTCAGGCACGTTATAGTTAGAAATTAGCATTTAAAAAACCAGTGAAATTCACAGAAATAACCATAGGTTTCACACACGTTATAGTTAGAAATTAGCATTTAAAAACCTTTGAAATTCACTGAAAAAACCATAGGTTTTAGGGACAGTTATAGTTAGTTGGACATTTCACTCGTACAAAACCCGTGCAATTCCCCGTTATAGTTAGTTCAGCTAACTATAACTCGCGCCCCGCAATGCACTGCTGATGACGTCACATATTACATCACTCATGACATGGTCAGTGACATCACTGATGACATCACTGATGACATCTCAAATGACATCACTGATGACATTACTGATGACATCATCCACGTGATAATCTGATGCACCTCCTCACACCCTAATATAACCTTTGATACACCCACTCTAAATTACAGACTGCCATTCGCAAAACCATAGACACTCCAACACCAATAACTACATACCCACTCACTCATTCTTAGGTCTACACACACACATCCACTCACTCACCCGTACAGTCACTCATACTTATGGTCACTCAGTACAGGACTATCATATGCACTCTTACTCCTATATAGACACTCAAACACCGCCACTCATCCATAGAGGTACTCACACACCTAGTCAGTCATGCAAATAATTAAACACACTGCCATTTACTCACCTATACAGTTATACACACACCAGGTCACTTAATCATACAAATACTAGCACATTGTTACGCTCTTATACAATCACTGATACAAGCACACACTCATCCATACAGCCACTATCACAATCACTCACTCTCGCTAATAGCTATTTATATACTCCAACACACATATATACTGCCTTTCACATATGTAGTTACTCACACATGTACCACTGGGACATACATTCACTCACTAACACACTCTTACACACACTTACCCACCCATACAGTCTATCACAGATGCACTCTTGAAACCATCCACCCAGTGAATCACCCACTCACACATCTATGCACAGAGTCGCACACACCCCTCCCACACAAACACTCAGGCACCCATACAGATACTCAGACAACCATTCATTAACTCATATACACACTCATGTAGCTATTCACAAACACATGCAGCCACTTACACAGCAACAGACAGACGGATACAGACATTCACCCAGTTTAGTCACTAACCCATGCATTCAGTAAGATACGTTAAATCACTCACTTATAGAGTCAGTCACGCACCTACTAAATCATCCATACAGACACTTATACACCCACTCATTCTTCAATACGTCTTTTCCGATATATATTAAAAATATTTAAACTTTACAGAAACACACAGTCACTGCATGATGTCAACAGTGATGTCATTTGAGATGTCATCAGTGATGTCATCAGTGATGTCACTGACCATGTCATGAGTGATGTAATATGTGACGTCATCAGCAGTGCATTGTGGGGCGCGAGTTATAGTTAGCTGAACTAACTATAACGGGGAATTTCACGGGTTTTGTACGAGTGAAATGTCCAACTAACTATAACTGTCCCTAAAACCTATGGTTTTTTCAGTGAATTTCAAAGGTTTTTTAAATGCTAATTTCTAACTATAACGTGTGTGAAACCTATGGTTTTTTCTGTGAATATATATATATATATATATATATATATATATATATATATATATAAAATTAAATGTATGTATGTATATTCTTAAGAAGTCTAAATAGATTAATATATTTTAACATTATTTCCTGTGTGGTGTTCTTTTTTAAGGCCATGCCTACTTTATTTACCATGGGAGGATGTTGCATTGGCAGTGGTTGGCCCTGCGCATGCTAGCCTTACTCCTGATCTGAGCTGGAGTACATTTCAAACAGCTGCGGGTTCTATTTGGCTGCCATAACTATAGAAGTGAAGTTTGTGAAAAGGAATGGGCTTACTCTTTGTGGATGAGTGCATGTCTCTCCCTGAACCTTTCCCTGGCCCACTCAATACCCCTTGCTCCTCCCGAAAACCCTCCCACTTAGTCGTGAATATTTCCTTTATTCCATCCCCACTCCCTCCCACAGTCACTACAAAAGTATATACCTTTGTGTGCAGAGATCTCTGCCTGCAGTAGGAACGGAGATCTCCGCATATAAAAGTTAGGAAAGATAAGACCTCTGCATGAAGGTTTGTGAATAGCATTTTCTGGTATGTGAGTAGTCAAGGGTAGTAAGTGCTGTATAAATTTGTGTAGTTTTGTGAATAGCTCTGCAGTGAGTCTGACTCTACATGTAACACTCTAGAAAAATACCATTACTAATTTAATTCTACATGTACATCTGTAGTTCATGATTGAAATCTTCATCTCAGGATGTCAGTGCGCAGTTTCTCAAATGTTTAAATAGTAATCGGGAATGCCTTCGGAGGTAATGGAGAAGAAGGGGACAGTTTGGTAGCCTGGTGAGACAATATTTTCATAGTTTGGGTACACCGCTCTCCAACTCTTCTTCTACCACCTGTGTCTAGGTTTCAAGGTCAGAAGCTCTTCCTGTTGGTTTACAGCCTTTATCCCTCTGCAGCCCTCTACCCCCTTTCACTGTCTAGCAATGAACTACCACTTCAGCATAGCTGTGTTCCCTAGCATAGCATTACCACATCCACCACAGTACTGCCACTCCTACTGCGTCCATACCATGCTCCACCACTGCATTATCACTCCCACACCACTGTACTTTCTTCCGCCCGCGCCCACTACCACTCGTAGTGCTGCCTCCTGTGTCATACTAACTCCCAACACTAACAGTCTTTCTCCTGCTCTGATCTACCACCAAACATTTGTATTATGACACCAGCACTGCCCACTCCAACAAAGTCTTAACACCAGACACCACCCTGCTGCCAAGCTTGACTACGTCTCTACCGACACACATCACTGTACTGCAGTGATACTCAAAGTACGGCACGGGGGCCACTTGCGGCCCTCTTGACCTGTGCATGCGGCCCCCCTGGTGAACAGCAGCACGAGCTGCTGTTTAGTTTCTGAACACTAATATTCAGAAAAAATGTTTAAATACACAGCAAGCATTTATTAACCTGCAAATAAATGCTTGCCCGTTTATTTAACATTTTTTTAGACCTCTTTACACAATCCCTGACCCACCGAGACCACCCTACCCCAACCCTGCTGGCATCAGTGCGGCCCTCGGTCACACCACAGCCTGCACTTTGTGGCCCCAGGGCAAATGTTTGTGAGTACCCATGCTGTACTGCCTCCTCATGCAACTACTCTACCTCCATACCATTGCAATAGTGTTGACACAGAACCTCGCTGCAACTCTCTCCCACCGCAGTATACCAACCCCACTCTCCCCTTCCACAGCATTGCCACTTGCACAGCACCACACTAAGGGCCTTATTATGAGTTTGCCTGTCCTCCTGCAGCACCACCACTGCTGCGCTGGCAGGAGGACCGCCAAGCCCGTGGTGCGCTCGCCCGTTGAATTCTGAGTTGAATCCAGGGCGGGCGGTGCTGCGGCGGTCTTATGGCAGTGGCTGTGTTAGGCTCATAGGAGAGCCTTAACAGCAGACCGCCGCCATGACAGCGCCTGCACGATGTGGAATGCACCATGTCGTGCATGCCACACAGTATGCAAGGGTGCAATTTCAGGGGGCACAGCATGTGCCCCCGCGTGCACCCCCAGGCCCAGAAGCGGCAGGGGGCCCTGGTAGGGCCCGCTTAGATGCATCTCCGCCACCTTTTTCATAGTGGGCTCACCGCCATGAAATGGGCGGTGGAAATGAAACTCGGAATATGCTCTGCAGTGCCGCAGCAGCACCGCCAGCATATTCCTGCCCCTTTCCACTGCGCCACTGCCACTGGATCCTGGTGGGCACGGCGGTCCTGTGGTGATCAGACCGCCACACTCTAAATATGGCGGGCAGACCCGCAATAGTGGCGGTGGTCGGACCGCCACCGCAAGTGCAGCAGTCCTAGGACCGCCGTGCTCTTAATAAAACCCTAAGACCTCACAACAATCATTCTACCGTGCCACAAATATTCTTAAAGCACATTTTCATGCCCAGAGCACACACAAGCTGTTCATTATATAAAAAAAAGACAGTGTTTGTTTAGGTTGCTTCTGTGGATTACCTTTTTATTTTATGAACTAGATCTGTCATGCTTGTCAGAAGTACACCAGTTCATACTCTTTATGTGATAGACAGCCCATTGTACCTGGCGCCCAAATCCCATCAGGGAATCAGTGGTAGCTCGATGAGACGAAAAAAGGGCAAATGTTTCAGCGCCAATCAGTATAATGCTGTAATAATGGAAATTCACTTCTGATGGCACTGACAAGCCCATTTTTATCCCAAGTATGATTAAAGATTTATGGCCTCATTACAACTTCCTGGATTTATGCGTGGGACACTCAAGGCCGGAGTCCGGCTGGTATCCTTGCATCCAGATCCGGAGATTACAAGTTATTTTCCCCATGATGCGAAACAACACTAGGGTCCAGGAAGAGCAGGTCTTAAACCACATATTCTCCACCATCCAGGGAAATACCTTGCCCAAATTCTCATCCATTTACCTGAGTTTATGGACCCTATAGATCTGGCCAGGTACACCAGGAAAGATTAAACGGCCTGGGAAGCTAGCCCCCTGCGGATACTGCTCCAAGCCATTTGTAAAGATGGCCTTAGTTAGGGTCACTCTAATTATGCAGCATGGGAAGACAAAATTATGTCAGAAGGGTAACTAAATTATGCGGCACAAAAAAGCAATTTATGCGCCTTAATGCTGCACAGGATGTGATATTATTACTTGATTATTTTGACATTTTTATACATGTTAAACCTGCCGGGGCAAAATTTTCACCTCACTAGAACCAGCTTAACACACAAATACAGCAACAAGCAACTGACTGGTGACCAATCAACCTTTCCAAAGAGCCTTCCATGGTGTGGCAACACGTCGCTGCATTTTTAGTAATACTTTATTATCCGTTTGATTAATTAAAATCATTACAGTAAAACATATACATTTATTCACCCATCCTCCCCACACGAAAAAAAACCTGCCATGTCCCCTGCCACGTATGAGCTCTTTGGTTGGAGTAAAATACACTTGCAGATGGGCGGAGCTACTAATTAGAGATACCCGACCATTTGTTGGTGTGGACATGTGCACCTGTACAGTTAATTGTATGATCTAAAATAGGGCATGACACGTCCCTAAAAATAAAATAAGAATTTAAAAATTCTCTATTACTCACGACTTAATGCCAAGTTAGGCCATTACTGTACGCCCCTAAATGCGGTATGTCTTATCCTTAGACTTATGAATCAGTAAAGGTTTTAAAAGTCTAAAATTGTTTAGTCGGATAGTCACATGAAGCCCTTACTATGCACTTCTTCTGGCGTGGAGAAATTGTGCTATACCATGACCGAGTGGGGATAAAGTGCGGGATGCAATTTAAAGTGCAATGTGCTAGCCTGTCGGGGCTGGTGTAAGTCTGTGGCAATTTGGTGGGTGCAAATCTGATTAAATTCGTAGAATTCCCCAGTCTGGCTAAATTGCATGCTTTTAGTTATATGACCTGAAGTGGGGCTGTCACATCCTTGGAGAAATAACTAAAATTTTAAAAATCCACTGTTATTGACTGCTGAGTGACCAGTTGTGCCCTTGCTGTATGCCCCTGATTGATACATGTCTCATCCTAAAGCTGGTTAATAAATTAAAATAAAAAAATTTAACAATCCAGAAATATTTAAGCTGCTTGTCAAGTGATGCCCTTGCTGTAAACACCTTCGGAGCATGATGGAGACTTGCTCTGCTACAGCATAGAAGGGATAAAGTGCGGCATGCAGATTTAGAGTGCAATGTGCTAGGCTATCAAGGACTGGAGTCAATCTGTTGTAACTCGGAGAGTGCAAATCTAATTGTATTTGTGAACTTCCGCAGTCTAGCTAGGTTGCGTGCCGTTTTTTCAGTAAAGCACATGGGGGCATATTAGCAAGGGCAATATCGCCGCTTTAGCGGCACTTTTTGCCGCTAAAGCGGCGATATTATTATCGCCCTATCAGCAAGCTGTCGCTAACAGTTGTTAGCGACAGCTTTCCCGCGAAAGCGAGCGTGTTGGGTGCCACTTTGCATGTCAGCGATATTTATCGCTAATGACATGCAAAGTAGGCGTTCCCAACCTGGCAGCGACTGGAAGCAGTCGCTAACATCGCTATCGCCTATTAGGGAGGCCAGCGAGGCGATAAAGAAACCAGTGCTAAACACGATTAGCACTTGTTTTTTTACACCTGGTCCAAACCTGACTTAACCATGTAATCCAATGGGAGGTGGATTACATGGCTAAATCCCCCTTGCCCTATCAGCAAGCTATCGCCGGTCACAGTGCGATTATCGCTGGATTTCCAGCGATAATCGCACTGTTTTCCAGCGACAGCAGGGGTTTCTATCGCATTGGAGATAAGCGTTGCTGATAGCACGCTATCTCCGCGATAGAAACCGGCGATAGCCGGCGATAATTATCCTAGCGCTAAGTGCGCTTAGCGATAATTATCGCCGGTTATTGCTAATAGGCCCCATAGTGCCATTATTGGCAACACACCCCACCCACACAAACACATAGCATGCATGCTAAATAAATAAATACACAACACAACTTTTGTTTGGGAAAATATTGCTGCAGGTTTATTCCATACAAAAGTATGCAATATGGTGGGTTATCTTACGGGCGATCCAAGGGCAGGCAGCTGTAACCAACCTATGCTGCCCCACCCGCCTGATGAGCCAAGCACTGTGGAGAACCCAATCAGTGCTACACCTTATGGGGTGATCCTCTTTGCCGGATCACGTGACACATTGGTCCCTTATTACTCACGCCCCTTTCAGACGGCGTGTCCGGCGCAACAAAGGACGCCAGGATGGCGGGGGAAGACGTATATACCTTCCCCCACTCCTCGGCGCGCCGGAAGTGACGCGCCTAGCGCGCCACAGGCAAGGAGGGGGGACTCCTCCCTGAGTCCCAGCATTAGAGGGGGGTGGGTTGGTGCCCAAATGGCAGTAGAGGGCCGCCCGCTTAGGGTGGCCCCCTGCGTGGGCCGCGGGCAGCCGCAAATCCGAGGCCTCGCTGCAGGTCCTCACGCCCTTTGCCCTAAAGATGGGGCGGAACAGGCGGCGTCGATCATCAGTCAATTTGGGGCAACAGTACAATAGATGCTGCCAGGATTCTTTGCGGTATGTGCATAACCTGCACAAAACCGCCTCCCCCTGGCGGGCCCAAACCAGGTTAAAATCTGAGATTGGTAAAACGAGTCTCCTATAAAGTATTTTCCTGCAGGTCTGTACAGTCAGAGAGTCATGTAGGTAAGGTTGAGCTTTACCCAGAATATATGATGCATCCAGTGGCGCTGTAATAGAACTGGGGCAAAAGTTTGCGGAGTCTTTTTCAAAAGAAGTTGCTAGTACCTGCCTGTTCACCACTTTTTTCCAGACAGGTAAAGGAATGCCCAGGGAGTACAGGCTTTCTTCCTTGATCTTCAGGCTGTCGAGTGCCTGCCCAAGCCCGGTTTGCCAGACGGAGCCCTCCTCAAAGATGTTCCTCAGTAGATATATTTTTTTTAGTAGCTTTTGATCTTTTTGTGTTAAAAACATTTTTTTTTTTTTGTTGTTAAAATCTGCAAATTATACAGCAGATGATGGATTATGTGGCAAATCCATAATCATGGGGGAAACGACATGGTTGCACAATTGCATAATTTCAGTGGTCCTGGCTTTGGTGTTCAAAGTACAGTGAAGATATGGATACCAGAGAACCGCATGACACCCTGTTTACACTTTCGTCTTTTTTTTATATTTAAATCTGGTACTAATTATTGCTGTCGAAGTGAATTAGGTCGGGAAGTCATGGAATCAATTGATTTGGTAAATGAAAAAAAAATAGCTCAGAACATAGTGCCACAGTGACATGGAGTCCTCCTTATCCATCGGTAACAACACTGCTGCTACACTCTGATAAGCTGTCAAGTTTCCATTTGTGAGGTCCTGAGTGCACTTGTCAGTGGTGAGAGCTGTAGTTTGTGCAGTTTACCATAACCGGGAAATTTTGGTTTTGCAATGTAATCATGTCACTTTAACTGTTTTATGGGAAACTATTAAGGTTGTTTTTTTAATAAAGGAATGTTCGTTTAATATGAGCAAAAGCACCCACATCTTAACTGTAAAAAAAAAAAAAATCAGTTATTTATTTTCCTTGTTTTAATTTTGTTGTGTTATACCTCAAGCTGCAGCCCCAGCTCATCCCAATCCTGGAGATACGTACAGGAACTCCTGGGCACAGGGCCTGGCCTGGCTGGCCCTGGGCCATACCTTATGCTAGCTTCCCAACACCCCTGCCTTGTCCCACCCAAACTAGCTGTGCATGTCCTTGGCCCCTCAAAAAACAGGCTTTGAGTGCAGGGCCTGGTCTATTGCAGTGTTTTGCTGTAACTGCAACAGACAATTTCCTATAGAAATGAATTTAGGGTTTTGCACTTTTAAGACTCCTTATAACTTTTGCCCTGCTTTGTGGCTCTTAACAAAATTCTTGAGGTCGAGTCACTGTGGCTAAATTAAACTGTAGGAAAATTTCATGCATTTCGGCAAACTGCGGCAACATTATTAAAGTTTTAAAATGCCATTCCTGGGCAGAATAACAATGTAATCATAACGGGAGAGTCGCAGTCACTTACACACAATATACACATCACCTAGCGCTATGAAGAAGAGCTCGACAGGCATGTTAATACCATCGTGTGTTTAAATAACAATAGTAATTAATAACAGATTTCGCAGCCCCCTTTGCAGAAGGGATGAGGGCAGTTTATATAGGGTGAACTTGTCCCAAAGGCATTAGATATGAGCGTCCGATTACATTGTGCAAGGTCAGTTTTGTTTTGTATCCCCATGCGTGGGGAGATTACGTGATTTGCCCTGAATCACAGGATGTTGAGCCGACACCGGGATTCGAACCCGGTACCTGGGCCGCCCTTGCCGTTGGGCTGACATTGGGTTGACCTGTTGCCCGCGCGCCTTCCTGACGTCTCGTTTGGCTTTAGTCCCACGGTGACGGCGAGGCGTGGAGTGCACGCTCCGGCCTCGAGCTGAGGTCGGCCGTAATTTCTGCCTCTAATTGGCTCCTCCTGTAGAACGTGGCTCTTGGAAAGCGCAGCCCAAAGTGGGATTACATTTAGCAGCGCTGAGGTTTTTTTGTCTAGTGTTACATTTCCAGATGTGGCTCTTGATGAACCACAGCACAGCTGGGCGCGCCTCGCAGCAGCGTTAGCACAAACTGCAACTGCGAGAGGCCGCGGCTGCTTAGGGCAGAGTCCACTGTCTTTGTTCTCCTGAGTGGAGCCCCCTATCGCTCTATCGAGGAACTTCGCCGGATTTATGCACAATTTTCATAATGTGCAGCAAATCTTGCTTTCAGCTCCACGCCGACGCATGTCTGCAGCAGCAGCACGTCCTCCACTGTCCATTTTAGGGACCCGACATTGCTCCCTCACTGCACCTCAACCTTAATCTGCAGCACCACATGCGGTTTTAGGAGCCGATGTCGCTCGTCTGTACCCTTAGGCGCACGCAGGGCTTTAAGTGGGATGAAAAAACTGGGGGGGGTCTCTCAAAGGGCGTGGCGCAATTTCTATCATTGCATCCAGATATATGCTACAACAAGTAACATCATACCTACAACAAGTGAGGACTATTGGCTTTGTCGATGGTTGTTAGTTGCATAAGATAAATAAGCAGCAACTATGGCTATTATATAATATTGAAAAAGCTTCCACTTAAAGCCCTGGTGGCACCCCGACAATGTTGCTGCTCCTTCAAAAAGAGAAGGGAAATCCAGAGAGAAAATGACTCTCTTTAAAGGATTTCCCTTCCCCTACAAATCTCACCTGGCATGACTTCATGCTGTAACTTCTCCACTAGTGAGAAGTGAGCAGTGTGAGCACGCGCACCTGATGTGCCTGCTGTCACTGCTGTCCGGGAAAAAATGGACCGTCTGTGCCAAGACACAAAACAGAGCCCGATAGGGACCCGTTTCGAGGCCCCTTCTAAAAAACTGCCGGTGCTCAGCACCGGTGAGACCCGGCCCACTTAAAGCCCTGTACGCACGTGAGGAAATGCCCAGAGGCCCATGAAGTTGCACCCTCTGCATGGGAAGTCTTCTACTAAAGGGATGTTTTTTTTAAATCTCGCATTCGATGGAGGCTGTCCCTTGCCCCTCACTTATTTCTTAGTATTGCTTTTTTTTTGGTCTCGTCATCCTGTGATTTTTCGTCGTGATTTCTGCACGAGTCAGGCTAAAAGCCTTGTAATTGAAGTTCGTAATAGAACTGTCCATTCCACAGCTTATGCCACAACAGAGAGGTCTTGCACTTTGGGTGACCAACTGGCATGGGTGCAAATTCAGGACAAAGGGTCAAAATTCAGGACAAAAGGTCAAAATTCAAGACACCAATTTGAGACAAAAGGTACGTTTTTCAGGCACAGAGGAGGTCGTGCAATAGTATATAAGCAAGTAAATAGACAACCAACATAAGTAAAGGTCAAAATAAGTTTATATTATGTTGAGACAATTGTTCACTTCACAGTTTTCAGCATGGAGAATGCAGGTAAAACTTGTATAGCTAATATATCAGTAAATGTACCTATTCATCTGTGGACAACCCTGTGACCTTCAGCTGAGTTTGTGTCATCATGTGGTGTTCTATGTTCTGAACTGTAAAGATGACATGTTGAATATACTGTCAATGACTGCTGAAAACCCTTTCCTTTTGACATAGGTCACCCTACATATGCCAGAGTCCAACTACATCTAATATGTCATTCAGATTTTTGCTGATGCTTCCAGCATGGCTCCTTGTCAACAGCAGAATTCCATGCCCTAGGCACATGCAGGAGAAGGTGGACACCTCCTGCTGTAACTAACCAAGGACCCATTGTCACTCTGTATGTGACAATCAGCCGAAGTCAGAATGACAATGGGCCAGTCCTCAGTCTGTGTGAAGTCGGGGAGGGGCTGCCGCAGCCTCTACAGTTTGAGAAGTGCGAGCTGGCCACAATAGCAATAACATTTAAACTTTTATTAGGGCTTCTCCAGGGGAACAGCACACTTGCTGCAGTCCCCAAAATTACGGACAAATGATGTCCCTAAAAGGAATGATAACGGACAACGGACATCATGCCAAAATAACGGACGGTCCGGGAAATTTACGGATGGTTGTTCACCCTACTTGCCCTCTCCGTGCTGAAATTGCGCCATAGATTTTGAATCAAAAGTAGAAGAGAGGTGTATGAGACTCTGGGCCTCATTTGGAAATATTTCAAAACTCAGTTAAGTATGAGGCGTTGGGTGTGGCAGTACTGCGGTTGGAAGGTGGATTTCTTACAAGCATAAGGCTCCATTCTCTTTTCTTTGGCCTGCTTTCTATTGGTCTATCAGAATGAAATGCTTGGACCTCAATTGACTGCAGTTAGCTCGTCAAGGGGCTGAGCCACCATTGAGTGTTACCACTTTTCCAGTAACATTGGTTGCCTGCCTGTTTTTACCTGATCAATTGGACTGGTGCCACAAGAGAGGACTTGTTCTTAGATAGGCTTCCAGCATGTTGGACCCTGAGACACAAGGATCCACAGTTCTTCTGTACTCTAGAGAGTCCCTGACTTACAGACCGAGAGTTGAGGAGGCCCAGACTTTGAATCAGGCGAGGAATATATGCACCAAACTTGATGGTACATCTGTGTCCTCAGAAAAGACATTGAGACTTCCATTTGATGCACTCACAATAACCCTTCCCATGACAAGGGCATTATTTCGCGAGTCAATTCTAAGGAAATACCTATCCTTTCAAATATGGCAGTTCTGGGACTGGTATTACCAAATATCAGCTTCCGTTCGTGATTATTGACTTTGCGCTCTTGAGGACAAAGCGCATACCAGGATAGCTCCCCTTAAAAGAATACCTTTGGATAAACTTGAGTAAAAGGAGTGCGGGCCATAAATTATGTGTCTTTGAGTTTAACTGGTCGTCCCATCAAAATGACCCAGCACCCAAGGATTACAATGAAATTGGAGAAAAAACGTAAAAAACGTACAGAAGTGAACATTCATGCATACTACAGTTTTTGGAAATCAAAGATTTTTAGCTATGAGGAATTACATTCTGGACTCTTTACATAATGCCATGTCTTAACAATTTATGTTAACTTGTTCCATCGTACACATGTTAATTTTTTCATCGCATCATGTTTAATAATCATGCTATAAGTGACAAGGGTGTTGTGTAAACGACACATATATGAACAAAACAGGGAAGGGCGGTGTATTCGATTTAGTTACTAAGGGAGGTTCCACAATCGTGAATTAATAGGGGGTAAAGAACTGATCCGGGAGGGTTTAACTGAATGATATGGTGATTCATGGGAGTTGTATTTCTTTGTGGGTGTTCGAACAGGTGGGTTGAAACGAACGGCTAATTAGGTGGGAGTGGTTACGAGGATAAAACAGGCCGGATTAAGTGTGAGGGTGAAACGAACAGTAGTTCACAGGAAAAGGGTGAAAAGCGTGATGGTTGTACTTACACGAAGAATAGAGGTATGAAGGATTGCCGAATTTCATGCAGTTCAGTGGGTTTGTTTAACATTCAATAGTCATGAAGCATCGGCGAACTCGGGCTGACGCTAGAAATTGTCGACTTGGTAACATAATTTAGAAGCGTTATTTTACGCTTTTTAGAGGGAAAGCGTTGTTTATGGGAGGCTTCAACATGGTAGATAAAGACATGTATAATGTTAACCACAATTGATTATCAATGTTGTTCTGAGGTTTTTACATCAGTTTAATGGCAAATGTTTTTGATTTTTAATTTTACAGAAAAAGCACCCCTGACGAAGGGCCTGTAATGGCCCGAAATGCATTGGGTTAAAACTTTTATATTCATTCACGGAACCAGGGAATCTAACACGCTGTATTAAAGGCGATTGGGCATTATACATGCGCTTGAATATTGGAATTACCTTGTTCTACCAATCCAACAATTGTACAATATTATGAAGATTAAAGAGGACACTGGATAAATTTGGTTTACGATGTTTCTATCATCTGCAATTGGTGTGATGCATCATGGGACTGGTATTACCAAATATCAGCTTCCATTCGTGAGTTCTGCTATTGGGACATGCTATGTAGATTTGAAATAAGGCACATTCTGTGCCATTCTTCTTCAGTAAAAAAGATGAGTCTATCTTCATGACCAAAATCTGCCAGTACAGTTGTTATTAACTGTGGCCTTTAGCAAAGAAAAGTACTCAACACCTTCCCCACGCCTTTGGAAAGGTCAGTGAGACCTAGGGGAGGCTCTTGGTAAAATTCCCAGTGGGGAGGCCAGATCAATGTAAATTCAGTCATGCCAGAAGCAACTTCTGTGTCCTCACATTTCCTTTCCTCCTAGGTCAAGGAAGAATACATTTCATACTTAATGAAAGCAAGAAGGCGGCTCAGCAAAAACACCTTTGGAAGCAAACTAAATAATTAGTCTAGACCATGTGTGGTGCTCTGCAAGGCATACTTGAACTTTTCTTTCTTACTCAGAAAGGTTCATGAAAAATGTTGAGTTGCAGTACCACGGGGTTAATCTCTTTCCTGTATTTACTATTTACACCATAAAAAAATGGAGCCACCATATCAATTCCTCCATCAAGCCCCCAGGGGCAAACTGCAGAATGATTAGTGTAAGAAAGTCTTTTCTGCCCAGTTTCACATACGACCCCTCTTCTTCCTTATCACCTGTGGCAAGTCTAAGCTTGCCACTGTCTTGGCGTCTGTATAATGCACCTTGATTCATTAGAAGAGACAATATTTCGGACTCCAACATGCCTTTCTGCCTGTCCTCAAGAGAACTGTATTTCCAATCCACACTGACATTGTGACCACCATGTACTACCCTAGAAAAATAATTCTCTCAATGTCCTCCTGCAAATCCAATTTTTGCAAATTTGCTGTGGAGTGGCCTGTGGAACAAACCCCAACCTCTCAAGTTACAACTCAGCTCTTATCCTTGAAATTCAGTTAGGACCTTTTCTGTGTGCTTGCAGCTTACCTTTGTATTCAACTGGAACTATCATCGAGACCCATGCATGCTTGCCTGTATTGCCACAGTCGTTGCAACACGTTGATGAAGTGTCTACAACAGCAGAGCAGATAACTGAAATGACTCATTACTCTGTCAGATGAAATCAGCCTGTAAGTCAGATTGTGTATGCTGTGCTTGATCTGGACAGTGTCTTCAGATCTGGTCAGCATCTTGTCTTTGTTTAAAAGATCCACTGCTGTTTCCAGTCAGCCAACTTAAAGAGAAATAGGAGTCAGACCAGGTGGTTGGTCCAGCTCGGAGCTGCATCCACCCTTGCCTCAAATTTCTGTTGGACAGCGGCAGAGGTGAAGTGTGCTTCTCCATTGGCAGACGGTATGGTTATTTGAAATGTCTGTAGACCACAACATTACCCGGTGGTTTGGCAGCACAAGCCTGACGCATGCCAAGACAATCCAAGAGCAGTGTTTCCTGCCTGACTTAGTTTTCAGCACCCAACTTGTGTGTAGGAAGCATCCATCTTGGAGTTTGAAGGGGTCATGGGTGCATTGTGTCTACAGACCTTTCTTCATGTAAGGGAAAGCAAGAGACTTTATGGGGAAAAAGCCTCTCATAGCATAGAAAAGCGCAGGTTGCAATTATTTTTTCCAGCCACACGGTAGGCTAATGCACATTTTGTGACTTGTTGGCCAGATATGTGCATAGACTCAATCCCATGGTATGCCTGACAAACATTGCATTTTTGGCCTGGACGAACATTTCTCATAAATACTAATTTTCTAACATCTATGGTCATCTGTCTTCTTTGGAACATGTGGCCAAGGTCTGGGATAGTGTAGAGTTGCTTTCATGGGCTGCTGTTTGAAGAATCTTTAACCTTCCCTTCACTTCTGCTAGTTCCTATAGCCCTCCAAAGATTGTGGTGCAGTCACCGGTGCCTCATCATTCTGATATCTCTTTGCAGTTTTCAGTTTTGCACCTTCTTTTGATCCCAAACAATCTCAGCTTGACTCTTCCTCAGAGGCTGATTCTTATATCTGGACAGGAGGCAAGGTATTGAATTGTATTGTAGTATTTCTGTAGCACTTTCGGTACTGCTTGCCTAAGCCTCAAAGCTCACTCCAGGTGAACGACCAGGTAGGATCCATTCTTCCAGTGCATTGATGAGGAAGGCTGTTAGTTGCAGTGTCAATTAAAGTGTTTTCGTGTGGTGTGTGATGCCCTCAGAATGGACTCCAACTTGTTGCAGCAGCAGCGTGTAGCAGCTCTCTACTCATGAAGCGGTATGCAAGACACAGTGCGCAGTTCACTTGAAGTCATCATAATTGTTTATGGGGAGGCGTTCAAAAGTTTGCATGGCGGAAACAAGGGAAGGTTTTGCCCCAATGAGTCTAGCCTTTGGAGGCACTGTTAAATCACAAGTAAATCGCTTTATGGAGTCCTCCCAGGAGCAATAGGAGCCCAACCTTTGGAGACACTCTGTTACCACCAGTAAACCATTATATGGAGTCCACCCAGGAATGGTACGAGCCCTGCTTCTGAATGCACAATTATACTACCACTAAACGATTATATGGAGTCCACCCAGAGGCAATAGGGGGCCCTGGCAC
Organism: Calotriton arnoldi; assembly: GCA_963921515.1. Lineage (NCBI taxonomy): Eukaryota > Metazoa > Chordata > Amphibia > Caudata > Salamandridae > Calotriton > Calotriton arnoldi. The sequence goes on along the minus strand of CAWUFW010002998.1, from coordinate 1,511,083 downwards.
TGTTTATCCACTAGTAGATCACTTTATTGAGTGATTGTGCCCTATTGCGACCGTAAAGTATCTGCAATCAGTACAGGAACCATTAAAACTCTATACAGAGACCACCCAGCAGCAAAAGATGTCCAACCCGCTGGCGGCACTGTTAAATCACCGGTAAAACACTATAAGAAGTTCCCCCATGAGTTACAGAACCCCAAACCGAAGTAGCCCTGTTAAGCCACTACTAATAATTTATGTGTCTTGTAATGTATTAGCATTTATTTTTAAAACTCTTACAACTCCTGATGACCTACAATATGTCATGCTATTTATCATAGAATTTGCAAGTTGTTTACTATGTAAGTTTTCATGTCATCTGTTATATAAAGTTGTTGCAAACAGTCATGCAGTCTGTCATGTAGGCGATAATTCCGGTGATTGCACGTGCAGTTGTATAGTGATCATCCATGTGGTCCTGTGAGCAGTAATGCAAGCATCCACCTAACATCTGGCAATAGTGGTACCAGTGAAATACTACATGCAGTCATGTCTGAAGCGACAATCCCAGTCCGTGTTGGGAGTGCTAAGCCGCCAGGAAGTAAAATATGTAGTCACCCACGGAGAGACCAAATCTTAACCCCTAGTGACGGTGCTAAGTCAACAGGAAGTATAATATGGAGTCAACCCAGAGTGACAGAATCCTAGCTGCTTGCGGCAGTACCAAGCCGCCAGGAAACACTGCTTGAAGTCAACACAGGAGCAACAGAACCGCAGCCTATTTGGCAGTGTACCATTACAAAATAATTGGGTAATCCAAAAAGCCGAAGGACCCGGGTGCAATGCGGTACAGAGAACAAAATGGTCCTAACAGCGATGCTCTAAAATACAAAGAGTATACGAATGAAATTAATGTATCTCGATCATGCCAAATTGCTCAATTCTGTGAACATGAGGGAAGGAGAGAGAAAATACAAGGGAGGCAAAATTAATGCAAAACAATTCAGATTGTATTTAGAAATTAGTAATATATATTCATATTTTTTGATACAATGGTTGCTCCATTCTATGCAAAAAAAGTGCTCAAAGAAGTGCTCGCGTACAAGTGACGGAGGATAAAGAAAAATCAGATACAATAACAAAATACAGTAAAATCAGCAATGCTCTCAGGCCACTGCAGAGGGCTTGACTGAAGTCATGTTAGATGGCTAAATTCACATCCATAAAAAAAGAGGTGGCTGTCTTGGTCAGTGCATTTCCTCTGTGTGGAAATTTTTATTCAATCCAGGCTTAAAAAGGAGGTTGTTGACGTTTCGACCTGAAAATGGGAGAGGCCAGTTAGAACCTGAGATGTGGGTCTTCATCAGGACAGAAAAGAAGGAGTGAGGGCATCCTTTGGGGGGATATTAATAATTAAAAACATATCATGTATGGTGTATTAGGCAACTTAATTAGCTCTCTCCTCTGTGTGCAGCAACTGGCCTGGAGTTGTGCACTGTCCAATTACAGCATGAACGGATTACTTGTATAGGGAGTGAAGGCTCAAGGTCTGTTCGTCTGGAGGAATACTCCTCTAGATTCTTTAAAGGTCAAAAATCACACATGAATGCCAAGTCTACTAAGGATCATGAAAAACAGGGGGCGATAATACTAAAGAAAGCACTCACCTGGTTATATGGCAGTGTAAGCCAACAGAATATATCATGAGGTCCAGTCAATTGTGACATCATGGCTGAACCCATGAAGTATTGAATTACTACGTAGATGCAGTAGTCGACTGCAGTGACATCTAGGAGTACGTTTTCGGTGAAGTGAGAAGAATGTGAAGGAGTAAGAGGTGAAAGGACAGGTGCTAACTTGGCAAAAGAGGAGTTGGGTCTGTAGCTTAATGCACAGCTTGTAAATAACATTCACTACGTTGTCATTGAGAGTTTGCAGTACCAGCCAGAGTTCATACTTTGCTGGCGCCCACCATTGCACATTTCATCTTGAGAGTGTGGTCCATGAAGATCTCTTATTGTCCCTTCTGAATCTTTTACGGTCTTATTTAGAGAGCATGTTGGTGGGCCGAGAAACGTCCATACAAATACAGTACAAGCACAAATGGTTACGTTTCTGTGCAATGGCTCAGGCAAATAGGATGGAGCTTTGTTTATATGTTCAGTCGTTCAGATAATGCTCATAAGCAGAAGCTTAGTGTAGACTGCTAACCAGTTGGCCAAATCTAAGACTTCTATTGAAGCCTTCAAGGTCTGCCAAAACAAGGCCATCCACAGCAATTCTAATGACCTTCAAATAATAAAGAACACAGACCACCAGTCAACTGGACTAGAACCTAACCTGAAAAGATAACAGGACCACTGCAGTATAGCCACTTGCTCAGTCACTCCTACAAATTAGCACACAACAAAACCCGCCACCTGCAGGTGGTTCATCAGGGTTGAACTTGTTTTGGATGAAACACAGCTGACAATTGGTAGAAGGAGGACCACAAGACCCAAACACCAACGTGCTATGTCTGAACTGGGGTGGCGTGGTGAAGCAAAATAACGATGGATTAAACCCAGATCTGTGACTGGGGGTGAATGTTTGCCAATGTGCAGCATTCCGTCCATCATCTTGTGTGTTTTGCATTTCGCCCTAAGTGGGAAGGGTATGCCCAGACGTGGGTCCCGTGCTCACTACGCCACTTGAGTCAAGCTATCCTGGCTGATGAAGGCTGATAGCCCGAAACTGGTCCTAGGATGCTTGATTCCGGTCCAGGGAAGACATGGCTTGGCAGTTCGGTCTGGACTGTTCCCATGAGGCACAGGGTCAAGACTGATTTGCATATGGCTATGTCTGAACTGGGGTGGCGTGGTGAAGCAAAATAACGATGGATTAAACCCAGATCTGTGACTGGGGGTGAATGTTTGCCAATGTGCAGCATTCCGTCCATCATCTTGTGTGTTTTGCACCAACGTCGAACCACCCTGTAGAGACACCCCCAGTAATTGCTTAGCATTCAAATAGGATAGTTTGGAAGGTACCAGTACTCACTCCCTCTTATGAAACACCTGGATGGTGACTGTTTCTGATCTTAATAACGTCTGGTGGGCATAGTGTTTCTTATGGGCCTAACCTCTGGTAAACAGAATATTTTACAGTGCTCAGTTTTTGATTGTCCTTCTTTCTTGTTGGCGCATTGCTTTTGTTGTGCTTAGTTTCTGCTGTGCACATTTCTTGTGATATGTATAGTGCTTTATGGGGCACATAGTATGCTGGGCACAGTGGTTTTGCATAAATTCGAGTTTGTACTAAGACCCGTGTTGTGTTGATTTATAGTGGTTTGATGAGCATAGCTTTCACGTTATGTCTGCTGCCCTTATCTTCTCTGATTGCCATAGCTTCTGAAGGTGGCAGTCTTTTTGATGACTTTAGCTTTTAGTTCTGACAGCATTACTGATGGACACAGCCTTTAGTCAACATAATGTTTCTTGTGGTTTCACTTTCTTTTGGATGCAGAGTTTTGTTGGGTGTTGGATTAGACGCAAAGCTTTTGTTAAGCACACTTTTTTCTGAAGACATAGCATTTGGTTGGCACAGTTTTTTCTCATGATCGTAGGGGACAATATTTCTGATGGGCATAGCGTTTAATGAAAACAGCTTCTTATGGGAATGTTTTTATTTGCAAGGCTTTTATTCGACACCTGGGCCTGATTCACACTTTTGTGTACATTTACTATTTTTTCGGTATTCACAAACTACGAGTTTAATTTGACTAATAATAATTTTACGACTGTGGAGAATCCGTAGTGAGGGCGGAGGGCTCCGCACATATAAAGATAGGTTCAGTTCTCCGTCTCGACTGCAGTCTATGCAGTTGGAAAATTACTATTAGTAAAATTATACTCCTAGTTTGTGAATACCAAATTAACAGTTAACTTGCATAAAAGTGTAAGTTTACCTTTGTGAATCAGGCCCATTGTTTTAGTGAAGTATACAAAAAGTGATGGATGGAATGCTTGAATTGATCTCAGCCACTGGTAATTACTTAAGCCGTATCCCAATCCATTTTTATTTTGCACACCATGCCACCTTAGTCTGAACCCAGCTATATGCAAATCCGTCTTGACCCTGCTCCAATCGGAGCTGTCCAGTCCGAGCAGCCAGAGTAATTACCAGTGACTGAGATTTACTCAAGCATTCCATCCATCACTTTTTGAATACTTTAGTAGGTTGCCCAAAGTGAGACAGGTATGCCCAGGCGTGAGTCCCGTGCACACTGTGTCACTGGGACCAAGCTTTACCCAGCTGATGATCCTATAACAAGGAGGAAACTGGTCCTGGGTCGCTTTGGTTCTGGTTCAGTGAGGGCCTGGCCTGGCAGTTTGGGCTGGACTTTTCCCATTGGAGCTGGGTCAAGACTGATTTCCATATCTGGGTCCAAACGGGGGTGGCATGTTTTGTAAAATAATGATGGACTGGGATGTGGCCCGAGTAATTGCCAGTCACTGGGATTAATTCAAGCAGTCAATTCATCACTTTTGGTATACTGTTGTTTTAGTGGGCACACCATTTTAATGAGGGGAGCTTTATACTACTGCAGTGATTCCTGTGGGCAAAATGTTTTTTTAATAGTAACAATATTTTTCAAGGTTATAGCATCCAGCAGTCAAATTGTTTGTAATGGGGATTAGTTATGGTGGCTGCAGAAGGGACCCTCTATCTTGCATTCTACGAGCCTGATTTAGAGTTTGGTGGACGAGTTACTCCATTACAAAAGTGACTGATATCCTGTCCTCCTTATTACAAGTGCATTATATTCTATGGCGCATTGTACTAAGGTGGACGTGATAACATTTGTGATGGAGTATCCCTCTGCCAAACTCTAAATATTACACCCTATGTCTGTTTTAGGCAGGCATTGCATCTGCTGGGCTTGGCACTGGTTTCTGTTATTCTCTGCTTCTGATGAACAGTGTTTCAGGTGGGTGCATTGTTTCTGGTGGGTCTTTGGCACAGAATATGGACTTTTTGATGGCACCGAAAGAATATTTTCCAGATGATGTGAGGAAAGTTGAGAAGCCCACAAATTCCTCCTCTATAAATCTCTCTAAAATCTATAATTGTTTGACTAATTTGCTTGGGAAAGTTCTTTCACAACACACCATTTTAATTTATTAAAAACACATCTTGTGAGAGACCCTCCAAACCGCAAAAGTGTCTCCATATGCTTCCAAACTGTGTTTTGAAAATGCACCATTTTAAATTATTAAAAATAACTTGGAGGAGACTCAAAACCTAATTCACAAGCTGTCACTAGCATCTACTTTGTGTTGATCCACCATGTGGTAAATATTATTTCCTGTTGAACCGCTTAGTTCTTTTTTTTCTGTTTTTTTTGTAGGATGAGCGACAATCCATTCATAGCACTGTGTCTTTAATCTTTGTGTTTCTTGACCACTCCGTTTGCTAAAGTGTTGTTTTTTTTGGTGGCAAAATGAAAATGCTACTTAACGTAACAACTCACAATCCCGGTGCGACATGGTGCTAAAAATCTCGTAGTAAATGAGAAATGTCGATTCTATGCTAGAGCTTAAGAGCTCCAACATACAATCAACATTTCTGATTAACCTCCTTACTTTACTTTGTTTAATTGAACATGTTTCTTATTATTCTGAATCATTGCTAAATAAAAAGTGAATGTCTCCCATCTGTGTTAAACTTTTTGTTGAGTCACTCCACTGGCCTTCTGACTTACTGCTCTGGAGGCAAACTGGTTGGCTCAGGCTTTCGATGGCAGTGACAATAATGAATAGGCAATCATCCTTTCTACAAATTAAAGTCTATTCTTTTTATAATCAGTTAGTCCTGGCCCACACAGTATGTCTTATATTTTCAGGTCATTCACATCAAGGACCCACCTCAAGAGAGGTGAACTCCTCATCCCCAAGACAGACAAACTCTGCATCTCCAAGACAGGCAGACTCCACATACCCTGTCACTGAGTTTTAGAAACTCCTACAGATGCATTTCACTGAGGTGGTGCTAGTGAAAGTCAGCGGCCATGAGCTCTTCATCCTTACTTCAAGTTAGAAGATCAGATGTTTATACCCTAAACTCCGCCTATTTGTCAGAAAGCGTACTTACATTGTCAAATGATGCGCAAAAGCATTGGACACTTGCGGTGGGCAATTGGTCAAAGGCCTGGCACAGTTGCTTGTTGGGCATGCACTCTATTGTTTGGTAGTCACACAGCTACATTCTAAAATGACCTACAATAGTTCTAGATTGAAAAGAAGTGCTGGAGAAGGTTGCACTTCAAAAAGACAGTTGCCAGTGTATATGTGGATTTTCAGGGCGCCGTATAGTTTAAGGGTGTAACCATGTATGAATTAGAAGCACCTTTTCGGAGAATGCTATTGAGGAATTTAGTTTTTAGGTTTGCAGTTTCGTAGTAAGATTATACTTACTTGGGTTAGACTCCGGTGCTCTGGTTCGGAAAGGACACCCTTCCAGTTATGGTGTCGGTTTCGGCCGTCAGAGGCCTTTGGAAGCGTTTCGGAGCTTGTGAGAAACCTCGAGTTAGTTTTCTACATGAGGTAGTAGTAGTTGTGTGGAAGATTCTGCAAGCGTGTTGGTTTGGTGATGGGAAATTCAAGGTTCATAAAGATTGAGAAACGTACAGCACAGAAACCCAGAGGTAAATTAGTTAAAAGAAAGTTCAAGACCTCAACTAATTTATAGATTATTTTAGCTATAGGGCAGAGTTTAGTTCCCAAAGTTAGTAGTATAAGCAATTAGTAACTAGTAATAGGTAAATTTTTTATAAAAATAAAAAGGTCCTACAATTTAATTTTGTAAAGAGAAACATGTTTACCATGTAAATATCAATAAGAAAAGCTACAGAAAAATGTCACAGATCTGATTTATTTGAGGAACCAAGAAGGAAATCTCTTTCATAGTCATTAAGGTAAGATACAAAAATAAAATATAAACCATAAAAAGAAATGTTCAGAACTTATCTGAAGAAATAAAATAAATGAACTAATTGACAATGATTAATTAATTCAATAGAAAGGAGGTGATGAGGTAGAAATAAGTGGAGAAGACCAACAGAAAGCTAACTTAAGAAACGACTGAAGAAAGCAATTAAGCGTCTCCCTTCCCTTTTGCTTTATGAGTCTGGTTTGAGTGTTTTTGCCAAGGCTGCTATTGATATCCAAACTGACTTTGCTTGTCAACACTGGAACATACAGATTTTGGTGTGGTAAATGCCAATATTTGCATGCTATGCCTCATTCAGCAGTAACATTTCAGAATAGGTGATAATTATAACTCCTTAGACATTTTGAACAACTCATTATTGGATTTATCAACAGCAATAATTTTCCCATCCTGTACTGGGGCACGCACAATTGAGACCATACAGTGAAGAGTTCCTAGGCAGGCATGCGCTTTTTTAGCTATTGACTAAGACACCACATGTGATGTACATTGTGAGACATATTGTTAACTTACAGTGGGTTAGAGCCCACTGATTGCTTACCATTGGTTAGCTTAATTGTCACTCTCTTTTGCTTGTTTCTTGCTCCTCAGCTTTTATGGTCTTTCCTAACTCTTCTGGTGTTGAGCATGGACCCATTACTTGTGTTCTTCCCCTACTCCCTTTTCAGGCGCCACTTTTTAGGTTTCACCTGAGACAGAGACAACCAAGTCTTTGTAAGATAAGAAGGAAGCTATCATCACAGCTCAGCACTAAAAGCACTTTAGCGGTAAAAAGGAAACGCTTCACTTCACTTTTTGCCTCGATCACACTGGCATTGCCAAATCTTTTAATTCGTCAGTTGTTTTAAATTGTCAGTTCGTTTTATTTTAATTCGTTAGTGTTGTTAAATCACCAGCTCGTTTTAAAAGTCACCAGCTCTTAATTGTTAACCTTGTTAAAAACTACAAGTTTTAATCATCTATGGTACATATAGCATAAAACATTGAGTGCGGTAGAAGAGGTAGTGTTAACCCTCTCTACCATAGAGTGCACTCGATCAGGAAATACGCAGGTTAGCGGTCTAGTACATTGAAAGCAATTAACCGGCACCTTGAAATGAAGGACGGCCAGCGGGCGCGCAGCGGACGCGTGCAGCGGGCAAGCCCGTCCGCGCCCGAACGAGCCCAGGGGCCAGGGACCCGGTACCATCAGTAAACCGTACCTACTCTAGACCTGACCTACTTAGTTTCAATATACCCAGAGCAGCAGGCTGTGACAAGGGCTGGAACTTTATGAGTGACACAGTCTCAAAGAAGGTCTGCCAGCATTGCAACTTGAAGTGGAAGCCACCTTACATACCAGACTCAAGTAAGAATATTGACACAAAGGAGATACAGACATGGAATTTAGGCCTGATTAATTGCTGCTCCCTTCCCAAACACAAAACGGAAATCCGCATGCTACTAGAGGACACTAGCTTAGACGTTTTGTTTGTCACAGAGACCTGGCTTAAAGACCACTCCTCCCCGGACATAGTTATGGCCATGCCTCCAGGGTACAAAATCCTCAGACTGGACAGGACCGGGCAGGGAGGAGGGGGACTGGCCATTTTAGTTAAAAATGAGTACAAGTGTAACAGCGACCCCTTCCCCATTAAGGGATGCGAATGCCTCTATTTCTCAATAGCATTAGCTCCTACATATACTCTATCTGGGTTCCTAATATACAGACCCCCAGGCCCTCATGGCGATTTCCTAGAGGATCTGCACGAAACTCTAGCTAGCGACTCCTAAAGAAATCGTGTATCACTATATTAGGAGATATAAACCTACACATGGATGATCAAAACATCCCCAGTGTAAAAAGACTCCTATCAGATCTAGAAAGCCTGCAACTTACACAACTGGTAACAACCACCACACATGAGAAGGGCCACATCTTAGATGTAGTGATCTCCAATGACTCTAACATCAAAATGGCCCCCCCAGTGCCGGTTCCCTGGTCAGACCACCATGTTATTCCTTTTAACCTAGAAAAGGCAGGCAGAAAGCAGGGGAAAGACCCCGCCAAAACAGAAACTATGAAGAGGCGATGGACCAAGCTCAATTCAGAGACTTGGGGAAACATTCTAACAAGTACAGCTTCACCTAACAACAATGAACCAGAAGGGGCAGAAGAAGCTTATTCCAGATGGGAAGAATGGATCACCCAGTCGCTGGATAAAGTTGCCCCCAAGTTCTATCCAAATCAAAAATTAGGTCCAGGATGGTTGGATGGTATAACCCCCAACTATTAGAGCTAAAGAAAAATTGCAAAAAAATTGAAAGGGATTGGAGGAAAAACTATGACCCACAATTGAAAATCAAGTATAAAACGGCCATAAGAATTTACCACGACAGTACAAAGTTACTCAGGCTAAGTATTTCGAAGAACAAATCAGCCTGGCCCAGAACTCATCAAAGGAACTGTTTGAGGTAGTTATGGCGCTGACCACCCCCACCCAGAACCTCCACCCAGTAGAGACGTCAGAGGAGAGGTGTAATGAGTTAGCCTCCTTCTTTCTCTCAAAAGTTACTAATATATACAGCTCCTTCGGAGCAAATAGGGACGCTACGGCAAGGGGTGAGGAGGACCAGGAGTGGTGGTGAGGGGTTTTGGAAGAGGGGTTTCCCTCTGCCAAAACCCCTCACCACTTTCCAGCTAATAGAAGCGAAGGAAGCAGAATCCCTAATGGATAAAGTGAAGTCTGGCTCACCTCTAGATCTGGCTCCGCCCCATATTCTTAAAACAGTTAAATCTGCCATACTTCCCTCCCTGATCAACATCATGAACCTGTCTCTAGAGACGGGCATCGTTCCAGCTGCATGGAAACACGCTATCATTAAACCCCTGCTAAAAAAAGCCAACGCAGACCCATCGCAACTAGCTAATTACCGCCCCATTTCCCTGCTGCCTTTTGTGGGTAAGCTAGTGGAAAAACACATCAATAGGTCAATGGCGGAGTTTCTAGAAACGAACCAGTGCCTCCACCCAACCCAGATGGGTTTCCGTGCACAACATAGCACGGAATCAGCCCTGGTGGTGGTAGTAGAGGAACTTAGGGCATCACTAGATCAGGGGAAATCAGCGGCCTTACTCCTCCTGGACCTAAGCGCGGCCTTCGATACCGTTGACCACCACATTTTACGAAGGAGACTCGCAGCCATCGGGGTTCAGGGAACCACGCTCAGTGGCTAGCATCATTTCTGGAGGGGCGAACATTCCAAGTATTAGAGAACACCACCATCTCTAAAACCATGTCAATAAGCTGTGGGGTACCACAAGGCTCCTCACTAAGCCCAACACTATTTAATGTATATATGGAGCCACTAGCGGAGATTGTCCAAGAATTCGACATCTTTATGACATCATATGCGGACGATACTCAACTGGTGATCTCCCTGGACCCAAAAAACAGTAGGGACTCCAAGAGATTAGCTCCCTGCATGGAAAGAGTCAAGGAATGGATGACAAAAAGCTACCTAAAATTAAACGGAGATAAAAACGAGCTAATGGTCCTTGGGAATAAACAAATCCCCAGGCCTCCCATAAGCTGGCCGGTATGTTTAGGCAGCCCTCCAGTACCCAAAGAAATCACCAAGAATCTGGGCTTCTGGCTAGACGAGGACACAAGCCAAGAAAGTCGCAGCAACATGCTTTGGACTACTAAGAAATCTCCGAAAGATCTTAGACCAAATCCCCATGCAGTATGGGAAGACGGTACTCCACTCTCTAGTCACTTCACGACTGGATTATGGAAACGCTTTATTCCTGAGGGCACCGAAATACGTAACCCACAGACTACAAGTGGTCCAGAAGGCGACAGCGAGACTGCTGTGCAATATTCCCACTCGGGAGTCAGTGAAAACACACTTAAAAGGTCTACACTGGCTCCCCGTAGAGGCTAGAGTCAAATTCAAGGTGCTGATTATGACGCACAGAGCCCTACATAACAGGGGCCCGAGAAAATAAAGAGTCTGTTATTACCTTACACTCCAAACAGGTACCTGAGATCATGCTCAGAAGGACTCCTAAAACCTACCAGGGCCAAAAGAGAGAGATGGGGAGGAAGGTCCTTCTCCTACCAAGCTCCCAAACTCTGGAACTCTCTGCCTCGCGAAGTTCGAATGCTAGATAGAGAACTGCAGTTCCGCAAAGCAATTAAAACCTGGCTGTTCAAACAACACTTTTAAGCTCTTCCTGTTTTACTCAACTAGGTGTCTCTTAGCGCTGGGAAGCCCTAGGGCAGCTACGCGCTCAACAAATCCATAATAATAATAATAATTGCAAAATCTCTTCTAAACACACAAAAAGCTAAAACAGGCTTAGAGCCCGCCTATTAATTACCATTGGTTGGCTTCAACGTCACTCTCATTTCCTTCTCATTGATCATCGCCTCCTGCTTCCCCTTTCTCATCCTGTCTTCCATGGAGCATGGTCCAAGTACACATTCCAGCCTGTGGTCAGTGTCCTTCCACTGACCACCCACTTGCAGAGGTGCTTTTTTTAAAACTTTTAGTCTAGAACTCTATAAGAGTGCATGTGTTTGAAAGCCCTCTCTGCCCCTCGCTCCCACCTCTCCCCGTCCTTTATGCTTGCAACCACCCTTTCCCCATTCTTGTTGCTTGTTCTCATCCCTCCTACCTCATCCTGTGCCTCTGTTGCTTGCTCTGTTCCTCTCATCCCCTCCCGTTTTGTTGTTGCTTGCCCCATCCCTCACACCCTTTCCCGCTTCATTATTACTTGCCCTTGTACCTCGCAAGCTCTCCCGGGAACTTGTTGCTGCCCCATACCTCCCACCCCCTCCAGCTTCATCCTTACTGGCCCCTGTGCTCCCACCCTCTCCCACATCCTTCTTTGTTGCTCGCTCCACCCCTGCAGCAGTCAGAAACAAGCATTGGCATAGCCAATAGGTCTCGCTTTTGGGACCTTATAAGTATTTAGTTATGCAGCACAATATCCTTGGTGCAACAACATCAACTGTTGCATGGCTAAACACTTATAAGGTCCCAAAGGCGAGACCTATTGGCTATGCCAATGCTTGTTATAAATTGACAAGATTTCCGCACCAGCCCAAGTTGCGGGAATCGCCATTCCCTTTAAAATAGCGTTATACAGGGTCCACAAATAAGGGGCCCAGATGGTGGGTTCGCTACGAAAGAGGTCCCCTGGGATCTTATCTAGCTCCGGGGCTTTGGATGGGTTACTTTGTTAATGGCACTAGTAATCTCTTTTAGAGTTATCTCGGGGGCCTGAGTGCAGGATTTCTGTGGAAGAGGGGACTCAATGACTAAAATATAGCTCTCATCCTCCAACATTGAATAGAGGACCTCAAAATGTGTCTTCCAGACATCTGCCGTATTGTGCGGTGCTTGAACAGATCAACAAGGAGGTAAAAAGCAAGGGCGAGGTACTAACACATCCCCCATCAGCAGAGACCAGCTAGAGGACTCTTAGGCCCAGGGTGTCACAGTAAGAAGTCAAAGGGAATGGTAGGCGTTCAGGATCTCAGCGTGCAGAGTGAGGCCCATCCTGATATATAAAGAGTAAAGAAACTAGACTGGTTTCTAAAAGTAACAAGATGACTTCAAAGAAACCCACCCCATAGCACAGAAAAAAACAATTCAAAAACAAAGAAAATAAGAAAGGGCACCTGCCCTGTACCAGACCCAATCACACAATGCAAGGACTGTGCCAAGAAAGGAGGACAAAGGGGTGAAATGTATTGATGTATTTATATGCCCCGGGTTTGATACAAAGCCACTCACAGCGCTACATTACAGGGGAGGTACTATTTCAAGCACACTTACAATCCATTACCCAGAAACAGCAGCTGCTGATATTTCGGTCCAATTACCGCTAGAACTTTGAAGGTATTAATGTAAATATTGAACTGTGTTCTGTTTGCTCCCAGCAGCCTTTGCATTGTTTGCTGTCAGTGTGATGGGTGAGGATGTCTTTGGGTGGACACACTGCTCTGGGTGCTTGGTCTGCAGTGTCAGTATCTCTCTTCAATGCTCAGGTGCAGCCAATCGTCCAGTCCCGATAATTCTCGTTCCATGTGATGAGGAAGCAGAAGCAGCTGGGAGGTCTTTCTCAGCAGCGCGAGGTGATAACTGATGACACAGTCCTTCCTCTATTCTTTTCTTTCTGTCTCGGCTCCATTTCTGAGGCGTTAGCACTGGCAGGCGCCAGCAGACTCTAGCTCGGGCACCAAAGGGTAGGCTGACGTTTAACCGGGAACTGGGATGGAATATTTCTCGCAGCTGAACAGCGCGACCCCTGCGCTGCAGCACGGAAATCAAACAAGGGGCCTGGTAGAAGGACCGGTCGGTTTTAGGAACAGGAATCCGTAGAACAACCCGGATCTCTGCAAGGAAAGCTAGAAGAAACACTTCCTTTGAATACACAGTGAGCTCTCTAAATTGGGACGCATATTTCTTGAGTAACATTTACACAACTAAAGTGCACACACAGTAAGGGTCGTCTCTTTGCACGTCACTACATGACCTACCAAGGTGCTCATAGGAAAGACGCCCTGTTCACCATTAATATCAACCCTGGCAAAGGCGCTCTTTGTATAAAACATTAATCGGATGAAAAGGAAAAAGCCAAAATAATAATACAATTTTTTTCGATCAGTACAAACGTGTGCCCGCATTTACATGCAGTCGGTTTTTAAAACCTTTGGCGTAACAGAAGTGACACCACATGCCCTTTAACCCCCAGCGGCATCACGACTTTTGACTCGGATGAAGATGAGAAGCAGTATAAGTTTTTATTAAACAGCTTTTTTTTTTTTTTAAACATTTGTTTTTATTTTTAATAAAGGACAATCGGTACGTGTTCTTAAGATTACAAATCTTCTGCATTACGTTACACATTTGTATACAGCTGCAACAGCTCGCAGAGCTATTTCCCCCCGCATTACCTCAAGGAACTAATTTTACAACTTTTACAAATTTTACAAATTTACAAATTTACAGATTTAAGGCGCCGTTGTGAAAGGGAATCCTGCTTAACACACATTCTTCCCATTGGAACCTTTCTTATTCACTAACGTCTGATATAGTGTCTACTTGAGGGGGCTCGTATATATTGCCACGATAGGTGTTCAAGCTTCCCCAGATACGGGTCCATTTCTTGGGGTTACCCCTATGCATGTATATTGCCCTTTCAGTCACCATGGTCCTGTCCATATCTTGGCACCACTTTTCTAGGGTGGGGGCCTGTCTGGATCTCCAGCCAAGCGCTATATTTCTCTTCGCCAGTGCTAGGCCCAGCGTCACCCAGTCCTGAGTCGAGTGACTAAGGTCCGTGGGCTCCCAAATATGATATTAAACAGCTTTTATCGCACACTAGAGACACCGCGTGTTGAATGAAAGCAGCTGATAACACACCCGCAAGTGAGCCATAGAGGCGCTATGAATGCTGCGTGTGAAGATTGATGGCGGCGGCCTTTGAATGAGATGCGACTCACACAAGCTATAGACCGCACACATTGAAGGGGCCAGGAACCACTTGAACAACAGAGGAGCGGGGGCGAGCGCGGCAGCCTGCAGAGCTGACCAAAAGCTCGTGCGTCGTGGCTGGCCTTTGGATGGGTACGCGCGGCAGACATGTGTTTCCAATTATCGCGCCCGCGTCTGGGCACGATGGTTGGAAACACATGTTTGCCGCGCGTACCCATCCCAAAAGGCCAGCCACGACGCACGAGCGTTTTGGGACTGCTTTTCAAACTCGCTTACTAAAAGTCTTCGCCTCTAAGCAGCGCTTGCGCGCTACTCGAGGCTCGACCTAAAAAAGCACTATCACGCGGACAGCACTGGCCGCATCACAGCACTTTTTTTCGTCGCTTGAACCTTCCCACCCCCTCCTACCCCCACCTTCTATTACGAAAAAAGCCCTAAGACGTGACCACTTAATAGAGCTTTTTTTCCCTTTACTTGAAGACTTGTTGCACAGCAGCCCACGCTGTTGTGCAACACGGCTAGAAAAATATTGGCAAAGCCAAAAAATCTTGCGTTGGTGAAACCTACTGGTTTTGCCAATGCGTGTTTCTTTTTTGCTTAAGCACTCTGAGAGTGTGAGGATTGTGGTGTATTATATAGTGTGGTTGTGTGACCTCACTGTGTAATACAATCACAAAACTGTCTTGGGACCAGTCGGGCTGTTTTGTAAAACCTCTTGCTCATCCCTGGGTAGCTGTGGCTTCGAACAGCAAGACTTAAACAAAGGAACACAAAAGAAATCCAACACCAATTTATAAAAATAGATTATATTTTTATGAATTTTCAGACACCAAGATGAGCTAAATCTACTTGAGGATTCCAGAGATATAGATTTTTAAGAGAAACTTAATATCTCTACCTTTTAGTCCAAAGTACAAGCAAGCAACTGTAAAAGTTTGTAAACTTTTGAAAAGTTTGAAAAAGTTATGTTCGGTTATTGCAATCCAGACTGGGTGATCAATTCCGACAGGGAGAAGGTCAGGGGAGGCCAATAAGTAATATTTGGACAGAAACCTGGTCATCAAAGCACTCTTGAGTCCAGTTCCACACTTTACATCAAAACCGCCATAGTCTTCAATAGAGTGGTCCTGATGCTAGGGATACAGGATGCTGAAAGATGCTCGGGGTGCTGTGCAGCCAACTGGGGCCTTGTTGGTTTTATTCCTTGGTCCACGGGTAAGGTGGGGTGAATTTGGCCACAGGGGCCTGAGTCCTTCAAAGCCCTCTTTGAGCCAGTAGAAGCCCAGCAGCAGCTGAGCTACCGATCTCCGGTCACAGCGGGCCCAGCAGTATCCTTTGGTGAGGGCTTGTGTCAGTCTCTGGAGACCAGTTCACACTCTGGTGACTCTTCCAGGTACGGCAGACATGGGTGCAACTTTTGAGTTCAGAGTGGAGGTCTTCTTGGCTACACATAGACGGTCAGCGGCGTTTCCTTGTGAACGGCTACTGTCTGGCCAGGCCGGGCGCCTACAGCTTTTATGGCCCTTGGGCTGGAACAGGGGGTCAGCCGACTGACCTTTGGAGTCACTACGTTGTTCTGGGGCTCGAGAGGAACTGTCCCATGAGCCAGGCACCACAGGCGCAGTCCTCTCTTTACTAGCCTAAGGAGCAGCAGGTGCAGTCCAGCGGTTGCTGCAGTCTATTTTCCAGGTACCGGGCTCAGAAGGGCAGTCCTTCTTCGGGCCTCTATCATGTCCAGATGTGATCTGAGGTTCAGGGTGCCAGGAGTGTCATATTTATGACCAGAAGGTGCCCTGAGGGGGATAAGGTGGTCACTAGCCAATGGGCTACCAGGATCTCTCCCACCCTATGATGACCGTCTGCTATGTGTGGCATCTAGCATTCTCAGAGTGCACTATTCTGCCCACTGTCAAGATGTGTGAACCCATCCTCGGATGTTAGGAGCTTGGTAGCCCACCTTAGAGGTGTGGCTACCTGTGGGCTACATGTCCATGAAAAAACTGGTTTGGCTCAATAGGCTTTCCTTTGTGGAGACGTATATATAGTGTTAAGGGAAGTGGGGGTGATTTGCCATTGGTTTAATTGGTAAAGTCGAAGTAGCAGTTTTAAAACTGCTCTTCCGGGCTCCAGTGGCAGACTGGGAGCTATTTTGTACTTTGTCACATGCAGGGTAGCACAATGAGTGCTGCAGTCCTAGGTGTACACTCTACCTGGCATGCCATGGGTGCCCTTGGTACCATATACTAGGGATGTATAAGTAAGTCAGCTTATGGCAATTGAATGTAGCCAACTCAATATACATTTTGTAAGGGGTTAGACCATTGGCACTGAGGTCTGGTTAGGAGGCCTTAGAGTCAAAACCAGCAGCATCAGTCCAAAATGTTGGTGGTAATCATGCAAAAAGAGGCATTTCCTTACAGAGAGTGCATGTGTTTTCCAGCTGTCTCCCTCGTGTACTTTGGGTTCCTCTTTCTCGCCGGTGTGTTTCTGTCCTCTAGCTCATTCCCTCAGTTGCTGTTCTTGCTTCACCACCCCCACTGTTAACTATGTGCTTCCCCATCCCTGCCCGTCCACCCTCCATTGTTCGTCTGCTTCCCATCCCCGCCTGCCCTCCATTGTCTGTTTGCTTCCCCATCCCCGCAAGCCTACCCTCCACGCTGCCCACCCAACATCCATTGTCCATGTGCTTTCTTATCTCCGCCCGGTCACCGTCCATTGTCCATGTGCTTCCCTATCTCTACCCACCCATCCTCCATTGTCCGTGTGCTTCCCCATCAACTCCCCACCCACCCTTCATTGTCTGCTTCCCCCTTGTCGCCCAGCCAACCTTCATTGTCTGTCTGCTTCTCCATCCCTGTCCGCTCACCCTCCTTTGTCCATGTGCATCCCCATCTGCCATTACTGCTGTCTGTATGCTTCCCCATCCCCGCCCACCTCCCCCTTTTTTCCGAGTGCTTCCCCATTCCCGTCCGCCCACCCTCCCTTGTCGTGTGCTTACCCATCCCCATTCACCCTCTGATGTCCATGTGCTTCCCATATCTGTTGTCTGTGTCCCCTCCCCTCCACTCCCCACCCGCCCACCTACCCTCCGTTATCCAAGTGCTTCTCCGTTGTTGTCTCTTGCTTTTCCTTTTCTCTACCACCCTCCATGATGCCTCATACCCCACTTCCCCACCAGCACAAACCCATTTCCCCGTTTAAATGTTTCTTTTTAAAGTGCATTAGCGCTTGATCAACAAAGTGCGTTTCACGCATCTTTTTAATTACAGATCCATCTTGCATTGGTAAATAAAAAGAAAAAAATGCTTGCCTCATTTTGTAGGCGCGCGTATCTGTGTTGGTACGTGCCTACAAAATGATGCAACAGCTGATCATAGTGCCTTTTTTAACATTATTTTCAGGCATGCTTTACAGCATGGCTAAAAATCATTGCCGCCATCATTAGGTCTCGTATGCGAGAGGTATAGACTTTGCCAATGCATGTTTACTCTTCTGACTGGCAATTTATGAAACTGCTCAATTCAGTACTAGCAATAGACTCCATTTTCACACTTTCTAGGGGTAATTAAAAAAACACTACTCTTATAAGTTTTGTCCTCCTTTTGACATATGCAGTACATGAATAACCTGCTTGTTATGTGACCGTATCCAAAGAGCAAAAGCGACCCACTTCCTACTTCCTTTTACAAGAATGGATGCGGGAAAGGGATAATCAAAAGCAAATCCTCCATTGCCCATAGCTAAGCTTCACACTACTGCACCTTTGAATGGGATCTGTTCAGGGCCGGACTGGCCATAGCGGGCACTTCCCCGGGAGGCTGGAAGGGTGAGGGCCGCTTTTGCAGCGGTGGGCGGCGTTTTTGTAGCAGTGCTGCTATATCGGTCCCCAGTACCAAAATCAGCGGGGGATCCATCAAAATTGCCAGGGCTGCTTTTGGTTCTGAGTCCGGCCTTGGATCTGTTCACACTTACAGTGGCGGCCGGTACATTACGGGGGTGGCGAGGCGGGGGAGGAGGGGAGGGGCTCAGGAAAAATAAAATTTGAAATTCACTTACCTGATTGCCGCGTCTCTCCCACGTCGTGTCTCCTCGCGTCTTCCAGGAACCACCCAGGTTACCCTGAGCCAATCACAATGCTGCAATACAACGTTGTGATTGGTAAGCACCCAAGCTCCCCAGATCCAATCACAACGCTCCAATGCAGCGTTGTGATTGGCCTGAGCGCCGTGGTTCAGCGCTCAGACGGGGAAAGGGAGTTCTGGGCATGTTCTCCACCCAGGCTATAATGCAGCCTGGGTGGAGAACATGCAAAGAGCGCATGACGGTTTGGCCAGGTCAAGACGGACAGCCAAAGCATCATGCACACTTTAGAGTGCAGCGACCACTCCCCCTTCCCGACGTCGGGGGAGACTTCAGTCATTATCATTTTATTTTTTATTTTACACTGCTCCGTGAGCAGTGGGGCGACGCTCCTCTGCCTTAGCGGATGAGCCGCCACTGCACATTTACCCAGTTATCTGCCATACTCCTCCTGCATTACGCAGCCATTATTTGGATGGAAGTAACCAATAAAGTTTTGTTTGGCCAGGAAAGTGTTCAACCTTCTAGCTCACTGTGGGGTGAAAGCGGTCGCCCTTCATATTTCTTGCTGGGGCGACTTTTTGTGCAGTAAAGAGTAAGAGTGGCATGATCTGGAAATGCAATAATGTTTCTTTTTATTGTGTCAAGCAGGTTTGTTTTCCCAATATACTTTCACTGGACAATCAAGGCAGTATTCTGCCTGAATTGCAAGAAGATAACCCCCTTGCCCAAAGGGACGGGTAGTTCACCATCTCTCTCCTTAATTCATGAGCTATTTGAGTCGATTTCTTAAGGGAATTGAGCAGTCAATGGTTATTGGGCATCACCCGGGTGGGTAATGTTGGTGTCCCAGGGGCACTGTGGTGGTGCACCCAAAATTACATAGACAAGAAACTCACTTTAGGAACCTGAATCGTTTGCAGAAGAAAGTACAAACAGCCAAGACTTACTCCAGGAGGTGGAGGGGAATGGATAATCACAAGATTCAGTGTGACACGGTAGATGAGAATAAATAATGCAATGTACAGTCAGTGCTGTCTTGTCTTTAAAAAAATTAAAATCATTTTTTGTAACAAGTACGTAAATAGTATTCTTAAAAGTTTGATAAGCAAACAAAACCAAAAGGTCCTAGCATCTTCTGGTTGCAGATTACAACCCCAGATGTATTTTTCCCTCCCATGATCTGCTTGCTAAGTTTTTGGTTAACATTGAACCCTATAGCCATGTGATGCCCAGTGGGAGTCCATGAGTTGACCTAGTTTTTTGCAAAATGCTTAGGCCAGTTTTGAAAAACAGAAAGTCATTGATGGAATGCAGACAGGTGTGCTGGTATGCAGCATTATGCAGCTACCCTGATAGCCAAGATATTCTTGAATAAAATATGATATCCCTAAAATAGTTAAAGATTTGGAGTAAGGGCACCTAAAATTAGCTAAACTCCAAAAATCCACCACGCAAATCGGAATGCCCCCACCCATAAGAAAAATATTGAGTACTCCTGGTGATGTCCAGGATGACCTATGTCTGGATGAGGGACAAAGTCCCGTTAGTGGAGTCAAGGGCCCAATTAAGGGCTAAACTGGGCCCTGTGACAGGAGTAGGAAACAAAATAATAGCGGGCTCATTCCCACCATCTATCACCAGGGTATCTCTACAGTAGGGGTCTGTCTCACGGAATCTGGAACGTGTAAAGACTAACAGGGCTACTGCTCACTTGCTAGACCTGGCCTCACCAGCAAGACAATTCCATCAGCAATAAAGAAAATTCTAGGGTATTCCAGAGCTCAGCAGACGCTTCAGAGAGGACCCTCTCAACTGGCCCCGGACTCTTCAGCAAATGTACAGCTCCTTTTGTGGCAGGGATGGATCAAAATGTCTCCATCACCAGCAGATCTAGCCCTCTCTGTCACTTGCTATCTTTACTGTCTCAGAACCTCTCTACTCCCCCGCCCTTTACACCACCATCTTCCAGTAGGGGGAGGGTCTCCCACTTTCTCATCAAATTGGAGATTATCATGATAAACCTCTGGGTCATCCAGCTGAACTGCAAGGGCTACACCCTACCCTTTCTATGTGTCCCTTCAGACTGCCCTCCTTCTTCAAGGACATAGCCTCGATTTTGGAGGCAGAGATCTTTGCCCTACTGAAGAAAAGGGCTTCAGAGGTGGTACCTCAGGAAAAAAACAGCACAGGCTTACACCGTCTTTACCTCTTCTTCCCATAGAATACCTATCCTAGATTGCCTCCTTCTGATCTCGTTTATTTGGCAGGACAGATTCAAAATTCTGTCTCTTAGCCAAGTCTTGCTGACCTTGTACACAGGGGGTTGACTGGCAGCCTAGGCAGGACACTTACTTCTGTCTTCTAATTCTCTTCAATTTCAAGGGTTACCAGAGGTTCACCTGCACTGTCAGTTCACAGTCTGGTCATTGACGATGTTGACTGTACATCGTCTTTTCACAAAAGTTGTTGCAGCTACACTGAGACGGTGGGAAGTCCATGTATTTCCATATTTGAATGACTGGATGGTCTACTGGACTGGCTAGTTGACTGGCTAGTGAAGGCCGAGTCCCCAGTGTTGGTCGTGGAACATCTTTGGTACATGATAACTGTTCTTCCTAACTTGAGCCTTGTAGTTCTACAGTTTTTAGGACAACAGTGGCTCCCGCACCTCAGGTGGAGATAGTCCAGTCGATTCACTTGGACCTGCACTGGTGAATTGGCCTGACCAGTTTCAAGATTGGTCTCTCATTCAGCCCTCTGCAAGTACAGGCTACCATGGTCATGGACACCTCCTCCCTGGTCTGAGGGGTCTTATGAGAGACATGACAGCACAGGGCCTTTGGCCCACTTCAGTGCAACGTCTACACCTAAATATGCCTGAGCTGCATTCAATCCACCTTACTATTACGTCATTTCTACATTCCATCTCAGAGAATGCCATTCAGATTCTGTTAGAGAACACCGCAACTGTTGGGTACATCAACACGCAGGGTGTCATGGTGTCATGACTGTGATGGAAGCAATTCACCTGTGGCATAGTATGCAGATTTGGGGGGTTTTCGTGGTAGCAATCTATCTGGCAGTTACCCTCATCGTGAGAGTAGATGCTTTCAAGTTGCCTTTCGCATTAGGCCACCAAGTGGGGTGTCCATCCATGAACATTTTCGCCAGAGTACAGAACAGGAAGTATCCTCTGTGTTGTGCCATACACTTCCCACTTAATGATACCTTAGGGGGTGCCTTCAGGTTCAGCTGGTCTTAGGGTCTTCTGAACATGTTTCCACCAATTCTGCTTTTTCCAAAAGTCCTACGGATGGTGCAGTAGTATCAAGTAGGCTTCAGCCCCTTTAGATAATGCCTTTCTGACATCCTGTGTTTCACACTTTCCTTTGCGAAGCAGGGGGTAGCAGTGGCTACAAGTAAGAGTTCCTTGGCTTACCTGTCAGCTTTGAAGTGTCTTCCTGATAAGCCATATTTGTTTAGCTCACCTTTAGTGCCACTTTTTCTGAGAAGTTTGTTTTATCTCTTTCCTTCCACCCCGCTCCTTGTTCTTCAGTGGGATTTGAATCTTGTGTTGACTTTCATAATGGCGTCCCCTTTCGAGCTGAAGCACACTTGTCCTGTTTAACTTCTTACTTTGAAGGCCGTGCTGCTAGTAGCAATAACTTCAACTTCTAAACTGAAAGCTTCATGCACTCTCAGTTCATCCCCTTTCACAGTTTTCTACCTAGACAAAAGGGGTTTTGCTACCTGCCCAGGCTTTTTACCCAGAATAGATTCACCCTTTTACATGGCCCAATCAACACCACCATGTTGAACAATGTAATCAACACATGTGTTTTCTAATCTTTGTTTACATTCATTATTATTCAGTTTTACTCTCTTATGCCTTCAATGTTTTATCTATGTATATATTTTATATTGTTTAATTATTTTTTTGTTTTTTTTGTTATTCTTTTTTCATTCTTTTAAAAAAAAGGAAAGACCAAGTAATATATGAGATAATAATGATCCCTAATGCAACTTTAATTATTATATACACAAAATGTACTGCACTTCTCCCCGAATATCATGAAAAATTACCCTTCTTAGTCCCTCTTCTTATTCAACTCATTCTTTCCATGTCTGGACTGTGTGGCAATAATAGAGTAATCTCAAAGTGCAAACTTGTTAAAGTGCAACATGCAAAGAGGTTATTTGTCCTACCCCAAAGGAGGCAGCATATTTGCAAAGTGCAATTTTAATTTAAAGTGCGATGTGCAGTTATTGTATCTTTCCTCAAAAGGGAGCAGCATATTAAAAAAAAGTGCGATTTGATTAAAGTGCTACGTGCAGGGCAGTTTTTCTTACCCTATCTAAGCAAGCAGCATATACAGGAAAGTACTAATTAATCCAAAGTGCTTAGTGCTGTTATCATCATCATACCCCTTCAATCATATTTTAAAATTCACGTTGTTTCACCAGTACATGATGCTGACCATTCTGTCATTATTATCTAAATATTTCAATGTCATTCCTCGAATCTTACTATAAACAATCAATTGCTTGGGGAACATACAGTCCTGATTGATCTTGATGTTGTTAGTGTCATGGATGAACAGGTAAAACAGCATCCTCATTGATCTAAACGTTGCCAATGTCATAAGTGGACAAACAGTTCTGCATCCTTGTTATGGCCCATGGTGTCTCAGTTCCAATCAATAATATAAGTTGTGATTCTTGTTTTTGCAGTTCCTTCTCTCGGTCCCCCCCTCTTGGGTGGGCCCTGACATGTTTTATGCCCCAATACGAAAATGTCGATAATGATCGGTCGTGCTCCTGGTCAAAGTGGCAGGCCATTGGGTAGTTCTTATCCCCATTTCTGATTGCTCTCATGTGCTGTAGGAGCCTTAATTTTAGTTTGTTCTTGGTACTGCCAATATACAGCTTATTGCAACCACATTTTAGTACATAGATGACAAACTCCGTGTTGCACGTTATTCTTTCTTTAATCAGCACCGTACGACCTTCCATTGTACTGTAGCTCCTACTATTCACACCATATTTACATGCTTTGCTTGAGTTACACTTCACAAAGCCTTCCTGATTCCTCGACAGCCATGATCCGAATCCTTGTTGATTTCCTTTATTTATATAATGACTTGATGTCAGAATATCTCCTAAGGATCGTACTTTTTTGATGTAATTTGTGGGCCTTTTTTGAAGATTTCAGTTAGATGTTCATCATTCTTCAACACACACCAGTGTTTCGTCAAGACCTTCTTGATACTGGGCTGGGCCATATTATATTCTAGGAAGAGTCTCTTAGTGGTTTTGTTGTTCTCTTCCTGAACCCTTTGGGGATAAATAGACTGCTTTCTTGTTTTTTCTTTGGACCTGCGTTTGGCATCCTCAAGAACGGTTATTGGGTATCCTCTTTCTCTGAATATTCTAAACAGCCTACACACCTCTTCATCATACAGCTCTTCCGTTGAGCAGATTCTTCTTGCTCTCAACATTTGGCTGTAAGGGATACTCCACTTTAGTGCATAAGGGTGGCCACTGTTCGCATGTAGTATGGAGTTGGTAGCTGTCGGCTTCCTGTGGATTCTTGTTGTTAAGGCATTCTCCTTGACCTCCAACTCCACATCCAAAAAGGTACAGTGTTGATGACTCCATGCGTATGTGAACTGCAGGTTACAATTATTGTTGTTTAGTCTAGTCAGGAAAAGCTCCAGATCACTTTCACTGCCTTCCCATAAAATAAATAAATCGTCGATAAACCTGGTCCACAATGCCACGCTTTCCATATGCATTTTGTTTTACTCAGCCCAGGCCACCTCCTTCTCCCACCACCCCATGAACAGATTTGCGTAGGTGGGGGCGAAGGAGGTGCCCATTGCCATCCCTTGTTCCTGCTGATAGAACTTTCCATCGAATGTGAAGATGTGTGTAAGACAATAATTCAGCATGTCCATCAACAGGTGTGTATGTTCTAGCCATTCAACTGGTCAATCTCTCATGAAACTCGTGCATGCCTGGATCCCTTTCTCGTGCTTGATTGAAGTGTACAACGGCACAACGGCCATCGTCACCATGATGTTCTCCTTTTTCCATGGGATGTTATCTATTTTTTTTTTAAAACTCTGTACTGTCTCTTAGGTAAAAAGGAAGGCTAGTTACATACTCTTATAAGAACAGGTCGAGAAATCTAGAGCTGTTTTCCAATAGTGATCCAATTGAGCTTACTATTGGTCTTCCGGGTGGGTTCACTGTGCATTTGTGAATTTTTGGTAAGAGGTCAAAAGTGGCCAATCTTGTGTTCTCAGTACGAAGATACCGCAGTTCTTCCCAGTCCAATAAGCCCACTTCAAAACACTCCTTCAATTTTAGATGGTATTCCTTTTCTAGTTCATTCAGAGGGTTCATTTTCAAACGAGTGTAATGCAAAGAGTTGTTCAACTGCCTTCGTGCTTCTGTCACATAAGTCCCTTGGTCCATTAGGACTATATTCCCTCCCTTATCAGAAGGTTTTATGATGAGGGAAGGATTATCCTTTAGTTCATTGATATCTTTCCAGTCCCGTGATGTAAAATTGCCCTTTTTGTAGTCCGTTTGCCAGTTTCTTTGGATGTTGTTCATGTCATCCACAACTAGTTCCTGGAAAAGGTCAAGACGATTCCCCGGTGGAAGTTGTGGGCAAAACTTGCTTCCTGGTTTAAGAACACTGCCAACGTGTTCGTCCGTTATGAAACCCATATCCTGTAGTTTCTTTGCTGGCATGTCAATAGTAGACCCCAATGTTTCCGTGTCCACTGTTTGATTTGACTGGTCCAGGTCCTGAATACTAAGTAGGTCCGGGATTTCCGCAATCCAGAATGAGGAGAGCCTGCGGGTTTCCACTGTTTCATTTGCTCGTGACTTGATCTTCATTTGATGATATTTGTATAACTTTAGCCTTCTCACATATTTATATATTTCAATTCTAGTGTCCACGAAATCAGGACGAGATACTGGGCAGAACGTTAAGCCTAAATTAAGTAACTGTGTCTGGTTGTCGTTTAGTGTCACTGATGAAATATTGACAGCTAAGGGCTTCCGAATTTCATTTGGTGTTCCTGCAGAGGATGCACAGTTCGCTCCCACGAAGCTCTTTAATCACCACGCGTGAACTGCCAGTAACAGTCAGACAATCTTACTGCCACCTGACGCGTTTCGGGCCGTCCTGCCCTTGTTCACAGGATTCTAGAGAAAGAACAAAGCTCCAGCCTCCCAGGACATTTTTCTGCATGCTTATATCAATGTTGCCCTCCATTAAGGCCTCTCAGGTGAGTCATGTTCATTCATTGCATGCTGGAACTTGTAGTCACTAGGTGCCAATTAACGCCCTCCAGTGGGTGTGTTTTGTCTTCCTCAACAATTTATATTATTTTTTTTATTTTCAGTGCCATCCAGTGGGTCTCTGGCTGTTATTATGGCAGTTCTGTTTACCTTTCTGTT
Source organism: Calotriton arnoldi (assembly GCA_963921515.1). Taxonomy (NCBI): domain Eukaryota; kingdom Metazoa; phylum Chordata; class Amphibia; order Caudata; family Salamandridae; genus Calotriton; species Calotriton arnoldi. Next base: position 1,485,064 of record CAWUFW010002998.1, on the reverse strand, counting down.
GTTTCCGCCTTGGAGCTGCGAGCAGTTCTGTGCCCCTGCGGCTCCATTATTCAAATCAATGGCGGTGCAATCCTCACGGCAGGACCACCGTAGAAACATCTCCCAAGTTTATCCAAAGAACGAGGATGCACTCCACAACAGTTCGCTCCCACGGAGCTCTTTAATCACCACGCGTGAACTGCCAGTAACAGTCAGACAATTTTACTGCCACCTGACGCGTTTCGGGCCGTCCGTCCTTGTTCACAGGATTCTAGAGAAAGAACAAAGCTCCAGCCTCCCAGGACATTTTTCTGCATGCTTATATCAATGTTGCCCTCCATTAAGGCCTCTCAGGTGAGTCATGTTCATTCATTGCATGCTGGAACTTGTAGTCACTAGGTGCCAATTAACGCCCTCCAGTGGGTGTGTTTTGTCTTCCTCAACAATTTATATTATTTTTTTTATTTTCAGTGCCCTCCAGTGGGCCTCTGGCTGTTATTATGGCAGTTCTGTTTACCTTTCTGTTGTTTCCGCCTTGGAGCTGCGAGCAGTTCTGTGCCCCTGCGGCTCCATTATGCAAATCAATGGCGGTGCAATCCTCACGGCAGGACCACCGTAGAAACATCTCCCAAGTTTATCCAAAGAACGAGGATGCACTCCACAACAGTTCGCTCCCACGGAGCTCTTTAATCACCACGCGTGAACTGCCAGTAACAGTCAGACAATTTTACTGCCACCTGACTCGTTTCGGTTTGAACTGTTCGAATCTAAAAAGCGGAGTTGCAGACAGGCAAGAAAATGTAATTGAAAACCGAACTTTGCCATGAGGGTCCCACTGGAGGGCTAAAAATATTATGATTTAATTCAAGTGAACTGAGCACACCCAATGGAGGGTAAAAAGTAAGTTCAGACACTACAAGTCCCAGCATGCATACCAAATCAACTCACCTGAGAGAGCCCACTGGAGGACAGGGACTTCTTAATGAGCATGTGGATAAGAGTGTTTTGAAACGTCATTGCAAGGTTTACTTGAGCCTGTGAACAAGGATCGAGATGATCTGAAACGCGTCAGGCACACCAACAAACCTTGATGTAAATGCCGGTTTTCGCCTTGAAAATAAAAGAACTTGGTAAAGTTCGTCTACAACTGAGTGCGTCTTCGTTTTGAGGGTAACAATTGGTTAATTTATATATATATATATATCAAACACAACTCCTACTCCACAAGGAAGAGAGCACGCACACAAGGGCTGCTGGAATAGGGCTTTTTTATTTCATTGGGCCTCCTCCTACCCAGCAAACAGGAGAGACGCGTTTCGGCTGACACAGCAGCCTTTCTCAATCTCATATATATATATATATATATATATATATATCTCAAAAGTTTGCCCTCGAACAAAGACGCACTCTGAAGGAAGTAACCCGATTAGGGCCACCCGGGTCACTCACAACCACCTCTCAGCCTTCCATACAAATGAAGAGTCGGTCAGACAGTAGAGAATACAAACCAAGTATATGTTTATTCAGATACACTCGAGCGGAGTCCAGTCTGACCAGCCTCCTGAGATTGCTGCAGAGGGACTGACTTCAGCAAACATGGAGATACATTATGTACAATTCAGAACCAATAAAGACACGCCCTGACTGGAAATTTCCAGTTGGTGGCAGTTGAACAAAGGAGATACAGAAGGATGAGTTTCGATCCTGAGGCCGGGCACATGCTATCTCGATGCCAAGGTCACTCTGCCTGTGCCCGCCGCTCTACGGGTGGGAGCAGGCCTCTCTAGTAGGAAAGGTATGCGCTAACAAGGACAGTGCATTGATTAGTACGGCAAAGCTCAAGCTTGGAGAAACGAAAACTATCACAGCTGCTTTAAGCAGAGGCAGAGAGACAGAAGTTAGTTTCGATCATGGCTCAAAATGGCAGCTAAACATAAAATGGTGCCGCGAATGCTAACTTAAGATGTGCAATGCATAAACAATACAGCTAAAACATTTTTATTCCAACAGACCCTCCTTTTAGCATTCGCTAAACCTTTATATTACTACCTAGAAACAGATAACATATTGCAGAAATAAGAGCTACCACTATAAGCTGATGTGTGGATAGTCAATATTCAAAGATACCTTCGTCAATCTGCATGATGTCATTAATATCTTTCTGCAACATGATCGCAGCATAGTGTCATGAATTGATATCTTTGGTTTAGGTGTCAGAGCACTTACACAATAAGCGCAACAAGCCGAGAGGCAATGTATGCAGAGACAACATGTAAAGATGATACCGGCAACTACAACCAAAAAGATAAGGATCTTCCAACCCCATGTTGCTAGCATATTCCAGAACCACCCCGTTAGTGTCCAAGTACCTGTCTCTTGGTGTAGGTCTGATGACAATCTATGCAATTTTTGTATAGCCTTATATACACTGGGGGCGTGGTCTGGTATGTAAACACAACAGCTACTGCCAATGATGCGACAGGCCCCTCCCCGATCAGCGAGGATGACGTCTAACACCATCCTGTTTTGTAATGTAACGAGCCTCGTAGCCTGGAGCTCAGCAGTAAGGTTAGTCAGTATCCCAGCTGTTGTATTAATAACCCCTTCCACTAATCTTGTGAGCCGACGAAGCTGGAGGCTATTAGCCATGGGGCCCCAGAAAGGTAGAAGACCCCTTGCAGCATCGTCAAACTGCTGCCAGGTGGTATCTGTCTGATCTATATCCTCAGTGTCCACAACCCTTCTGACTCGAGGCAAGTATATACTCCTACGTTGCAGCCCATGGTCTCTATGGTAATTGGAAGGGGCAATATACACAGGGGGAAGAAAGAGAGATAACACCTGCCAGACCATCCCCTCGGAAGCCAGACATATGCTTGGGATCCACAGACAAAATAGACATTCTGAGGTAGGACCAAGGGCGGGCTATTAAGCGTTATCAGTACGTAAGTAAAATTGCATCTACTTTACCCCACCTTTACCTTCCCTGTTCCCTGGACACAGAAACTAGCTGTGTGTCAAACATGGACACCGGAATGGGTTTGTCCTTAGTAACATTACGATCTTGAAAAGATTGGAAATACTCGGAAGTGTTGAATCTTTGAAAATCAGCCATTTCCATTCTAAGCCATGTTTCGTTCTGTATTTTATCATATATGCTCATACAAGATGTTGGGGATAATGTACCAGACGTCCCATTTCCGTCTCGACCTAGAGGAGTAAATTCGTGATGGAAATTTATATACTGTACCACAGTGCGAGAATCAGCAGATATCATAACCTGAGTAGACAATTGGAAAGGATAGTGCACCATAACAAACAATTGAAACCATCCCTCACAACTACCGATATATGACAATGGCAGGGACAACAAATTATCGCTCCTATGAGTAACTGAGGGAAGCAATCCACAAACCCAACAATTTGTTGTATTGGACGCATCATGAGCTTGATGTAACATTTGCATAAACACATTATCTGTGTAAGTCTTTCTGTGTTCCCCTTTGTGAGGAGCCAAAGTAACAAACATATGCTCAGGGGAAGTGGGCGTTGTACCAACCAAGGAATGGACAGGATACTTTTCCTCCAGGAACCAAGCTATTCCAAGTACTGTTGTTAAACCAATCACAACTATCAATACGAAGACTATTTTACTCTTTGTGGACCAGCCCTGCGCTAGTCGCGGTGATGCAAATGGCTGTTCCTCCTCCTCAATAGGCCGACCAAACGGATACATTATGAAACAAGGAAAAGGGGATGCAATAAAACTGATGGCAAGGGCAAGTGTTCCCAGTGTCCGTCAGAGCCTCACTGGTAGACTCCTATTGTTAATCAACGTTGGCTCTCTTGAGCACCGGCGGTGGAGCTGCTCAGTCCTAGCTCGCAATGAATCCCACGTCGTCCAGGATAATGTACCCCCCCCAAGCGGGAGCACATCCGATCCTATCCTGTCCAATGGTAGAACAGTGCACCAATCTCACCTCACCCTAAACTAACACCGTTGGTGCTATAACAAGTCACACCCTAACTTACACAGTCCATCCCTAACTAATCTGACTTCTCCTTTGGTGCACTATTCCTCAACCGAGGGCGCAAATTATACCTGGTGACTCCAGGCACAGAGGGGTCGACAAACAGTTGTTCTTCAAGGCGAATTTCTGGGGGTGTCGCTGCATTTAAAGCATCATCATTCTCTACATCCGTTTGGGTCCATGTAAGTTTTGCATCGCTGAAAGGGATGAACCGAGGCACCTGCTCAGTCTCAGTGTCCCCGAGACCATCCCTCACCCATTGGTCGTAGGGTAAGGGCAGGGGTACCCTGCGACAGTGACTTGAATTAATCTAGTTCTTACGGCCGGCCACTTTCACCGCAATGCGTGTTGCGAGGAGGACCAGCTCGGGCCTCTTCCACCTGGGCTCCAAGCTCTTCTTCCGCTGAAAGTTACGGAGCAACACCCATTCAACTGGCTGGATGTTGTGGCCAGGACCCTCTGGTACAGGTGGAAGTGACTCCTGAATCTGTTGGTGAATAGAACGCAGACTTTCAGTTAACTTATACTAGGTAGTCGGTCAAGAAAGGGTACTCAATTTCGGTGAATCTATGTGGGACGCTCCAGACATTTGCTGGGCGTCTGAACACGACCTCGTAGGGTGACAATCCTGTCCTAGAATGTGCTGTAGTTCTCGTTGATAAATGAGCTAATGGTAAAGCATTCGGCCACTGTAACCCTGTTGTCTCCTGAATCTTTGCCAATTTCAGTTTGAGAGTACTATTGTACTTCTCAACCAAACCTGCTGACTGGGGGTGGTTTGCAGCATGAAACTTCTGTTTTATGTGCAAACCATCGCAAACTAACTGGATAACCTTATCACTCCAGATCAAACGGGGCAAGCCGAAGCGAGGAAAGAACTCCTTCAGGAGTACCTTTGCAATCGCAATGGCCGTGTTCTCTTCAGTAGGGTAAGCCTCAACCCATTTACTGAATGCACGAACAACCACCAACACATACTTCAAATTATTGACCCTGTCCATTTCAATATAATCTATTTGAAGGACCTCAAAAGGGAAAGTGGGAGGTGCAAAATTGCCGGGTGGTGTAGGGGTACCTTTGCCAGGATTGTGCATCATGCACACCATACAGTACTTTACTAAATGTGCAGCCATCTTTGGAATATTATCATTTTGCCATACGGGGTCTAACAGTTTGCAAATACCCTTAGCACTGATGTGAGCTGGGGCATGGGCCATCGTGACTACAGAAAGAACATATGCATCTAACAACATCCTTCTCTGCTTCCCTGACTTGTCATCCAACATCCCTCATCATTCAAGTTTGCTGTACTTTGTTGCCACACTGCTAACTCCTTGATTGTGGCCTCACTCTGTATCTCCTTCACATTTTCTATTGTATCCTCAAACATAGTGACCTCGGGTACCCACCTAGCGGGACCTGCTACAAACATTCTTTTCATCTTGGTTTGGGCTGTTTCCTTAGCTGTCTGATCTGCAAAGGCGTTCCCTTTGCCCACATCGTCAGTAACCTTTCTATGAGCGCTGCACTTCACTATGGCCAATTTCTTAGGGAGTGTCATAGCTGACAGAAGCCTATGTATAAGAGGACCATGCTGAATGCGTGTTCCGTGGGAAGTAAGGAACCCTCTCTCTGCCCAAAGCCACCGAAAATGATGGGCGACTCCAAAGGCATACTGACTGTCAGTATAAATATTGACAACTAGCCCCTCACTCAATTCACAGGCTCGAATAAGGGCGACTAACTCAGCTGCCTGGGTGGACTTATAGGGAACTCGTGATGTCTCAACTACTGTACGCAACGTAGTAATTGCGTATGCTGCAGTGGTGGTGCCATCTGGCAATTTGGCAACAAGAGCCATCTACATATAGTTCCCCTTGGGGGTCAGATAAGGGAACATCAGTCAGGTCTACCCGTCCTTTCGTCTCTTCTTCCGTCCAGAAGATACAATCATGTATGTCAATCTCCTCATTCTCAGAAGGGAGGGGTAGTAACGTGGCTGGATTCAAAGTGGCACAGCGTTTGATCGTGATGTGTCGTGCAAAGAGCGTTAGCTCATAACCTGTCAGACGTGCACTGGTGAGGTGCTACATCTTCGTCTTATTCAAAAGTGTATCCACAGCATGGGGTACCATAACTGTAAGGTCAGTATCGAGTACGAGTCCAGCCGATTGTCTTATCGAGACAGCCGCAACCGCTCTTAGACAGCTCGGGAGGGCTCGCGCGACAGGGTCAAGCACAGCAGAAAAATAAGCACACAGTAGTTGCTCATCCCCAAATTTTTGTGTTAAAACAGAAAGCGCACAACCACCCATCTCATGGGCATGCAATACAAAGCTTTTAGTGTAATTAAGGGTAACAAGCACGGAAGCCGAGCAAAGTGCAGTTTTTAATTGCTCAAAAGACTGCTGACACTCAGGCGTCCAAGGCAGGGGTTCATGCACATCTTTTAGTGTAAGCGCAAGCAGGGGCTTAATAAGCAGTAAGTAGCCAGGTATCCACTGCCTGCAATAGGAAGTGATACCTATGAAAGCACGCACATCTTTCTGGGTTTGCGGAATGGGCATTTTAATAATGGTACTGATGCGCTCAGGTGTTAATCTCCTACCCTCCTTAGACAGTAGGTGACCTAAGTAGGTGACCTCCTGTCGACAATACTGAAATTTGGAAAGGGATACCTTATGCCCATGGTCAGCTAAATGGAGCAACAATTTAACCGTACTATCTCTGCAACCTTGTTTATGTCTGAGGCAATGAGCAGGTCATCGACATACCTGTCGGGAGCGCCAAGGAATCCAGCTGACTTTTCAATGCCTGACTATAAATACTCGGACTTTCTGTATAGCCTTGAGGAGCGCGACAGAATCTAAAACTTCTACCAGCTATGGTGAACCCGAACAGATACCTGCTGTCAGGATCAATGGGGATACTGAAGAATGCATTTTTCAAGTCAATGACAGAAAAGAATTTAGCAGGAGAAGGAATCATTGTCAAGAGTGTTGTAATGTCAGGGACCACTGGAAACTGGGGAATCACTATTTTGTTAACTTCACGCAAGTCAATCACAAAACGATAAACATCTGCATGGTCATCAGAGGAACCCGAAGGTGTCCTTTTGAGAACAGGAAGAATAGGGCTATTACAAACATTAGCAGCCGTCTCTTCAACCACTCCTTTCTCAATCAAATCTTGCACAATGTGCATCAAAGCTCGCTCATCTGCCTGTGGTATTTTATACTGGGGAATGCGGGGTAAAATAGCACCTTCCTTGACACGTATCGAAACAGGCAGTATCTGCAACAAACCCACATCTGTGTCGCCCGCTGCCCACAGAGTGGGTGGCACATCCTTAAACTCCGCAGGAAGAGGCACATCTTTAGACAGACACTGTGTAGCGCGCACAACATTCGGACCCATTGTCATGTAGACATCCTCCGGGGAGCAGTAAATTGTAGCATGCAATTTCTTAAATTCATCCAAACCCATCAAATTTTCTCCACAATTAGATGTCAACAAATATGGCGAATCCACAGTAAAAGGACCAATAGTTAGCGCAAGGGGTTTTGAAATGGGGCTTATAACCGGTACACCAGAAAAACCTACCGAGACATTATTATGGCCAGACAGAGTCGCCCCAGGGACCGAAGAACGAGAAATAGAACTATTTGTTGCACCTGTATCCACCAAGAACTCTTTAGTCGAACCATGCACATCCGCACTAACGTACGGACCCCGCTGATCTACAGGTATCTGAACTGGTCCCTCACTCTGTCCCTGGCTGTCCTAGCTGTAAGACATCCCCGTCACCTCATCCGTATCGTAATCATCGTGATAATACTGTCCACCCCGAGCGTCATCAAAATATTTCTGATCAGAGCGACTCTGTGAGGCCACAGTATCCTGAGCCCTGTCTTGGCCACCAGCTCCATGACCCCGTCCACGAGGACCTCGTCCTCTAGAAGCCACCACTTTCTGCAAAAGCACCGGACACTCGCTGCTCCAGTGTCCCTCCTCTTTACAGTATGCACACTGATTCGCCCCAAAGGCACTGTATTACCGGGCCTGCTAGTGCGTGGAAGCTGTCGGGCCAAACCACCTCGTCCTCTACCGTTCCCTCTAGAAGCCTGCTGTAACAGCACCTTCATCTTCAAATCTTTGTGCTTCTTTTCCGTCTTCTCCTCATTCTCCCTGTGCTCATAATACTGTGCCATATTCAAGATAACGGAAGGGGAAGAGGTGGACCAAGTGCTCTCAGAAACCTGTAATCGGGTCGAAATCTCAGGAAGCAAATTGGAAACAAATCTATTAACAAACAGCCACACACCACCTTCAATCGATAAATCCTGTCCACTATAGTCTAAGAACACACCTTCAAACCGAGTGAAAAAGTCTGACACACTCTCGTCCTTCTGGCGGCAAGCTAATAGCTTGTCCCAATCAACCTTCCTCGGAGGGATAATAGAATGCATATACGTGATAATGCGGCCTGGCAAAGCAAATATCTCCGCCCTAGGCTTATCACCTGGCTTCCGTTCCTGATCCCATGTTTTAATTTGATCCCAGGTACCACCCAATTCCGCAACATGATACTGTGTGTGTACTTGTCTCCAAATATCAACCAGAACTAGTAAACCAAAGAACATCTCAATATCATCAAGCGTCATCACTGTCGAATAGGCAGCTTCAGTCAGCTCCTTATAATAAGCGGTAGGTTTTTTCCTAGGGTCAGGTAACTGAGTCTTAAGGGACAAGACTTCACTCCTTTTCCATGGAGTATAAACCCATTGTTCTTGGAAACGGGCCTCTACCCTTGGCCTAGTAACCTGATCATGCTGATCCCTTAGCTCCGGTATCTCTGGATGGTAGATTGGATGAACCTCCCGCATCGGAAACTGAGTTACCGGGGTGGGGCTCTGCTCAAGCAGTCTCTCCCGATAAGCAACCAACGTCGCAACATTACCAAAGACATGAGCAGGTTCCATATCAGTAACATACACATGATCCCTAATATCATATATGATCTGTGGCGCTGCACCCTTGAAACGCTGCTCCCAAAGTCCAATCGAAGTAGCCGACATATGCTTAAGGACATGTTGTTGTATAAAAGGCTCATAATCTTTCATGACACTCCACACATCTTCCACACCATAAATGGGGTTACGAGCCCACTGCACAGCCTGATTAGCCACCACCTGTTTCTCCGCATCTCCCACATCAGATCGGACCAACGTCCGCCCCATACGTTCCTTAAATTTTGTCCAATCTCTATCCTCCGGGCCGCGTACCGGTGTCCCACTACTCAGTGATGTCGGGGAATGGAGGATCACAGTGGGGGCAACAACAGAGGGAGCGGGCACTATCGTCATTGTCGGCTGCGTTGTGAGGGTAAGAGCTGGAGAGAGAGAAACCAAAGCAATAGGCGTTGCAGGAGTACTAACAGTCACAGTTGCCACAGACGGCGAGGGCAAAGAAAGGACAGGAGGTGCGGTGGCCAAAGCAGTCTGACGACAATAACAGAGGCAGAAACAGCAGAGACAGAAGAACCAGGCAGCTGGGCCTAGGAGGGAAGAGCTGGATATATCCTCTGCGGGGCATAAGGGGGTGGGGGTCGAGTATCCAACAATTGTTCCACGAACGTATCACTTTCTTCTTGGGCTACATAAGATTTGTCAATCTGCAATTGGAATCTCCTAGCTTCACGTTCAATCCCTATCTCTTGCTTCTCTCTATCATGTGCTACAGCTTTCTGAGTCAATGTTTGCATTCTCCCTTTCCGGGCCCCTTTCTCCGTTTTCATTCGCCTCTGCTTAACCTCCTTTTGCCACGTTCAAAGGGAATCAAACATAGACTGTCTACTTCATCTTGCAAACAGCTTCTCCTGTAAAAAGGCAATTTTCTGTTCATCAAAAGTACCCGTCAACGGCCACTGCAACTCGGCATTGTCCTTCGTATATTTGTGCCATAGTGTACTAAACATAATAGGGCCAAGGCCATGCTTCACATACATATCAAAGTTCGGAGTGCCTTCTGGAGGCACTGGCTGACTTTCTTCCAATCGAGCATCAGCAGAACAACAACGACAACAAGAAACCAAGAACCTGCTCATTCCAGGCATTTTCAAAAGTAGGCCAAATTCGTTATGTTGCCTGGCAAAGTGTTCACAAACACTTTGTATCCAAATCAGTCCTCAGAACGTACCAAATGCAAACCCAAATTGGTCCTCAGACCGTACCAAAGACAAACCAAAATGGTACCATATCCACAAAGAACCAAAACAAACTCACCTGGTGCACACAGGTCAAACGAATTTATTCTCCACTGCTGACTCTTCGGACCAAACGGTCAGATCCAAGGGTTTTCGCCGTTCAGGACCCCAGTCGGGATGGCCACTGGGCGAGGCACCAACCGGTCAGACAGACGGGGCAGCTGCGAGTTCAGGAACTCGCTTGTGCAGGGATCCCTGGTCCGCCCCAACGATGGCCCCGACCTCCTCACCCGACCGCAGGCGAGGATAGGCCACCCGATGGGGTCCCTGTTCGGGCGCCAACTGAAGAAAGTAACCCGATTAGGGCCACCCGGGTCACTCACGACCACCTCTCAGCCTTCCATACAAATGAAGAGTCAGTCAGACAGTAGAGAATACAAACCAAGTATATGCTTATTCAGATACACTCGAGCGGAGTCCAGTCTGACCAGCCTCCTGGGATTGCTGCAGAGGGACTGACTTCAGCAAGCATGGCGATACATTATGTACAATTCAGAACCAATAAAGACACACCCTGACTGGAAATTTCCAGTTGGTAGCAGTTGAACAAAGGAGATACAGAAGGATGAGTTTCGATACTGAAAATGGGCACATGCTATCTCGATGCCAATGTCACTCTGCCTGTGCCAGCCGCTCTAAGGGTGGGTGTGTATATATATATATATTAGTCTCCATCATAATTAGACCAAAGGCCCACGTACACTTAAATCAGGCAGGCGGACCACAATCTTGGCGGTATGGATACTCTTATCGCCATTGCGGCGGAGTATCTTTACCGCCAAGATATATATCAGGCCCATAATTCAGAGGGGCTAGTAATGACAGTTTCTGGTCCCCTTGAAATTGAGTCCAGGGCAACACCGCGGACAGTGTGCTTTCACTCCGATGTTTAGGCTGCAAAGTTTGGGTGAAAATCAGGAATTATTAGGTCATTGGACCTAGAATTACAAATTTCCCTGGAAAAGCTTGATTTTGTAGGGAATTTTCAAGGTTCAGCACAGAATCCTTGTTAATTCTGCACCCCCGGAGTTAAGGGGAGGATTTTACTTCTAGGGTGTGAAATTAACATGCCTGCATTCAGGGCACTCATAAAAAGGACCCCTTCAGATTTCAGGGATTCCGGACAGACCTGACCCCTCCCTGTCCTGGGGGAGTGCCTCTCTCCCTAACTGTGGGTTGAGTGATAGAGTCCCTGCCCTGTCTGAGGTGTAAAGGAGACAGTGCTAACCCAGTCTGAAGTCTAAGGGGTGGACTAGTTGTTAAAGACGGCAGCCCAATATCGTGTGAAGGTTTGAAAAGAGAAATGCCCATACTAATCCCTCCCCCTCCAGCCCACCCCACCCCCCCCATGGTTGTTCTGCCCTCTCACTACCCCCGTCCCAACCACGTGTGCCTCCCCTCCGTTTATTAATCTCGGCTTTGCCCTTGCTCCAGGTTCTCAATCGCCTTCTCTTCTTGTGGGTTTGGAAAATATACAAAGCTCACAGTGAAAATATTTACTCAGCAGCAAAACTTTCAGAGGAATTTGAGACATTAATTTGAAAAATCTGCCGAAGGACTACAATGGCTTCTTTCTCTGCACCCTGTCGCTCTCCATCCCCTCATATTTTCGCGCTCCACATTTTGAGCGTTTCTTCCTCGCACTCACTCTTTTCATTTGTTATTCCTCCATTCCAAGTTACACTGATTATTTAACTTTTCCCTTTTTATTTCACTCTGGTAGGTTGTCTTTGTTTTACGTGCCTCTCATCTTGACTGTTTATCGTCTTATTCCACTCCTAACCTCACAGATTCTCTACAACCTTTTTCTTCTCTGCGCCTCGTTTTCTTTCGGCCCCTTGTTACGTAGGGTTTCTTTTTCTCCTTTTCTCTTAGGCGTTATTAAGTTGCTGGCTGTCGTTTGTTTTCTTCTTGTCGGGCTTTGATTTTTGTTTTTGCTCCTCTTACTAACGCTATTGTCCCACTTTCACTCTTTTTTCTACAACCTCTACACCCATATTGTTCCTGAACCTTATAATTATAACTTGCAGACTCACCCGTCCATTTCCACATTATCTTCTTTTTTATCCCGACTTACTCTTCTCAATCTCCCTCATTGCCTCTTAGTCTTTAGTTTATCTTCTTCTTCCACCAAACGCTTTGTCTTTTCATCTCTCCTGGCTTTGTACATCTCTGCCCCTGGCTGTCACGTCTGTATTTTTCTCTCCTGCCCCCTTGCATTTCCTCTTCTTTCTTTTTTTTTTTTTAACCACCACTTACCTTTATGCCTGTGATGGAGCAAGGTTTCATAAATGAAACTTGCTTGTATTCAATCCTCATCACAGTATTAATTTATTAAAACTTGTATTGTTAATACTAACCTTTGCATACACTACACGAATAGCAAGGAAGCTTGCCTATGTGTTTTACTAATGAATAACGCTTGTATGTAATCTAAAATGGCCGCTAAAGCGTGGGAAACTATCTGCGCATGTCTCAACCATAGCACGTGTTGTGACGTCTCTCTTTGCTTGGTGGGAAATTTCTGCTTCTGCGCAGTGTGCTTTAAAATGGCTGCTTGATGTTTTCACATGCTTCAGCTTGCTCTTGTGTTATTCTTAATTTGTCGTTTTCTTAACGCTACTAATGCGGGATAGATTTATAAGTAAATGGGGATAGAGTAGAAAGAGTGGGTATACAGTGAAACTTATTATTTTGTGATTTTAATATTTGCTTCTTGCACTTTTATTAGTTCGTAAACTTGGGCCTGGGATGGTGACCTGAAACTCGAGAGGCAAATGGTTCTGCGCATGTGTCCTGTGTGCCTGCCAAAATGAAGTCAATCTGGACGTCGTCCAAGGCCGCGACCCGATGGCCGAAGATGCTGTACTCTTGCCTTTCCTGTTGCACATTGATACATTGTTATGAAAATTGGTTTACATTTGTCATGAGACGGTTGGGAAATAAAGCGAATGTATTAATTTGAAGGGGTGGGAATTTAAAAACAATAGGCTTTACAATTTGGTTCAAATCAATATGGTGCGACAATCCACCCCTGTCCCTGTCCAATCAGAAGTAGTGGTCCCATATTTTAGCAACATTAAGGGGAGGTACATGGGCGTAGAAGGGTATAATAGATATAGAATTAGCTAATTAGTTAGCTTCTAGCTCCAGACCGTCAAGCTAATCGATTGCAGACCGAACCGCTGACCAGAGAGGTCCTGAGGAGGGGGCGGCGGAGTCCATTAGAAGGAAGGCACGGGAGAATCGAGGAGAAGTCGAGTATCAGAGAGGGGAACGACGCAGGCGTCGTTGTAGAGAGGTCACCGGTCCTGTCCTGATCCTGGAAGAAGTCTTTGCTCTTCATCCTTCCTGGGTCCTATTCTTCCAACTCCTTGGCCAAGGGGTTTGGTTCTCGCACTTAGGTAAATATAATGCAACCTTTAGTTGCGCTGCTATCTCTATCCTCTCCTCTTCTTTAAACACCGTCATTGAGTAGCAATAATCATTTTTATGCTTAATCTTGGGTATTGCGATTAAGTACCATGTGTTTTCTGTAATTTACTCTGCTAAATCTTTAGATAAACATTTAAAAACTTCCTGACTCAGTGATTATTTCAGGATTATGTATTATAATGAATGTCACTCATTTTAAACTTCCCAATTAGCAAAGGATTCATTGGTAAGTCATTACTCTTCAATCGGAAGGTAATTGGTAGCAGGGATTTTGATAAAGAGTAACAACTGATAAAACCCAGCGTAAGTATTAGCGTAGTATGAATGTATGGGCCCAAGTGAGTATCTGGTGTATGAATGCTGTTTACTAATATCGCGCTGGATCAGTTTTCTGGTAATCAGAGGATGGTTACTCTTTGTTAATTGGGTAATGAGAATTTTATTTTTATGAACTAACATCCGTGTATTCAAAAGTTTGTTTTATGTTGTCCAGAATCCCCGGGGAAAGAATAGCGGATGGTAAGTGGAAGCCATACTGCAGTGAGGTTATCTGCCAGGCAGAAATAGTACTGAAAAAGTTAAGCAGGACTTTCAGTACTTGTTAGGGACTCTATGCGTGTGAGTAATAGCAAAAGAGTACACTGGTGAAAATTTGATGTTATATCACCTAGAAAGGGTAACATTGGAGAAGTAACAGGTATTTCTGAAGCTTGTGTGAAGAGTAAACGGAAGGGTTTTACTCGTAGTGTATGTTTAGTAAACGGAAAAGTTTTACTAAGTGTGAGAGAGAACTATCTTTTCTATTTTAGAGAAATTGGCACGATAGCGAATGTTTTATGTGGTTACTGAAATTTAATTAAGATTTATAGAGAAAATAAAGTTTGCGTAAGATTTTGTAAAGGGAGGGTCAGTTGCCGGAGAGGGAGCTGACGTCACAAACGCCGCGCTGGGATTGGTTGAAACAGCGGGTGTGGAACGACTCTTGTAAAGGAGGGGTCAGTAGTCAGGAGCAGTACTGACGTCACAGGTGCCGCACTGGGATTGGTTGAAACAGCGAGGGACAGAGAAACGCAGATTGTAAAGGAGGGGTTGACAGATAAAACGTCACCAAAAGGCCGCGCAAGGATTGGCTCGGAAATAAAAGTTAGCAGACACTTGATTGGTTGATATTTTAGAAGCTAAAATCTTAGTGGATAAAGATTGCATGTTAGAACGCGATCCGACTTTAACAGGAACACGTCCGGATAGGAGATTCCTAGGTTTTGCAGGATATAATTTTGTACACCGAAGATTAGATAGAATGTACGGAGAGAAGAGAAAAATGTCTTTTCTGCAAAAGATAAAGAATTATTTTAAAAAGGATAAACCAATCAAAACTAGAGAAGGAATTATCATTCCACCAGCTAAAACACCCGCTTCATTCATGATGATGGAGAGAGGTTATCATACTTGTGTATGGATGGAGAATAGGATAGAATATACCAAAAATGATGGAATACTAGCATTTCCCAAAAAAGGCACGTTCAATGGGCGAATCCTACAAAACTTGAGATTGAGGATGAATGACTTAGAACCCAGACCTAGATTAACTCAGTACGAAGCTCTAGAGGAATGGGAAACCGAAGCATTTGAGCGGGACCGATCTAGGAGTAAAAGGGGTTATCCAGGATTTTTTCCCAGATACTTGCATGAGTCTAGGGAAGGTCAGATGAAACAATGGAGGAGGGCAATGATTACAGAAGGATTATATCCATTGTTTTCAGCAGAGGAGAAATTAGGAAGTAAGTGCACAGAAAAGACAAAACATTTAATGAGAAATGAGGAGTCTGAAGACGAATTTATGGAGGAAATGTTAAGAAACCCCCCACCATATCAGGAAGGAACAAGTGGATGCACCCCAAGTGCACCACTGATAAAAACTCCATTAGTGCCACAGGTAATGCATGAATTCACCCCTAGTAGAATACTTCATGACAAAGAAAAAGAAGCCCTAGAAATGACCAGAACAGAATTAATACAGAAGGTAACTCAGATAAAAGTACACCCTGATTCGTTGACCATACCTGTAACAATTGGTCCAGTAGTTCCATTATATGGTACTCAGGGAAGCTGTCCTCCACCGATACTTGCACCTACTCCTGTGAATAATTCCAAAACTGAAGCTCCAGTTATAATTGAGGATCAATTTAGTGACTGTGAATCCACAATATCACTCATGGACTTGCCTATTCGAGGTACTGTAAATAGCACTCCTAGAAAAGATGTACCCGGATGTTCAAAAGATGTAAGTTTAATAACTTCATCGGGAGCAAAAAGTGCCACCATAGTAACACCTGAAGATCTAGAGAAATGGGTACAAGGGTCAGTTAAACAGTGTACACCTCCGAAAATAATGGACATTCATAAATTGAAAGTCGAATTAGAAGAAGTAATAGCAGGAAATGTAGGACTAGAACGCTTAAATACCTATGATGAAGAAGAATTATTGTTTCTGTGCAGGAGTATCACCAGAAATGTAAGGTTATTTCATGAAAAATTATCCAATTTAGCACTACAGATGGGAATAGAAATAGGGAGATCAAAGGTACTACAGAAACCCTATAGAGCAGAATTTTCAGACATAGATTTAGAAAATATGAATGCCTCTGGAAGAAGATTACAAATAAGAGAATTAATGTTAGTTTTGCAAAAATGGGGAGACCTAGATAAATGGAGAACTAGGTGGGCCAAGAAAAAGGAAGAAGCACGAACAAGTAGAACAGCATCTGAATATGTGATGAAGGAAACAGGGAAAGCAGATCAAATGTATCCAATGCGAGAAGTTGCGGGAGGAGGATATGTACATGTCCCATGGAGCAGACAGGATATTTTGTCATTTACGAATGATTTTATAAAATATTGAGAGAAAAACCAATTGAATGGTACAAGCAGGTTGACAGGTTTGTGAAGGTGTCGAAGGTATTGTTGAAGGATTTGGATGGTTTGTTTGACATAGTGGTACCTGCCGATTTGTGGACAGATTGTAAAATTACAGTTGATTGGCCTAGTGACGAATATCCTAGAGATCCGAAAACAGGTGCTCCGTCAAATGATGTGATGAAAAAATATCAGCAGGTAATAACTTACCTGAAAGGGAAGATACCACCGAAAGAAACAGATTGGGTGAAAATAGATCGAACTACCCAAGAAGCTAATGAATCGGTGCATTCCTACTATGAGCGTCTATTGCAGGTATTTAAACAGTATAGTGGATTTGAGGACATTGGAGACAAGAACATGAGTCAGTTTGTGTATCGGTTTGTTTACGGTTTAAAGCCAGAAATTTGTCAAATGATTAAACAGCATATGCTGTGTTGGCAAGGGAAGCCCATTGATGAGATTTTGAAGTATGCAAAATATTGTGGAGACGATATTGAGGATAGACACAAGAAATTGCAGGAAAAAGTGATGTGGGCTCAGGTGAAAATGGCTGAGAAACCGGGAATTAATTTGGAAAATCCAAGTGAAAATCAAGGAAAAGATTCTGGAACGAATGGTGATACTGGGAATGGTGGAAAATTTAGAGGACGAATGAGTAGAGAAGAAGCCAAAAAGAAATTTCCTTGTCATGGATGCGGAAAATTGGGGCATTGGAAGGATGAATGTAAAAAGATTCGGAATAATAATGGTCCAAATCAAAATTTAAATCCACAGATGCAGAATGACTCACAGCAGGGTGTAAATCCTCAGAGTCAGTTGCCACCTGCACCTATTCAGGGTAATGTAAGCAGAGCAAAGCATGGTACAGATATCGGATATCAGGGAGGAAGTGGTAAGAATGATTATATGACCTCACAATTTCTTTTGCAGGACGATTTCTGTCAATTCAGTCCATGACGGTGCCTAGGAGAGGGGAAGAAGGAGTGCATACTTGGCGCATCCTTACAGGTAGATCAGTCAGGTCCATATGTTGAAGGGAATGTGAAAGGTAATAATATTACTTTCCTTTTGGACACTGGTGCTACCCGGTCTACTGTGAGAACAGCAGACATTCCAGACCTTCCTCTCTCTGGTGAAGATATCCAAGTAGTAGGGGTAGCTAATCAAAGGATTAGAACACCTCTTACCGAGTTCATGGAAGTTAAAATTGGAAATTTCAGAGAAATGCATCATGAGAGAATTAAAGATGACGAAGAAGATGAACATGACTGTTTACAGATTA
Organism: Calotriton arnoldi; assembly: GCA_963921515.1. Taxonomy (NCBI): domain Eukaryota; kingdom Metazoa; phylum Chordata; class Amphibia; order Caudata; family Salamandridae; genus Calotriton; species Calotriton arnoldi. Next base: position 1,467,153 of record CAWUFW010002998.1, on the reverse strand, counting down.
CAGAATTATGCACAAAACCACGCCCAGATATTGAGGAACAGCCTCTTAAAAAGCCAGAGAGGGAGCTATTTGTTGATGGTTCATGTCAAAGACATGAAGACGGTAAACTAACTGCTGCCTATGCGGTATGTGAATTAACTGGAATAGTTGAAGCATCTTATTTACCAGGAGTCAAATCTGCACAAGTAGCTGAATTGATTGCATTGATAAAAGCATGCAAATTTGGGAGGAATCAGAGAGTAACCATATTTACAGATAGCCAATATGGTTATGGGGTTGTGCATGATTTTGGCCAACTATGGATGCAGAGGGATTTCATGACTTCTTCAGGATCCCCCATTAAAAATGGACAATTTGTAAGGGAATTGCTAGAAGCAATACAATTACCAAAAGAATTGGCTGTGGTGAAATGTGCCGCACATCAGTCAGGAGATGACTGGGTGGTAGTCGGCAACAGATATGCAGATCTGGTGGCTCAACATTGTGCCAAAACCAGAATGTCAGTCAATAAGAGGGTGGAAAGAATGGGAATCAGCTGCCAACTTATGCTGTATATGCCACCTGAAACTTGGAATGACGTTAAGAAATTGCAAGATGAGGTTGATGAAAGTGAGAAGAATTTGTGGCTCAAAGTGGGTTGTTCCCAAAGAGGAGATGATGAAGTGTGGATCAGTGCTGATGGCAGACCAGTCATGCCAGACTGTTTACTCTCACAAATGGCTAGGATGTATCATGGAGACACACACATAGGGAGAGATGCAATGATTAGGCTGTTCAGACAAAATTGGTATAATCCTAAATTCAGGGCTGTTGCAGAGAGTCTTTGCCAGAGATGTCTAACTTGCCAGATGCATAATCCGGGGAGGAAGACAGTAATTGGATTTGGGAAAATTGGAAAGGCAGAGGGTCCATTTATGAGACTTCAGTTTGATTTCATACAGTTACCATCATGTAGAGGGCTGAAATATGTACTAGTCATAGTGTGCCTGTTTTCAAAATGGGTGGAGGCTTACCCTACTAGGAGAAATGACAGCATTACAGTTGCGAAACTGTTGCTACGAGAGCTCATTCCTAGGTTTGGTTTTCCAGTAACTTTGGAATCAGTTAGAGAAAAACATTTTAACAGTGAAGTGATCCAAATAATCTGTGAAGCATTCCAAATCCAACAGAAACTGCACTGTGCATATCGTCCAGAAGCTTCTGGAGTGGTTGAACAATTGAATGGCACTATAAAGTCAAGATTGGGAAAGATGTGTGCCTCGACATCATTAGAATGGCCAGATGCATTGCCACTTGTTTTAATGGGACTAAGAAGCATACCTGACAGAAACACAGGATTGAGTCCCCATGAAATAATGATGGGAAGAGCAATGAGACAAACACATGTTCCCACAAACAAACTACTGAATATATCTGATGATATGGTTCTGGACTATTGCAAGGGATTGGCTGACCTAGTGCGTTCTGTCTCTCATCAGGTTGGAGAAGACGCAGTTTCCAGGCAGCCCGAGCAAGAACATGATCTGAATCCTGGTGACTGGGTGGTAGTGAAGAATCACACCAGAGAAACGTGTCTATCACCTAGATGGGGCAGACCATGTCAAGTCATACTGACAACGAATACAGCAGTGAAGTGTGCCGGATTTCCTAATTGGATTCATGTAAGTCACACCAAGAGAGTACCAGATCCTGAGGAAGAGAATCCTCAGACAACGCCAATCACTGAAGAAGCTGAAGGTTGCCTAGCTGAAGGATCTCAGGTTCGAGATTCCAGAGAAGCTGAAGAAGAACAACTGAGCACAAGTCAGGATTGGATACCAGTGGTAGAAGTTCCTGAAGTATATCACAGAACAAGAAGTCAAGCGAAATTGGAAGAAATTGAAGAAGATCAGATAGGTGAAGAAGAAGCAGTTCAGGAACAAGAAGAAAAGACATTAAGAAATCCTGAACAAGGTCAGATAGGGAAAGGAAACTGGACTCAAAACAGTGAAGACCTAATAGACTTTTAACAGGGACAGACAGGTCTAGAAGAATCCGGTCAGGCTGCAGAAGTTCACAGTGCAATAAGCCCTGATCAGAACAAGTCAGATCAAGAAGAGTACAAAGAAGAAGAAAATTTCGAAAGACTTGAACTCGAAGAATTAAATCAAGAACAAAGTCAAAATTTGGAAACTCATAGTGGAGCTGCTAAAGAGAAACCAATCAGACCTGAAAAAGAGCAAACAGAAGAAACAGTAATAGAGGAAAACGAAGCAGTACTAAGCAGTGAAATTAACGTGATCTCTGAAGACGAAAATAAAGAAACATTGCCAACAAAGAAGACAAGAAAAGGAGATCATTGGCCGAGTGTCATTAAAAGAGTAAAGTACCACATAACAACCAGAAGTGGAGATCCAGATCAAGTACCTGAAGTAACAAGTCAAACTGATCAAGAGAAAAAGTCAGAGAAAAGAAAAAGTAAAAGACTGAAACTTGTGAATAGCAAATTCAAGGGTCCTGACTGGACTTATATCATTCTTGAAGATTTTGAAAGCTCAGAGTCAAGTGACAGTGGTGGCGAAGGAACAAGTGCAGAACTGACGAACAAAAAAGAAACAAGACCACCCTGACTAAGCAAAGAAATAAGCTGAAGAAAAGATAAGAAGAGCAATCTTCCTTGTCGAAAAATGCCTGACGATAGAGTTGCTGGGAGACCAAAACAGAAATGTTGTAAAAGATGCTGTGCAATATGCATATGTAGTCTAGTAATGGTGCTTATAGTTTGGTTAGTCCTGATCGTAGCAGTTCCTTACCTTATGATAATGGATAAAAAGATTAACAACGAAACTAAAGGGAAGACAGCACACATGAAGGGCAATAGGGTAGAACTAATGGCAGAGAATGAACCAGAAATTCATCATGAAATAGCTGATAACAACACTAGTTTAAACGTTTTCACAAAGTTATTGTTTCAATATGTAGACACCATGGAAGTTAGTAATTGTTATGTCTGTATGAAGTTACCTGAATCAGTAGCAGAAGGATTAACATACCATCACTTACCACTGACATATGGCATATCATGTAGCGTATTAGCTAGTTTATTTTATAGAACAGGAAGACTTCAATATTATTATTCAAACATAGATGTGATATTTTCAGAGGTTCCGATTCGCAAGAGTATGAACCCAGTGCTTAGTAGTCAAGATGCACAGTTTATGGGAGAATTTTTCTTAACAATGAAATCGATAGACATAACACATGCACATAGACACAATCTAACATGTTCTTTACTTGAAGAAGAAAAGATATTTTTGAATTTAGTAGAAAATAAAAGACAAGATTTTCAAAAGAAAGCTTCTGAGCATAAGGCTCATTTGCCTCCTTGGGCTGAGAAAGAAGGGAGTTACACACCTGGCAAGGCTCAAGCTGCTATGGCTTTGGATTTTGTAAAGACGGGGAAAATTTGTCTACATAGATTAAGGACTGATTATAACAATGTTTTCATCGGTACCAGTGAATGTGAACACAATTTTTTAATTCTTGGAGGTTGGGGACTCAAAGGAGGAACAGATTCAGTTTTTCCTGGAATCTATTATGTGTGTGGGAATAAGGCTTACTTTAGGCTTCCTGCACGGTGGTATGGAAGTTGTTATTTTGGAATAGTATTTCCAAAGATATACCACGTAAAAAGAAACACTGGGAGCAATGAAAACAATAGCGAATTAATACGTAGTAAAAGAGCTAGTTTTTCAGAAATTGTAGGAGATATATTTGGTGCATTGATACCTTCAGTGGGAATAATTCTGAACTCAAGGGAGATATGTAAATTGTCTACAGTGGTTGATCGTTTATCAATGGATACTGCTGGAGGTTTTCTAATGATTAATGCGGAAATGGTTGCGATTAGATCTATGGTGATGCAAAATCGACTTGCTCTTGATATTATATTGGCGAGAGTCTGTAAATTATTGAAGACGAAACATTGTTGCACTTATATTCCTGATAAGAGTGCAGAAATTGGAACATATATACAGAATATAACTAATCTTGAGAAAGAACTTAAACCACTGGAAGTTGATAGTGTATGGGAAAGATTGACAAATAGTATTACGTCAATTGGTACCTGGTTTGCTAATATAGGAAAAGGACTTATAGGTCAAATATTAGTACCCTTAGCAGGGATAGCAATAATAATCTTGGCAATAACAATATGGTGCAAATGTTGTAGAAAGAGTGGAACATATAAGGTGACAGGAAAAGGAAAGAAACGAAAGGTAGATGAAATTGAACTTGAAGAGTGGAGAAGTGAATTATACAAGAAATTAAAAGGAGATTGTAAAAATGGAAAGTGTAAAGATGAGAATGAAGTAATTTCCTAGAAGTTGGCATCTGATTAAGGGTAGTATTTTGATGGCTCAGAAACGCCATCAGAGAGGGGCTTGATGGAGCAAGGTTTCATAAATGAAACTTGCTTGTATTCAATCCTCATCACAGTATTAATTTATTAAAACTTGTATTGTTAATACTAACCTTTGCATACACTACACGAATAGCAAGGAAGCTTGCCTATGTGTTTTACTAATGAATAACGCTTGTATGTAATCTAAAATGGCCGCTAAAGCGTGGGAAACTATCTGCGCATGTCTCAACCATAGCACGTGTTGTGACGTCTCTCTTTGCTTGGTGGGAAATTTCTGCTTCTGCGCAGTGTGCTTTAAAATGGCTGCTTGATGTTTTCACATGCTTCAGCTTGCTCTTGTGTTATTCTTAATTTGTCGTTTTCTTAACGCTACTAATGCGGGATAGATTTATAAGTAAATGGGGATAGAGTAGAAAGAGTGGGTATACAGTGAAACTTATTATTTTGTGATTTTAATATTTGCTTCTTGCACTTTTATTAGTTCGTAAACTTGGGCCTGGGATGGTGACCTGAAACTCGAGAGGCAAATGGTGCTGCGCATGTGTCCTGTGTGCCTGCCAAAATGAAGTCAATCTGGACGTCGTCCAAGGCCGCGACCCGATGGCCGAAGATGCTGTACTCTTGCCTTTCCTGTTGCACATTGATACATTGTTATGAAAATTGGTTTACATTTGTCATGAGACGGGTGGGAAATAAAGCGAATGTATTAATTTGAAGGGGTGGGAATTTAAAAACAATAGGCTTTACAATTTGGTTCAAATCAATATGGTGCGACAAACCACCCCCTGTCCCTGTCCAATCAGAAGTAGTGGTCCCATATTTTAGCAACATTAAGGGGAGGTACATGGGCGTAGAAGGGTATAATAGATATAGAATTAGCTAATTAGTTAGCTTCTAGCTCCAGACCGTCAAGCTGATCGATTGCAGACCGAACCGCTGTCCAGAGAGGTCCTGAGGAGGGGGCGGCGGAGTCCATTAGAAGGAAGGCACGGGAGAATCGAGGAGAAGTCGAGTATCAGAGAGGGGAACGACGCAGGCGTCGTCGTAGAGAGGTCACCGGTCCTGTCCTGATCCTGGAAGAAGTCTTTGCTCTTCATCCTTCCTGGGTCCTATTCTTCGAACTCCTTGGCCAAGGGGTTTGGTTCTCGCACTTAGGTAAATATAATGCAACCTTTAGTTGCGCTGCTATCTCTATCCTCTCCTCTTCTTTAAACACCGTCATTGAGTAGCAATAATCATTTTTATGCTTAATCTTGGGTATTGCGATTAAGTACCATGTGTTTTCTGTAATTTACTCTGCTAAATCTTTAGATAAACATTTAAAAACTTCCTGACTCAGTGATTATTTCAGGATTATGTATTATAATGAATGTCACTCATTTTAAACTTCCCAATTAGCAAAGGATTCATTGGTAAGTCATTACTCTTCAATCGGAAGGTAATTGGTAGCAGGGATTTTGATAAAGAGTAACAACTGATAAAACCCAGCGTAAGTATTAGCGTAGTATGAATGTATGGGCCCAAGTGAGTATCTGGTGTATGAATGCTGTTTGCTAATATCGCGCTGGATCACCGGTTTCTAACCTTCCTTACCACTCTATTCCCTCAAGTTTCCTTTCTTCTGACTTTATGTACTTTAAAACCTGGCTTGCTATTCTGTCCACGTTTGTATCTATCCTCCCTCCTACTCGCCTTCCCTGCCCCCTTCCTCCCTTTCCATCATCGTTTTCTTTCGTTCTTCCCTGCCCCTTTTCTCACTGTCCTTCCACCTTCCCTCATCATTATTCCTCGTCCCTCTGTTCTTCTACCCCTTTCCCCTGCCCCTTGTTTCATGTTCCATCCGTGCCCCTTTTTCCTAAGCTCTTATATCCTCCTTTTCAGTCCATCTCATTGTATTTTACTCATTGCTCCATCCTTTCTTACACCTTCCCCTTTCTTGCCCCCGTCTTTGTGTTCTTATTTAACTTTATCCCTTCTTTAGTTTTCCTTGCTCCTTCACATTCTCATTTGTTTTGCTTCGACCACCATTGTTTCCTTTGTTTCTCTCTCCCAGTTATAGTTTTGGCACTTGCCCCACCTATCCCAATCCACGTTCCCTCGCTACTTTCTCCTCTGACTCTTCGTTTCCCTCTTTATTATTTCCAAATTTCCCTCTCAGCCTTCCCCCTACTTTTATTTATTTCCTAACCCTCCTTTCTTTCCCCCCAACAATTCTCTCATGGCTCACTTAGTTTCCTCCCCGCCACCCCTGCCTTCTTCCTTCATCCGTTCTCTTGGAGTTCTTGTACACCCCTTTCTTTCTCGGTTTCTCTCTCCTTCTGTTTTCCTGTGAGCTCATTCACATCCCTCTAAGTCCTCCGCCCTCCGTTTCCCCTTCTTTGCCTCCCTTCCTCCTTTGCCTCCCTCTCCCTTCCTCCTTCAGATCTCTCAGATGCGACCGTTGCCATCTGGCACTGAAGGTAGCCCCCTCCCCCTGTAATATAAAGCAGCCCTGCAGGAAATTCACCTGAGGAGCCAGTCAGGAAAGAACGAGAGAGAGAGAGACGCAGAAATCCCCTGCGCCTGTTCCAGGCTTTCATCTGATAGTTTATCCCAGAGACCGCAGAAGCTAATTACATCCAGAGCTCCGGCAGCGCTGACGTCAGGGGCCGGGCCTACTCCATCGCCAGGCTCACTCCCGGTGTAGGCCCAGCCAGCAGCCCTGTGTCCCGCGCCCTCGCTAACGGTTCAGGCACAGCAGTCAGCGAGTGACTGCAAACGTAACGGCAACGGCTTCACTCCGGGTGCAGGTCCAGCGAGTGACAGCTTGTTCGGAGCACTGCCAATTGCCACGCATCTGGGGTTAGAAGAACGCATTTACAAAAAATGTGTACCACAACAAGGCCCACAGTTCTAGAGATGAATCAGCTTATCTCAACGGACAGCATGTTTTTTTCCTAAACAGTTTTCAGCCTCTCTCTGCCCCGCCGACCCTGGGTATACCCAGCCAATAAGAAGACATACAGCACTGGATTGGTAGGACTGCACTTCCACAAATGTACAGTCTTGTCACATGTTCGTTGTTGATGCACAGTTTATGGTAAGAGATTCAGGACCTCTTGGGAAGAGGCTGTCTGCAGACCTTGAGCCTGGTATTGCTGCTTATAAGTCCCAGGGCCCACCAGAGATCCTTGGCCTTGTGTTCCCAACATTTTGCAAGGTCAAAGCTCATCGGTAAAGGTGGGTGAGCCAACAAATGAACAGGAATAGCTAAGGGCGGCACTGGCTCTAAGACACCCTGAACGAGCCGAGCCTTGAAAAAATTAGGCATAAAACATCCTTTTATAATATGATAAGGTGTCTTCAAAATTCCAAAACGTGCATTTCTTTAGCGTGTCACCTTAGTACATGGGTACTCACAAACAGTTTCCCAGGGGCCAAATTGGTCGGTGGTGTGATCGAGGGCCGCATGCTGGGTGGTGGCATGGGGGGTTGAAGGGGGTTGTTAAGGTGGGTGTACGGTACGGGAAGCGGAGCATATACATCTAGTGGTTGAATTGATTTGCACAATATGGAACCCGAAAACCTGGGATCAATCCTGGCTTCCCCACTTGACCAAATTGTGATATCCTAGGCAATTGTTTTATTTCACTTTCCCTCATTGTTTTCATTATCACATATAAGAGGACTTCTAATACATTACTTCACGGTGTGCGCTGTGCAAAAATAACTCCTGTTTGATTTAATAAACTATAATGTTGTTCATGTATAATGACACCCTAAAGGGTGCACATATAAACTGACTTGCCTCTCAGTTCACTATTGGCATTGTTGTCATGGTGAGGAGGGAAGCATAAATGTTTCTAAAATTCATGTTTGAAAACTATCGCTTTTAAAATAATTTCAATGCACTGATATAATCTGATTTACTAAATAAAATAGTTCTGCATGTTAATAAAATGCACCTTTTGAATTTTGAAGAGACTATAATATTTTTACACATTTGCTGCAAGATGCGTTTATAAACCAAGGTGTTCCCAAAGTTACGCGGTGCAAGACATCCTAGTTATTTCCTTTAACTGTAATTAACATTTAAATAAATGTTTCCCTGTTTATATAACACATTTTAATGTTAGTGCTGTGTCAAGCAAACAGCAGCCCAGTGCTGCTGTTGATCAGGGGGCCACACAAAGGCTAGGAGGGCCGCATGCGGCAGCCGGGCCGTACTTTGAATCTCACTGCCTTAGTACATCAGATTATTCGAGAAGTATTTTTTAAAAGTGAGAGTTTTTAACTTGAGCTGAGAAACATTCCCGCCCCATCAATGACAATGCTATTAGTGAACCAAGAGGTAAGTCATCTGTTCGGTAAATGTGGCCTATATTCGTGTTCTAAATGGAGTAACATTGTAGGCTATTAAATTAAACACAAGAGATGTTTTTTTGGACAGTGCACATCCCAAACTCGCATTTGAAAGTGCTCTCATATTTAATAATAAACAAAAAGGAGGCATCGTAAAATAAAATATTTGCCTAGAATCCGACAATTTGATCAAGCAGGCAAGCTGGGATTGAGTCAGATTATCTAGTTTCACAATCTGTAATTCAGCCACCAGATGGATATCCCTTTCTGACATCAACGGTTAATGCTTTGTCCTTAATTCGTGGAAGATGAGATTAGAGCTTGGGGTCCAGGCAGAAATCACATTTCATTTTTGGCAGTTTTACATAGTTCAAACCTTGATAGGGACTTAAGAGCACTTCACAACAGACTTCGTTACACATTTCTTTTTTGGCACAGAAAGATTGTAGGGATTCACTGGAAGCTGAGCCTAGGGTGGGCTTTCGAAAACGGTTCTCCATGTTATACAACTGGCAGCTGTAGCCTGTGGGACACATCGCCTCCATTAGAGCCCACCTTAGTTTGGCGCTCGAGGTTCCAAGAGGATCTCAAGCTGAGCCAGACCCAGGCATCTGGCTCGAGCTTTCAGTGGTTCGCCCACCTCTACTCATCAGACCGCTTCAATTGATGGAAGCAATGCACCGGCTCTCGCTGATATTGGTTCTTGCAGCAGTACTGGAAATCGGTATCTGAATATTCCTTCAGAGTGCTCTAGAAAGCAGGAGCCACACAATGATCTGACCAGTGAGTGTATGAAAGAAATCTGACCACCTGACCCCGAGAGTAAGAGCCAATCCAGCTACTGCTCTGGACAAGTGCAGAGACTAGCCTCAACGTAGTATGGTGGAATTTGGTTTTTCGTGATTCTGGTATTAAGTTGGATGCATATTAATATTATTAACATCAGTCACCCAGTGTCGAAGGAGAGAACGTTAGGCAGTGAATATTTTTCATCACTGATGTCTGCTTCTTATAAATACATTTGTAGGCCCATAGCAAACTGCAAGTGTCGGCCCAAGAACCAGGCTAAAATCAGATATTTTCCATGTTTCTGGAATTGTACAAATACAAGGGTCAAGGGGAAATGCTTTATGGAACATGGTAGCGAATTGGTGCTGCAATGTACAGACCTCCCACAGTGGTGTGGGCTTTGAAGACTGTGACTCTACATGGGCCATACTGCAGTAGAAGGCCACAACTTTCCCAATTTCATGGGATGCAGAGAGATTGGTCCCAAACAAAAACTTTATGAGGCCCTGGGTGGGGGGCTGTTTAAAAACGGGGAGTCCTGACAAGGGGGCTCAGGAGTAGTGGGTGAGCACCCAGGGCCGTCTTATTGGCATTATAGGCCCCGGGGCAAAGCAGTGCACTGGGCCCTGCCTACACAACAACTCACAGGAATAAACATTTTTAACTGAAAATGTGTGTTAAATTCTGGTATGCATGGGGCCCTTATGCCCCTGGGCCCCCCGGGCAACTGCCCAGTGTGCCCATGTGTTACGATAACACTGTGGGCACCCACTTCAGTTGCTACAGCGTGCTCAGACTGAGCCACTGCTGCGCGTTCGCAGAATGGGCCATTGCTGTTCCTTATTTATTTAAGAAATGTATAGAGCGCGCAGCTACCCAAATGGGTCTCCCGGCGCTAGAGGCAGACAGTAGCAAGAGACACAGCGGACTACCAGGTGGCAATGGCTGTCAGGGCAGTTGAAGAGCATGGTTTTTAGGTTCTTACGAAAAGTGAGTCAGTGTTAGAAATGGGATCTCTAGTTGGCAAGGGCTTGCACCTTTGTCCAAGTAGGGACCCTTCTTCCTAGTCAGGGTAAGGGTTGTTACACTCGTGAAGTAACCCCTGCTCACCCTCGTGGTAGCTTGGCACGAGCAGTCAGGCTTAATTCAGAGGCAGTGTGTAAAGCATTTGCACATAACCAACAGTAATACAGTGTAAGCACTACAAACGGACACCACACCAGTTTAGAAAAATAACCAATATTTTATATACTCAAGACAAGACCAATTACGACAAAAATCCACAATACTATACTTTACGAATGAATACTTGATACGTTGACTTCTTCTTTGCAGGAATAGCACAAAAGCAAAGTTCGTACGAGTCGGTAGCTCCGTCCGAGCCTACCGTGATGCTGAGAACCACAGAGTCTAACAGTTCCAGCCGACCGCGTCGATACGGGCCAGCAGAGTCGTGAACAGACTCGGTTACAGTACCTTTCTCGTTGTGGCTGGTACGGGGTGTACGAGCCGGTCGGCGTTCGTCGCGGTTGCGGTGCAAGACGGAGCGATGCAAGGTGCGGTGTCCCTCGATGCGGTGCAGGCAGCGGCTCGATGAGCGTCGTGCAGACGGAGTCGGTGAGTCCAAGGCGTGCGATGCAGGGTGAGACGATGCTCGATGCGGTGCTGACAGGTTGCGATGCAGGCGACCAAGCCGGAGTGCGGGAGCTGGCGTCGGACAGCGGTGCGAGTCGGAGCGGTGCGTCGCAGACGTGCGAGCGGTGCCCCAAATGCGGTGCGGTCTCGACTCTTGAGCCAGTTGCAGCGACAGTGTCGGTCTGGTCCGGCTGGCCCAGTGAAGCGATGCGATGCGAACTGCGGTGCCCACAGGTCACGGTGCAAGCAGCGGCTCGATGTTGGCGGCGTTGGACGTCGCCCACGGTGAGACAGGGTTGCGATGCGAAGCGGGGCGATGCGGTCTGCGGTGCAAACAGGTCACCGGCCAGGATTCGGTTGACGGAGTCGGTTGCAGTTCCCTTCCTCTGTGGCAACTGAAACAGCGTTCCAGAAGCGGTACCCAGAGGCTTGTGAAGTCTTTGTAGTCCCTGAGACTTCTTAACAGGAGGCCAGCTCGGTTCCAGGCCCTTGGAGATACTCAGCACAAGTTTGTAGAAAGTTCCTTCCTTTCACTGCCCAAGGCAGAAGCAGCAGCTGCAGGCCAACCCAACAAAGCAACAACACAGCAAAGGGGCAGTACTCCTCCTGGCAGCTCTTCCAGCGCTTCGTCTTGGCAGGTTCCTTGATTCCAGCGAGATCTAAATTCATGGGGTCAGGGCCCCAATATTTATATCCCAAATTCCTTTGTTCTCTGAAGGCAGAGAGGCCTTCGCCTAGTCCAAACCAGTTCTGGAGCACTTTGTTGACAAGTCTCCGTCCCTTCTTTCAGTGAGTAGGCCAGGGACATCAGACGCACCACAGGAGGTGGAGCCAGCATTGTGGAGGGAAGGCACTGTCCTATTCAGGGCCCAGGTGCGACCCCTCCCACCCATCTACAGGTCGATCTGGCTATTCAGCCCTGCGCTGACTCACCCTGTCTCCTGGCATCCCCCAGCCCCTGTCACTCACATTCCAGACAAGGAATACACAATCTCGCAGAGGCAGGCTTGGATGGTTAGACAAGAAAATACCCACTTTCTAAAAGTGGTATTTTCAAACACAGAATGTTAAAACCAACCTTACTAAAAGCTGCATTTTATCATTCTGAGTCCAGGCATACTAAACTCGAATTTCTACCATGTTCCCGGGGTCAGTTAGGATTATATACTGTAATAATCAAAACCGCCCGTTCTGGCCTAGGGGGAACAGGTAGCCTTGCAATAGTGAAAAACGAACTAGGCTGTAATTCACTATCAGGACATGCCGCACACACCCGGGCATGTCCTACCTTTTGCATACACCGCACCCTGCCCACAGGGGTACCTTGGGCCTACCTTAGGGGTGACTAACATGTAGCAAAGGGAAGGTTTAGGGACTTGCAAGTGTGTGCACTTGCCAAGTCGACTATGGCAGCCACAGGCTGCGCACAGGCTCTGCGTTGGCAGGCCCGAGTTACACTTTACGGGCTGTTTGCGTGGGTGGCACAATCCAGTGCTGCAGCCCACCAACAGCATTTGGTCTATAGGCCCTGGCACTCGCAGTGCACTTTACAAGGGACTGACACATAAACCAAATAGGCCAATCATGGAAACACCAATCCATAACACATTTTATACAGGAGCACTTGCACTTTCCCACTGGACCGCAGTGAGGAAAGTGCGCAGAATCATCACACCAGCAAAAACAGAGTCCAAACCGGGAGGTCAGAAAGCAAAAAGTCAGGGGAAACACGCCAAAAGATGCCAAGTCTAACACATGCCCCCTCCAGCTGAAAGTAGGGAGAACTACCCAACCCCATTGGAGTTCTCTTCACTAAGGCGGAAGAACCTGGACAGACCATCTGCGTTGGCGTGTTCTTGTACCAGGACGGTGTTCCACCGTAAAGTCCATTCCCTGTAGGGAGATGGACCACCTCAGCAGTTTTGGATTCTCGCCCCTCATTTGCATCAACCATCTGAGGGGCCTGTGGTCTGTCTGAACCCGGAAGTGAGTCCCAAACAGGTATGGTCTCAACTTCTTCAGCGCCCAGACCACAGCAAAAGCTTCCCTTTCTATGGCACTCCACCTCTGTTCCCTGGGAAGTAGTCTCCTGCTAAGGAAGACTACAGGCTGATCCAGGCCCTCTTCGTTCAGTTGTGAGAGCACCGCTCCCACACCATGCTCTGAAGCGTCAGTCTGCACGACAAATTCTTTGGAGAAGTCAGGTGCCTTGAGCACGGGCGCCGTGCACATGGCTGCCTTCAGGGCATCAAAAGCTTTCTGGCAGGACTCAGTCCAGATCACTTTCCTGGGCTGCCTCTTAGAGGTCAGCTCTGTTAAGGGGGCAACGATGGTGCCATAGCCCTTAACAAATCTCCTATAATAGCCGGTGAGACCTAAGAAGGCTCTCACCTCTGTCTGGGTCTTGGGGGTTCCCAAGCCAGAATGGTGTCAATCTTGGGTTGTAGGGGCGCCACCTGGCCCCTTCCTACCTGGTGTCCCAAGTACACCACAGAACCCTGCCCGATCTGGCACTTACTGGCCTTGATCGTGAGGCCTGCACCTTGCAGAGCCCTCAACACTTTCTCAAGGTGCTGTAAATGTTCTTCCCAGCTGGAACTGAACACAGCAATGTCATCCAGGTAGGCGGCACTGAAATCCTCCAGCCCAGCCAACACCTGATTGACCAACCTCTGAAAGGTGGCAGGGGCATTCTTCAACCCAAAGGGCATCACCCGGAATTGGTAATGACCTTCTGGGGTTGAGAACGCTGATCTCTCCTTGGCCCCATCGGTTAAGGCAATCTGCCAGTACCCAGACGTTAAATCAAACGTGCTGAGGAACCGGGCAGCTCCCAACCGATCAATGAGCTCATCAGCTCTGGGGATGGGGTGCGCGTCAGTCCTGGTGACGGCATTGAGCCCACGGTAGTCCACACAAAACCGGAGTTCTGGAGTGGCACCTGGCGCCGCAGCCTTTGGGACCAAGACCACTGGGCTGGCCCAAGGACTGTGGGAGGGCTCAATCACCCCTAACGCCAACATCTTAGAGACCTCCTCCTTGATGCTGGCTCTGACCCGGTCAGTCAACCTGTAAATTTTGTGCTTCACAGGATGGCTGTCACCGGTGTCCACGTCATGGGTACACCAGTGAGTAACACCAGGGGTCAGAGAGAACAGCGGGGCGAACTGTCCCAACAACTGGCGACAGTCCCCCTGCTGCTCCTGAGTCAGAGTAGGGGAGAGGATCACACCCTCTACTGACCCATCATGCTCCTTGGTAGACAGGAGGTCAGGGAGAGGCTCGCTCTCCTCTTCCACCCCATCATCTGTCGCCAAGAGCATACTCACTTCGGACCTCTCGAAGTGGGGCTTGAGGCGGTTCACGTGAAGGACCCTCAACGGGTTCCTTGGAGCCTGCAAATCCACCAGGTAGGTGACGTCACTTTTGCGCTCCTTTACCTCATATGGCCCAGTCCACTTGTCCTGCAAGGCACAAGGTGCCACTGGGGCCATGACCCACACTTTTTGCCCAGGTTGAAATTCGACCAGAGTGGCGTTCTGGTCATACCATCTCTTCATTTCTTCCTGGCTTGCTTCTAGGTTCGCCTGAGCGAGTTTCCTGAAGCGGGCAGTTTGGTTTCTAAAGGCCAGCATGTAGCTAAATACATCCTGGGGAGTTTTCCTGGGAGCCGCCTCCCAGCCTTCCTTCACCAAACTCAGAGGTCCTCTGACAGGGTGGCCATACAGGAGCTCAAAGGGGCTGTACCCAAGAGACTTCTGAGGCACCTCCCTGTATGCAAAGAGTAGGCATGGCAAGAGGACGTCCCACTTACGCCTCATGGGTTCTGTTAGACCCTTGATCATGCCTTTCAAGGTCTGGTTGAATCTCTCCACCAGACCGTTTCCTTGTGGGTGGTAAGGAGTGGTGAACTTGTAGGTTACACCACACTCCTTCCACAGGGATGTCATATACTTCGATATGAAATTGGTCCCCCTATCAGAAACCACCTCTCTGGGGAATCCCACACGGGAAAAGATCCCCATCAACGCCCGGCCCACCACTGGCGCCGTCGTTGTCCTGAGAGGGATTGCCTCCGGGTACCGGGTGGCATGGTCCACCAAGACCAGGATGTACCTGTTGCCCATGGCTGTCTTGGGATCCAGTGGCCCCACAATATCCATCCCTACCCTTTCAAAGGGGTTCCAACAACCGGAAAAGGTTGGAGAGGAGCTTTGACCTTCCTCCCACTCTTACCACTTGCCTGGCAAGTTTGGCAAGACCTACAGTGTGCATCTGACTGCCTTCGCATTTGGGGCCAAAAGAAGTGGGTGACAAGCCTGTCAAAGGTCTTGTCCTGCCCCAAATGTCCTGCCAAAGGCACGTCATGAGCCAGACCCAGTAGGAAGGTCCTGAAGCGCTGGGGTACCACCAGCACACGGGCTGACCCAGGCTCAGCAACCTTAGGCTCACTGTATAGGAGACCGCTCTCCCAGTAGATCAGATGTGACCCGGACTGATTACCAGCTGCCTGGTCTGCAGCCTGCCGCCGCAGACCCTCCAGAGTAGGGCACTCGTTCTGCTCCCTGCAGAACTCCTCCCTGGTGGGACCCCCTTCTTGCTGCCAATGGGTCAGCTCAGAGATGTCTCCCAGTTCGGCTACTTGCTCCCCTGTAGGCACCGGGCGTCCCCTCGAGGTCCGCCTCCTCCCGGTCCGTGGGAACTTCGGGGGCCGGTTTCCCGCGCCCCTGCCCTTTCTCTTGGCAGGGACTTGGGCCACTGTTTCAGGCTCCAAGTCCTCTTGATCACCCTTTCTGGCCGCCATTGACCGAGTAGACACGCATGCCCACTCTGGCAACCCAAGCATCTCCAAGTGGGACCTGAGCTCAACCTCCTTCCATGAGGACTGCTCCAGGTCGTTTCCTAGCAGACAATCTACAGGCATGGTAGGGCTCACAACCACCCTCAAGGGACCTGAGACCCCCCCCCATTCAAAGGGAACCTGCGCCACCATACACTGGCGCTCAGAGTTGTCGACAGCAACTACTTGGTGGAATGCTCCTGGGACTACTTGCTTCTCAGACACCAGGTGACACCGGACTGAGGTCACACTGGCTCCAGTATCTCTGAGAGCCTCTACCCTGTTCCCATTGATGGTCACCCAGGTGCTATATTTCTTTGTGTTAGGGGGCACCTGGTTTCCTGGGACCATCTCACTGTCCCCGAGTGAGACAAGGGTAATTTCTGCGGGATCCCCACCCTCCTGTGGGCACCCCTCCTCCCCAAGCGCTACACTAGCCAACACTTTGGACTGTCCACCGGTGGGTGGCTGTGTCCCCTTCGGGCACTTGGGGTCCCCCTTAAAGTGACCTACCTGGTCACATGCATAACACTTGCGGGGGCCGGTCTCAACAGGCTTCCCTGTAGAGACCCCTTTCTTCTTATCACCGGGGGGCTGGGAACCTTTACCCTGGGTACTAGTTTGGGGCCCTTTAGAGAACTCCTGTGCTTTACCCTTGTCCCCCCACCTTTCTGCTGGGGACCCTGCCCACCTTTGGCTGAGTCTCCCCCCAAACGCTTTCTTGTGGACCCTGGTACTCACCCAGCGGTCCGCTTCCATAGCAAGCTTCCTGGGGTCAGTTAGCTTACTATCAACTAGGTGCTGGCGCAGATCTGCAAAACATAGCCTAGACAAGTGCTCCCATGCAATCAAGTTGTAGAGCCCCTGAAAATCTGTTACGCTACTGCCCTTCACCCAACCATCCAGAGACCTGCAGAACACATCCACACATTCCAACCAAGTGTTGGCATCCGACTTCTTACTGGACCTGAACTGATCCCTGTACTTTTCAGGAGTAAGACCATACTTCGTGAGAAGGGCATCCTTCATGTCAGCATAGGTGAGGTGATACCCCTTACCCAAAGCTATCAGAGCATCCCTTGCTTCTTCCGGGAAAAGTGGCCACAATCCTGCTCCCCAATTCTCCTCAGGGACCCCATTCATGTGTATGGCTGCCTCATAACCCTGGAACCACCTTTGTATGTCATCCCCCTTCTTGAACTCCTTGCCTACGTTCTTGGGAATGTGCACAATCCTGTCTGCCTTTCTGGACGAATTGCTGCCACCATCTGAGCCTGACTTACTCCTAAGTTCTAGCTCCTTCAGTTCTCTCTCATGCTCTAAGAGCATCTTCCTCTCCTCTATGGCCAATCTCTTCTCCTCCCGCTCACTCTCCAGCCTGAGCTTCTGCAGCTCGAACTGCCTTGCCTCCCGCCTGTCCTCCAGCTCCTCTGGGGACAGACTGCTGCTGCCTGACCTGGCGGGTTCCCCCCTTCCCAAAAGCACATCCACCCTGGAAATAGGCTCTTCCACCTCCTCACTGAGATCACCAGGCTGCCCATTGGCATGTCTGGCTGCTACCCAGGCCCTCAGCGCCTTCTGTAGCTCCTCCTTCCTTGTGAGGCCTTTAATTTGGACTTTCAAGTTTTTACAAATCGCTCGTAGCTCCTTTACGGCGTAGGATTCCAACCTATCCTCCTCAAAGATAATTTCCAGAGATGCAACGGATGATGCAATTGATTCAGGCATGACAAAAGTCGTGAGTTGAAAACTGGCAAGATCAAAAATAGGCCAAAAGAAAAAGAACCAGTATGTGGTACGTAATGGTCTGCGATATGGTAGTAGTGCACACCAATCACTGTAAGTCAAGTGCAAACACAAGTCCTATCCTCACCGCTGACAACCAATGTTAGAAATGGGATCTCTAGTTGGCAAGGGCTTGCACCTTTGTCCAAGTAGGGACCCTTCTTCCTAGTCAGGGTAAGGGTTGTTACACTCGTGAAGTAACCCCTGCTCACCCTCGTGGTAGCTTGGCACGAGCAGTCAGGCTTAATTCAGAGGCAGTGTGTAAAGCATTTGCACATAACCAACAGTAATACAGTGTAAGCACTACAAACGGACACCACACCAGTTTAGAAAAATAACCAATATTTTATATACTCAAGACAAGACCAATTACGACAAAAATCCACAATACTATACTTTACGAATGAATACTTGATACGTTAACTTCTTCTTTGCAGGAATAGCACAAAAGCAAAGTTCGTACGAGTCGGTAGCTCCGTCCGAGCCTACCGTGATGCTGAGAACCACAGAGTCTAACAGTTCCAGCCGACCGCGTCGATACGGGCCAGCAGAGTCGTGAACAGACTCGGTTACAGTACCTTTCTCGTTGTGGCTGGTACGGGGTGTACGAGCCGGTCGGCGTTCGTCGCGGTTGCGGTGCAAGACGGAGCGATGCAAGGTGCGGTGTCCCTCGATGCGGTGCAGGCAGCGGCTCGATGAGCGTCGTGCAGACGGAGTCGGTGAGTCCAAGGCGTGCGATGCAGGGTGAGACGATGCTCGATGCGGTGCTGACAGGTTGCGATGCAGGCGACCAAGCCGGAGTGCGGGAGCTGGCGTTGGACAGCGGTGCGAGTCGGAGCGGTGCGTCGCAGACGTGCGAGCGGTGCCCCAAATGCGGTGCGGTCTCGACTCTTGAGCCAGTTGCAGCGACAGTGTCGGTCTGGTCCGGCTGGCCCAGTGAAGCGATGCGATGCGAACTGCGGTGCCCACAGGTCACGGTGCAAGCAGCGGCTCGATGTTGGCGGCGTTGGACGTCGCCCACGGTGAGACCAGGGTTGTGATGCGAAGCGGGGCGATGCGGTCTGCGGTGCAAACAGGTCACCGGCCAGGATTCGGTTGACGGAGTCGATGGCAGTTCCCTTCCTCTGTGGCAACTGAAACAGCGTTCCAGAAGCGGTACCCAGAGGCTTGTGAAGTCTTTGTAGTCCCTGAGACTTCTTAACAGGAGGCCAGCTCGGTTCCAGGCCCTTGGAGATACTCAGCACAAGTTTGTAGAAAGTTCCTTCCTTTCACTGCCCAAGGCAGAAGCAGCAGCTGCAGGCCAACCCAACAAAGCAACAACACAGCAAAGGGGCAGTACTCCTCCTGGCAGCTCTTCCAGCGCTTCGTCTTGGCAGGTTCCTTGATTCCAGCGAGATCTAAATTCATGGGGTCAGGGCCCCAATATTTATATCCCAAATTCCTTTGTTCTCTGAAGGCAGAGAGGCCTTCGCCTAGTCCAAACCAGTTCTGGAGCACTTTGTTGACAAGTCTCCGTCCCTTCTTTCAGTGAGTAGGCCAGGGACATCAGACGCACCACAGGAGGTGGAGCCAGCATTGTGGAGGGAAGGCACTGTCCTATTCAGGGCCCAGGTGCGACCCCTCCCACCCATCTACAGGTCGATCTGGCTATTCAGCCCTGCGCTGACTCACCCTGTCTCCTGGCATCCCCCAGCCCCTGTCACTCACATTCCAGACAAGGAATACACAATCTCGCAGAGGCAGGCTTGGATGGTTAGACAAGAAAATACCCACTTTCTAAAAGTGGTATTTTCAAACACAGAATGTTAAAACCAACCTTACTAAAAGCTGCATTTTATCATTCTGAGTCCAGGCATACTAAACTCGAATTTCTACCATGTTCCCGGGGTCAGTTAGGATTATATACTGTAATAATCAAAACCGCCCGTTCTGGCCTAGGGGGAACAGGTAGCCTTGCAATAGTGAAAACGAACTAGGCTGTAATTCACTATCAGGACATGCCGCACACACCCGGGCATGTCCTACCTTTCGCATACACCGCACCCTGCCCACAGGGGTACCTTGGGCCTACCTTAGGGGTGACTAACATGTAGCAAAGGGAAGGTTTAGGGACTTGCAAGTGTGTGCACTTGCCAAGTCGACATGGCAGCCCCAGGCTGCGCACAGGCTCTGCGTTGGCAGGCCCGAGTTACACTTTATGGGCTGTTTGCGTGGGTGGCACAATCCAGTGCTGCAGCCCACCAACAGCATTTGGTCTATAGGCCCTGGCACTCGCAGTGCACTTTACAAGGGACTGACACATAAACCAAATAGGCCAATCATGGAAACACCAATCCATAACACATTTTATACAGGAGCACTTGCACTTTCCCACTGGACCGCAGTGAGGAAAGTGCGCAGAATCATCACACCAGCAAAAACAGAGTCCAAACCGGGAGGTCAGAAAGCAAAAAGTCAAGGGAAACACGCCAAAAGATGCCAAGTCTAACAGTCAGTTTGAGAGCTACCGGAAGAGAATTCCAGAGTTTTGGTCCTAAAACAGAGAAAGAGCGCCCCTTAATACGGGCTCTACAAAACCTGGGCGTGGTAAACAGTGCGAGGTTAGCTGATCTCAGTGATCGGGAAGGGACATACGGGGACACCAGATCTTGGATATAAGAGGGGGCAAGACCATGTCTAATTCGAAACATGTAACATGAGGCCTTGAATTTGATCCGTTTGTCAACCTTCCTTACAGACCAGGCCATTGGTATTCTTTATTGACAGCTAGGCAGATGGTGACTGAGCCACCGGTATTGTGCTGACTTGGCCGCTTATGCTTATTACTGACAGGGTTGTCATGTTCAGCAACACTTGGACCACTGATGTTCATTAACGACTGCGCCTTTGATGCATATTCATTCTGATTACAGCCTTAAGCCCATTTATGTATATTTCTTTCTGGAGTGAGCCACTGATATACACTACTCCATGTACTGATAAATGTTACTGAAGTATATGATCTCTGCCACCCTTATTGCCCTTACTGCCTCAGAAGTGATTCTGGGCAGTTGGGAAGAGATATCACTTGCACTTTGATTGTAATCACCTTTATGTTTTATCCATTATAGGATTGTGTAGGTTTGGTGTGTATTCTTGTGAGGTATTTAGGATATTTTAATGTCACCACTTTCCCGTACTCTGTCATTGGAATGCAAGGTCATGAAATGCCAATTCGTGTGTTATCATTAAGAATGCAATTTATTGCGCCTGAGAATTTTGAAAACTTCAGAGCTCTGATGTAAGTCACTGGGAGGAAGTATACAAGGACGTCACATGGTTTGACTTGAGATATTTGAGGTGAATCCTTTCTAGATGTCCTAATCTATTCCCATTTTCACTCTGTGAACTCTGGAACGTTTAGGTTTACTATTCACAGTAAAAATCTAAAACTCTATGTACATTAATTCCAAGAGCGAACCAAAGCTGGATGTACCTGCATTGCCATACTTATCAAATCACACGCTTTTGACTTCTATTCAACTGCTGCACAAACACAATGCCTCCATTTCAAACCTATATCACCCTACAAAAAGTATTCTTTCCTCATTGACCTTAATGGGATCATCCTCTTAAACGCCTGACTTCACACGCATTTAGGCGGGTAGAGGTTGCTGGTATGCATTGCGCCATTTTTGTTTTTCAACCACTTTGCGATAAACTATCACTCAAAGTGCCACCCTTGAGGCATGTAAATGTCGCACATAGAAATGTCATACAAATGTTTTATTGCACCACCTCTTTGGCTACATGGCCAAGGGACTAACAAAAATTGGCCTGTGGAGGGACTAACAAAAACTGGCCTGTGGGCACGGCATGCATGTACTCTTTGGCAAAGGGTAAAAACGTGCATTTACTTCAGGGTCACCCATTAATGCCCATGGCCATTTGTAGAAAGTGGTCACCCACGTTGGACTAGTTAATTTTGTTGTTGTCCTTCTTAGTAGCATAATCCAAACACACCAACATATCTGCAGTCATTGACAAGCAGTCTTTTTATTACAAAAAACAAATATACATATATACACATAAAATATGTCCTTTTTACAAGATAAGTACATAATGTTGGCGCCTCAGCAGAAGACCTCCCGGCAAAAACGGGAATATTCTGCTGATTAAATACATTTTAACAAGAAATGTTCTTAAAGCTTTCCACGGTTCCAGTTTTCATCTGTGCCCCACCCTTTCCCTTACAACCAATAAAAAAAATTCTCGAGTTTACAAAACTGAAATTCACGTCGTGTGTCTTAATTTCTACATCCAATACCCTCAACAAAGATGGGCACTGGACTCTGCGACATAAGGCGTGGATCTTTGACCCACAAATGAGGGCTGTGGCCCCTAAATTCTCAAGGAGAAGGGCCCATGAGACTCATGGAGGGACAAATCTCTGCCACACAAGGTATTGTATCTGTATTGATATAGTAGGTTCCTACCCATTGCAAAGCCCAGGCACTGAAAGAGGCTCCTTGCTTGTTGGGAGTTACCCCTCCCCGCGTCTAAGAAGCAAAGGAAGGAGGATACAGAAGATAGAGAAGGCCACTGGACAACTTGACACTGAATACACTTCCCAAACATGTCCTTGATATCCCTGGACAAAGGTTATTTGAGGCCCCCAAGATAAAGCATTCTCCCATGGGGGGGTAAATCCATCATTTTGTGGGGGACAAATATTGGAATGACCTGCCATGGACCTTTGAAATGTTGATGGAGTGCTCCACTTTAAGAATGGGGTGAAATCCCTCTTCATTTGGGTCCTCTAAGTGTTCCTGATCTAGCTTACTGTTTACATCTCTTGCTTCATGCGGTGCCGAACAGCCCGCGCGTTTGGCCTCCTACAGATACAATGTCATTTGAGGGCATTGGGCTGGCATAAGAAGCCAAATACCCTGAATACAGGGTGCGCGGCCCAAGAGGCACCACAATAGTTTTGCTGTGCCACAAATAGTCTAATCCCTCATTCACGGTAGTCCATGAGATCAATAAAGGATCCCTGTGGCAGAAGTGCGGAATGGATCAGGCACAGTTGCAGGTCTCTATGACACATTTGAATAATCACTTGTGCTCATTGGGTAAAATTCAAATGGTATGGAGGAAGGATTTCGGAGGTTTTTGGGGTGATGCCTGTGTAAGTGTTTAAGGCATGGAGAGAGGTTTCCTATGACACCAGGGTGTAAAATACAGTAGTACATGCGAAACACTCTGTGGCACAAGCGGAGAATCCGTCCTGCGCAGAGGGTCAGATCTACCAGGTAGAGACCTTTTGGCAGATAGGTATAGTCCCTCTTGCACCATGTGTTCTAATTTCCTGTGCACAGGTCAATGTGGTGGAGACTGGACCTCTTCGACCATCAATGATGATCAGCGACACACTAACACAGTCTATGAGCCCAGACTCCAAGTGCATTGAGCATCTGCTTAATATGAATTGTTCTGGTGTTCCCAGCATCTCCTCTAACAATCTAAGGCCTCGAGATGATGAGGGATATCTTAGGTCGGCAAATGAGCGCAACTACCTTCCCACTAAAGCCATTTCTTGGCGACAAAGAGCAGAGAAATTGGGTGGGGCGTTAGGGTTCCCAGCATGCACTTAAAAAACAATAAATACATAACCAAGCAGTCCAACCATGTTTTCTGTTTTTTTTTTTTTTTAAACCGAAAACATCTTCTGGTGTAAGCACAGTTTGATTTCCACCCTTGCCACACCTTCTCGCCACCCAAATGATAAAGTAATAGAATCTATCTGCCCCTCTACAGCCTATGGCCCTGAATATGACTTTAACAGGCGGTGGCAGGGATTCCCTGGTGCAGTTTAAAAAACAAATGGATTGCAAAACTTTGACATACAGTTTCCAACATGTTGTTTTGAAACTGAACAGTGAACTCTGGCCTGCTGCTTTTCACTTCCTTTTGAGGCGTATTAATATGGGGAACAACACTGTAATTCCACATGTTCGTGTGCGTGGGAGATGAGACACAGGTCATGAGAGGCGTGCGATGCTACACTGCCCACTGGTGCCCATGCTGCTGGTGTGCCTGACCATCAGGGTCACCATTAAGTCGCCTCTCTCTTGGATCCATCATGGCTTGTGCCATGGTGGCTTTCTCTGGCAGATCCCATGAGGACTTTCTTTTAACTCTCTTGCTTTTACTTTCTGTTGATCTCGTGTGCTCACTTTTTTTTAGCTAATCTCTTTGAGCGCTCTGTCTACTCTGGAAATACTTGTGTCAATGTTTTTTCCCTTTAGCTCTGTATATATGAGCCTGACATCTTAGGCCGTATTCGCTCCCCACGGAGGAGACTGCATGTTCAGACTTGTACACAGCTAGATTTAAAGTTTGCCACATCGCATCATCAGAAAACTCCCCAGCTTTGTCTTTTTTGGGAGGGTGCGCGGTGCAGGCCTTAAGAGGGTGTGACATTTGCACAAAACAAAATTGACCACTTTCTCTTCCCAGATGTGCAAAAATAAGTGGGTCTTGTCCATGATTTGTCTGCGAACATCAGCCCCTCAAAGCCGGTCCGGTCCCCAATATATTTGATTTGTCCCTTGGAATTCCGTCCCTTGGCAAGAGCAAGGCAGGCCTTAAAAGTAAGATGGTTTTAATGCTGTATTGTTATTATTACTGTAGCAACGCTGCTGCATCAAAGGAACCTCGTACTCCAAACCGTTGGGCAGTGCCATGAGTTCCGGTGACTTCTGGTCATGACTACGCAGGCTTCCATTTTCCAGGCACTCCTTCACCCCTTCCAGTTCCATAGGGCCAATTTCCCCTCCAGCATCTGCTTGTTCAGGGCGGCGACTCCGAAGGTAGTATATGGTGGCTGCAACAGCCACAACGAGCAGCAGTGTTGCCGCCAGTGCAGGTACTATCATGAGGGTCAGATTGCTGTCCTTGGTTTGTGTGACGGGGGCATGTTGCTGGTTGGTTAGAGGGGCAGTTTGGGCCTCCACGCAGGACTTCTCGTCTGAGTCCCAATCTTCAAATGGCTCTACACAAATGTGGTAGGTGCAGTTAGGCTTTAAGCTGTGGACAGTGTAGTCCGACAGTGAAGTAGGGAGATTAAGTGATACCGGCCGTTTATCTGGACCAGACAGGTTTCGGTAGGTCAGGCGTATACCTTTGAGCTGAACTCTTGAGTGAATGTAGCTGTGCAGGTTCACCTTTAAAGAGGTGCTGCCCGTTTCTTGGATATTGATTTGTTTGGACTGTGTTGTTGGCTGCACCACTTTGGTTACTGTTGGCAGAGTAATAGCTGGTTTCAATTTGGTCTCACAGTATACCCCCGAGAACCCATCAAGGCATGCACACCTCAAATGACCATCAGCATCCAGTTGGCAAGACCCACCATTCAAGCAGATTTGCGGTGGGCAGAGTTCCTCCTGAGGGATTTCTGATTTCCGCACATCTGGATTTGGTTCCTGTGTGGAGTCCTCCTGGAGCAGGGTGGGCTTCCGAGTTGGCATGGTTGTGATAAGATCCAACACATAGGATCCTGTGGTGGTCCTCGGAAGGACTGGCTTTGGAGTTGTGGTTTTTATGGTTGTGGTGGTTGTGGCAATTGTTGTCGGGCATCCAAAATCCATGTATGCCAAGTTTCTTAGAATCTTCCCTGCATTCTTTGGTGGGAAATGACACCGGGTCTCATCTGACCTCTTGAGTGCAACTTCTTTCCCATTGAACCAACCAACAAACCAGCTCATCTGGCAGACACAGTTGAATGGATTCTCTGCTATGTTAATGGCTTTTAGCCTGTTGGAGAAGACGAAGAAGTCCTGTGGGATGGTTCTGAGGTTCATGTTACTGATATCCAGCTCTTGGAGATTTTGCAGACTGACAAAATCTTCTGGTTGCAGCTGTGAAATCTGGGTGTTTCCGGCCATACTGAGCTTAGTCAGCCTGCGTAGCCTTTGGAGAACTCTCGGGACCTTGGCTAGCTGGTTGTCTGAGATGTCTAACTCATGAAGATTCCTCAGGCTTTGAAAAAGCTCCTCGTCCAATGTGCCAAGGCCTAACCCAGCAATTTTTAGTGACTCAATGTTGTTAGTGTAAAAATGTTTTGCTTCTATGCTGGGAATTTGGTTCCAGCTCAGATCTAACAATAAGAGTTGTGGAAGTTTCAGTACAGGCGCCGCAGTAAGGCGGTTATTCTGTAGCTTCAGCTCAAGCAGATTCTCCAGGGTGTCAAAAGCAGTGGCGTCAATGTGCTGGATTTTGTTGCCATTCAGGTAGAGGCGTTCAAGCCGACGTAATCCGTGGAAGGTCTCATTTGTGATTTCTCTTATTTGGTTGGCGGACAAGTCCAGATTGTTGAGATTAGGGACAGACTGGAAGATATTTTTCTGGAGGCTGGAGATCTTGTTTTGAGAAAGGTCTAAGAGCTGAAGCTCCAGGAGACCCGTAAAGCTGTCCTCCCCAATGTCAGTGATGCCGTTCTCAAAGACGTACAGGCTGGCAGTGTTTTGCGGTATGCCTTTTGGGGTAGTTGGGTTCCTTCTGGAGATGCAGAACACTATTTGTGGTTGGTTACACATGCAGCCTTCGGGACAGCAGTAGAGAGAGATCGGGTGTGACAGCAACAGAAGAACCATCATCAGCAACGGACACATGGTGTGCTTTCTGTGAAGAGAAAAAAAATATCATCAAGAACAAGAAACTCCAAAGGCTAATTCTGCATAGGGATTTCAAAAACACGTTCAATTCCATGCACATGCAGGGCAGACATCAAATCACCACATGTTGAATGACATTGCCTTAGTCGGTAAACTGACTTTGTGGAAAAGGTTTTATGGCAGAAATTACTTGTGTTGGGTGAGGCATGCTGTGAGTAAAGTCAGATGTTTCCTCTTGAGGATGCTCCTCTAACAGGAATTGCTGCATTTGGGAAGAACAGGACTAGAACGTGCTGTAATCTGTTAATTTTTTAGGACAGAAACGACTCCCTTATGGGATAGGGCGGATCAGAGCTAAATAGAAATATGCATTAATTACAGCTTCCAGAGTCCCTTACGATTAGCGTGGCCTGTCATGGAATGACTCAAGTGGTAAGATGACCAGAGCACCAGGTCTTCGGTCCTGGTTTGTTCTTGTAGAAACCATTGTTGTCTTGACCCCAATTGAATCAATTCACTTGAACCAAAACCTGTAACTCCCAGAATTCACTGCATGTGAAGTGAAATCCAAAGACTGAGAACACTGTGAATCAATGAGATGGTACCCGTGTGGTCACGTTATTATTTAGTAACATCAGAAAGGATGAGGGTAAAGGGGGCTTTAGAATTACCTCAGGTCCCTCGACCTTTGGATTTGATTCCCGTGGCAGTGTCGATATGTTAAATAAAAAGACGGTGTTAGAAAGCTGCACGACTAACCACCTTCTTCTGTCCTTTCTCCGGCCTGCAGACAGCCCCACTGCATGCTGGTTCAGGACTGTATTTGGCGTGGACATCTCTGATCTCTGCAAGAGGCCCTATCCCTCGGTCACCTCTATCCTTTATGGATGCTTGAGTTATGCATTTGTTTATTTTAACAGATAAAGGCTTGTCTGATAATCTTTCCTTTACACATTTTACCCCCACCCCAGCCTTAATCTCTCTTTCGCCTGTGGACCAGGCCCTCTGCCTTTTTCATTGTATTACTAGTCTGTGTGCCACTCTGTGTCTCCTGGTTAAGTTTGCAAACTATAAGCAGGGCCACTGGAATTATACAGCATTGCTGGACCAAATTATGTTTCAAGCTTGATTAAAATATGCTCCGAGAAAAGTGAAATTCTGCAGTATAATGTGGCACATTATGTGGTAGTATCATTTTGCTATTTTTAAATTCTGAAGTACTGCCTGGACATAAGTTTTACCTCATTATTGCCAACACCTGAATACAGCTATTAGCAAATGAAAAGCGATTAATTAACCATGCATAGGATCTGCATTGACGCAGCACCGTATTTATTTGTTTAGTAACTTTTTATTCCTTTAAGATTCAAGCAAAATGTTTTTCTTTAAATTTGCAAACAGTGCAGTAGAATGTGGATTATGTGGAACGTTCAGTAAATCGATCATTACAATGAAAAAAATGCAGCAGCAGAATTGCAGCAGCCCTGTCTGTACAACATTTACATGATGCAGTTCTGTCTGTGAAGTTTACACCCGTTTTCTTCGTAGTTAAGGATATCTACAAAGTAATCGTCACCGACACCCCTACTTATCTGTCTGCAAAGCTTACCATCTCTGGTGGCCCTCCTCACACCCACAGCCTGGACACTAGCACACCATCAGACTGGAGATAATAAAATAGTGCCAAAACACACAAAAAACAAGTCACGTCTCTATCTATGAATCAAGAATCTAGAGGAGCATGCCATATCCACCAGGGCAGCCACAACCCTGATTCAGTTTAGGGAAGAGCTGAAAACGCGTTTCTTCAAAGAACAAGGCATCGTGATGGTGTCACGGTCCACTTTTGCTCTTAGGAACCGGCCACCTCTCCAATCACGAGTTAACTGTGCCTTTGCCTTGGATCCTGTACGGCGCTGCACTGCCTTTCGGCTTGGTTCTCGCTATATAAATACCACATAGATCCATATAGAACATTACAGTTCGTAGCACGAGGTCCACCCAGAGACGCAACAAAGCATAAATGTTGGGGAGGAGGGAGGCGCTTATTGGGGCGATGAAGATGTTT
The DNA here is from genome assembly GCA_963921515.1 of Calotriton arnoldi. Taxonomy (NCBI): domain Eukaryota; kingdom Metazoa; phylum Chordata; class Amphibia; order Caudata; family Salamandridae; genus Calotriton; species Calotriton arnoldi. Next base: position 1,438,639 of record CAWUFW010002998.1, on the reverse strand, counting down.
TTCGGGTTGGGGGTTCTTTTCTTTGGATTTTTTTTAAAAACTCTTGTATATTTTGTATTCCAAGCAGTGTTACTAGCCTGATTACTGCTTGAAGCTAGATTCTGTCAACAGTTGTGAAAATGGTTTGGGTTTTCCAAAGTGTTTTGTAACTAATTTTAAACAAGTAACGTTTTGCCATGATCAAAGATCAAAACAAAATCATCTTCGGGTGCAATTGACAAAGGTGGGTTCAGGGTTCTCCTTCAAGGTAAAAAGCTATATCAAATTACAACCATTTGCGTGCTGCCTAGCTATTCAGGAGGACCTAAAACACATAATGCAAAAATTGTTCCCACCTATTAAGTGCTATGACTTCCAGAACCATTCATCCGGGGCAGACATATTGCCCACTCCAGGTCCATGCACACGGTAGACATTCCCTCGCTTTGTGCCCTTCTCTTGCCATAAAGACATGCCTGTTTAAGCAAAAATTATTTTGAATCTTTCGCTAGTAGCGCCAAAAATCTCTCAGTTCTGTCCTCTCTTCCCTCTGTGTTTGCTTTCTGTGTCTCAAAATTGAGTTTTTAGGTATGGGTTGACAGCATAGTTGTCAAACAAACCTACTGCTAGCAATTTATATAGAGTGGGCTTTGGTTCCACCTCTTCCAATCACTGGCTTTCTTTGACAAGCCTTTTTCAGCCATTGGCTATAGACTTTGTCAATCACGTCTTCGCTTAGTCCAGAGGAGTGTTTATCTCTTCACTTAACTTTGATTGGTGGGTGTTTTCTTCTGCCTCCAGTAGAGTGATTGCATTGAATTACATGAAGGACTTACCTTACAGCTAATAGTCCTCTCTGTTCGCTCCTGCTGTCTCCCTCCTACTTACCTCACTCTAAAGTGCTAATGCTGCAAATGGTAGCACAATAAACTCAGACATATTGCTGGATTTGCCAATGCTTGTTAAATCAGTTTTGTACAACTGCAAACGTAGGCGAACCAGCTTTTATGCTTGGCAACGTAAGGTCTGTACAAAAAAACAACGAATAACCCTCGAACTTCACATACTTCGTTGGGTCACAACAAGGCTTTGAGCACCTTTAAGCACCCATAAGTACCATGGGATTGTGGGTCTCAAACCTTTAAACACAAGGTCCCCATCACAATTTCCATCATAGACTACTGGGGTTCTAGCTGGTATTCAGGCTATCTCACCCTTTGGCGATTCTGCGGGCCTCGGGCCGCCTCACAGGGGCATTTGTTTATGTTCTTGGTTGGCTGGAGTGTGGGAAGGGGGAGTATTCAAACCACATAATCCTTCCAGAGAAGCCCGTAGAGGGCACTATAACCCTCGTACAAACCCAGGCAGCAAAGGGAACAAAGCGGGGAAGGCCCCTGCAGCTTTGCTGTGGGGCGATGCTGGTGCACCGGTACCCCTTGCGTGAAGTACCCGTCTCCACTGTGCGTGCTGCTCCGCGCGTGCCATCTTCCGACATCTCTTCTACGGTGTCAAATGCCACACTTCTGTTTCTTCCTCAGTAAACTTTTTTAAAACACATGGGGTGGGGGTGACAATAATACAGGTCTGTGGGGAGTACCATGACAGAAAGAGTGAGAAAACCGAGAAAGAGGTAGGGTGTTTTGTTTTGACGGGGCATTTGCTCTAAAATATTCTCTGTTCAAAATTGGTCGGACGTGTATTTCAGTCATTATATTTGCTGAACTTCAGGCAGACGATGGGACACGTTCACTCACATGGCTCTATTTTAATGGTACCAGGTGAGTTCATGTTATCAAGACCACTGTGTTTCTCTGTCTAATAACCCAGGGCATTCTGGGAGGTGTAGTCCGGATACAACTCCGTTGCACCGCGTAATACTGGAATAATGTGCCCCTTATAACTGGAGCCATCGGGTGTCCTTTACTCTGACAAGCATCTGACATCCCCCCGGCAAACCCCTGCTTATCCTGTAAACATGTCCATCTGTATTCCAACTCAGTGAGCTGCGGGGTAAACTTGTTGGACTAAGCCTAATTTCCAAGAAATGTGCTGAGTAATGTGGGTGCGCGTTATTAAACCGTTCTGTTTGTAAACCGATTTCGCGCCAACGCGTGTCTCACTGGAGACGGCCCACGCCCGCTCTCGCTCCCCCACCCTGCTCGCGCACCCCCACCCTACCGACCCTGCTCGTGCACCCCCACCCCACCCTGCTCGGGGCCTAGCCGCAGAGCTGCCCACCTCCAGAGCGCCCCTCTCTAGGCCGTCTCCGGGGCAGAGGGGAGGACAGGCCTTTGGGCGGCAGCGGAGTGTGCTTGATGTTTACTGACACAAATACCCTCTCCGTATCTGCGCATTATCCGCCAGGAATGGTGACCTTTGGCTGTTGCATAGCTGAGGCTCACCCAGCTGTCAACAGCGCCTCGCTCCTCCCTGCGCAGCCAGACGGGGCCCGCGCGCAGCTCCTCCTGGCCAGCCGCGGTAAACTCCCCCTGAACCCCTTGCTCCTCAAGACACCCCCTCCGTCCCAAAATCAAGCAGCAGTGGTCGTACTTCATCCTGTCAAGGGTCCCCTTAAGTACACAGGTCGGCGGGTCAGCTTACAGAGTGACCTGGGGTTTGTCCCGCAGTTGAGGTCTGCAGCAATGTGGGTGACGGAACAGATGACCCCTCACGGGCCACCACCGAGGGTGTTTTTATTAATGATGTGTGAAATTTGCATCATTTGTTTCTACGTAATTAAGTGAAATTTTGCTACATGATCGGAAAATATGTGAAACGCAAAACCAGTATTTAGTGTAATATTTAGCGCCTTGATGTGTTCGTTTTTGGCACAAGAACACATTTCATGCAAAAAATAATAGAACAGAAAAGCAGCCTCCCGCGTTCTGGTCATTTACGTTGTTCTCGTGCCCCAGCACTAAAATTTTACCATGCATTATTGGGTCATCCGGTGTAATTTTGATTATAAAGCGTAATGTAAATTTCATGAAATTATGCTTGATTACTCCAAGTTTTTATAAATAGGGCTCAAAGATCCTTCTGTTTCCGTCTCCCTGCTGTCGATGGGGCACGAGGACGAGTGGTCTAAGATTAGGTCTATAAATCGAAGAACCCAGAACACCCCTAAGATTGCTGCCAAGCTTCCTGATTTTTATGGTACAACATCCTGGTATTTAGTGGCTCTCAGCAAAACTTTGATAAGCTACTTCAAAACTGTCACCCACCTGGCTCTCGGATCAACACTTGCTCAACTAAATTAACTCAGAAACGGACTCTAGGATTTTACCTGCTGCCTTTCAGCCACCAGTACCATCCCATTAATAATGAAAACTGCTGCATTATGCTTTTACTTAAGAAACAAAGTTTCCTAAATCACAGATATTTGATTAATTAATTTCCAATTTTGCAGTTACCTTTCAGGGAAAAGTTGCTGGAATGCACTCTAACAGCACAGCCCTGTGCAGAAATTGACAATATGTATTATTTAATGCCAGGAAACCCAATGGAGAACATGCAGTTTAAAAATTCGTTAATACACCCATTCTAACTGTGTGCCATGGGTGGTGCTTGCCTCTTGATCCTACTTCCACACGTATGAAATGTGGTTAGCACGGAAGCCCGGTGTGTGCCTGCTGCTTTTTAACTCTTAGATAAAAGCTCCTTGCCAGCCTCTTATGTGCAGATTACCCCCACACCTCTTATGTATGCATATTGACGCACAGGTCATCTCAGTCCGAGAGAACATGCCACAGTTTCATCCATGGTGTCATGAAGCTCTTGTATCCATCTTTTCGATAAGGTGGTGAATTGTCAAACATTTTTTTAACGATCAACCTAATTCCACTGAGGTACTGCTTGCCACCATGGAATCTTCCCACGAGAACCCCAGTCTCTGGCCCCAAACAATGCGTTCTTGTCCACATCCTTCTAAATCTGTGCGAAACCTCGGATTACTTCTAGATTGCAAGACTGCTCTGGGCTCTCGGATCTCTGCAGTTTAAAGTGGTCACTTGTGCCAGCGGAGGATACTGCAGCCTATTCTTGTAGTTCCTTCTTCCTTGGTCTTGCAGAGTGATTCATTTACTCCGGTCTCCACTGTGGAAATAGGATCATCTGGAAGCGTGATGAGCTTCACTGTGGAAATAGTTTGTATCTGGAAGCGTGATGAGCTTCACTGAGGGAATAGTTTGCATCTGGAAGCGTGAGGAGCTTCACTGAGGGAATAGTTTGTATCTGGAAGCGTGATGAGCTTCACTGAGGGAATAGTTTGTATCTGGAAGCGTGACGAGCTTCACTATAGAAGTAGTATTTATCTGGAAGTGTGATGAGCTTCATTATAGCAATAGTATGTATTTGGAAGCGTGACGAGCTTCACTGTGGCAATAGTATGTATCTGGGCGCGTGAGGAGCTTCTCTATGGAAATAGTATGTATCTGGAAGCGTGAGGAGCTTCATTATAGCAATAGTATGTATCTGGAAGCGTCACAAGCCTCACTGTGGATTTAGTATGTATCTGAAAGCGTGATGAGCTTTTTCGAAGACTCGCCTCCAGCTACATCAAATCGGCACATTAAGGTTAGTTAGGAGGCTCTTTAAATGTAAGGATATTTGGCCAAAACTCGCCATTCCTCACTGGCTCACAGCACCCAAGGAAATTAATTCTCCTGCAGTCCATGTGATGGGGTCTAAAGCTATTTGCTCTGGGACGGCCCACTACTGAGCTTCGAGGTTCAGTAGTATCATGCTAGACTGTAGCAACTTTATAGACCTGGCTTTGAATATTAGAAAACCAGAGACCAGGTTTTTTGAGCCTCTGTGGCCATAAAATTTAATGAGCCACCCGTAAGTTCAGAATGAGGTGAAGACTTGGCTGTGCGCAAGATAACTTCGCTACTCTGACTTTATGGCGATCCTGCTCTTCCCCGGTATGCTAGCACAAAGAAACTACCGACCATGCGCTCACATAGCATAGTTGGCAGTTGCAGGAAACCGCTCATCTGTTCCTGGATCCTAGCACCGGCTCGGACAGTATTCTATCTGCACACGTTGCAGATAAGCCTGGATGCATCTTCTCTTAGTCAGGGTATTGGCTGAACATCACTGGGTCTCACAGCATTGGAATCCTAGGAGGTGGAGGAGGCTTTGAGGCAGCAACTGACTTTCCCCCGAAACTGTGGCCATAACCTTTTCAAGGTTGGGCCATCTCTTGGTGTTCCGCCAGAACTGTGATGGGTCTAGATCTGTACTAGACTGTTAGCGTCCGGTGAAGTAGTAGTGTGTTGAAGGCTCTTCATCATCTGAAGGGGCTTCACAACACAAACACATTGCCGAGCACCGCCAAGCACATTTTGAAATCTGAATCTGTGCTGTGTTTTTAGTGTGGTTGTTTCACTCTTGAAGTAGTTTCGAAGTAGTTCAAACTTTTCCGTAACTTGGTAGAGTTGAATGAGCGTGAATAACAAAAAGTTCCTAAACAGGATTTTAATATGTCTCCTTTTTTTTTTGTACAACAAAATTATAATTAAAAAAGAGGAGCTTATAAGGGGTTGAACCCTTTTGGGAGTTGCTGGCTTCTGTGACAGTGGCCTTCCTCATTGACATCAGCGGGACCGGTAGTGATGTGGAGGGCTGGTATGTAAGTTTAGGTGCACTGCAGCAGTGTGCGTTTGTGTGCGTGTTGTTCTCTGCGTTGATGGTTTGTCTGTAGCACTTCTGAGATACAACAAGGATATGAGTGGATTTAGCAAGTGGTCACGGATTTTACATTGAGAGTCCCTTTGTCTCCGGCCATGTTGAATTGTCATCCTTTGAGTGGCTCTGGAGGCACAGACTGCATCATCCACTGACATCCTCTGCATTCACATTGTAGCCTGGGGTGTCAGTGTTAAGTTTTGGAAAGCTCTTTTCTCCCTGTTATTTCATATATTTAGAGAATTTGGAGAAATCTGATGATATTCTAAGTGCCGCTAGCTGTATGTAGATGGCACCGAGAGGATAATCTGTGGGTGCAAAAAGATGCATCCAATCTGAACCCAAATTTAACATGTACAGTTTGTGGCACTATAAAGGGGTTCTGTGCATCTTCAGTGAGCCCAAGCTACTAACAAAAGAGTGGGATGTAAGAGTGAACTTCTCTTAGAGAACATACGGTTACTGGCGACGAGGAAGGGAGCAATCGTCTCTAGGACTACAACTGGAAACAAATCGACCTAATTAATAGGAAGAAATAGTTGCCAGTGTCATTAGTGGCGTGAGGTCTGTCAAACATTGTGTTACAGCAAACAAATGATGGACGTAATGCTGACAATGCAAACATTCTCCCCCAGTCAAAAGATCTGGGTTAAATCCATCGTTCTTTTGCCCACTCCGCCACCCCAGTTTGGACCCAGCCATATGCAAATCAGTCTTGACCCTGTGCCCCATGGGAACAGTCCAGACCGAACTGCCAGGCCAGGTCCTCCCTGGACCAGAAACAAGCATCCTGGGACCGGTTTCAGGGTATGTCACCCTTCTTCAGCCAGGCTAGCTTGAATCCAGTGGCACAGTGAGCAAGCGACCCACGTCTGGGCATACCCATCCCACTTAGGGCGAATAGTGTTACAGCAAACAAATGATGGACGGAATGCTGACAATGCAAACATTCTCCCCCAGTCAAAAGATCTGGGTTAAATCCATCGTTCTTTTGCCCACTCCGCCACCCCAGTTTGGACCCAGCCATATGCAAATCAGTCTTGACCCTGTGCCCCATGGGAACAGTCCAGACCGAACTGCCAGGTCAGGTCCTCCCTGGACCGGAAACAAGCATCCTGGGACCGGTTTCAGGATGCTTGTTTCCGGTCCAGGGGAGGACCTCCCTTGGCAGTTCGGGCTGGACTGTTCCCATGAGGCACAGAGTCAAGACTGATTTGCATATGGCCAGGTCTAAACTGAGGTGGCATGGTGAGCAAAAGAATGATGGATTTAACCCAGATCTCTTGACTGGGGGTGAATGTTTTGATTTGTTCTGCATTCCGTCCATCAATTGTGTGTCTTTTGCTTTCTCGCCCTAAGTGCGCCAGGTATGCCCAGACGTGGTCCTGGGCTCACTGTGCCACTGGAATCAAGCTATCCTGGCTGAAGAGGGGTGAAACCCCGAAACCGGTCCTAGGATGCTTGTTTCCGGTCCAGGGAGGACCTGGCTTGGCAGTTCGGGCTGGACTGTTCCCATGAGGCACAGGGTCAAGACTGATTTGCATATGGCCAGGTCTAAACTGGGGTGGCATGGTGAGCAAAAGAATGATGGATTTAACCCAGATCTCTTGACTGGGGGTGAATGTTTTGATTTGTTCTGCATTCCGTCCATCAATTGTGTGCCTTTTGCCTGTCAAACATTGGCATGCTGTGCATAATCCTGACCTCTAGCGGTTGGTCAAGACAATTGCTTCAACATTTTCAAACAAAAACACCCTGCTTGGATGACTCCAGGGTGCGTGCATGTTCTTAAATTTACTCTGACTGAACCAGGAGAATAATTCGACACCAGCATAGATGTCTCTTGGAGCAGTTACCACCCCTGTAAATGTGTGGAACAGTGAATGTGCTTTTAATCACGTGGGGCTGGTCTTTGATACCCTTGCCAGAATGGGAATACCTCTTAGCACAGGAGTGTCCGTCCTAAATACAACTACTTTATGAATGCATTACATTTAGATTCATTGTATTTGAAAAGGTATTTTATGGGGATAGTCTGAAACTGACACCCGAAGAGCCAGCCTCGACCTTCGTTGATAACTTGCGTCTTTAAAAATCTGACATGTATACATCTTTCCTGGACTTGTGTTGAGCATCCCCTACTTAAGAAAATCTGACATGGATCCACCCCTACAGGACCTATATCGGACAACCCTGTTTTATATCATATGGGGTTGGGTGGGCACGCGCCAATCTCATTTGTTAAGAGTAGTTTCTCTGTGAGTTTTTGGCGGTGTTTTGATGGTATTTCTTTGGGTGGCTTGCTTCCTCTGGGTACTGGCGAACGTCACTTGGAGCACATTGCAAATCTGTCCTGTGACTGTAAGGTTTGTTTACTTTGCACAGAAGAGATAACATCACAGTCAGTGAACTGCACAGGATAACACTGTTTGGACAGCAGGGTGCTGCTCTTCTGTGAAGGGTCCTAATCTCCTGACTGGGGGGTCGTTGCTCCCTCTCTGAAAACAAGGTCTCTGCGTCGGGGCATGTACTCTTCTTCCCTCTAAGACGGGACGTTTTAATTGGTTTATGCAAACGAGGTTGCACAGTACCGTAGACAATTGTGCAGGCAGTCTATCGTGTGTGTAAGGGAGTGTGCCTCGTAAATTCTGTCTTGGGGGCGTGGGTGTATTAATGGGACAGAACAGTCCCCAGCACACAGACACATCTCGGGCCTACTTCTTTCACTACTAATGTGTACGTCCCTGTTGAGCGGGGAGCACCGCTGCACATCTGCATCCCAGCTGCAGGGCTCTGGAGGAGTGGAGATGTCTAATTCAGTTTCCCTTAAGCACGAGCCTGTGTCGATTGTGTCACTCTCAGCGCACTGCATTCTGGGCCAGGCGCTCCTATGGGTGGAATAACTACACCGCAGTTTCCGTGACGACATGCTTGCCTTCCCCCATACATGGAACTTGAACCAGTCTTGTTATTGTTACTCCGGGTAAATCAGGTGTTGGAAAAGAGGGATGTGTGCTGGGTTGTGTTGTAGGTATTATGTTAAGTTGTGTCACAGGATCGGTCCTCCGCCCCTGCTGACACTCGTGATTTTTACGTCACTGGGGCTAAATAATGCACAGTGCTCACAGCTGTCCGTCAAGTTCTGCCGCGGAGGGTCAGTCAGCCCTTCCTGCAAAGTGGGATCATGTCTGTCCAGTGTGGAAGGGAGGGATATGTTGGAGAGCCAGGCCTCCTTGGGTTGAACCTCAATAAAAGGTCCTTGGGAACTTGGTGAATTTTAGTTCATTCAAGTGTGAGCCAAATCTTGGAAAGGTGAAAAGGTATTCAAATGCCCCTCCTACCACCCCCAGGTTCGGTTGTTTCTTGCACCAGCTTCAAAGAGTGAGAGATACACCTATAGATACACTACCTACACCTATTTGCCCAGCTTTTACACAGAGAATCGTGCACATGTGGATAACAGGTGCAGATACATTTTAAAATGAACTATTTAGTTCCGACTTCCAAAACTGGGATTTATTTGAAAACCAAACTTGGTAAAATGTCGCTTAAGGAATGTAAATAGGAATGGTTAAATTAGGTACTTAAAAGTGGTTAGCAGTTCGAAGATGGTGAGTTAACTTAAGGCCAAGTGTTGGTTTGTTTCCGGTTTACAAAACAGGCGCTGCTTTGTGTCTGATAGAAGGGCAGGTGCTGGTTGGTCTAGTGGGAGAAAGAGTGTTTGTGCCAAAAATGATGGCCGAGGGTTGGTTTGTTTTTGGTTTATAATCTGGGTATTTAGTTTGTGCTTAATAGAAAGATAGGTTTTGGTTTGTGTCTGGTAGGACAGGTGGTGATTTGTGTCTGGTAGGTAAAAGAGTGGTCGTTTGGGTCCAGTAGAAGACCGAGTGTGGTTTGGTGCTGGGTTGTGTGAAGGTAGAAAAATAGGCGCTGGCATGTGTCTGGTAACTTTGTGATGATTTCTGTCTGGTAGAAGGAAGGGTGTTTCTAACAGAAGGTCAAACCTTGGTTTGTATCTGGTTTATAAAACGGGTGCTGGTTTGTGTGTGGTATAAAGTGGGTAGATTTTTGTGTCTGGTGAACAGTATGTTGGTTTTGGAACTCGGAAGATAGATGGGTGGTGGATTGTGTCTCATAGAAGAATGGCTGTTGGTTTGTGTGACGGTAGAAAAATAGGGGTTGGTTTGTGTCTGGTAGACTATATGTGGTGATTTCTGTCTTGTAGGAGGAGAGGGGTGTTTATTTTGTCTAATAGATGGCGGAGTGTTGGTTTATTTCTGGTTTATAAAAAGGGTGCTTGCTGGTTTGTGTCTGGTAGAAGGAGCGATGCTATTTTGTGTCCGGTAGGAGGAATGGTGTTTGTTTCTAAAATGAAGGCCAAGTGTTGGTTTGCTTTTGGTTTATAATCTGGGCATTAATGTCTGTCTGATAGAAGGATAGGTGTTAGGTTGTGTCTTGTTGGATTTGTTCTGGTTTGTGAGTTAGTTTGCGCCCAGTAGAAGACTGATTGTTGGTTTAGGTCTGGTAGGTACACTGGTGTTTGGCTGTTTTTGATCGACGGCCGAGAACACCCTCATGTGTCGAGAGAGAGCATTAAGCCTCGTGTGAGATTGTTGTCGGTTGATCCTTTCCTCCCCACGCATCTTTCAGTCATTGTAATAAGAAAAGTTATTATTTTTCCACGGTGCTTGCCGATGTGGGGCGAAGGGCCGCAGTCTAGCACGAGCCGTCAGAGCTGCTATCAGGGAGACAGGTAATGAACTGAGGAATGTGCAGCTGGACGTAGAAGAAACAAAGGTGGGGGTCGAAGGGGCCCACAAAAGGCAGCAGGGGAGGGAGGCGTCTGAGAACGAAAAAAAAAAAAAAACACTTGAGCCAAAGCTGCTTTTAATTAGATTTTTTTTACCTGGCGCGGTATTTTTTGACGTTTGGTTATAAATTCTGTGCAGTAATAATGGGGACGCGCAGTGGGAGGAGGAGGAGGAGGAGGAGGAGAGAGATGTATAACTGGCAACTCGTGGTGCCTTGTGAAGTGTAGGCAGGTCTTGACCTCAGATGGGGGGATATGATGTGCCCACCCAGTGGACAGGAATGTGCAGGGGGCATTTGGACAGTATGGAGGCTCGGTGATGCAAGCGCTCCTACTGCCTAGGGGGTCTGCCTTGGACAAGACCTCAGGGCCTGACCTGGGTATGGACGTTCTCGCTACATTCCAAGTTCTTGCTACATGCAACGTTTGGCTTGCACAGGAACCAGGACGTGCGAGCTCCGACTTAACCCCGCAGAATAGCTGCCAAGTCATGCCATGTTCTGGATGCCACCTCCAGACACTCCTGGCTTTCTCTCAATAGCACATTGCATTCTGGGACATATACTTTGCTTTCAACATTGTATGTACATCGGCTCTCAAGGTCGCAGGACCATGCACGAGTTGATCCTTGAGTTCCGTTTTCTTTTTCTTTCCATTATATGGCATCTAGTCAGAAATTTATAATGGGAAAAAAACTGCAAGTCCCACAATGCTAAGAAAAACACTTAACTGGATGAGGTATTCAAGCATATATCTGGCAAACTTGAGCGCTCGGTTGGTATGGTCCCAGCATTTGAAGTCCAGTTCCAGCGCTGGCAGAAGGCGTCACAGGTGGGCCACTTGGGTGCTGTGCACCTGGACATAAGTGCGCAGGCCGACAACAACTATGGCCTTGACTGCAAGCAGGGCCTGGATGTGAAGTGTGGTGCTGAACCCAGGGACTGGTCACAGGTGGGCCACTTGGGTACTGCGCACCTGGACATAAGCGCGCAAGCCGACAACAAATTTGGCCTTGACTGCAAGCAGGGCCTGGGTGGGAGGTCTGGTGCTGCACCCAGGGACTGGGCATGGGAGGCCTGGACATGGGTGGACTGTCTGCAGTAAACAGACATGGCCAGCTCTGGCTGCACTCAGGCCCTGTCCTCTGCTTGCACTCAGAGCAGTTTACCTGTCAGGTGGGTGCTTTATGGCCCTCTGCTGCCAGGATGATGTATTGGCCGGAGGATTGTGGGTAATGAGATGCAGCTGTGGGGAAGAAGCCGATGACAGCGAGACTTAGGAGTCTAAGAGTCCTGTTACCTCTGCTGATTGGGAGGGTGAGTGGGAGCAGGTCTGGCGTGCCTGTGTCCGCCCTCGCCTGGAAGTGGAAGCAGGCTGTGTATGCCGTCTCTCCTTTCCTCCCCCGCACGGTTGGAACTGTATCTCACAGTGCACTGTCTAAATGAAGCAGAAAGGTAGACATTTTGTGTTTGTTTTACACAGCCTTTGTCCCTCTCTCCGGGCCCTTGATCCTCTGCATGAGCGTAGGGAGTTGGAGTGTGTCCTTCACAGGGACCCGTACTGGCCCAGGTTTAACCTTGTATTGTTAGCCTGGTGCAGTGGGAGCAGGCATTGCACTTCCTGTCTCGTGGGCCCGCCCACAGAGTGGGCTTTTTTGTGAGGTAGTCTCACTATACATGAACACGAAGGCTCACATAACGTGTTGTGAGTCACTTGCATTTGTGCCCTGAGATTAAGAGTTCAGCGTTTCTTTCCTCCCCAGCTAGGCCTGCACTTTATAGCTACCCATCCATACATCAATCAGCAATAAGATCTCTTACTTCACGATACTAAAAAACAAAACATTAAAAAAAAAAAACATAAGTTAACGAGGTTATGGAAACAATCCATAGCGTGCAAGTATTGGCAAAGCCAATCGGTCTGGCGTTAGCAATATTTGTCTTATCATGGTTTTTGTAAAACATTATTGTTGGGGAAGCTGCCGGTGCCCTCGCTAATATGTATATATTTATATATGAAAAAAAATAGGTTAAAAGCTCAAATCTATTTTGATCTTAAAAAAACATTCATTGCGATTGTAGTGGCCATAATGAGTGCCTTGGACTACTTGTGTGCAGGTGTGCTGTATGTGAAAGGGCACAATGCTGTCATGCACAGAGAAGTTAGCCAGTGGCTGGAGTGGGCTTACCCATTGCCCCATGCTGTAGTGTGTGCAGGAAACATCTGAATGCCACAACAGACCAGTGGATGAACAGGGTTGGCTTAAAACCTCTAAATGTAAGTATATTATATATATAATATATATAATTTTAGTCAAAGCAAAAGGCCTTGGCTAACAGGTGAAAGCAAATAGGTTTTCCCTTCAGCAGAGAGATTGTCTTTTACAATCATTTTTGCTGATGCTGTTTAGCATCGGCAAAAAGAGGGAAACAAAACCTTTTATGAAGATGCTGTGCAGCATCAGCAAAAAAAAAAAAATCTGATGGTGGGTGTGCATGCATGCGTCATCACATGCATGCAAATGCGTCATGACGCTACTTAGGTCTAGCATGATGCATGCATCACCAAGCGGCCTGCATTTTTTTTCTTACCATTCCTAGAAGCAGACTCCATTCTTGGAGTGGCAATTATAAAAAGAAAAAAGAACTTGAAAGCGCATATTTGAAAAGGAGCGTCTGGCAGCAAATTGCAGCTACAGGGCCCTCCCAAAATGTCTAAAAACACTTGTTATGAATGAGACAGGAAGGTTCAGAGAGCAACAGAGGGGAGCCTGGGATGAAGCAAGGAGGAGAGTGGAGGGACGAGCGAGGCTGGGGGTAATGTAAAAAAAAAAAAAAAAAGGAAGCCAGGAGAGTTGGAGAAAGTAACAGACAAGATGGACAGTAGGAAGCAACACAGTGTACGTAGGGGAGATATTTGGAGTGATGGAGCAAACAAGGGAGAGAGCAAGAAAATGCATGCACTCAGGGGCGTAGCTTCAGGGGTGATGTTTGGGGTGTTACACCCCCCTAAAAAATGTATTCTATGTTATATAGCTGGGTACAAGTGCTTTCAGTCAGATACAATGAGGCGTCTGTCGGATTTCACTCTGGATCTTTACATGCAGACATAGATGAAAACACATACATACACACTCTCTCTTTTGCCTCTGTTAAAACTTGGTTAGTTTTTAAAATTATTGTGCTTTAAGCACCCCTAACAATCCCCTCTTCTCTCTCTTTCCACTGCCCCTCCTGTCCTGCTTGTCCTATAATTTAATTTTACATTATATGCTAGCGTGATTGTTGTGAAATCTGGAGCTCACACCCCCTCAATTTTACGGACCAAGCTACGCCCCTGCGTGCACTCTCATCAAGTCGTGAAAGAGAACGAAAAAGGTAGTTCTCTGAAATGTGAGCAGTGGAAGGATTCAAGTCATCCAATCAAAAGAATGGTAAAGAAGATATGCTGCAGGGGAAGAACACACACAAGAAGAGGAAGGGAAGCCATTAAATAGGTAGCAAGCAAATGATAGTGCCAAGAAAGCCAACCACTGTTAAGTAGTGGGCCGGCCCAAAGCCCACTGTAAGTAATGGTATTATTCACATAAGGTGTCGGAACCTAAAATTAAATTCACACGTTGTAGTGAGCTACACAATTTTAACTCCCTAATGCGCTGAACGTGATATCACCCATTCAACGCTGATACATTTGACTAGTGCCCGTCTCCGGGAGCATTGTCACAAACAGCGTGGACCTTGAGGGGGAAGTGGGTGAGGGGTATGCTGCTGCTTGGTTCATAGCGAGCCAACAACATATCTGAAATTTAAATCCAGATAGAGTCCAGTACACATTTGATAACGAGGCTTCCAAATTCAAAACTGTATATTTCTTGATAGTGCAACCGTTGCAATGCATTTCAGTTTAGTATACTAAAAGATAACCACTGCATTCAGCGGCAGGTGTTACAAGTGATTCTAAACATGAACTTCGAAAGATTCATGCCCCCACTGTCCTGACGACGGTGCTACTAGAGAATCAAGAGGAAAGGTATTGTGTGGGCCCCCCCCCCAAACTCTCGTACTTGGCCTAGGGTTTTACAATAGATGGAGTAGCATCTTTTGTATTTGTGCAGCGCACACTGTGAACTGATGTATTTCAAGGTGTTCTCATGTGACGTTGAAAGAAAAGCAGGCGCTGTAGAAAAAGGTAATTGCTTAGCATCACACAATGTGTTTAAGTGGAACCCGCAATTGATGCTAGGTTTCCTGGTTTTGCATTGTGTAGTTTTGCCACTACTTGCTTATCTCTTTCGGTCTCCTGTTTCAGATAGAAGCTTAATGCTTTGCGTTTCTTTCTTTGAGGCGCTAAATCAGTGCATTGTTTAAAATACTTCTGGGGTTTGCATGTTTCACAACGATTAGTGGTGGTAGTGTTTGGGGCAGGGGATGTTTTAATGCAGAAGCTGAAAAAAATGAACCAGAGCCTCCACCCTTGGTCATTGGATTCAGATAATTTGCTCCATATAGATAAAAGTCTTTATTGAGTGTTATCCATTCACACCGCACCCATCCATCTATTCATTCATTAATTGAGCCTACAGCCACGTCTCCAATCATTCATTTAAGGATTGGACAGAGTTTTATAATGAAAAATGTATTGTAAAATGCACCATTCTTGCAATTTTTTCAAACAATGCTTAGGGGAGAACCCACCCAAACTACCCTAGCAATGGTCAGGCTTGCTCGCTACATGCAGTATCAGGGCTATTCCCAAAACATTCCTAAGGCTGCTTTTAGTTCTCCGTCTAGTCCTGGTCATAACACAAGCTTCACCCTTACGGAAACAGTTGATAGAAGCGTGGCTCTCCCAGAAATATTCTATTTCCTTTTAGTTAAGTCTTAAAAAACTCTGCTACCTTTGGTCATTCCAAAATAAATCTGCTTGTCTTTACCCCATCCTCTAACTTGCTCCTAACACTTTTCTGACCTAGCGTACCTTAATTCAGGCCCACTCCTTGGGTTGTTTACAGTAAATATTATTTTCTGCTGTATCCCTCAAAGCTCCTCCATCTGCACTCGTTTCCTTGTCTAGTCTGGGCATTTTCTCCACTGTTTTCCATATATTTCTCTCATGCCCACTTTCTCCCCCACTTAGTTCCAGGTTTTTTCCTTGCTGACTTGCTTTCCTCGGCTCTACCTCCTCTGCCCCCAGGGTACAGGAGCTGCTGGTCTGTGCAGTGTACACGTCTCAAACCCCCATCCAGGTCACATGTAATTGGCACCGTGGGGCCATCTGGTTTTCCTGTGGGGTGCAGAGAAGTGAAAAGGGAGGGGGCAGCCCTTAATTTAATAGAGCTCAAGAACTGCTGGATTCCAGGTAAAACTGCGGAGAATGACGGCCAGGAGAGTCATAAATCTACCGAGGGAGCAGAGGCCTGTGGACGGACAGGCTTTGTGGGCCCTGGAGGCCTGACTCTTTCACGTAATCACAGCAAGAAGCGGAAGTGGCCGCGTGCGGCGGTTTATGGCCGTCACCGAAGGAGGGGCCAAGGAGTCCAGGGCCCATGTACAGTTCTCAAGTAACCCTCATTGGCACGATCCGACACTCAATTTGCCCTCTTTTTTAGTGAGCGAAAAAAACAGCTTCCTGCTACAGTCATGGAAATTGTTCATTCAGTCGAAAGTTCAATCAAAACCTCAAGTTGGGTCTGCACTTGGTGCCAGAGACCCTTCGATTATAGTAGGGCAGGTGTAGCTGCACAGTCACTGCAGACAAAACTGGAAGACAATTGGGAGTTGGGGCTAGCTGCCTTTCCTAGACCGTGCCAGATTAAACTGTGAGGCCTGATCATCGTAAATGGTCCTTAGGTCTGGCCTTGGCCGCCAGCGTTTTGGCTTTGGAAATGCTTGTTTCGTTTGGCCATGTGTTTTTTTTTTTTTAACGCTTTTTTTGTGGAGCTGCCAGGGCCTCGCCGATATGAAATATAAAGGTTGCCTCAAACAAGCAATTTTTTCGGCCTGCTCCTTTTGCCAAAGCAATTCCTGTTAATGAAAGGAACTATTTTGAGAGGACGTGCTTTTTGTGAAAGCGCAGAATGTCGTCACTCACGGTGAAGTTAGCCAAAGGCTGAATTGAGCTGACCCACTGCCCCATGCTGTATAGTGGGCAGAATAAAAAAAATAAATGACACAACAGACCATGGCTGAAAGCTCCTATAAATAAGTGTATGTGTATATGTAAAATATATATTTATTATAATCAAAAGGTCTTAGCTAATGCAAGATCTTTAAGCGACCCCATCTGCAGCAAATATAACGCAGCCTGGCAAACCAAAAAGACTTGCACCCGCCCTGCCAGTAGCCATCAAGGCCTCTTGTTCCTGCAGATTCATTTGACTGCGACTGTTTCCCCATGGCACTGTGACTCGGCTGAGAGAGGGTTTAAACAAATTAAAGAGTACTCTAGAAGGTAGGAATTCGGATTTAATGAGTTGAAATGTCCTAAAAACCCACAGTGGGCATCTAATGAAACAATATACTTCTTTCAATAAATATATTGTTTTCACATAGTGCATGAATATTGCAAATGAATACTGTTGTTGCCACTACATTGATTACTGCAGACATTATTAAAAGTCTTGCCACAGGGAACCTTTGTTGTTCTATTAGAATGCCCAGGTTTCCTGATTGGTGTTCAGGGCAGCTGCTGTGCTGCACGCTGTGACCCATTGTAGGAGGATGTCTATCTAGAAGGATAACTACAAACTAGAAGCTCCTCAGGAAGGCTACTAAAATGGTGGACTGTTTATACCACAGATCCTAACAGGTCTCCCCCATGAATGGAAACATGAACAAAGTGAAGGAGGTGAGGAGAGGGCCATTTAGATACCTACAATAACAGGCATAGTTCAGGAGGAGACCCTTTTCCCCCAGTGAAGTCTGCTCCAGGATCTAGAGACCACTGTAAGAGACCGGAGGGTAGTGAAGAGGCCGCTGCATAATATCTGAAAATATTTATTTCATGTGATGGGCAGCGAATGCATAAATCTTCGTAAAGGACAGCCAGGGAGAGTAAAATGTCATAGCTCCGCAATAGCATTTAATTTACATGGATGAACCTGGACAGCACGCTCCACATTAGAATATCTCTGAATGGTATTTACACTCAAACTTGTGGCGTTCAGGTCTTCAGCCCCGTTCCACAGACCAGTGACTTCCTAGGAAAGGTTATTAATCTGCCGCCATGTTTTACACCCCTTACAGTTGACTACATTGATGGTACTGGCATTTCCCAACATATGTTTCAGAAGGTTTAACAGCCCCTGCCTCTAGCCCATGCGGTTCCGCACGGCGGGACCATATTTCCTACCATAAGTGCCGTAAGGTTCGATGGCAGTGGTCTTTGGCCCCTGTAGCTCCCTGAGCCTGAGGATGATACTCATAGGCCCTGTTCTGGAAATTTCTGCAGCCCCTGCTGTGGTTTCTCTGGCTCCTGGAGAAATGCATTTGCTCTTCCGCTACTCTGGAAGGTTCTACATCCATGTGAATCCCCTACTGTTGGATTTTTTCGAGGCCTAAAGTTGGTTTAATTTTTCCTGAGCCCATTGTCTCCCAGCTTGCTCGGCGCCACTGTGAGTGCACACAACGCGTCTGCAAGGATACGAGCGGAATGGCGGAGGAGACGGTTAACCTTCAGTTAAATCGCCAGATGGATGGAAAGTTCCTGGCAACCTCCGGGTCAAGTGCGGATCTTGGCAGCTGGTCTGAGATTAAAGTCTTGCGCTGGCTAATTAGTGAATTTTGTGAAGGCTGCGAGGAGGAACACTGACGGGTCCCATTAATTGGGAGGAAGCCTGGCCAAGCTGGCTTAGCTCCTGACCTGCTCCAAGGTCTGCGCCTATTAGCAACACACCAGGCCTCCATTATCTGCATACCAGGCAAGGGTGTAGCGCACGTGGAGAGGGAGCACAGGAAGGAAGGAGCTTGGGGCTACGTGACAGGATGAGGGTGAGAGGACATGGGGCAGCAGGATAGGGTGAGAGGACATGGGGCTGCAGGATAGGGTGAGGATGAGAGAGGACATGGGCTCTAGGCTACGGTGTGGGGAGAAGAGGAAATGGGGGCAGTAGGGTAGGATTAGGGTGAGAGAACATGGGGACTACAGGATAGGATGTGGGTGAGAGAGAATGAGGGCCATGTGACAGGAAGTGAGTGAAAGATATTGGAATTACAGGATAGGATGTGGGTGGGAAGACGAGGGCTGTAGGATAGGATGCGGTGAGAAAGGGTGTAAAGGCTACAGGATAGAATTTTGGCGACAGGTCATGGGGCTACAGGATAGGATGAGCGTGAGAGATCATGGGGCTACAGGATAGGATGAACGTGAGATCATGGGGCTACAGGATAGGATGAACGTGAGATCATGGGGCTACAGGATAGGATGAACGTGAGATATCATGGGGGCTACAGGATAGGATGAGCATGAGAGATCATGGGGGCTACAGGATAGGATGAGCGTGAGCGATCATGGGGGCTACAGGATAGGATGAGCGTGAGAGATCATGGGGGCTACAAGATAGGATGAGCGTGAGAGATCATGGGGGCTACAAGATAGGATGAGCGTGAGAGATCATGGGGGCTACAAGATAGGATGAGCGTGAGAGATCATGGGGGCTACAAGATAGGATGAACGTGAGAGATCATGGGGGCTACAGGATAGGATGAGCGTGAGAGATCATGGGGGCTACAGGATAGGATGAGCGTGAGAGATCATGGGGTCTACAGGATAGGATGAGCGTGAGAGATTATGGGGGCTACAAGATAGGATGAGCGTGAGAGATCATGAGGGCTACAAGATAGGATGAGCGTGAGAGATTATGGGGGCTACAAGATAGGATGAGCGTGAGAGATCATGGGGGCTACAGGATAGGATGAACGTGAGAGATCATGGGGGCTACAGGATAGGATGGGGTGAAGACGTGGGGGCTAAAGGATATAATGTGAGTGAGGACATCGGGGCTGTAGGATATGGTTGAGAGAGAACATGAGGCTACAGGTTAGGATGAGGGTGAGGGCATGGATGGGGACGAAAGAGGGGACATATGGACAGGAGCACAACACGGAGAGGATGCGATATCAGGGTACAGCAGAAGATGTAGAGGAGGGGCAGAAGACATGGAGGTTGCAGGACAGGATGGGTATGCTGGCAGAGTTAGGGCTACAGGATTGGGGATGCGGGGGAGAGAGCCAGGTCTATCCAAGAGACGTTAGAGAAGGAAAGGGCTTGGGGGATTCAGGACAGGGTTGAACAATTGATAATCTGTGGCGGGGAGGGCTTTAGGGTGGATACTGAAGAAGGGTGCAGGATGAGGGTGCAGGACAGGATACGACTGTGGCTGGAGAGCGCGAGGGTCTGGATAGGACTGACGCTTCTAGTCACACTCACGAGAAAGGCAGCTGTAAGGACGAGAGTGAGGCCTCGAGGGTGAGAAACTTAAAATAAGGAGGTAAAAATTGTGTTCTGTACCCCTTGGGCTTCTAATCCTGTTGTCTCTGTAGCTCCTCGTAGGCGTCTATGTGAAAAGTATGCGGCCCAGACACATGTATTCCATAGGTGTGTACAGCGGTTTTAGTGGCGGATTCTAAGGGGTTGGACGTTCCCAGTCGTTTATAATTTTACAGTACCAGCTCCCGTACTTTTGTTTAAAAACAAAAAAAAAACAGTTTCAGAACTGTTAATGCTGACCTTCGTCACTGCTCCCCGGAGCCCAGTCCCTATACTCTTATGTACTTCACCCTCTGGGTGTGTGGAAAAAGCCTGCGGCCTAGAGTCATATATTCGGTGGGTGTGCGGAAGTTCATGGCCGTACGTCCAACCTCCACAGCTCTTTATGGTGGCTTTCACAAGTAAGGGCGCCCCCTTTCTGTCTCCCAAAAGCAGCCCGCTGTGCCTCTCACATGCACTGTGAGGGTGGCTCCGTGAGTGGTAGGAGGAGGGTGGGAATATTCCTCGTGACCAGGCTCTCCGCGCGCGGGCGCTGAGGCAGCGCCTCCTTAGTGCCACAAACACAGGGCGGCCTGTCTCTGGTTCCTGTCTGCTGCCCTCGGCTGAGCAGGCTTCGAGGCCGGAAGCAGCGCCAGCCTCCTCCGGGGCCACGGGGCGACCTGCGCAGCGCTCCGCAACGCAAGGCCTCTCCACGGTATCCCTTCCGCAGGGCCCCGGCAGGCACCCCTCAACCCGGGCCCATGGACGCGTCAGCACTCGACTGAGTCGCAATGGGTGCACCCGACGCACCCCTCTGTCATCCAGTCACGTGGTACAACCTGCACCCAAAGAGGGGGGACTAGGGAGGGCAGGCTTGAGAGAGGACAAGGAGACTGCGTCCATAAGCAAATTAGCGGGGCGCAAATGATTAAATCCCCCCGTTTCCAGCTTCTCCCCTCTTCTCTACCTCTCAACCCGTATTTCTCCCTCCCTTCTTTCCATTCTCCGATTCGTCGTCTTTCCTCTCTGTTTTCTCTCCTCCTCTTGCCGCTCTCCTCACCTTCCAAGCACCAGGAAGAAACATGTGTAAATCCGTGAGAAGTGCAAACTGATCCAACCCGGAAACCTCTGCAAATCAAACCTCGGATGTTGAAAGACTTGATCCGAGTTCAGAGATTAGGTTGGATTTGTTGATGGTTAATAAAACCATACATGATGCACTGGCTACAGGACCTGGGCTCTAGGGGTCACTCTGATGAACTGGCTTCACGACGTGGACTCTAGGGGGTCACTCTACTGATGCACAGGCTACAGGACCTGGGCTCTAGGGGTCACTCTACTGATGAACTGGCTTCACGACGTGGACTCTAGGGGGTCACTCTACTGATGCACTGGCTACAGGACCTGGACTCTAGGGGTCACTCTGCTGATGCACTGGCTACAGGACCTGGACTCTAGGGGTCACTCTACTGATGCACAGGCTACAGGACCTGGACTCTAGGGGTCACTCTGCTGATGCACTGGCTACAGGACCTGGGCTCTAGGGGTCACTCTACTGATGCACAGGTTACAGGACCTGGACTCTAGGGGTCACTCTGCTGATGCACAGGCTACAGGACCTGGACTCTAGGGGGTCACTCTACTGATGCACAGGCTACAGGACCTGGACTCTAGGGGTCACTCTGCTGATGCACAGGCTACAGGACCTGGGCTCTAGGGGTCACTCTACTGATGCACAGGCTACAGGACCTGGACTCTACGGATCTCTCCTCGGATGCACTCTGTCCAGGTGGGCCTCTCTTGCTTTTTGATTTAGGAAAATGGGTGCGTAGCATGTCCTCTCTGGCTCACTTCTTTGTCACATTGCACAGAAATCTTTGCCTTTATGGACCGCTCCCCATTCACACCAGCTCCAGGGCCTCTCTTTATCTGTTTTTCCCCTGTCACTCCCTGTCATGCTGCTTGCTGCACATCCCCTTTTGTATGTTTTTTTCCGTGTTACACTGGCTCTCATGTTCACTTCCCTAACATGCGGCTTGTCAAACACAGCCTACCTTTGAATTTCTATATTTTTAACAATGAGAAGATCATCTTCTGGATCAGTCTCCTCTTCTTGAAGGCATCTGTAAAGGTTCAGAGTGTTTTCTTCACTGGCTGATGTAGGTCTTGTTGTAATCACCCATGTCGGGCATCCTCATAAGATGAGGTTGGAGATGTTGTCATAGTCAATTGGTGTTAACGTGTTGGACTTCACGTATGTTTCTCTATGGGTTCATCTTTGGTGCTGCATATCGAGTGCCTGCTGGTAGAGTGTCACTTTTAAGGTCTTGTCTACAGCTTTTCGCTGAATGCCTGTTGTGGACAATACCAATACTTAAGAGTGGGCTTTGGGTCAGCCTGTTACTTACCATGGATTGTCTTTCTTGTCAAGCTCATTTGCTTGTTTCTTATTCAGTTACTTTGCTGCTTCTTCTCTTTACCATCTTTTTGACTGGATAACTGTATCCTACATCTGCTGACATTTAAAGAACTACTTTTTATCCCCCCACAAATATTTCCCCCCCCCCCCCCTGCGCTTTCCGTATTGCTCCAATGACCTCCAGTTCATCAGTTACATTCCCCCCTCCTTGTTCCACAGCGGCTACTTGTTGCTACCCTATGTGGCAGTAACTGTCTTTCCCGCACGCTGATGCCACTTGTGCGTTCACGTAATACATTCCCACCCCTGCTCCCTGCATGCCTCCCCACCACTTTTATGTTGTGTCCTCTTTTAAATTGTTTTGTTTTTGACATGCCTTGCTGCTGCAGTCTACTGTTATCCCACTCCTTTGTGTTAAAAATAAAATGTGACATTACTGCTCGAAGATGGGTGTCTGACATCTTGGAACAGTAAATTTAAATAAAAAGGATCGCCTCGTCATAATGTATATGTGTGCACGGTTATGACGCATGAAAGTGTATACATCATCATGCTGGGATGTAGCATCATAATGCATATGTACGCATACATGATGATCATCGCACTGGGCCCTGCTTTTTTCTTTTTCAATGTTTTTTTCCAGACGCCCTTCAGCATCGACAACAAACCATTTTTTTTCTGTGCCGATCTTAAACAGCTTCAGCAAAACCCATTGGCAAAGCCAAAAGGCAAGAGACCTGTTGGCATGGACAGTGCTTGTTGTTGGTAAAGTTAAAATGTCAACCTCAGCAAGTCTCTGGGGAGATCCTATTCACGTGCATGCTTGCCTGCATTGTGTGCAACTGGTGACTTACATTTTTTTTTTCCAATTTGGATACTTTTTGAAATATGACTTAATTTTTAAAACTATGCTAATATAAACATTTCTGTGAGAGCTTTACATGTGGGTTAACTTGTGAAGTGTTTACTCTAGTACAAAGAGCGCATAGATCCCTTTCTTGTAACGCATGGCCAACAAAACACCAAGGCTCACTTCCTGAGAGTTCAATGTGTGCCCTTTTTAGGGTGTGTTATAGTTCTGTGTTTTAAATTAATCTTTCTTCTGCCTAATTATGCCTTATTTTAGAATTAAATCATTTTTTCATTGAATAGACTGTCAAACACTGCAAGATCAAATAAACTATGATCCTGTCCCTGTAAGTCCAGACTGGTTCGGAGGCATTTCTGTGTGCAGGGCAGAATTGGCCAATAATGTGCATAAGTAACCGGCCTTGCATCTCTGTATCATGCAAAGAAAGCCTCGGGATATAGGACCCTCGCGAAGGGTTGGAAGAGCCTTAATTCATTTGTAAATTTACTAGAAGATCCTGAAAACAGAGAATGGATCCAACCTTCCTGAACTGTGGGAAGGTGGTTAGAGAAGAACACAATACAGCATTGGGTAACTTACTGTTGGTCAGAAATTCAACACCTGCCAGGATAAAGAGACCTTTGTAGCTTAACAACGTAATCTGAATTAGCTCCAAACCCTTCAAAATGGAACAGAACGGTAAAGACCATGTTTCTAAGCTATCTCAATTTCTTCAGATAAGGGAACTACAGTGCATATATTTTTCAGGAGTAACACAGTTTTGGTCAAGTGGGGAAATTGGGATTAGAACTCTGGTCTGCTAGAATAGTGGGCAGCACCTTAATCACTAGAGTACCTCATGTCCTTACAGGACTAGTGACACTCATGTCCTTACAGGACTAGTGACACTTGGGTTCAGTATGCCCATTTTGTAGGGAGAGGCGTCATTAATGTGGTCACTTATTTTACATCAGATCTCAGGGAAGTCTCTAGACTGTAGGATCAGGCTATACTCAATTTGTGGAAAGTGTGATTTTTCTCCACAGAATTTTACTTGTAAATGTTCCTAGACTCTAAAGGCTTGGACACCAAAGGTTCTCATTCCTCCTCCGAGGCACCAGCTGGCGCCTCAGATACCTAGCAGTGCGATTCACCTCTTCCGGAAGTTATTGGCCTGAGGGTGAGCTGGAATTGCTTCTGTAGGTGCTGCCAGCTCCTGTTTTCGATGGCACGCAGATGTGTGCCGTTGCAAGTTAAACTTTAAGCTCACTAGATTTCTCCATCCCCACATATTGCCTTCAGGCTTCAAGCACAATGGCACATACGGGTGCCCCTCTTAGGCAACATACCCTTACAAAAAGCGTATGCAGTGTCTTGCCATCACAGCAGTACTCACTCAAAATGTTGCACTCTTTACCCAGGGCAGCTTTAGTTAGGTTTTTTTGCTCGTTACCATCCACCTTTCAGGGGTGCCTGTTGCTGGGGGAAGGGGGGGGATTGAGAAAGACTATTCGCTTTTAACAAAGACGCCATGAGATGACAGCCACTTCAGGCAAGATGAAAAACCTGGCCTCAAAGTCTTTTGAAAATGCAAATACAAACAAAAGAAATTGCAAAGTAGTACTGACCCTTGGTCCAAATGAATCCATCTCTCCTGATCGGACACCGAGCTATTAGCTGCAGAAAAAGGAAGTGAGATGGCTAAATTGCTCTGCATCCTAGGTGACTTTCTGTTTTGGCCCGCTCTGGAACCAGTTTTAAATCAGGCTGTCCAATATCAGTCCAGATTGTCAGATCCAGGCCAGATTTCCAGAATATCCACATGACATATTTTTACATACAATGAATCTCAAAGGAGCTCATTTAATTTGTGGTTGTCCTGAAAATCTCACTATGAACCTGCCCCTGAAACTACCGTGGCCAACCCTGGTTTGAGTGATCCGCACCGTCTCTTTCACAGCCACGGGTGGGAAGGCACAAAGTCCACAAGGAGAGTCGAGCCACAGGTCTGATTTGGCCTCCGAGCAAATATGAATCAAAGAAAGAATGACAATATCAAACCCTATGGTAAAACTCTACATAGTTCAAAAATAGTTCACTTTTCATATTTGTATTTTATTATAGTACTTTAGAATGCATGATTGTATTAAGTTCATGTTTTTATATTCATATTTTAATGTAATACATTTAGAATGTATGATTGCATTAAGTGGCGTTTATTACCGTTCAGATTTTCTAAGAATAAACTTGACAGATGTAAAGAGGGCTGCCTTGTTGGTGTTTCCATGTGTGATCCAAAAGACCATTACATGTTTTCTGCCCACTTCAGGAATGGTCGGTTTTATTATTACATATAAGCAACATTGTTGATAAACCATACCAAACGACGTTTCTAATGTATAGTGTGCACTCTGAAGTGAAACCTCTTAGTTGCTGCCAAATGTTAAAGGTAGCGAAAGTGAAGTGAAGTGAGATGGTTTGTCTAGCATCACACAGGTCTAGTGGGGAAGCCGGGGTTCACGTTTTCCGTTCACATTGTTTACAATATAGTGTTTTTATACCTGCATCAAGTCTCTAGTTTCCTGGAAATTACAGCGAGTTGTGTGTAGTTGTTTTTTCAGGAGCTCAATTAGCACACTCTGTTTATTGACGATTGTGACCATTCTTACAATTAGGGAAAACTTAAGAGAAATAACTGTGGCCGATATAGTGCGAATCAGTCTCAAAAGTGAGAAGAGCCCAAACTTGATGAGTATCTACAAAATGAATATAAAGCAGCCCTGCAAATTCAAG
Source organism: Calotriton arnoldi (assembly GCA_963921515.1). Lineage (NCBI taxonomy): Eukaryota > Metazoa > Chordata > Amphibia > Caudata > Salamandridae > Calotriton > Calotriton arnoldi. The sequence continues at coordinate 1,412,632 of CAWUFW010002998.1, read as the reverse complement.
AAAAAAAAAGTACTGCATAGCCAGTAGGGCTGGTGTTGACTACCAATTTGCTTTGGAATAACAAAAAAAAACAAAATCAAAGATGGCCGCCCATGCGGGCACCCACAAGGACAGCCATTAAGCAAAGTTTTGAAAGCCCTTTCAGAGATGGCCGCCCGGGCGTTTGCATATGCACGCAAGGACTACCATTTGCGGATCTGCTGGGAACTTATAAGCATTTTTTTAAAACAAAAATGCCATAAGTCCCTAGCACTGCCATTACTCAAAGAAATGATTGCCTCAAGTGGACTGACCCACGTGCCATATTGTGATCCATCTGTGGTGGGTGGACCCAAAACGTGCATGACAATTGAGCAAGCCAGTGGAGGGCTAGCTCGCTGAAAGCCCCTCTTGATAAGTGTATTTTTTCATTAAATTGTGTGCCGAAAACAAAGGGTCTTGGCTAACGCCAGCCTTAAGATTGCGTCTGTACCGTTCTGCGGCCTAGAGCCATCCAGAGGTTTGGCTCGAGCGGGGTTGGAGCCGTCCTTGGCTCACGCGCCTCTGCTTGAATCAACACCCGGCGAGCCTCAGGTATCCAGACAGGAAATGACGGTGATGTTCCATGTTTGGCGGGGCAGCCGCTAGGCGCCTCTTTCTCGGCGCTTGTTTTCTCGGGAAGAGCACCAGAGGCCTCTGTGCTGTCTGCTCTGATTCTTCTTCCCTGGCTCCCGCTCAGGCTTCTGCAGGAGCCCTTGAGTGTTCGCGCCCACCGTGTGGCGCTTCCTTCCGGCCATTTTTATTAACTATTGTGCCTAGAAGGGCTGCCTTGGGTTAACGAGGCTCGGTACCCCTTACAACAACGCTAGATTCCTTGGGTATGTCTTGTTTTGTTACCTGGTTTTTATAATCCGATTACTTGGCCCCTTTCTTGCCACTTTTGGCTGCAGACATACCCGTCTGAGGTTTGGATTTACTAACAAAAGAACTTAGGAATCCCAAATATTTCTTGTTTCCCACTGTACAGCAGAAGGGCTTCACCAAGTATTCTCTAACTCCGAAAACACCTGGAGTTTCTCTAGTGCTGCCGTGTGCCCACCGGCCCCAGGCACGCCTCTGACCTAAAGGCCCGGCCCCTGCCCTGTCACACTAACAGAGCTTTCGGTTTCCCAGCTCCATCTATGACTGACTCATGTAGGGTAAGTATTTTTGCTTCGCATTCTGTGACGAATAGTCCCTTCTTCACCATTGGAAAATTACGACTACAAGTCCCAGAAAACCTGGACTGGATGCCTGGACCAGGGAAGCAGGAGGGCTCCGCATGAAGAGTTGTAAGTTCTCAGGCCTCTGGCCTCGTCTTGGTTTGGCTCAGGACACCGGCGGCCTTGGCGGCTCCCGACAGACAGCGGTGCTTCATGGGTGTAGCGCTCTCCCTGTGTCTTACATAAAGGTCAGGAGTAAAGCGCGCGCGAGGCGTGTTGGGGGTTGCGGCCTCGGCGGTGCCGGAGACCGGCCTCTCTGCCCTCCTGCCCCGTGTTTGCAGAGCCCTGGCTCCGCGGTGTTTGTTCAAGTGGCGCTGCGGGACGAGGTGCGAGCCAAGAGTTTACAGCAGCAGGAATGTGCTGGCTACCAGTTCCTCTCAGCAGCCCTCCTCTGCACTGACACGCACGCAGCCATTGTTACCACAGCACCGCCAGTGCGCCGGGGGCCTGCTCCAGTGGCAAGGCCCGGCCGGGGCTGCAGATTCAAGGCCTTTACTTGACACGGTGTGTCACCTGAAATCTGGGTGCCTCTATGCATGGTTACTGTAACTACATCAAAACATAAAACAAAAAATCCATACAACAAAAGTAAGCCAGACCTGTTGGCACCGAATTGTATTGGATATTTAATTCATAGGTAACAACTCATATTTCTAGGAACAATTAGAATTGAAAGTGATTCAATTCAGAAAATATGAGACTTTGAAAAATTCTGACACTACGAGGTTGTGAATTAAATATGACGATGGCTTGTGAAAGGGTTGTCCCTTCTTCCCATCACACTGCTTTCCTCTGCAAACTTTCAGTCTGTTATTCACTTACACTCTTTTTCTACCAACAACACTTTAATATCCCTCCATCTCCATGGGTCACAGTTTACTTCCTCTTTAACTGTATTTACTTCCTTCTGTCTCCTCCACTTAACTGCCCCCTCTGTCTCACACACACACAAAAACACACACACACTTGCCTCAACAATAAACGCTGCATTCTCTTTTCCTTCTATGCTATGGATATTTTCATGGTTGTGCAGCACCTCATACACTTTCTGGACTCCGATGTATGTATAATTACAGTATGCACATATAGGATCATCGCTCTGCAAAGAGGCCATGCATTGGATGTGCATGTAGTCAGAACACCTTTATGACCCTCTGACACTGTGAGAAACTTGCACTGCCTTCAGTCCAGAGTTCTCTATCGTGCCTCTCACATCCTGAAATCACCCAGACACTTGGAGGTGAATTATTACCCTTCCCCGCATTTTTCCTTCAAAAGCTCCCTCTGGGCTGTTCATAAAGGTTGGCTTGTGCAAGAACCATATCAGAAAATCATGGTGTCTCAAGCACTGCATTACGCCCGCCTCTAGAGCCCTTGCAGAACCATATGATATGTAGTGTAACATGCTCCCTTATCGAACTACATGCCACCATGAGCAGCAGGAAATGCTCCCACACAAAAGAAGATGCTTCTCCCTCCGCAAGATACTCTTTTTGCCCCCAAAAAACAAGGTGCTCCCTACCAGAAAAGTGCCTCCAGTAGTTGGAATATCACAGTGCAGCAAGGTGCAAACCCACAGAGCAAGATCAACTGACCATACCGTCAATCGAGCCAGGAAGATGACTATCAAAAAGAGCATGAACTCGTTTCCCTCCCTTCCCCAGCACTGAGGACGCTTCAAATCAAAATGCTCCGTTCTCACTGTGACTGCCTTCATAGCGCTTTGCTTTGGCATTTGTGTATCCTTACAGTGTCTCGGAGTGAACAGAGGTCTGGGGTGCTAAAGTCATGACACAAAGCTGCTGGCTGCTTTCTGCATTGACTGCTTGATAACACGACCACAAATGTACAAATCAGTGACAACCCAAAACCACCATTCGCAAGGTCACAAAACGTTACTCCTCTGTAATATACACGAGACAGGATTCATCTCGCGATTGTTTGCAAATGGCTGCAAATGCAGGGATGGAGGCCTGTGAGGGACAACAGACTGCTAAGGCACTGGTCCTGCATACTCAGAATGGCTACTTATGTTTTTTTCCCGGCAAATGGCACCTGGGAGATATCGATCCTGCGTCGGTGCCTGTTCCATACCTACGTACCCCCCGCCCCAATTCCAAAGCTCCCAGGTGTAATTTGAAGAGAGGAAGTTGTCCACTTTGCAAATCAGTAATACCTGCTTCAAAAGTTGGTAACTTGTCAACAGTTTACAAACCCAGTTACAGCCGTAAAGCATTGGTTCATTGCATTATGGACTGGAAGGAAGGGGTGGGGGCGTACCTTTAATGCCCCCTCCTCGTTCCGATTTGCAGGAAGCCACAAAGTGTACTTTACAAGCCAGATAGACATTTCCAACTCACCAGGTACGTTTGTATATTGAAAGTTGATGTTTTTGCAGATCTCAGGATTTACAACTGCATAAACGTTGATGACACTTGGCTCAAAATGCCCACACTTGAAAAAGAATGCTTAACCCGCCCCTTAGAACAATATGCCCTTGTCTCCTGGAGAGCAATATACCCCTCTGAGGAACGCGTCCACAGGACGGAACCGGAAGAAGATGCTTCTATCCCCTGCAACCCCCTCCCCTGCGCATCCTTGCGGGGCCAGGAAGCAGCGACTCCTCGGGGCTGGCATTAAAGAAGAATTCGTGCATTCTGACATTAGGACGCGTCTGCACGGTGTGGTTCCAGGTGTTGGCGATCCCGCCGTCCTTTCCGAGCCCCCCACCCCTCCCCCCTGTGCACAGAGCCCCTCTCCCCTGTGCACAGAGCCCCTCTCTCTGAGCTCCCACCGTGCCCTCCTGGAAGCTGCAGAAGGTGCAGGATTCCAGGCGAGCCGCCACTTGCCGAGGTATCTCAGGCTCAGACGCCCCCACCCCCCGGGACTCCTCTCCTGCCACTCCGGGGGCCAGACAGGACCTTCGCATCCCGTGAACAGGCCCCCTCTGTGCAGCGACCCTGCCGCTCCAGCCCCTCCCCCGTCGCCGCTTCACTCCCCCCAGGCTAATCACCAGCATTATTGTTATTAGTGCTTTGAAATTGTTCAGAGCAATTTGTGTGTTGTAGGAAGTAGGGGGGGGGGGGGGACACAGTTCCAGCTTCCCCAATTATCCATATTAGAAATCATACTATGCTGCTGCCAAAATGGGGAGGGGGCTCCTGCTTGGCCCACTCCTTCCCGGGCAAAGGATGGTTGGGGGCTCACATGGAAAGGCCCCCCTATGGCTAGAGAAGACCCTTCCGGGCTAGAGAGAGTCCCACCTGACACAGTCCCCGCACCCCCCTTGGCTGGTGAGGGAGCTTCCAGATCTGAAGGGTTCTTTTCAGGGCACAGAAGGCCCCTCCTTGGCAGAGATCGTCCATGCTGGACTGACAGGGAACCCTTGAACTCAGGTGGCGCTTTCCGGGTAGAAGGGGTGCCTGTTGGAGTTTTGGGGCAGAGAGGCCCAGGGGGGTCGGAATGCAAGGCCCTTACCTGGCCTGTCACTGCACGGCTGCGAAATGTCTCCATCTGCGGAGTAACCCGCCCTGACAAGCCCCCTTCAGAGCCTGACCCGGGATCAGACATGGGGTCAGACCACAGAGGGTTAAGCATCCCCACCGCAGCTACAGACGCGGCTCTGCCCCGCCAGCACCAGGGCGCCTTCTCCCCACCCCTCTCCCCGTTCAATTAAATCACTGGGGCAGCGGGGATGGCATCCGGCCCTTCCTGCAGGTTCTCCTCTGCCTCGGCTTCGCAAAGTCAACACTTGTCGGACACACACTGACCCGCTTTGTGCTAGAAAGGAGCCGCCACATGGCACCCCAGGGCCTGGGCTGGAGAGGGAAAGGTCTGAAAAATAAACAGTGTCTGAGGTAGAGGGCTACCACATGGCACACCGAGGCCAGGAGGAGCTAGGGTCAAAATAGACACCCTGAGGGGGCTGGCGGAGTGACTGAACGTAGAAATGCAAGATATAAGAGCCCGCGGAGTCTGCGTAGGTAAGACGGTCTAAGAGCAGACCTGAGAGGATAGCTGGTGGCCAGCGATAATTGTGGTGTCCATGCCCCCCCCCCCCCTCTTTCTTGATATAAGTACATTTAAATAGGCAAGAATACTAAAGCAGTCCTCCTGGAGCCATCAACGGCGCAGTGGTACCAGCGGTCTGAGGTGCCCATTGCATCCGTTTTACACCTGTTTTTTCGTGCGAAACCAGGGAATAGAGGGGTCATTTTGCTTGCATCCAAGAAGGACCGGGCCCTTTTACTAGCCACTGCCTGAGGCCTGGACCTCCTGCCCCCAGACACCCGGGCAGTATCCTTGTATGGCGCCTTCAAGAGAGAACTAGAACATGGCTACTGCCGGCCAGTTCAACATGAAGAACTCCCCTCCAATCAGGGTGCTGATGATGTAACTAAGACTCACAGATATCTACAGGATTTGATTCTATTTTATATTACATATAGTATGTTGATGTTAACACTAGTGTGTGTCCAAGGGATTGTACATTATTTCGTACATTGTATTGAGTAAGTACCACCATCCTGGCCTATATATCAAGTGTATGTTAAGCATCCCTATGTAACTCATCTTCTGCTTATATACTATACTCTTTTATATGTTATGCAGTTCAACCTCTGTAAGGCGTAACTGGTCATTTATTCTTGTCTGGAACGCTCGGTCACCCCCTGGGTCTGGGTCTTGTTTTTACTACAGGAAACTGCTTAAACATAAAGTTATTTCCATGCGCACAACCGGATAAGGAAATCCATTTACGTCATAAAGAACAGAAGGTGCCTCTGCTTCTAAGTGCTGCACCAGCGGGGTGGTTGTAAGAAGAGCAATAGTCTTTCTCTCAACTGATGTAAAGTTGTGGTTAGAGGAAGCGTGGAGTCCCCAAGTCTTGGGACGAACGCTCTTATGGATCTACCACATATGGTTGACTGTCAGATCGAGGTTGCTGGTTTTGGGTGGGAAAACACCTATGCTGCGGTGCCATTTGAGTTTTCATGTGGACGAATGTGGGCGTTTCTGCACATGGCTTTTTGGGTTGGATCTGTTTTGGGTGAGGTAAATTTTATGTTAGATTTTGGGTATCTGAGGCTTGTCAGTAGCCCATGGAAGGCACAGATTCGGAGATGGTAATTCGCTTATTTAGGGAAGTCTGACAAGGCTTTTTCACATGTTGCAGCACCACTTCCAGGAGATAAGCGCTCTAGTCAGACATTCCAAGGCTGGTGCTTAAAAGAGGTGCTTCGGGCAGCGGCTGTAAGCACATGTGGCTGAATCCAGTTGGTAAGACTGAAGAAATGTGCTAGAAAAGGTAAGGGAGCACTGAAGATCACCCCTACGCTTTTCACTTGTGGGTGAGGCATAACCGTGTTGTTGAAACCAAGAGTGACACGGTTATGGTGGTTTGAAAACCTCAGGCCCAGCCAATTAGTGCCCATTCAGGAACAAAGGTGAGCGAAACATGTTTTGGAAATTGGACAGACTTCCTCTACGCCCTGACACTCAGAATACCACCACCCTTAGGGTGCTCATGCTGGAAGCGCAATATGTGTTACAGAACTAATACTGTGTTTCATACCTAACCGTGCAGAACATGAGCCCCTGGAGTCCTGGCACAGTGCCGGCAAAACCAACTGGACCACGGTGTGACACCCCCCCCCCCTTGAACCTCTGTGTTGCAACGGTTGCTACTGTGCTGTCCAGGACACGATGCTTCCATTCCAGGGTACCCCCAGAAATCATTATCCGGTGAGTTGCTGCAATCGTTTCAATGGAAGTTACCAATGACCGTAAGTCCCAGTTGACATTAGATAGTCCAATTAAACCCCAGTTCTGAAAACATGGTGACATGAAGCTAGATGGCAACCTCATGCAGAGATGGTGGCCGAGGCATTTCCTGGCAGCATGATACGCTTTGGTGTCTTTTCGGCTGCTAGCCTAGGCATTACTAGATCTGTGCCACTGATGTGCTCTGAATTCTCTTGTTCTGCTGGCCCAGGCATTACCAGTGGATCTGCGGTGTGATGTAACCCTGGTCTCCTATGCTGCTGGCCCAGGCATTGCCCAGTGGTATACTATTCTGTGACCTAGGACACTGAATGCGCGAGCCGTGACCGGCCTGGGCTATCTTGGCTCACTCGACAGGTTCCACGGAAGCTGGCTGACTGCACTGCACCGTCCTCGGCATGGTTCATTTGGACCAAATGATGTATTCTGTGGACAGTGAAAGGCGTGGAGGCCTACCCTCCCCGATAGCCAGATGTGGTGAACCCCATGTGAGAGAACATCCTGGTCTGTCCAATCTGGAACAAGTGTAGGCCACAAGCAGTCCTGGGTGCGGACCAGGGATGGCGCATCAGGGCACGGTACAGGGGGAACAACAGTGTCACTGCAGAGATTGAATGTGGCAGAGCGCTATAATTACTAGGATGGTGGCGGGTGAGGGAAATAAACAGGACTTTGAGGGCAAACAACATCTGCAATCAGTGCTTGAAATGGAAAAAAGAAGTGCTTGTTTCTGAGAACTGCCAGTACTCTCCAGTTAAAAGTATTACATTTCTCTGGAGAAGTGCCGGTACTCTCCCTCTCAAAATTGAAAAGTGCCGGTACTCAGTACCGGCCCATTTAAAGCAGTGTCAGCAATGGACTTTTAGAAAGGAAATGGGCGCATTGTTGCGTCATTCCTCTGGTCAGTACTAGAGGTTTTACGATGGTCAGCAGTCCAAGGGCACTGAGAAGAATGGAAAAGAGGCCAATGAGCGCAGTCCAGCATGATGGGGGTCGAGAGGGCACCGAGATCGAGGGAGAAGAAGAGGGGTCTTTGGGGGTGTGGAGTGGAGGTTCGCCGATGGGAAGACGAGGTGATGGTGTGGGCACCCCCGGGGGCACAGTGGGTGCAGGAAGCCGAAGGGATGGTGGCTTGAGGACAGGAAACTGCTGGGACCTCCAGAGGCAGGGACCATGAAGGGCTGAGCCGAATCAGACCCTCTTCTTTCTGCAGTAGGGCTTACCCTGTCAGTCAGCAAGGCTGAGGTCAGGCAGGGGGAGTCCCGGGACACAGGTAAGGAGCGTGAAGTAAACAACACCCGCCTCGGCTGTCAGGCCAGGCCACAGCAGGTGCAACCGAGAGAGCGGGCGGCGGGGACCCCTGAGCAGGCATCAGAGGCAGCTCGAGCAGCACAGGACTTCAACCTCCAGCAATCAGGAGCCAATCACAGCAGCGAGGCAGCCATTTTAACATGTCCACATTTGTGTAAGCACTGTGCTGGGGGTCGCACGCTGACATAACCGAGTTTCGAGGAGTGTGTCACCCCGCCCAAGCAAGCCCCACGTCACCCCCAGAGGTCCACAAAACCAAGGTTACGGGATGACTGCATGCCATCAGGGACGCCATATTCCCGTCCAAGCCTGCAACGATGAACTTGAGTCACTCAGTTCAGCTGGAGTGGACGAGGACTACTACGGCCCCAGGATGCATTTGGTTGTCAAACGAATTTCAAGGACTGGCACAAACTGTCCCCTTTAACATTGAACAGTCAGGGAACCCTTTCACGAGCCCGCAGGATTGAGAATACAGCATTTAAGCAGAAAGGCTACTTTCCTGACAGAAAATAATATTGCGTAGGTGTTGGACACTTGGGCTGTAGGAGTTCCCTTTTACCTATGGAATGTGGTTGCTTCAGCCACCCCCACCCATATGTAGAATTTCCCAGGAGAGCTAAAGACATCGTATAAAAATTCTATGGAATCAAAATGTCGTAGTCAAATTGAATTTTCTACTTTTTCTCTCGTTTTAAAATTCTGTCTACCTATTTGATTGGACCTCCTTAGATCACTGTGCCTTATCCCACTCAGCAACAGTACTAGAGAAAAAAGCGAATCTGTCGCACACTATTATTTCGGAAAACCGAGAGATCGCAACTTTTTCAGGCCCACGCGTCAGTAACTCATCCAGTCTGGGTTTATTCTCCAACTACTAAAATTGATAGTCCTACATTTTCGCATTAAAAGTTCAGCATCAGATGTACCGGGTCGCAAAGAAAAAAACATGAACTCTATGGGTCAAACAGGACGGTGCGAGACAACGTATTAATTTTGTTACACAAAAACCATAACTGGTCGGGCCCGGAGCAAAGTACTCCCTTTCGTTACATTTACCAGGTCCATCGGTGATTGGCTGCTCCAGTCCAGGCTTTCTCCTTGTATTCCTGAACATGCAGTACTGGTTATTATAAAATCAGGACTACGAATCCCAGAATGCAGAAAGAAAACTAGACTGGAGCAGGTAGTGAGGCACTGGGTTTCGTGGTGCTCTTAGTACCACATACTGTGTGTGTGTGTGTGTGTGTGGGGGGGTGGGGGTGGGGGGTGGATAGCATACAGCGTTCTGGTATTTTAGATTATTTATGCATTATTCGTTGAAGGAAGCGACTGACAGGCAAGTACACTGATACTGTGTCCCGCCCCAACCTGCCGTTTCTAGGTACAAGCCTGGTAAGTGAATTAACAAAAGATTACAACCATTGGTGAAAGTTAAGTGTACACCCGCCTGGAGAGCGTTCCCTGGCCGCCACCGTGGGTGTAGAAAGGAGTAACACTTGCAGAAATGTGTCTTTTCTGAATGTTTTTTAAGTACGTACGTGTGTGACATTTAGCTTTGACACAATTCTTCGTATCACACGCCTTTTGTTTGCTACATTTTTATCAGCCCTTCAAAATGTACCGTTTTACACAATGTTGTCTTTATTTTTTGGTGCGCAGCGTTCCTTCCTTCGCCATCAACCACCCTGGGGGCGACGGCCAAAATTAAAGGAGGAAGTGGGTGGAAAAGGCGGGGAGGGGGCAGTGGGAGGCAGCGTAGGCTGGGAGAAGGGGAGTAGTGGAAGGACAGAGTGTGAAGGGGCTTGGGGCAGACAGAAGGCGTTGGAAGGGAAGATGCAACAGGGAGAGGGGATGTGAAGAGCCGATGGGGGGGGTTATAAGATGAAGCATATATGAGAGACCTGGGAGGGTGGGACGTTGTGAATGGGTGAGGAAAGTGGGCGGAAGCAAGCGCGTAGGATGGATGGAAAGCTTGGGGGGTGGGGGGGTCGAATGACAGGTCCCGGAGAGGAGGCAGAGGGAGACAGGGCTAGGGAGAGCCGGAGAGATGGGAGCAGACAGGGAGAAATGTGAGAGGACGAAGAGGAGTCCGGCAAGTGAAGGAGCAGGCGAGAGAGAGTAAAAGTGTTGAGAACATGCGTGAGAGGGTGTAGTGGTAGAGAGTAGGGAAGAGTGGGAGTGCAGACGTGGAGAGAGCAGAGGCGGGGCAGCAGTCCCTGGCACAGAGCAATTTGTGCGGTTAGTCAAGAATCGAGAATCAGATGAGCGGCCCCTCTTACTTGAGCCTCTGTGCATTACTGAATATTAATTGCCCTTGTCCAGCACGACTCTGGTGCAGCAATTTGCACACGGTCAACCATGGTACAGTATCCTACACACTCCAGGACGTTTGACAACCCTGGTGTAGGGGCTTTTACAGCAGAGTAGACGATCACTGCTCGCACAGTACCGTGCTCACTGCTCAATCACCTATCATAGATGCCACTGTAACCATCAGTCCAGAAGCAGGATTGCGCGCACGACAGTGCGACACTGTGCACTTTTAGTCCTTTCACAACAAAAGTGCACGCGATCAGACCCCTCACACCCCCGGGCATACAGCGCACCCCCCCCCAGCCACTGTACATCCCTCTCACTGCGTTATGTTAACTATCCGCTCTGGACACCCTGTCACCTTTGGAACAACTGTGTACCTTTTCTGTCACTGATCATACCCGTGCACACTCGCAGCACTGCACACTTTCAACGCTCCTGCAGCAGTGTGCACAATGTCAACTCCCCCACTGCACACCTGGCCAGTCAGTGTGCAGCGCCGCCTTGTACAGTCCGTGCGCATTTTCATTGGCGCACAGCGCACTGTACAGTCCTAGCACTGCCTGCGCTGTCAACCCCGGTACATAACTTTCAAACTCTTACCCGCTCTACATAACACACCGAGCTACCTTCCCGGGGCTGGGACCGCCCAGCCTGCAGTAGGGTGCACAGAAGGTGCCCGCGTGCCTCTATGCACAATTCGCTCTCTTTCCGCCGTAGCGCTCAAGTTTGAGGACACTCACCCAGCCAGCATAAGTCTGCAGTTTGCCATCCCGGTCTCGGCTCCGCGGGTCCTAGAATTAGAGATGCACAGGGGCTGCCCTAGCCTGGTACCCGAGGGGTGGGGCGCAGTATCCTGGAGTGCCAGCACCTTCCCCCGTGCGGCGCCTCACTCAGCACAGCCCTCACAAGTCTCGGCCGGGTAAACTTCGGATCACCGAGTGTGCGGCTGGCTTTAAGAGGTGGGAGGGGCAGGGCGGGGCGGGCCCAGATGCACGGCCCCTGCCTATTGGAGCAGCAGCTCCTACACTGGATGCTGTCGGGTCTGGGGGGAAAGTAAAGGACTACTGCACTTCAAGTTGTGTTAACGCGTTCCAGGGGGTGCGGGGAACCCTGGACCATAGGGAAGAGAAGGGGAGGGGGCACTGGGGCAGAATGTGTCGGGTGGGACAGACTCTGGAGTAGAGTTGAGAGAGGCCACGGGTGAAGGAAGAGAGGGCACGACCGGTCGGAGCAGCGTCACAGGACCAGAAGGGAAGCAAGACGCGAGGGCAGGAGGAGGCAGAACCAGGGGCAAGGGGCCAGGCCTCCGGGGCAAAAGGGGTCAGACCTTAGAAGGAAAGTGCGTGTGGCCGGAGTGGAGGAAGGGAGTGGCGAACACCAGAGAGGGCAGAGTAGAACCAGAGGCAAGAGCGCGCTAGGGCCATGCAAGGTGAGAGCCAGAGGACCCCAGAGAGGGTGGTCAGGATCAGACCAGGAAAACAAAGACTAGGCCATGGGGAAGGTGATAAAGAGAGGGCTGGTTTGGAAGGGCGGTGCCAAACGAAGGAGGGAGTTAGGGCTGAGGTGAGCGAAAAGTAGGCTAGCATTTAAAAAACATGTTATCCTGCATTTGTGGGACCATCCACTGAGTGACAGGTACCACCTGAGGGAAGAGCCGGGGGCTACCTGCCGCTGGGTGACGGATACCACCAGATGGAAGAGCCGGGGACTACCTGCCGCTGGGCGACAGGTACCACCTGAGGGAAGAGCCGGGGACTACCTGTTGCCCAAGAGCCGGGGACTACCTGCTGCTGGGTGACGGGTATCACCTGAGGGAAGAGTCGGGGACTACCTGCTGCTGGGTGACGGGTATCACCTGAGGGAAGAGTCGGGACTACCTGCCGCTGGGTGACAGGTACCACCTGAGGGAAGAGCCCGGGGACTACCTGCCGCTGGGTGACGGGTACCACCTGAGGGAAGAGCCGGGGACTACCTGCCGCTGGGCGAGAGGTACCACCTGAGGGAAGAGCCGGGGACTACCTGCCGCTGGGTGACAGGTACCACCAGAGGGAAGAGCCGGGGACTACCTGCTGCTGGGTGACGGGTATCACCTGAGGGAAGAGTCGGGGACTACCTGCCGCTGGGTGACAGGTACCACCTGAGGGAAGAGTCGGGGACTACCTGCTGCTGGGCGACAGGTACCACCTGAGGGAAGAGACGGGGACTACCTGCCGCTGGGTGACGGATACCATCAGAGGGAAGAGCCGGGGACTACCTCTGCTGGGTGACGGGTACCACCTGAGGGAAGAGCCGGGGACTACCTGCCGCTGGGCGACAGGTACCACCAGAGGGAAGAGTCGGGGACTACCTGCCGCTGGGTGACGGGTACCACCTGAGGGAAGAGCTGGGGACTACCTGCTGCTGGGCGACAGGTACCACCAGAGGGAAGAGCCGGGGACTACCTGCTGCTGGGCGACAGGTGCCACCTGAGGGAAGAGCCGGGGACAACCTGCCGCTGGGCGACAGGTACCACCTGAGGGAAGAGCCGGGGACTACCTGCCGCTGGGCGACAGGTACCACCTGAGGGAAGAGCCAGGGACTACCTGCCGCTGGGCGACAGGTACCACCTGAGGGAAGAGTCGGGGACTACCTGCCGATGGGCGACAGGTACCACCTGAGGGAAGAGCCGGGGACTACCTGCCGCTGGGTGACAGGTACCACAGGACTACCTGCCACTGGGTGACCGGTACCACCTGAGGGAAGAGCCGGGGACTACCTGCCGCTGGGCGACAGGTACCACCTGAGGGAAGAGCCGGAGACTACCTGCTGCTGGGTGACGGGTACCACCTGATGGAAGAGCCGGGGACTACCTGCCGCTGGGTGACAGGTACCACCTGAGGGAAGAGCCGGGGACTACCTGCCGCTGGGCGACGGGTACCACTTGAGGGAAGAGCCGGGGACTACCTGCCGCTGGGTGACAGGTACCACCTGAGGGAAGAGCCGGCGACTACCTGCTGCTGGGTGACGGGTATCACCTGAGGGAAGGGACCCCACCAGAGAAGGGAGCAGGTATCACCTGAGTAAAGGGGACAGGCACCTCCTGGGTGAAATAGATGATTCCACTTCAGCGAAGATGATGGGTAATGCCTGAGGGAAGGGAACAGGAGGCACTTGAGGGAAGACAATGGTGTCACTTGAGTCAAGGTGACACCGCTTCATCGAAGGTGACGGGTATGACCCAAGGCAAAATAGTTGGTACACCTGCTCTGAAGGCAATAGGTGCCACTTTGTGGGAAGGCGACTTGTACCAACAGAGGTATCCATGTTGAAACTACACTCTTTTGTGCCTAGCTTTAAAGTTCTTTCAGCAATCTCTGTTTTTTTTTTAAGTTCTGTATATTGATTGTTTAAAACATTTCGCCTTGTACACAGTGAGCAGCTTTACAATCGGTTCATGTTCCTTCATGTCCCTTCATTTCTCCTGTCCGCCTGTTGCCCTGGTTAGACAGTGATGGTGCAGTCAGTCTGTGGGTAAATGTAGCTAAACATATATACAGTGTGTACAGGTAAGGCCTCACAGAAAAACTCAACATACACAAACCTATTCAGCAACCTCTCAGTTTGACTAGCTTTTGAAAACCTCAGTGTCTCTTCCATGCATTTTAAGACCAATTCTAAGTTTCGTTTAGTTGTGCAGTTATTCTCTGTGGAGTTCTGGAGCTCTAACTTGACATGCTCTCTTATGGATGTTACGTGACTTATTACAGGTCAATATTGTGCCCAAGTAGATGTAACTTGGTACCTTTTTCAGGGGTATCTTCCCATTTTTCCACCTGAAACATCCCCTATTCTTACCATTAGAAAAATATTTCTGTTCACATTTTTAAAAATTGGAAATTTGAATAGTGCGGTGTGGTCTAGGATAATATAATCGGCATATAGTAAAGTATGGAACAGTTGTTCACCAGTGACAAGGGCAAACTATCCAACTTCGACAAAGATAAATGGAAGATCGTGAATATATAATGGAAAAAAAAGCAGGGGACCTAAAATATATCCCTGCACAAGTTTGGTAGATTGAGCCAAGTCCAGAGCTAAGTAAAACTTGTCACCAAGTGTCTGTGTGTAAAGCTATTAGATTAGGATATATAGAGAACCAGTTTGTACCAGAGAGTAGACCTATCCGCTTTATCGAAAGCAATGGAAAAATTGATAAAGGCTGCTCAGATAGCTTATCTTTTACGGCTCACATATTTTTCCAAGAGAATCACAAGACCTGTCAAATTATCCAGCCAAGAAGAGTCTTTATGGAACCTGGATTACTCAGTTGAAAGTAAACTGTTTTAATTTACCTACTGCTGTACTCAGTTTGCCGCAAGTGCCCAGCAGTGTTGTTTAACAATCATTCTTGGCTTCACTTTTGCGGCCCTTTATTTATGTAGTGGGATTAAGATGCTTTTCTTCCAGGAGTTTGGAATTTGACTCAAAACCAAAGCATTCATTAAAAAGCGGGTTTATAATTTCTCCCCAAATTTCTGGGTCATTTTTCAATATCGAAATGAGAGTTTCGGCTGTTCCTTGAGCAGCAGAGTTTTTCATTGATCTGATCCTGTGTGAACTCGTGAATTCTTCCTGAGCGGATGAGAGTATATTCTGTGCCTTGGGGTCGTATGGAGTCGAATCAGGCTTTGTGGAGTATCAGCATTGAAGATAATCAGCCCAGGCAGTTTCCGAAGGGAGAACAGTCGGAACATTGCGGTCTAAACCACGAGTGTTCCGACTCCACAAGCCCTACCACGCATGCCTTAACCACGCATATGCCTTAAGCACGCATGTGTGTGGTTAAGGCAATGCGCGGTGGGGCTGGCAGTCGGGCGGAAGCAGGGAGAGATCCGCGGTGAGGTAAGTGGGGCTGGGGGTGGGTCGGGGTACTTTTGTGGGATGGGGGTCAGGGGTTGTTTTGTGTGTTGGGGGGTGGGTCGGAGTTAAGTGGGGCAGGGGGGTGGGTCAGGAATGTTTTGTGGGCTGGGGAGTGGGTCAGGGGTAGTCTAGCTTCGAAAGGACGTAAGCAGGAAGCAGGGAAAGATCCACAGTGAGGTAAATGGGCATGGGGGGTGGGTCGGCGTACTTTTGTGGAATGGGGGTCGCAGTTGTTTTGTGGGCTGGGGGTGGGTTGGAGTACTTTTGTGGGCTGGGGGTGGATCGTGGGGTAGTTTGGTGGGCAGGGGGTTGGTCAGGGTAGTTTTGTGGGCTAGGCGTGGTCGGGGTAGTTTTGTGGGCTGGGGGTGGGTGGGGTCGTTTTCTGGGCTGGGGGGGTCGGGGTAGGTGTCTGGGGGTGGGGTGGATGTCGTTTTCTGAGCTGGGGATTTCGGGGGTAGTTTTCTGAGCTGGGGGGTGTCACGGCTAGTCTTCAGGGCTGGGGGTTGGTGGTAGTTTTCAGGGCTGGGGGTATTAGGGCTAGTTTTCAGGGCTGGGGGGTGGGGCTAGTTTGTGGGTGGTCAGGGGTTGTTTTCAGGACTGGGGGGGTCGGAGTAGTTTTTAGGGCTGGGGTAGTTTTTTTTATTCGAGGTTAGGGTATTATGCCTCAGGGCAGGGGGAGGGGAATGGGTAGTCGGGGTAGTTTTTAGGGCTTAGGAGAGGGCGGGGCAGTTTTTAGGGCTAGGTCAGGGCTGGCCAGGGTCAGATTAAGGGACAGGGTTTTAGGCATTAGGGCAGGGGGGGTTGGGGGGGTAGGGTTATTTGTACCTGAGGGCTGGAGGGGGGCGGGGGAGGGTTTGTACCTGAGGGTGGTGGGGAGGGGGGTGGCGACCTTAGCCACGCCTACTCCTTTATCATGCATGCCTTTACCATGAAAATTTGTGGTAAAGGCATGCATGGTATAGCAATGCGTGGTTAAGACGCGGTCGTTATTCAGACCACGTTGTTTAGACCTGCGTAGTTAGGGATTTAGTTGTTCCATCATACAACTGTTTCCGAAGTTAGCACGTTTGGGCTGATTAACCTCGTGCCAGTACAGCTTGTGATCACATTCCAGAACTTCTGGGAGCATCTATCTTGGGCAGCCTCCTGCACAGAGTGGTAGAATTTAGATACTTCTGCCTCTCTCATCCCTTGACATTTGTTGAGGACGCAACCTTCATTGATTGGGTTGTTCGATGTAAATAATTGAAGCAGGCCAGCGTAATTAGGTTAATTCCCAGTTTCCTTTCATCCAGTGTGGGATTCTTATTTGGTAATAGGGTTTCATTTAGCTTGTGAGAAGTACATTTATTTTTCATTCTTGTTATTTCCTGGACCAACTTTTTAAATGTTAAATCGCATTTCCCTTTGGATGACACAGAAAATGTTAGTTCAGGGCTCCTTAGATATCTTGTTAAACGTATTACCAATCTAGGAGACCAATATGATCTCCCATTCTTTTGATTCAGTAACAAGTGAATGTACTTCAGATTCCATGTCTGCCTGCCATTCGTATTAAGAAGAAAAGAGCATTCTAGTATGGTGTGATCGCATAGATCTGTTAGGGTAGTAGTGAATCTTAGGACTTCATTATACAGATTGTACGAGGAAATTATGTAGTCAGTGGCTGAATTTACTTGTTGACCTGAGTTTGTTCCAAATCTGGTCAATTTACCTCGGATGTCTCCATCAATTCTTCCATTCAAAATAATCCCTTGGCAATTTGTGCAATTCGGATTTTTGCCTCTTGTGTCTGTTTTCTTATTTGGAACCAAGAGAGTAGGGTGGTCCAAGACCCCTCTTGCCCTTTGCAGGCCATAATGGAGGTGGCATGGTTAGAAATTTTTAGGTTAAAATGTCCTACAATTGATGCTTTTGCTCTTGGTGATGCATATTATTAATTTGATTTAACACCAGTGGCGGCCGCTCCATTAGAGCAGAGGAGTGCCTCCCCCAGGCCACCACCAGAAAATAAGACGATAATAAAAAGGGTTTCAAACCTGTTTTATTATCGTTTTATTTTAATACCCTGGACCAGCCCCTAGGACTCTAACGAGTCTTGGGGGTGGGTACAGGGGATGACACTGCTGGTGGGGGAATAGTGAGCGGCTGGTGGGGGAATAGTGAGCACTCCCTTCACTGCGCATGAGGTGTTTGGCCAGACATCTCAGGCCGGCCAAACCCTCATGCGCAGTGAAGCTCTCTCCAGCCCCAGCTGCCTTGCTGGGGCTGGAGAGAGCAGGCACAGGCTCCCAGTCTGCCTGGGAGCACAAGTTGCCAGCGCTCTGGCCAATTCTGGCGCTACTTTCATGCAGCGTCAGGATTGGCTGCAGTGCATTCTGGGAGCTTGTTCCCAGAAGACAGAAGAGCACGATGCCACGGGAGACAGCGGCGGCGATCAGCTAAGTTTATTTTTGTCCCCCGACCTCCCCCTCCCTCCCCACCTCCCCCTCCCTCCCCACCTCCCTCCCCACCTCCCTCCTCCAGCCCGCCCCGCCACTTTGACAGGGGACGGACTGCTGTTTAACACCACTGCGAGATGATACTCATTGTGTTTCAGTAGGGATGTAACCATTGAATAGGACTCATATATGGACATCATACGTAATTGTAGAGAAGAATTGTAACAGGATTCTGAGTAAACAGTGACCAGGAGTATTCCATATTTCATAATCTCAATAGCATTCTATATTTGGTAAGATAGCTAAATCTCCCTTAGGATGAACTTTACTAACAACCAGGTCTCTTGTGAGCATGCTGTGTCCAACTGGTTCTCAATTAAGAATGCTTCTTTACCGGAAAGATTGGAAACCCTGCCACATTCCAGTTAGCCATTTTCAAAGTGTAATTAGGTACCATGCTGGCTGTGTCTGGCTTGGTCTAAAGTGTGTTGTCCGCACGAAGTGGCAGGGAGCCTGGACCAGGAGTCAACTACAAGTTGGGGGTTCCACTCACATCAGTTTAACGGATGGGATCGGTCACTTACAGCTCTACCTTCAATGGTTATGCTTGCAATTTGTTGTCTGTCCCCTTGAAATGTTAAATACCCCAACCTTCATTTTGTCTCTTACATCAGTGCCTTCCATTAGGTTACTGCGGTTTTCTGGATTTGAGCTGGCGTTGGATGAAGTCTCGTGCATCACTGGTCCTGTGAAGATAAGGCTTTCGGACTCTGAATTTTCGTCTATTGTGAATCTTATTTCGCATGACCTCTTTTTTTTAAGTTCGCCTTATTTTTGTGTTGCGCTTGCCTTTCAGCCTAGGAGAAGAATCTCTTTTGCAGTTGATTCCTTATACTAGACTCTCAGGGTTTTCAAACAGACTTTCCTGGTCGTAGTAACCTTAATGTATCCTTCAGAGCTGTGGGATGTTTTAGTATCCTCTATGTAGACTACTTCGAACAGCTTCTTGAGAGAGTATACTGTGTTGGGACATCGCAATATTTTCTGTTTGCGCTTGGCTTCAGAGGACGAAGCATCAATATTACGTTTGGTGTTGGTTCTGCTGAAGCGGGCAGAGACGGAACAAATATTGTTGAATTACAAGATGTTGGTAAGGGACCCTGTATGACACATACTATTGTGCAAAGCAGAGCGGCAGGTTTGGTGCCCAATGCAGGGAATATTTGTGTAACACAGGAGTTTTTTTCCCCCCTGTAGGTACTGTCAACAAAACTTCAGATTGCATAATGGGTTGCGTAAGGGAAAGTGCTACCAGGGACTTAAGAATCTCGGTGAGTAAAGCTGACCTATGGTCTGCTTCTGCCAGACATTTTTCCTTTAAGACGTATGCGCCTTGGCTGAATGGCCTGAGAAAGCCTTCGTTTTTATTGGGCGGTAACAATGGGAATTACCGCACAAGCTTCTTTTGCAAAGAGCCTTGCTATAATGCTCGGTAGGTCAGGGAGCCTAAAATCCAATGTTAAGTCCCTCATCTGTGTTTCTGCACTTCACACTTGGAGACACGAGAGTTGTCATAGTGAGTAATGTCGGATCTGAGATACTCTTGTGGGGCGCATCTTCTGCTAAGCTAGAGACATCGACCTCGAAGCTGGGGAACCGGGTTCGAATTGCGGCAGGGACGCTCAACATCCTGTGATTCTGGGCAAATCACTAGTCTCCCCGTGCCTCACAAAAACATGAACGTGTCCGTCTGTAATGCAACTGGTGCTCATGTAAAGCGCTCTGATAGTTCGCACTATATAAAACTCCCCAAAAAAGTGTCTGAAAGCGTGGAGGCATTCAGCGGAGTTTGGGGGTCCTTAGAAAGAACCACAGAAGAAGGAATGATGGAGGATACAGCACCATCGATTAGTTATACCCTTCCTGGCCACATTTTGAGTCTGTCAGCGTGGGATCATTTGATGCTTTAGAAAAAACATCTCTTAACGAATTGCGAAGTAGCGAAAGTATAGAACCTGGAAGCTGTTGGCCTTTTTTAGGACGAGCATTTAAGACCTCTTGTATATACTTTAGTATGTACTTTGCGGGCTCTGGAGATCAGCCCTATGATTTGTCTGCTTCCGCTTAGGGACTTTTTTTCTGTTCAACTGCCTCTATTTAACTGTCTTGATAGAAAACGACCAGTAGAGGTCAGTAAAATACCAGAATTGCTTTCTGCTTGTTCAACTGCCTCTATTTACCTTTCTTGATAGAAAACGACCAGCAGAGGTCAGTAAAATACCAGAATCACTTTAGCATTCTCTAGATTCCAGTCCATAGAAATTGTCTTCCATGAGCACCCGTAGACAATAATATTTTTTTCAAATCTTGTATTTTCAGTGATGTGACCACCGAAGGCCCTGATTTTATATTAAAAACAGAGCTTTGGACTATACCATTTCCCGCTGAAAGGCAATATTTCTCTCCATTTGTTCCCATACCTGGCGTGTCAAGCAGTTTGGTGCTTACTTTCCCTCCATGTTAAAGAACAGTAGATGTTTCAGCACCCAGGCTAATGTGCTGCATAGCTAAATACATATAAGGTCCCAAAGGCGAGACCGATTGCATTGCAAATGCTTGCTTTTTATTGGTCCAGACAATACTTTTGTTGCAGTCCTCTGCGCCGTCTGCGGTAACATTAGACTGAATTTGACCGATGACTTTGCCGTACTTTTGAACACTCTAGACTGGGGTTTTCGTACAGTCATTTCAATGAATACAAGTGAGCAAAAGTCATCAAATGTAGATATGCTGGTTTTATCCAACTGGCTTCTGTTTTCAACTCTGTCTTTGGGGTAGACACCAGAGCCCGGACAGACACTTGTCAACAGACACCAGCCAGGTACGAGGCACAAGGCAGGGCATAGGGTCTGTAAGACTCAGGCAATCAATTAAAACAAACATGCGGAAACAGGACATAATGAGGGATGCAGTCATGCGGTTCTTGTGTAGAGGTAGGTTATAAACCCTACACCTCTACCGTTAGCAGTCTGCGCCCTCAAGCCGCACAGAGGCCTTCTGATCGCTCACAGAGAGGTCTACCACCCTAACCACTCTACCCACCCGCCTGTCTATCCCCCACCCCACGACCCGCCGAAAAAGATGATGAAAAACATAACGAAGGCCACGCGCACTCTCCTCGCTTCGCTACACTAGTTCCCAGTTGCTCATAGAAAAACATTCAAACTCTTGTAGTTGATTTTGAAAATACACACAAACTTGGACTAAATTATCCACCGAAGTTGTCACCACACTAGATACCCAACCAAAACCTGAACTGCAAAGCCAATCCGATTGCACACACAAGACAAGTCAAGATTAAAGTAGACACATGTGTACTGGTCTTGGGCACCCGCACTCTGGAACTTATTGGGCCTGCATGGCTTATACTACCAGGGCTCTACGGTCCGTAAGGCCCTTGTGACTCCTGAACAGTGGGTCTCCGTAGTCTCACGGCATGGTGCAGTGCTACCTGATTCTGTGCAGCGTCCCGTGCATGGCGTAGTATGTCTTGCATCCTAAGAGGAAGTAAAGAGTTTACATTGAGCGTGCAGTGTGTCCTGGCTCTCTGGTCTTACATTGAGAGGGCAGTGTGTCCTGCCTCTCTGGTCTTACATTGAGAGGGCAGTGCGCCTTGGCTCTCTGGTCTTACATTGAACATGCAGTGCGTCCTGGCTCTCTGGTCTTACATTGAGAGGGCAGTGTGTCCTGGCTGTCTGGTCTTACATTGAGAGGGCAGTGTGTCCTGGCTCTCTGGTCTTACATTGAGAGGGCAGTGTGTCCTGGCTCTCTGGTCTTACATTGAGAGGGCAGTGCGTCCTGGCTCTCTGGTCTTACATTGAGAGGGCAGTGCGTCCTGGCTCTCTGGTCTTACATTGAGAGGGCAGTGCGCCCTGGCTCTCTGGTCTTACATTGAGAGGGCAGTGCGTCCTGGCTCTGTGGTCTTACATTGAGAGGGCAGTGCGTCCTGGCTCTCTGGTCTTACATTGAGAGGGCAGTGCGTCCTGGCTCTCTGGTCTTACATTGAGAGGGCAGTGCGCCCTTGCTCTCTGGTCTTACATTGAGAGGGCAGTGTGTCCTGGCTCTCTGGTCTTACATTGAGAGGGCAGTGCGTCCTGGCTCTCTGGTCTTACATTGAGAGGGCAGTGCGTCCTGGCTCTCTGGTCTTACATTGAGAGGACAGTGCGCCCTTGCTCTCTGGTCTTACATTGAGAGGGCAGTACGTCCTGGCTCTCTGGTCTTACATTGAGAGGGCAGTGCGTCCTGGCTCTCTGGTCTTACATTGAGAGGGCAGTGCGTCCTGGCTCTCTGGTCTTACATTGAGCATGCAGTGTGTCCTGGCTCTCTGGTCTTAAGGTGAGGGGGTAGTGTATCCTGTATCATGGGTATGTGCTCTTATATCAGGGCAGTGCGTCCTGGCTCTCTGGTCTTACATTGAGAGGGCAGTGCGTCCTGGCTCTCTGGTCTTACATTGAGAGGGCAGTGCGTCCTGGCTCTCTGGTCTTACATTGAGCGTGCAGTGCGTCCTGGCTCTCTGATCTTACATTGAGAGGGCAGTGTGTCCTGGCTCTCTGGTCTTACATTGAGCGTGCAGTGCGTCCTGGCTCTCTCGTCTTACATTGAGAGGGCAGTGCGTCCTGCTCTCTGGTCTTACATTGAGAGGGCAGTGCGTCCTGGCTCTCTGGTCTTACATTGAGCGTGCAGTGTGTCCTGGCTCTCTGGTCTTAAGGTGAGGGGGTAGTGTATCCTGTATCATGGGTATGTGCTCTTATATCAGGGGCAGTGCGTCCTGGCTCTCTGGTCTTACATTGAGAGGGCAGTGCGTCCTGGCTCTCTGGTCTTACATTGAGAGGGCAGTGCGTCCTGGCTCTCTGGTCTTACATTGAGCGTGCAGTGCGTCCTGGCTCTCTGATCTTACATTGAGAGGGCAGTGTGTCCTTGCTCTCTGGTCTTACATTGAGCGTGCAGTGCGTCCTGGCTCTCTGGTCTTACATTGAGAGGGCAGTGTGTCCTGGCTCTCTGGTCTTACATTGAGAGGGCAGTGCGCCCTGGCTCTCTGGTCTTACATTGAGAGGGCAGAGTGTCCTGGCTCTCTGGTCTTACATTGAGCTTGCAGTGTGTCCTGGCTATCTGGTCTTACATTGAGAGGGCAGTGTGTCCTGGCTATCTGGTCTTACATTGAGAGGGCAGTGTGTCCTGGCTCGCTGGTCTTACATTGAGCGTGCAGTGTGTCCTGGCCCGCTGGTCTTACATTGAGCGTGCAGTGTGTCCTGGCCCTTCAGTCTTACATTGAGAGGGCAGTGCGTCCTGGCTCTCTGGTCTTACATTGAGAGGGCAGTGCGTCCTGGCTCTCTGGTCTTACATTGAGGGCAGTGCGTCCTGGCTCTCTGGTCTTACATTGAGCGTGCAGTGCGTCCTGGCTCTCTGGTCTTACATTGAGATGGCAGTGCGTCCTGGCTCTCTGGTCTTACATTGAGAGGGCCGTGCGTCCTGGCTCTCTGGTCTTACATTGAGAGGGCAGTGTGTCCTGGCTCTCTGGTCTTACATTGAGCGTGCAGTGTGTCCTGGCCCTTCAGTCTTACATTGAGAGGACAGTGCGTCCTGGCTCTCTGGTCTTGCATTGAGAGGGCAGTGCGTCCTGGCTCTCTGGTCTTACATTGAGAGGGCAGTGCGTCCTGGCTCTCTGGTCTTACATTGAGAGGCAGTGCATCCTGGCTCTCTGGTCTTACATTGAGAGGGCAGTGCGTCCTGGCTCTCTTGTCTTACATTGAGAGGGAAGTGCGTCCTGGCTCTCTGGTCTTGCATTGAGAGGGCAGTGCGTCCTGGCTCTCTTGTCTTACATTGAGAGGCAGTGCATCCTGGCTCTCTGGTCTTGCATTGAGAGGGCAGTGCGTCCTGGCTCTCTTGTCTTACATTGAGAGGGAAGTGCGTCCTGGCTCTCTGGTCTTGCATTGAGAGGGCAGTGCGTCCTGGCTCTCTGGTCTTACATTGAGAGGGCAGTGCGTCCTGGCTCTCTGGTCTTACATTGAGCGTGCAGTGTGTCCTGGCTCTCTGATCTTAAGGTGAGGGGGGTAGTGTATCCTGTATCATGGGTATGTGCTCTTATATCAGGGGCAGTGCATCCTGGCTCTCTTGTCTTACATTGAGAGGGTAGTGCGTCCTGGCTCTCTGGTCTTGCATTGAGAGGGCAGTGCGTCCTGGCTCTCTGGTCTTGCATTGAGAAGGCAGTGCGTCCTGGCTCTTTGGTCTTACATTGAGAGGCAGTGCATCCTGGCTCTCTGGTCTTACATCGAGAGGGCAGTGCGTCCTGGCTCTCTGGTCTTACATTGAGAAGGCAGTGCGTCCTGGCTCTCTGGTCTTACATTGAGAGGACAGTGCGTCCTGGCTCTCTGATCTTACATTGAGAGGGCAGTGCGTCCTGGCTCTCTTGTCTTACATTGAGATGGCAGTGCATCCTGGCTCTCTGGTCTTACATTGAGAGGGCAGTGCGTCCTGGCTCTCTGGTCTTACATCGAGAGGGCAATGTGTCCTGGCTCTCTGGTCTTACATTACTTGGGCAGTGCGCCCTGGCTCTGTGGTCTTACATTGCGAGGAAAGTGTGTCCTGTATCATGGCTCCATCGTTGGGATTACATTGAGGGAGCTGTGTGCCCTTTATGATGGCTCTGTGCTCTTACATTGAGGCGGCAGTGTGTCCTAGCTCTGTCTTCTTACATTGACAGGACACGGCGTTCTGGCTCTCTGATCCTCCCCCCTCTTACAGCAGCACCTGAGCATGTCCCGTATTTTACTCACCACACCACACAGTTATAGTTACATGGTTTATTGTTATTTTTGTTCTCTATTATCTTGATAGCTATGCCCTTCTTTTGCGGTGTCCCCTATTTAAGACACACCGTGAGACATCTAGTAATAAGCACTGAGACGCCCTCTCACCTGATAGATTGGGCCCATACATAACACATATTGTATACCAAAGCTTAGACCCCCTCCCTGATCCAAACACAACACTGGACTATAACTTAGTGATATAACCCAGGAATCTGTATGTATTGGAAAGGGGTACATAAATATATGACCTGAGAACCAATCGATGTTGCCAACTAGCTTGGAGGAATGCTGAAAAATGTAATGACTATTTACAAATGTCTTGCGTGCCAAATATGTACTGCTAAAGAACCTTGTCGAATACCCAAATGCCAATAAAAATATGTTATAAGATAAAGAGCATGTCTCGTATTTGGTACATGCCCCTTCCTTCTGGTGGCACCCGCCCTTTCCTTTTTGGTGGTACTTTTTCCCTTCTCTCAGTGAATGCATGCTCCCTACGGTCTGATAGCGTTTGTCCCATTCCCTGAGGAGAAAACACGCCCCTCCCCTCAGGCTGTACCTGTCTTTTTATTAGGTGGTACTTGCCCTTTTCATAGCTGGTACCTACCCCCTTGCTTCTGGTAGTACCCGCCCCTTGCTTCTGGTAGCATCTGCCCCTCCCCTCAGGTGGTACTTGTCCTGTTCCTTTTGGTTAGGGTGACCAGATTTTGAAAACCAAAAGCCAGGACATTTCGCAAATATAGACGAAGGACTACAATTTAACATCAACCAAGCGGCCAGGATGACAACTTAGAAAACACAGACGAGGCACTAAGGGATTAAATTAAATGCAACTTTTACACCCAGTATCATGCATGTTAATTCAGTTGCTTTCTGATAAGAGCTTCTAACTCTTCCTGCCTTAGAACACACAAAAACGTGCCTCCATTTGTTTTCATTCGACCCTCTCTAATAAATTGCTGAAATCTGCTGGAATAGTTGGTAACAGAAAACGGGACTGTCCTGGCAAATCTGGGAAGCCTGGGCATCCTACTTCTGGCAGTACCTGCCTCCTTCCTTCTAGTGGTACATGTCCCCTCCCTCCTGGAGGTGTCTGTCCCCTCCCTTCTGGAGGTACCTGTCCCCTCCCTTCCTGTCCCCTCCCTTCCGGTGGTACCTGTCCCCTCCTTTCTGGTGGTACCTGTCCCCTCCTTTCTGGTGGTACCTGTCCCCTCCTTTCTGGAGGTGCCTGTCCCCTCCCTTCTGGTGGTACCTGTCCCCTCACTTCTGGAGATACCTGCCCCTTCCCTTCTGGTGGAACCTTTCCCCTCCCTTCTGGTGGTACCTGTCCCCTCCCTTCTGGTGGTACCTGTCCCCTCCTTTCTGGTGGTACCTGCTCCTCCCTTCTGGAGGTGCCTGCCCCCTCCTTTCTGGTGGTACCTGTCCCCTCCTTTCTGGTGGTACCTGCCCCCTCCCTTCTGGAGGTACCTGTCCCCTCCCATCTGGAGGTACCTGTCCCCTCACTTCTGGAGGTGCCTGTCCCCTCCCTTCTGGTGGTACCTGTCCCCTCACTTCTGGAGATACCTGCTCCTTCCCTTCTGGTAGTACCTGTCCCCTCCCTTCTGGTGGAACCTGTCCCCTCCCTTCTGGTGGTACCTGTCCCCTCCCTTCTGGTGGTACCTGTCCCCTCCTTTCTGGTGGTACCTGCTCCTCCCTTCTGGAGGTGCCTGCCCCCTCCTTTCTGGTGGTACCTGTCCCCTCCTTTCTGGTGGTACCTGTCCCCTCCTTTCTGGTGGTACCTGCCCCCTCCCTTCTGGAGGTACCTGTCCCCTCCCATCTGGAGGTACCTGTCCCCTCCCTTCTGGAGGTACCTGTCCCCTCCCTTCTGGTGGTAACTGTTGCCTCCCTTCTGGTGGTACCTGTCCCCTCCCTTCTTTTGGTTCTTTTTCCTTTCTTTTATTGATACGTGTTCCCCACCGTCTTTTAGAACCTGTCCCATGCCTTGAGGTGTCACCTGCCCCTCCAATCATGCTCATACTTGTCCTCTTCTCTTTTTCTTTTGTGTATCACATGTACCCTTCACGTCCTATGCCCCGTGGCTGGGGCCGACAGTCTCCCCATCAATGTATTCCCAGTTCTAGGATGCTTAAGTGTCAGACTACTGCAGTGGCGGCTGGCTTGTACCGAGGGTGGTGGACGGCACAAAAATGTAATAAAATTAATTTACTTACCTCCGCAGCGCAACGTCCTCCTCTCTCTGGTGTATTCCAGAAAGCTCCTGATGCAGGAAACTGCACTACCCAATCCTGGTGCTGCTTCCAGAGTATGAAAGCAGCACCAGGATTGGATAGAGCAGGCTCTCCCAGCGCTCCTAAGAGCACTGCACTTTCTGTAACCCAGCTGTCTAAGACAGCTAGTTTAGAGAACTTTAAAATGCGTTTCTCTGGCTGGCCGTCCCAAGACGGCCTGCCAAACAGACCTGCACATTTTAAAGCACGCAGCTCCCTGCGGCTGCCACTCGGCAGCGCTGGCCCCGCCCCGTCCTGATGCTTAGTTCGGGACGGGTTTTCAGCTCAGGGGCTATTGGGGCGACGATCCTCCGCTCAAATGGAGGAACCGCCCCTGCAAAGAGGTCGTGGACCAATGTAGACCAGAACAGAGGACAAAGGAAGGCCGCCCTGTGGTGAAGCTGCGCTCAGATGACCAACAGCACAGCGGGCGACATATGAATGCAGCAATGGCAGAGTCCCATATTAACAATTACAATCAGCACAGCTTAGCATTTACTTGAAAACTAGAAGTCAATCAGCGAAAGAGGAATGCACAACTATTTGTATGGAGTTTGCCCCTTTGGTCAGTAACATTCAGGATCGGACTGCGACAGAAGATAGCCCCAGGCACCAAAACAGAAGTGGCCCCCATTAGCGAATTAGCTAAAAAAAAATGTGGGCCTCGTTTGCAAATTGAGACAGTTTTGAACTTGTAAAGACACACTGTATAGGATTTTTGCAAGTTCTGGGAGAGTGCAGGCATTTGTACCTTCTGCAGCAATGTTTGTGGTAATATCCGGGAAATCAGCAGTAAAAACCGGTCCAGCAGATCATAAAACGGGCCCACAAACAGCTGAGAAACTATCCACACACTGGCCTGGCAGACCAGTCCTTCTGGCACTGCCCGACCCTGGTTATATCACGGTCTGCCCTGTGATTCCGGCCAGCTTCCCTATCAGCTCTTTCTACCCACGCTGCAACCTAGTTAGTTCCGGCATCAAAACCACTCAGTAATCCAGTGTAACGTACCGAGCCGGGCAGATAATGCCACAAACAATGGGCTGCCCGAGCGGGGGGCGTGGGCGCTGCCCTGCCACATTCTGCCCTTATCGCCTGTACACACTGGGCTCGATTGGAAGGCCCGGGTCCTTTTCATGGGGTTTGTTCCTGTTTCAGCAGAGATTGCTGCCTCCCGTGCTGTAGATCTCTGAACCTGTGTCAGGAGGGTTTGGTGGCAAGGTAAGGGCAGGGTGGGGAGGGGCTCCGGGCGTGGCCGCCCATTTGTACCCGACCTTGTCCTTGAGAGGCTTTCCGCGGTGTTGTCGGTTCTTCTGTTTCACATGGTTTCCCGGCGTCCCCATTGGAGAAGGAGGTGGTTAGTGCAGGATAGACGTACAGGCGCTAGGACCGCAGGGCCTGTGTAATCACACCTGGACACAGACACAGGGCCGAAATCCCGAGACGTGACCTGTTGGAACCCAGACACAGGCTGACGCCCAGGAACAGAGGGCAACACCAGAGACACTGAGAGACACAGGATCGACACTCGGAGGAAACACCAGGCCGATATAGGAACACTGGCCAGACACCCATAAACACAGGACTGATGCCCGGAGACGCAGGACTGACACTGAGAGACACAGGGCTGATACCCAGAGACACGGCTGATACCCAGAGACACAGGGCTGATACCCAGAGACACAGGGCTGACACCGAGAGACACAGGGCTGACACCGAGAGACACAGGGCTGATACCCAGAGACACAGGGCTGACACCGAGAGACACAGGGCTGACACCGAGAGACACAGGGCTGACACCGAGAGACACAGGGCTGACACCGAAAGACGCAGGGCTGACACCGAGAGACGCAGGACTGACACTGAGAGACACAGGGCTGATACCCAGAGACACGGCTGATACCCAGAGACACGGCTGACACTGAGAGACACAGGACTGACACTGAGAGACACAGGACTGACACTGAGAGACACAGGACTGATACCCAAAGACACAGGACTGACACTGAGAGACACAGGACTGACACTGAGAGACACAGGACTGATACCCAAAGACACAGGACTGACTCTGAGAGACACAGGACTGACACCCAGAGACACAGGACTGATGCCCGGAGACGCAGGACTGGCACTGAGAGACACAGGGCTGATACCCAGAGACTCGGCTGACACCGAGAGACACAGGACTGACACTGAGAGACACAGGACTGACACTGAGAGACACAGGACTGATACCCAAAGACACAGGACTGACTCTGAGAGACACAGGACTGACACCCAGAGACACAGGACTGACACCCGGAGATGCAGGGCTGATACCCAGACACCCAGACAGCAGACTTACACTGCGAGACAAAAGGCCGACTCTCAGAGGAAAAAGAACTATACTCTAAAACCCCAGGCCGATATAGGAACACTGGCCAGACACCCATAAACACAGGACTGATACCCGGAGAAGCAGGACTGACACTGAGAGACACAGGGCTGATACCGAGAGACACAGGACCGATACCCAGAGGCACAGGACCGATACCTACTGACACTGAGAGACACAGGACTGACACTGAGAGACACAGGACTGACACTGAGAGACACAGGACCGATACCCAGAAACACAGGATCGACACTCAGAGGAAACACCAGGCCGATATAGGAACACTGGCCAAGACACCCATAAATACAGAACCGATACCCAGAGACACTCTATACTCAGAGACACAGGTCCAATACTCAGAGACACAGGACTGACACTAAGAGACACAGGACCGATACCCAGAGACACAGGGGTGATACTGAGACACAGGACCAATACCCAGAGACACAGGAGTGATACTGAGACACATGACCGATACCCAGAGACACAGGGGTGATACTGAGACACTTGACCAATACCCAGAGACACAGGAGTGGTACTGAGACACATGACCGATACCCCGAGACACAGGGGTGATACTGAGACACAGGACCGATACCCAGAGACACAGGGGTGATACTGAGACACAGGACTGATACCCAGAGACAATCTAAACTCAGAGACACAGGACCGATACCAAGAGACGCAGGACTGACACAGGGCTGATACGAGAGAAACAGGGGCGATACCAAGAGACATAGGGCTGATACAGAGATACACAGGACCGATACCCAGAGACACAAGGGTGATACTGAGACACAGGACTGATACCCAGAGACAATCTAAACTCAGAGACATAGGACTGATACCAAGAGACGCATTACTGACACAGGGCTGATACGAGAGACACAGGGGCGATACCAAGAGACATAGGGCTGATACAGAGAGACACAGGACCAATACCCAGAGACATAGGGCTGATGCAGAGAGACACAGGACCGATACCCAGAGACATAGGGCTGATACAGAGAGACACAGGACTGATACCCAGACACACAGGGCTGATACTCCCAGGCACAAGACCTATACTTTAAGGCACAGGCCGATAGAGAAACACAGGGCCGATACCCAGAGACACTCTATACTCAGAAACACAAGACAGATAGACTATCTATATTCAGAGGCAGGGGATCGATACCCAGAGACCCAGCTCGGTGCCTGATGCCCACAGACGGTAAACATCCTTTTGTACGCTGTCATTACACCGCGTACCATTACTACGCAAGCTTTACTACGCATGAGCTGTAATAACGCGTAGCCATTTCTACGCATGTTATTACAACGCATGCGTTGTAAAGCGAACCACATCGTTGTGAGGAAACTGAGGCGTTTCCTCACAACGACGTGCAACGATCACCGCCTCTCTGAAGACCCAGGAAGGAGAACATAGGACACAAGGAGAGAGAGGTAAGAGGGGCTATTTTTAAGGGTTTAAGGTAGGGGGAGGTCTTTAAGGATTAAGGTAGTGTTGTGTTTGAGGAGTAGTGTTTTGGGGTTTAGGGTAGTGTCGGGGGGGTCGTGTAGGGGAGTGATTGGGTGTAGGGACAGGATTGGGGGTAGGGGGAGGGTCGTGCTGGGGGTAGTGTTTTAGGGTTTAGTGTAGTGTTGTGGTGTTTGTGTAGTGTAGGGTAGTGTTTTAGGGTTAAGGGTAGTGTTGGGGTGTCGTGCAGGGTAGTGTTTGAGTGTAGGGACATGACTGGGGGTCGGGGGAGGGTTGTGCAGGGGGTAGTGTTTTAGGTTTTAGGGTAGTGTTGTGGTGTGGTGTAGTGTAGGGTAGTGGTTTAGGGTAGTGTTGGGGGTCGTGAAGGGTAGTGTTTGGGAGTAGGGATAGGACTGGGGTAGGGGCAGGGTCGTGCTGGGGGTAGTGATTTAGGGTTTAGGGTAGTGTAGTGGTGTTTGAGTAGTGTAGGGTAGTGTAGTGTTTGGGTGTTTGGGTAGTTTTTTAGAGTTTGTTTTGTGTAGGGTAGTGTATTTGTATTTAGTATTTAGTGTAGTGTTGTAGTAAATGTCTGTTTTTAATACTATGCAAGTTTTAGTGTTTAGTGTAGTGTCGGGGGGTTGTGATGGGTAGTGAATGAGTGTAGGGACCGGAGTGGGGGAATGCATATGTTCGTGCAGGGGGTAGTGATTTAGGGTTAAGGGTAGTGTAGTGGTGTTTCAGTAGTGTAGGGTAGTGTAGTGTTTTCAATTTTTAGATGTGTAGGGTAGTGTATTTCTATTTATTATTTAAAGTAGTGTTGTGTTTTAAACATTTTAAAAAAGGGGTTAAATGTCTTTTTTTAATATGACACGTTATTCCGCATACCATTTTTATTACTAGGCAAGTTTTTACTTCGTATACATTAACACTTTCAATGTAATGGTATGCGAACTAAAAACTTGTGTAGTAACGGTTATTGCTAAGTAATAACCGCGAAGTAATGGCATGCGAAGTAATGGCATGCGAAATAACGTGTCATATTCCCACAGACAGAGTGACACAAAGAGCCAAATGCCCAGGCCACAAGTCGGGGGTACACACAGGTACATGGCGTTCACCCACTATTTTCACAGGGTGGACGCTGTCCCCCCTGCCAAGAACTTGGGCCCCACAGAAATATGCTGAACTTGTCCCAGTGTAATTTTCAGACACCGGACACGTTCAGTAGCGCCTGTATGTTGTCTGCTTTCAATTTCCAGCAGCAAGGTGCAGGCAGCAGGGAGCTTTTTTTCACCTCCAGCTGGGCTGAGGGGGCCTCACACCTAAATGTAAATGCCAGGGAGAGGAAACAAAGGCTCATAGCTTGTTATCTCTTCACAAGTACTTAACAGTCCCTGTATATAAAAGATACATGCATGCACGGTAAGAATGTCAGGTGTGTTGGTCTGTCCCAGTATTTACACAACAATTTCAATAGCACTATTTTATTTCTTTTATAGCACTAGGCAACCCAATGCGGGGTGTCGGAGCTTTTTATGTAACATACACATTGTACATTGACAATAAATCATGCACATGTGTAAATCAATGTGCAAGATGAGTTACATGAGACCGGGTTACAAGGTGTAGAAGTCACATGTCCTTCATAGCTCACTGTGCTATATTACAAGGATTACAATTTATGAGCTGCAGGTAAAAAAAGGATCTCTGTGTTAAAAGCAGTAACCCACTTTACTATCTACATAAAATAAAAATCTGTCATCGTCATGTTACCTGATGTGCTTTGCAGGAGACACATTAATCCTCTATGCTACTTTGATTCAAATCTGGGACTTCACAAAACACAGATCCCTCCAACAAACGCGTTCACCACCAGAGTTCTCACCATTATTATTTACTAGGAACCTTTTCAGCAAATGTCTTAACCCATAAAATATTTTAAAATGCAGACTTTGCAGCCAATTAAGCAGAAGAGATCTACTGCCATGCTTCTCCTTGTTGCCAATTTCTTTGTGACAGGGTTTGA
Organism: Calotriton arnoldi; assembly: GCA_963921515.1. Taxonomy (NCBI): domain Eukaryota; kingdom Metazoa; phylum Chordata; class Amphibia; order Caudata; family Salamandridae; genus Calotriton; species Calotriton arnoldi. Next base: position 1,379,645 of record CAWUFW010002998.1, on the reverse strand, counting down.
AAAAATAAATATATTAGTTGAGGCCCAGATTTTGCGTTGGGATTGTGCCACTTTTTTGTGCACAACCCTGACACCAAATCTCATTTGTTAAATCTCATATTATGCTTAAATGTGCTCATGATATACCTGATAAACATGTATGAGGTCTTAATATCAGATGTCACTTCTTGGGATGTCACATCCAGTGAGGTCACTTCTTGTTATGTCACGTGCATCATGCGTGCATACTGGAAAATAGGCACCAGAACTGTGGCGTGGTCCCTAAAATGTTAACTGATTAGTAAAGCATCATTCCGTCTGTATAATGTTATTAATATAAACGTCAGATATGTCTTATATTTTGTATATTAATTTACTGCGCAGTGCCTTTGCAGGCATTGTTTTATATTGTGTATATCAATCTACTGTAAATAAATAACGAGCAGTATCCCGCCCAAAGGAAAATAATATATCAAATGAAATATTAAGTGGTGGCACAATTCTCTACTAAAGAGGTCAGATCATGTATGTCTACCAAAAACTGGGAGCACTTCCTCTTTGTATTGTAACCCTCACACACTCTAATAGTGTCATGCTTCATCATCGGGTTCACCCTGGCTCCTAAAGGCCAGGGTGGGCTCAACCGTGTTCCAGGGAGCACTTAGGAGAAAAGGCCAGGGGGGTTAAAGATTAAAAATCCTCCAAACACTCCAGGTATCCCGTTAATACGGAGTAATGAAGGATATTAAAAACACATAGTAGGGTGTCCCAAGGATGCAATGGTCTTATGACCCTATCCTCATTGCCAACATGGAGGATACCTGGAGTGTTTGGAGGATTTTTAATTGGGAAGGACGTATCCCCTTTCCCTCGTATAACTTCCTGCGTGTGGAAATACCTCTCCACCCTTTAGGCCTCTGGCCGTTTCTGTATACACTATCAATCTACTGTGCCATGAATGTGTACACATTTGTTCCAAACCTCCACGACTCCTTGTTTATTCGGAAAGTGGAGGTCGTACTGTTTGTCTGCACAGTCTATGGAGCAGTGACCCCTAGGCCCAGACCGATACCAGATGTACAGACAGACCCAGGCAGGGATACAGGCTGATCCAGAGTAAGAGGCCCGGTGTGCAGAGTCAAGGGCCTAGTGCTCAGACAAAGTGCCATAGATCCAAAGCCCACGTTCACTGGCACAATGTGTGCACTTGGCCTGTATACGGTTATTAGCCACCCAGGGTTGTTTTCCTCCCAGCACACTTAGGTGAAAGCATAAGCCTATTTAATGTGAAAAATAACAGAAACACCGTTTTTTAGAACCTACATTTCTCTTCATAACCAATATTTTATATATATATATATATATATATGTATGTATGTATGTATGTATGTATCTATGTATGTATATTGACAAAGGCTGCTGGGTGCAGCCTAAACACGTCTCTCCTGGTTTCTGGGTCGAGGGAGGCCTGATTCAATAAAGAAGCCTTAAGCCTGCAGCCTCGTGTGCGTGCTCTCTTCCGTTGGGAGTAGGGTTTGAGCATGAACTAAAGAATATATATAGAAATGACTCATTGAAAGTGTAGAAATATATCTAACATTCAAAAAGGCCATGTCCATCCTCCCAGATGGAATTTAGGACCTCACTGACTGCCCTTAATATTCAGAAATTTCTGGATTTGAAAACTCCATTCTTTTTAGTAACCAGTTTTCGGAACAAAAGCTGAGATTTATATACAGTTATTTTTATTCTGTGGAATTATTACAATCAGAATTCTACTTACATACATTTCTGCATAGAAATCCATCTTTTATATTTAAAAGAGTTTCATTGTTGAGCACCATTGTAAGCCCATACCTCGTACCAGCGCATTTTTTTCGGTGCTTTAGATTAAAAAATAGAATTGCAGTAAGCACTTCCATATCTTACAAAATGAGCAGTTTCATAAACTGTAACATACATACCTCTTTGTGTTTATACAACTGTATGGTTCTGTATATGCAGGGCACAATATAAACCCCTCAAAGAAAGTATCAAGGGGCTCCTTGGAGCTCTCAGAAACTGTTTTCCCAAACCTTCAAGAGCAATTAAATGTTGATGATAACTACCGGGGAGTTAGTAAAAAATGCAATTATTTGGAAGTTAACAGGTGCAACCCTCTCGTCGAGAGAGGGTGATCGAGATATATAATTACGAAAGTGGGAATCCAGATGGATTTTGAAGTTAAAGGCAGTCACCTTGGGCATGTGGGCATTACACAGGGCATGGCCCCACAATTCATCCTTATCCTTAACTTGAATGGACATGTCCAGTCTAGGGCATTGCACATTATCCTGTGGTCAGTTTAAAATATGAAACTCTAATTCTGTTAATATGTTTGCTTTCATGTTTCACTACAAATGGTAAAATCCAAATGATCTTTCTTTACTTTGATATTTTAGCGAAAGGAATCAGTACATAATACAAATGAGAATCCCTTTAACTTAAATCTAAAGTTATACACTTTTCTGTTTAAACAACCGTTTGGTTTACTAATTTACCATCAACACACACTATTACAAATATATATAACAATATATCTAACATGCCAGTGCAAGGGGGACTCCACTCACTGGCTAGCAGGTGTTTGCATTCTTACACTATATCTTACTGATAAATGTGTAAAACAAGAATTAAATAAGAAACTAATTGTAGATTTGCTTTGTTGTATGTGTTACCTCCTTGCCTTGACGAAGTACTTTTACACAGGAACCTTTTCGGTAAGGATACCTTTATCATGCACCACTGACACAAACTCTGAACATAACTCTTGATTTCCCTGTGGTACGCCGGCACTGCCTTTGCAACCCCTGGTGCGAGGATCATGGAGGCATCAGCAGGAACTGAAGGTTAATAAGATCCATGTTTATGTTTTTCAGGTTCTACTCTTTGTCCTTGCCATAGCACCTCAGTAGCAAACAGGAAGCCATTGAAGGGCCTAAGGGTGGGATAAGGAGTCAATCCTGTGGTGTTAACAGGGGGTCAAAAGTTGTGTGATGCACCTTTTGCGTCCCTGGCACTTTGGTGAATTGATAGCCATGAATATTAACACTGGTTCTAAGGAACGGTAACCAGTTTGATTTCATTTTTCAAAAATTAATTTGTTTGCAGCTGCACTATTGAGTGACCTTGTTGATACTGCGTGGACCCACTCTGCATGAGTTAAGCACCAGCCCTGGGGGCAGCGCATTCAAGTGAAAAACAGAGCAGCTTTGAAGCAGCCGCTCCGTGTTTCACTGTGCAGACGGCAACCCGCCTGCCCTTTTAAGAGAGGAGAGAAATTCCCTTCCAGGCGGGTGCAGTGAGTGTCTGCACCTGCCTGCAAGTGGGTGTCTGGCGGGTTCATAGGACCGCCTTGTCCCCCTCAGGGCTGCCATCTGGGAACGCATTGACAGTGCACCACGTTTTAGGTGGCACACTGTTAGTGTGCCTCCTGAGAGCTTCTTTGCCTCTGTCCCCGCGTCTATAATGCAGCACTGGCGAAGAGGCAAAGGGATTCCCTCATTTGCATGGGGCCTCTGGTGATAACGCTGGCACTATATGTGTGCCAGCGCTATCTGTATTACAGAGAGGGCCGCACAAGCGTCTGCGTCCCTTTTTGTGATACCAAACCCCGAGACATATCCCATAATACTGCCCCTGGTGCAGAAATTTCAATGTCAAGTGTAGGCAAACAACTGTAGCACTTTGAAATTATAGCTTTGAGGCTCTACATGGTGAACAAATGTACTGCACAGGGTTGAATAGAGCGTGTGCCCTGGCTGTGTTGACATAATAGCTAGAGATGGAAAGGGGTACAGTGGGTGTGCATGGTTGTATGTATGAAATGTCTTAGCTTCTGTTTCTAGTCTAAGCCTACCATGCAGCAAAGCTGTCTAGTTGCTAGAGACTTGTTGGAGACATTCTGAAAACTTTCCTGGAAATGCATTTTGCCCAAGTTTTACCATTGGCTTCGTGGTTTGTAACTCTCATTTACCTGCTTTCTAATTACTGGCTTTATTTGTTTTAGGCTGTCCAGCATGTCTTTGTTCTTCCTGTGGAGCATAACCTGTTTACTGTATTTGTCCATGAGTGCTCACTTTCTGTAAACAGGCCTTTAAATTTTGTTCTTATCTTGTCACATTTGCTGTGCTTTCAAAGCAAATGGTCAAATGTCAGGCTCTGTGTTCTGAGGGAGCTTGGTGTTTACTTTTCTTTCTCTGACTTCAAAGTGGTAGGATTTATCTGAAAATCTGAGGGTGTGAAAGGAAAGGCTTTTTTCTAACACACTACAACATGTTAATGTCTGTAAATCAGCTGTGTAAATATTTCAGAATTAGGAAAGCACAAATAAAGCATTTTTTTTTTGTAATTCTGAAGTGTGGTGGAAACAAATATTTTAATACAAATAAAAAATCAATACACTGGGTAATGCCATTTCCACACATTATCATTTGTGCGCTGTATAGTTTTATCAGTAAAACTGTATGTCGGTGCAAATGTAATGGTCATTTCTATTGAAAATGTGTTTTCTGTAATGGCAATGCGCTACCATACCATGCATACTCCACTCTATACCACTTCGCTCTACAACACTCTACTCCACTCTATGCCACTCCACAATAATTTAACCCACTCCACAACACTCTGCTTCACTGTACTCTACTCCACCCTACGCCACTCTACTCTACACAACTACATGCCACTCTACGCCACTCTACGACACTACACTACACTCTACGACACTACACTATATCCCAGTTCATTCCGCGACGCTCTGACACTCTACTCCACTCTGACACTCTACTCCACTCTACACCACTTCACTCTATGCCACTCTGCCACTCCACTCTACACCACTCTATGACACTCCACGCCACTCTGACACTCTACACTACTCCACTTAACTACACGCCACTTTACTCCACTCTGACACTTTCCTCCACGCTATGCCACTCTACTCTATGCCACTTCACTGCACTCTACAACACTTTACTCTACTCTACAACACTCAACGCCACTGCACTCTGACACTCTACTCCATCCTATGCCGCTCTACTCTACATCACTCGACTCCACGCTATGCCGCTCTGTGACACTCTACACCACTGTATGCCTCTCTATGACACTCTACACCATTCTTCACCACTTAACTCTACTCCACTCTAGTCTACACTACACCACTCCACAACACTGTACTCTACGACACTGTACTCCACTACACTCTACAACACTTTACACACTCGACTCCACTCTATGCCACTCTACACCACACCATTCCACTCTACACTACTCCACTCCACTCTATTTCATGACACTCCACTCAACTCCACTGTACGACACTCCACTCAACGACAGTCCACTCCACGACACTCCACTCTATGCCACTCCACAACCCTCCACTCTCTTCACCAGGGTTCTCCAATGTCGGTCCTGGAAGGCCTGATCCATGCCAGATTTTAAAGATCACTACATTTATCTAAATGTGGATATGCTAAAAATCTGGCATAGATCCGGCCCTCCAGGGCCGACATTGGAGAACCCTGCTCTACGCCACTCCACAACACTCGATGCCACCCCACTCTACGACACTCTACTCTGCACCACTCCACTCTGACACTTCACACCATTCTCCTCTTGCCACTAACTTTTAGCCATGCTGAACAGCAGCCAAGCTGATGTACAACATGGCTAAAACACTTTGGCAAAGCCAATAGCTCTTGCATAGGTGAGACCTATTGGCTTTGCCAATGCTTGTTTGTAAAGGGACTGCCATTTGCAGGTCATGGACTCTTACGAGAGGCTTTGCGGAAGAGACAGTCGCATATGTCTGTGGAAAAAAGCAGAGTGCATATTAGCAGCTAAGTAGGCTATGTTTTACTTTCATGTGGCCGCTTCTTCTTTCCAGGTGTCTGAGGGTTCTCCGTGCTGTCACTGCAGCCGGGCTCCGGGCCAGGATGAGGCTGGCCCGCCTCAGTCATGTCCTGTCTTGCGGCAGGCAGTTCGGTATGTCCGGATGACAGGTGCACCGGGGACTCGCAGGGCCTGTTCTCCCAGACCTACTACACGGAGCAGTGGTACCCTATCTCCACCCCATCTCTGTGCTTACTTTTTTGCCTGTGTAGGGCACCTACACTCGTTTTTGGGCACCAGGGCTTATGTTTTTTATTACCATATTTTGACACAGGACAAGAGAGAGAAAGGCAGGAAAGGGAGAACAAAGGAGGAAGATTAATATTGGATGAAACTGACAAGAGGATGAAAAAGTACACGCAAAAGTGAGAGTAAGTGTTTGGTGGTGGAAGAGAGAGTAGCGAGGTGGAATCAGAACTAGGCAGCCATGGTAATCGGCAACCCTGACATTCAGCAGTATCAGCAGCGCGCTCTTACTAACAGCTTTAGTCCCTGCACTACTTTGATTACAAACTTAGCACTGCTTTCTACACCTCGACTGCCTCCAAACTAATCACTTCTAGGGTGTCCATATGGCTCTGTGTAACACAACACAATCTTTACAGTTCTAGTGTTTGATTAAACATATCAGTGTGTAACTGGGAGTTGTAGTCTAGGTTCACTGTAATTGAGCCAATTGGACCAACACTCATGATAGTAATGACATGTAAAAGTTAAGTCCAGGAATTAATGGAAGAGTGGTGTCCTGGTGCCATGGGGCCATCTGGTCACCCTAGCTATATATGGAGAAACTGCCAAGGATGTCTCTGAAATATGGGCGGGGCTGGGTCGGGTACCTTCTTGTAAGGCACACCGGATATGAGGCTGACTATGCCCAGTCCTACTAGCCTTACAGAGGCTCAGCCCTAGCTAGAAATATCCCCCTTCCCTCTGACCCACCTATGCCTGTCTGATAAAAACCGGATTGCAAAATGGCGCCATGAATGGAAGCGGCCCAGCTGCGGAGCCGTGTGAAGAGGTGCGGAGCCTGCTGTCCGCTTGCGCCCTCCTCCTGGGGCACGCGGTGGCCCCCGTAGTAGCGGGAAGGCGGAGAGGCCTGTCACTCACTGGGCTCATCCGGGGACAATAGTCGGCTTACTTACACCGGCTGTGCCTTGCCATGAATGACGCTGGAGCACTTGCCGCGGGCGGGACGGGTGCTGGCGCGACCTTTCTATATTATTCCGGGAGCCTTTGGCGGACGATCAAGACGTTGTTACCGGGAATCGGTGGCGCTGCCGTTTACTTTACTTTTACTACCCCCCCCCCCCCCATGCGCATGGAGGGGGCGGGCGCAAAGGTGAACAATTCGGCACTGTGCTGCTGAGAGAGTAGGGCTGGATAGCTGCCAGGCGCACAGGGAAGTGGAACTCTCTGTTGACTACTGAAGGTGACGGGCCTGTGAGACCAAACGTTTCCCTCACCCCTGGAGCATATCTCTACAGAGTGGCCAAAGAATAAATGGGGCATGGTGATGGAACACAGTTCACAGAGTACCTGCTTGAGAGAGGGGCAGGAGTATAACCCAGGCCCCTGCGGCGCCTTGGGGCCCCGCGCTTTTTTGAGGGGGGGGTCCATTCAGCCTAGAGCCTAATAAATCTGTAGGATCGGAGGGTATCAGAAGAACCCTCATCACATTCTGCAGGGGGCCCCATCATGTTGTGTTACACCACCAGAGAGCGGACAAGGTTTCATTTATACACTGGACCTGCTCATCCAGAGGTACAGCGGCCTCTTTACTGCAGCCGGATGATCTTTGCGAAAGTCGGTTTTCACTGATGGTCGCTCGGCACAGGTGTATTTCCCTAAAATCATAGGAGTAATCAGCTGTCACCACATGCCCCTTGAACCCCAGTGACGTTGCAGGAAGTGATCTCACGCGATCTTTGACTTTGATTTCAAACTGGATACTGCCCTCTGTTAGTCACCATGTCAATGCAGGCCTCGCGGACCTGCTGGCCTTGTCAGCCAGCCAGCGCCCCCGGACCCCTTCTCATCATTTTGTCCAACAGAACGGGACTTGAAGAGGCCAAGCCTCGAAATGGACCGCATCTGTCCTGTCCTAAGATCCCAAACCGCGCAAGCCCAGTCATTCAAATCGCCAAGAATGCTGCTGATCTGCGAGGTGATCGCCACTGTCTCCTTATCTGTTCACTCCTACTGTGGAGCCCCTGCCGCAGTGACCCAGAAGAGAGAATCCCCATAGACCAGTACACTAATGGCACCCAACTGTGCCCTACAATCCCCAACCCTTGCAACATGACACACTGAATGAGTTGAAATGTTCTTCTTCCTCCCAAAAATTCGAATGACCAAATCATGCGTGATAGACTTTTATTTACAAGCAACAAAAAGGAAACAGCAGGTGTTATGAAAAGCCAAGTTTGTTCCAAACCACAGGCTGTGAATAATTGCGTCTTTTAAATTGGCTAAGTAAACAACATGTTAGGCAGTATCGCTAAACCGGGCCAAGAAGTTATTTATTAATGTGGCTTTAATATACTCTAATATTCTTTTGAGGCTGCGATTTTTAGGGAACTGTAATGGTTTAAAAGTGCAGTGGTTTTAATTAAGTATTATAAATTATTCAATTCGTTCTTACAGTCCTGGAAAAAATGAACAGGCTGAGTGAGTTTCTGCTCCCCTAGAAGAAACTAAGCAAACCCAGAGTTCCTTCTCATTGGCTCTAGAGGCCGTCCAATGGTACACACATGGCTGCAGCACCTCTCCTCTCTAGGCATTCCCACAAGCTTTGTTCCCATCAATAAATCTCGAAGTTTTATGACTGATCATAGATAACAACGACTCTACACACATCAACACTCGCCAAAACCGCCTCATTTGACCTCTTCCTGCTAAGGAAACGCAGGCCCTCAATCCCACCCACTTTCTGAAAGAGAAGCAGTAAAAATATTTTTATCACACCTTGACAGCTGAAGTGCTTTTTTGGTCTGAGCTCTCCAAAAACTCCCTGGCACCTTTCAAAATCATCTTACATTCAGCAGTATGCCATGTCAAAGCCACCAAAAGTCAGAGCACTTTACACCTATTCAGAGAGACTGCCACTGGCTTGCCCTCTAGGCGGTAGCGGCTGGCAGGGAATGAGGGTGGAGAGGCGGGAGAGATGGGGGTGGTGGGGGGGGGCAAACTAAATAAAAATACCACTTACCTTTTTCGCGTCTTTCCACCGCTTCTCCGTCCCGCAACCAGGAAGCACCAGGCTCCCTATAGCCAATCACAACGCTGCAATGCAGCGTTGTGATTGGTCTGAGCACAGTGGATTGGCGCTCAGATGGGGATAGGGGGCCTGTGCATGCTTCCCACCAGGCTGTGTAATGCAGCCTAGTGGGGAACATGCAAAATGAGCATTACTGTTTGGCCGGGCCAAGACGGCCGGCCAAGCAGTCATGCACACTTGCAGTGTGCAAACCACACCCCCTCCTGTGCCTCCAGCCCTGCCCCGCCCGCCCTAACCCAGCCCCGAACCTGTATTTTTCCTGCTCAAAGAGCAGTGGGGCGACGCCCCTCTGCCTTAGCGAAGGAGCCGCCACTGACTCTAGGCCAGAGTAAGGTCGAAAGAGCCTGCCTCATTCACCAAGTACTCTGCCCTCATCTCACCATCCACTTGAGAGACAAACTCCACCCTACATGAGGTTAGGGAAACCATGGCGGTTCATCCAGCCTCATACTTGACACCCCCATGACCAAACAGTCAAAAACTCTCAACCAGGCCTTCTCTGGCCAAGTTCCCAGAACCTAGAATCTCTTCCCAGAAGAACCCAGACTCAACTTCAATTTCCTAACCTTGTGAAAGGTTCTGAAAACCGAAGAAACCTTTTCCCTTTCCCCGTTCTGATGTTCACTCTAGTTCGGTGTCTGTTGGCCCATGTGGTTGGGTTCCCACTGCAGAAGTATCTTAATAAATAACACTCATAAGCATCTAGCCGCTAAAGCCAGCACAAATTAACAGCACACATAGAATGAAAATAAGGATAAGTTACTTACCTGTAATCCTAGTTCTCTTCCAGGGGTATCCTCATCAAAGTCATAAGCACTGAATATTCCCGCCCACGTGCGGGGACCACGGAAATATAAAAATTATATATGGAAATCACATATATACAGCTCTACATGCATATACATATATCATTTTTTCTCATACCAATGCAGCTCTCAATAGGAGGCTAAACAATGTAATTAATTACACACATAAAAAACTACATTTGCCAATATATAAAAACACCAGAGGACAATTAGTACTTGAACTCTGTTTTTTAATGAGCAAAATACTCATAAAGAGTAAAACTGCAAATTAAGTAGACATTGTTAGCCTACAGGCTGCATTGCAAACCAATAGCATAGAAAATGAAAGCATTTTCAACAAAAACTGGCACCGTGCCTTTAAGGCAGCCATGACCCCTAGCTTCCCATCATGCCTCAGGGGTGACAGTTAGGTCAGTTGTTCTTTGCATAACCCTGAAGGTCAGGGCACAAAGATATCCTTTAACACTTTAGAAATCCCTCATTTACCTGGGGAGGCGGGTGGGTTGCTTATGACTTTGATGAGGATACCCCTGGAAGAGAACTAGGATTACAGGTAAGTAACTTATCCTTCTCTTCCAGGGGATCCTCATCAATAGTCATAAGCACTGAATAGAATAGCAAGCCCATCAACCACCTCCAGGTAAATGAGAGTAAAGTGACCCAACAAAAAACATAACAGCCGAAATCAGCTGTTGAACAGATTCCGCAAGGAGGCCTGGCCTACTTGGTTGTCTGCTCTGGTGTCTGATTCCAGACAGTAGTGCCTCGTAAATGTATGGACGGACCTCCAAGTTGCCGCCTTACAGATTTCAGACATGGGCACATTATGAAGAAAAGCAGTAGTAGCCGCCTTTCCTCTAGTAGAATGCGCTCTGGGAGTAAACCCCAGGGGCTTCTGCGCTAATTGATAAGCAAGCTTGATACATGAAACTATCCATCTAGAGATGGAGCGCTTTGAAGCTGCGAACCCAGATCTGATCGACCCATAGTTAACAAAAAGTTGATCAGATTTTCTTATAGACTTGGACCGATCCAGATAGAATTTAAAAACCCTTTTGAGGTCCAGAGAATGCAAAGCCCTCTCAGCTGGAGTGGAGGGATTGGGAAAAAAGGTGGGTAGAGAGATGGTCTGATTCACATGAAAATCTGACACCACCTTTGGAAGGAAAGAGGGGTGCGTCCTCAACACAACCCTGTTAAGATGGAAGACTGTATAAGGTTCTTTAGAGCAGAGAGCCTGTATTTCACTCACTCTGCGAGCTGACGTGATCGCTACCAAGAAAGCCGCCTTCCAAGAAAGATGTTGTAAGGTTGCTTTATGTATGGGTTCAAAAGGCGGACCCATCAATTTTGATAGCACCAGGTTTAGCTCCCAGGGTGGTGAAGGAGGCCGTACCGGAGGGTAGACCTTCTTTAAACCCTGCAAAAATCCTTAACAGCCTGTAACTGGAAGAAGGAAGGTTGGGAAGGTGAACGTCTATATGCAGTTATAGCTGCTAAATGCACCTTAATGGAAGAAAACTTCAAACCTGCTTTCGCCAGATAAAGTAGGTAAGGAAGGATGACCTCTTCCTGACCCTTGATTGGGTTACAATTGTTCTGCATACACCACATGTAAAACCGTTTCCACTTGCATGCATACGAATGCCTCGTGGACGGTCTTCTTGCTTCTTTCAAGATGGACATGCAGTCCTGCGGTAGTCTTAAGTGGCCATACTGGAGGACCTCAGGAGCCATGCTGCCAAGTTCAGTGAGGGAAGGTTGGGGTGATGAATCCTCCCGTTCATCTTGGACAGCAGGTCCGGTCTGCACGGCAGCTTCTTGTGAGGGCACTCTGATAGGTGCAGAAGGTCCGGGTACCACCATTGCCTCGGCCAGTCCGGGGCAATTAGTATCATCCTCGTGCACGAATGGGACAGCTTGGTCACCACCTTCGAGATCAGCGGAAGAGGTGGAAAGGCGTACACAAATGCCCCTGACCAGTCTATCAAAAGGGCATTCCCTTTCGATCCTGGTCGGTAGAACCGTGAGGCAAAGTCTCGGCATTTGGTATTTTCGTCGTCCGCGAAGAGGTCGATGGTGGGACGACCCCATGCCTGGAAGATGTCTTCGACGACCTCGTCGTTGAGTACCCTGTCTTCTCTGTCTTCGAAGTGACGGCTGAGCGCATCCGCTCTCACATTCTGTTCTCCTGGCAGGTGGACTGCTGTGACTGCCAGATTCCGAGCCAGGAGCCAATGCCAGAGTGTTTGAGCCTCCAGGGAAAGTGTGCGTGAGCGAGTTCCCCCTGTTTGTTCAGGTAGTACATGGTGGTGGTGTTGTCCGTCTGTACTAACACTGAGGTTGCCTGAATCGAGGGGAGGAAAGCTTTGAGGGCTAGGTGAACTGCTCTCAGCTCTAGCATGTTGATGTGATAGGATCGCTCTTTTGGAGACCACAGTCCTTGAGTCTGGAGAGGACCCATGTGGGCCCCCAACCCTGCAGCGAGGCGTCCGTGATCAGTGTCTGAGCAGGCGGAGGTTGATGGAAAGGAATTCCGACTTGCATATTTCGTTTTCTCATCCACCAAGGTATGGAAGCTCGAGCCGCGTTTGATGGACTTATTTTTTCGTCCCAGCGAGCTGTCTGCTGGTCCCACTTGTCCTCCAGATCCTGCTGAAGAGGACGCATTCGTAGTCTGGCATTGGGAACCAGGAAGATGCAGGATGCCATCGACCCTAGCAGGGAGGCAATCCGACGTACAGGCAGTTTTCTGTTGCGCAGAACCAGCTGGCATTTCTGTATGAGGGAACACTGTCTCTCCTCCGAAGGAAACACTTTTCCTACCGTGGAGTCTAGCAGAGCTCCTAAGAAATGTATTTTCTGCGTTGGCTGTGAAGTTGATTTGGCGAAATTCACATGCAGGCCCAGCCGGTGACACAGCTCGAGACAGTTCAAGAAATGACTCCTCACACTGTCTGGGGAAGGGCCTTTCAACAGCCAGTCGTCCAAGTACGGGTATACGAAGACCCCCCTGCGGCGCAGTGCGGCTGCCACCACCGCCATGCACTTCGTGAACACTCTGTGGGCTGACTTCAACCCGAAGGGTAGAACCTTGAACTGGTAATGAGCGGATCCCACCAGGAATCGCAAGTACTGTCTGTGATACTGATTGATCGGGACGTGAAAGTATGCATCTTGCAGATCCAGCGAACACATCCAATCCCCCTGCCTGAGATGTGGATATATTTGATGGAGAGCCAACATGCGAAACTTTTCCTTTTTGATGGATAGGTTGAGTGACCGCAAGTCCAGAATGGGTCTGTACTCTGCTTTTTGGCCTTTTTTCTTCACCCAAAAATATCTTGAGTAAACCCCTTTCCCTCTTTGAGATACTGGCACCCTCTTGATGGCTGACTTTCTGAGAAGGGTAGCAACCTCTTTCTGCAAGAGTTTTAGCTGGTGACACGATGGAGGAACTGGAGGGATTGATGGTGGACGATGTTGAAAACGTAGAGAGTACCCATTCCGCAGCGTGGCTAGCACCCACCGATCTTTTGTGATAGCTCGCCACTCTTCGAGATGATTTGCGATACTTCCCCCCACTGGAGTGGTGAACGGCGACAGGGGAAGTGAGTACTCATTGTTTTGACTGCGTCTTGGCGGAGTTGTTGCCTTGATGCTGGTTTCTTCCTCCTCTGGAGGGACGTCTGCCCCGATACTGTGCTGGCCTTGCTGATCCTGATTTTTCTGCCAATGAGGGGTTTGAACCCTCTGTTGGGAGGATCGTCTATTGTAAGGACGGAATCTCTTACGGAATTCCTTTCTTTTCTCCAGGCCCACCGCTTTAAGCGTGTCCAGTTCCGTTTTCATCCGTGTCATCTCTTCATCCGTGTGAGTCCTGAACAAAGAGGAACCAGAGAACGGAAGATTGAGGATGCGTGACTGCGCTTCTGGCTTGAGCGCTGTAAGACGTAGCCATGATGTTCTTCTTGCGCATACCCCATGAGCATATGCATGTGCCGAAAGGGTAGCTCCATCCGCCGCAGCACTGATGACCTGGTTAGCCACCTGACTGCCCTCTGTTAGGATTTCCTCAAAATCTTTACGGTCTTCCTGTGGCAACTTTTCAGTGAATCTCTGTAGTGAGTCCCACAGAGATCTGTCGTAGCGGCCCAGGAGTGCCGTTGCATTGGAGACCTTCAAGTTGGAGGCCGAAGTGCCACAAACCTTCCTTCCCCAGGAATCCTGCGTCTTGCTCTCCTTGTCTGGTGGGACAGTGGAGGAGGATGCCACCGCATGGGTCTTCTTTGCCGCAGCAATTATGACTGAATCCGGAGGAGGATCAGCCCTGAGGAAGAGCGGGTCGTCCTCTGGTGAACGGTACTTTTTCAAGATCCTCGCTGGAGCGATCTTAACACTTGCTGGCGTGAGAAAAATATCCATCACTGGCTCTATGATGCCTGGTACCAAGGGAAGCAGAGGTTTAGCTGCTGCTCTTTGGTGTAGAGTCTCAAAAATCACAGAGGACTTGCTTTGACGAGTTGGCATAGGGATACCCAGCTTTACAGCTCCTCTGCCAAGAATGTCCTGAAAAGTGTAGATGTCGTCCACCGGAGAGACCCTCGACGGTGGACTGTCAGTCAAAGTCGGCGAATAGTCTCTATGGGATGTATGAGTGGAAGAAGAGGACGGAGTAGGCGATCTGTGTGCTCTCCTCCTGCTTCTTGATCTAAACCTCCTCCTGTGTGAGTGCACAGAGGTGCGGCTGCGAGCTCTGGCTCTTGAAGGAGATCGCTCTTTATCCTGAGTTAAACGAGCCAACGGGGATCTGTTCTGAGGGCTCGAGTAATTCTTGTCAGTAACCCAGTGATGTAAAGGCCTGTACCATCGTGGTGATAAATGGATGGAAGGCGATCTGTGTCTCTCTCTTCCCTTAGGAGACTGAGCAGGAGGAGTGAAGCTCACCTCTTCATGCCTTGTTGGGGAATCTTGGTGACCCCCTGACACTGGACTGCTGGACGTCGAGATCACCACCTCCGGGGATCTGGACGTTGACCCTCGGTGAGAACTGGGCGAACCTGAAGGTGAAGAAGACAGGCTCACTGGAGGTGAGGCGACTCCAGAAGGGCGCTTTGACATTGATCTGGAGCGTCTATGCGTCGTCTGACCTCTCAACGGAGACATATGTCTCGACGTTGACTTTCTTCTCTTAGAAGGTGGACTTCTCGACGTCGAACGTCTCTGCAACACTGATGCAGTGTCATGCTTCGACATTCCCTGCACCCTCTCAGGAGATTGCTGTCTCGACGTCGACCGGCGTTGGACTGCCGGCGACGGAGGTCTTGGTCTCGACGCCGAAGATCCACTCGGCGGTGTCGTCCGTCTCGATGGCGTGGAATGCTGGATCGACATTGGAGTCTGCTTCGACGCCGAAGGAGGTGTCCTGTGTCTCGACGCCGAAAATCGTTGCCTTGATCCCGGCGGAGATCTGCGCCTCGACGTCGATCACCGATGATGAGGCGACGACGGAGAGATGCGCCTCGACGTCGATCGTCGCCGATGAGACGGAGAGATGTGCTTCGACGTCGATCGCCGTTGATGAGGCGACGACGGAGCGCTGTGCCTCAACGTCGATCGCGCCTGCGACGACGGAGCGCTGTGCCTCGACGTCGATCGCGCCTGCGACGACGGAGCGATCTGCCTCGAAGTCGATCGCGGCTGCGACGACGGAGTGATCTGCCTCGACGTCGAACGCCCAACCGGCGCCGACGGAGACCTGTCTCTCGACGTTGAGCGCCGCCTGGTTGACATCAACGGAGGACCTGTTACCTTCGTCGACGAAGATTTCGTTGTCGAATGATGATGCGCGGGCATCACCGAAGTCTTCAACACCGATTTCTTCGTCGTCGATTTCTTCGACGTCGATCCCGACGGAGAACAGGTCGGGACTTTTCCTCTCGACGTCGACCGAGTTCTCTTCTTCTTCTGCCTCACAGGAGACCTACCTCTTTCAGAGAGGCCATAGAGACGAATCCTGTCCCTCTCCTTGATAGTCCTTCTTGATAACTTCTTACAATGCTGGCAGTTGTCAGAAGAGTGGGACTCGGGGAGGCAGAGAATACACACAGGATGTGTATCTGTTCTGGCCTTCTTCTTGCCACAGGACGGGCAAGGATCTAATAAAGAAGGCATTTTATCCAAAAATAAACCTTTTCTGTAACACAAAAAAGGTGTTACTTGCACTCTAGGAGCAAAAGACGTCGAGTGAAAGTAGAAAAAACTAGATTTTTACAGATATTTTTTGACAAAGTCAAAAAGCAAGAGCTGAAAATCCAGGGTCCTGACTGAAGGAGCCGGAAAGAACAACTGACCTAACTGTCACCCCTGAGGCATGATGGGAAGCTAGGGGTCATGGCTGCCTTAAAGGCACGGTGCCAGTTTTTGTTGAAAATGCTTTCATTTTCTATGCTATTGGTTTGCAATGCAGCCTGTAGGCAAACAATGTCTACTTAATTTGCAGTTTTACTCTTTATGAGTATTTTGCTCATTAAAAAACAGAGTTCAAGTACTAATTGTCCTCTGGTGTTTTTAAAATATGGCCAAATGTAGTTTTTTATGTGTGTAATTACATTGTTTAGCCTCCTATTGAGAGCTGCATTGGTATGAGAAAAAAAAAATGATATATGTATATGCATATATGTAGAGCTGTATATATGTGATTTCCATATATAATTTTTATATTTCCGGGGTCCCCGCACGTGGGAGGGAATATTCAGTGCTTATGACTATTGATGAGGATCCCCTGGAAGAGAACAATAGTGTCATTGGTTACCGCTGCTTCCAACATAAATTGCTAAATATTGCCCTATGGAATTGTTTTCCACCCAGTACTCTCTAAATGGGGCACCTGCTCCCACCGGTTTGGTGGGGAGTCTATCTTCCTCTCCTCCTCTTATGGTGTATGTTAGTTTCGTGCGGTCAGTTCTTTCCACACAAGGTGGTCCTGCACCCCCTCTTCCCTGGGCCTAGGCTCACATTGATCTGGACATCAGTCATTCTACCCTACATTCTTCCACCTCTCCCATTTTTCACAAGTGTAGATTGTGATTGAAGATCATTATTTTCCTATCCTCAATGGCCTCCCTCTCTTTCTATTGCAAGACTATTTTGTTATTGAAGTGATAGGCCCAACCCCTGCCACCTCCTCGCGAAACACAGATTCCAGTTGAGCTGAAGGAGACGCTCCGGCCCTGTCTTCTCTTCCTGGGCCCAGGCTTCTGTTGAACTTCGGATGGGATTGTATTCCCCATGTTCTATCTCACTCTCTCTGTGCTATACTGGCAACAGTGGAGCCTGAAGACGGGCCTGTCCCACTGCCAGGTCTCTCCCTGGATCCACTAGTTTTTAGAGGGACTCTATCTGTGTTAGATGCAGCGGCCACTCCTCCTCTAATGCGGAGCAGCGTCCCCCCACTGCCCTTCAGCCAGAACCCGAGGTTATTAGCATTTTGTTTTCCGTGCTGAGGCAGTTTTGCCGGGCGGGCAGGGCAGGGCAATGCAGGGGGAAGGAGTGGTGGTACTCTCTAAGTGCCCATGACTGTTTGGCCGGTCGTCTTGGGCCGGCCAAACAGTCATGCGGACTTTGCATGTTCTCCACTCAGTTTGCATTACGGCCTGGATGGAGAACATGCCCAGGCTCCTATTCCCTGTCTGAGCGCCGAACCATGGTGCTCAGACCAATCACAACGCTGCATTGCAGCGTTGTGATTGGCTTCGGGGAGCCTGGGTGTGCTTCCTGCCCGCACAGAAGTCAGGAAGAGGAGGAAATAGAGGCGGCCGGCTGACCGGCAGGTAAACGTACTTTTTTTTTTTTTTTGTCTTTTAAACCCCTCTTAGCCCCTCACCGCCCCACTGCTGGTTCACGGGAGCAGCCGCTATTGGTTAGATGTGATGCTGCATGCTACTGCTCATAGCCGAGACCAGGGTTAGGTTCTAGGCCTGAGTCAAGCCTCTGCAGCTTATTCCACTATGCAGCAGTGCTTGTAGTAAAGCAGTCAAGCCATAGCTGTGAAGAAGGTGGGTGAAGGTTGGTGCCAGTATGATACAGTGCCATCACAGTCCAGTCGGAGGTATTGCCTAAAAAGAAATAGGTATTTAATAAATACTAAGGTTTTTTTTTTTAGTACAATAAAAGTGAACATCCTCAGGAAAGTCAGTATGTCCTAGCCCTAAATGACCCCAAATTATGCCGTCAAGTAACTTTAACATAAAGACTGGAACAACTGTATCCACATAAGTGAATAAAGAGAATCCCGTCCCTTATGCAGGCGAGCACTTGCGATGGACCCGCAGGGGTAAATGGTGCTGAATCCTGTGATAACTCAAAGCTGGTATCTCGACCACCCCTTTTCAGACTTCTTGCTCTGTTGGTTGCTCATGTTTGAGGTTCCAGGTTGCCTGAGCGGCTGAAATACAGTCTTCTATTGTTGTTTTTGGGCCCCTTCAAGCTCAAGCATAAATACGGTCAGGGGAAAAGATTCAAAATTTTGAATATAGAATACCCTATATCATGACTATAGGGCAGAATAGACTCCTGTGTGAAAGCCAGTTTTTATTCCTGCCCGGTCAGAGATTTGGAGGGACCGGCCCACTTAAAGCCCCTGGCAGGCAGGCAGAGCAGGTCTGGTTGTCCAGGTGTCAGGCTTTGCCTAGTTTGTCACTGCTAGGAAGGAAGTGGGCACCTCCTTGTACACAGTCTTGAAGTCTTTTGCTAGTTCTTCTCAGCTCCTCAAGATATAATCCTTAGATTTGGGAATATGAGGAGGGGATACAATTCGAATTGATGAAGAGGCATTGTTAAAATGAGGACCGGCGGTCTTGTTATTCCTGTCTGTGAGCAATTTTTCCTGGGTTAGACTACAGAGGGTTAGCTTGGCTAGAACTTTATGTATTCTGGAAATCCAATTCGAAAGAGAGAAAAACAACTTTATAAATGTGCATTGTTGGGGTGTACGTGGAAAGCATGCCCCGGCAGAGCCTTTCCATGACCTGTGGAGGTCATGTGTACTTCTATATCAACACATCCTTCTTGAAGGGATCCGAGTGTTTGTTCGCTACCCCCACATACTTGTAGGTCAGCGGGGTACAAGGTTTCCTTGTGGCTGGAAAACCATAGATTTTAAATGTGATATCCGGTAAGCATCAACCTTGTATATATTCTCCGGACTGTACTTCATAAATGTGGGTATATCCCCACTATATCCAGGGCCACTGGAATTATGCAGCAGGAGTGGGCCAAATTATGCAGCAGAGTTGACTAAATTATGCAGCAAGAAAAGCCAAATTATGTGGCGTAATGCAGCTCATTTTCTGATAGTATTACTACATTATTTTGTCATTTTTATGCTTGTGAACACTGTCTGGGCACAAGTTACACCTCAGTTTACCACCCAAAGATAGCAATAAGCAACAGAAAGGTGACCAGTCAACCTTTGCAAAGGACCTTCCACTGCGCTGCAACATGTGTCACTGTGACTTTAGTAACTTTTGAACCGTTTGAAACACATTTTTTTGTTTGTTAAAATCTGCAGATTATGCAGCAGATGGTGGATTATGTGGCAAATGTGGCAGATCCATAATTATGCGAAAAACGCCGCAGCCTCACAATCCCATAATTTCAGCGTCCCTCACTACATTTCATGCATTATCTTGCATAACAATAGTCGTTACGTTAACCTAGCCACTGCATCCCAAGGTAAGTATAGGTAAGTAATTCAGTAGTGAGCAGCGTTAGCTAAATGGCGTGGAAGTAAAAATAGTAATGATATATGTACTATGATGATGCACTGTATATGATACAATTTTAGGTCAATATTATAACCCTTCATTTAGTGTCTTAACAACCAAAAGTATGTGATTCACTTCTGCCAAACAGAAAGTGCTACTTGTGCAAGCATACTTGCTTGTCAAAATGGTGGCACCTCAAACACTTACACCCCCCAACCTGTGCTTAATTAGTGGCGGTTGTTGCAAATGGTGGCCATGAGTACTCATTTTTGGAGGACTCTGGGCTATTTTTCTGCATTATACATTTTCCCAGAGCAAAAGCGAGAAAGGAGGAGGAAGAGAGATGTAGGGAAACAGTGAGGCAGAAAGAAAGCCTAGCTAAAAAAAGAACCTACAGCGATGAAACAGAGAGACAGGAAGTGCGGGGAGATGGAAGGGAAGGCTCGAAGTGGAATCAAGACCTGACAACCTTGGTGTGCAGCAGTCTCAGGTTTTGGTGGTTCTGGCTCAGGCGCCTGAGATCCCGGCCTCGGCTTATATTTCGTTTACAATATATGGACTACCCCCGACCCTATTTTCGGCCACCGGGTTTATAAGGCTTTCTTTTCTGATTTGGTTACGTTTTTTTTTTTTTTTAAACAGACAGTCGGTGTTTCTTGGGGAGTCGCTTGGCACGAGCCCATTTTGTAAGACACCCGCTCTCTCTGGAGCCTCCCGGCGTGCCCTGGATCAGCCGAACTCACGCTAATGGCGTCCTGGCAGCGTCCGGCAGCAGCAGTCACAACACGGGAGACTCCCAAAACTAGCCCGGGATGGTCTCGTGAAGCCTCCCTTGGAAAACGCCCTGTCCAAACCAGACGGTCTGGTCTTGGCCGGGGAGTATAAATAGACAGAGGCTGAGTGACTCACGAGAGGCCCTCCTCCCGACTCCGCTTGGCCGTCTCTTCCGGGATCCTCCCGGCAGTCTACATTGGTTCTCTACAACACCACTGACTTTGGCCATTTATCTGTTTGTATCTCGTAGTTGTTGCTTTAAGTTTATATATTATATAATAAGCATTGGCAAAGCCAATACATTGTCTGATGCCCTTTTGGCTTTGCCGATGCTTAGCTTGTTTGTGAATGTTTTTAAATGAAGGCGCACCTTGCACGAAAACAAGCATCATCTAAAAGTCAAAATGGATGTATTTTTTATGTAAAAGCACTGGTTGCACAAATAATACTTGCAGATGTGCACATTGTGCAAGAACAGAATGCCATCACTCATAGGTAAAGAGGTGGCTGAAGCGGGCTGACCCTATACTTCATCATGGTCTATGGTGTAGTGGGTGGAAGAAGAATGTGAATGGCACTCCTGTGGACCTGTTGGATGAAGAGAACACTAAAAACCCCTGTAAGTAGAGTATATATCTGTTTATTGAGGTCAAAAGTTGTTGGCTAACGCCAGCCCTAAAATGTTCTAGATTTTAACAATTTTTCTGATCTTTTTTTATTTAATATACACGTCATGGTATGAAAATACAGACCAGGCAGACAAAATACAGGTCATGTGGTGAGCTGGGCTGTCGGCTGAATGACGTGCGAGACTAGAACTATAGGGAGTTGGAGAAATCACATTTTTCTCAGGCAGTGCAAGTCAGAGGGGACGTGTGATTGAGAAAAGGATGGTGTGTAACAGAGCAACAGGGGTATGAGTACCTCCCGGAATTGGGTATTCAGGGAGGCACATCGGTTTGCACCCTTCCTCCTTTGCCCAAGTGTGCATATCCCCGCAGTAGCAGGACAAAGTGATGACCCACGCCTTGGCCAAGGCGCCGATGGCCCAATTTGAAGCGCCAATAGCCTCCTGTTCTCTGAGGTACTGGGCCTGGCACACTGGGGGACACTGCCTCTCTTTCCTCCTCCCACCGACCTGGCGGCCGCTATACAGCCTCTCAGATATACCGGGGGCCACTGCACAGTCACTGCCATCCGCCGGCCATGCAGGCTACAACACAGAGGGACCTAGTGGCGGTGGAGACAGAGCATCGCTGGGCTGCTTGTGCTGCAACACTCCTGTGTAATTCTAGGCTTCAGCAAGCAAGTCCAAAGAAGAGACGCCACAGAAGCATGACTGGTGCACCCACCAGACTCGTACACGTGTCCCTGAGTCCAAGCTCCACTGGCACAGTCACTCATACGATTGGGGCTGCTCATGCTGCAGCGCCACTAACCCAACTGGCGTGCGCAAGCGGGCCCCATATTCTGCAGTTTCCCCTATGACCTCTGGGGAACGAGCCTCTCTGGTGCCTCCCTGGGCTGCTCGTGCTGCGGCGCCCCATCATACGCTAAGGCGCACGCAAGCGGGCCCTATTCGGGAGTGCTGTCACTGCCACTTCAAAACCCCCGGTGAACTCAGTGGAGCAGCCCCTCCTGATGTTGACTTCAGACCCTTGTGAGTGGTATATACTGTACTGCTGGTTCCCCTGATGGTTTAGGAGGGGGGTGCCTTGGTGTGCACTGTCCTACCCAGGCCCCCCTGATGCTTAACACTCGCCAATTGGCCATGGGTCGCCTACGCTCGGGAACCCAGCCTGTGATGCCACGATAACCGTCAGCTGTGGAGCGACAACCTGGAGAACTTGCAACAACAGACCCACCTGACTCAACTGAGTCCCTTGGCACTAAACTTGACACTGTGTTACAGGCCGTGGAGAAGATCGGACCAACTCTCGAGCAGTCACACACGTCACTTGAAAGCAGAATCGATAAAGTGATGGCGGACTACACCCTGTTATATGCTGATCACCGCAACCTGGTGGACAAAGTACAAAGTGTTGACCACACACTGGCTGAACTCCAACCGCCAACGTGCTACTCAGTGCTACTCTAGTGCAGGCCTTGGTAGATTGTGTACACACACTGGAATGCTCAACGGAGGACGCGGAGGGCCGCTCTAGGAGGAATAACATCCGTGTGGTTGGTCTTCCAGAGGGCGTGGAGGGCCTAGATGCAGTGACCTGCGCTGAGACCTGGATCCATACCCTGCTCCCCAACATAATGCTCTTTTCTGTTGAACAAGCCCACCGGGTGCCGGCCTGCCGCCCACCACCTGGCGCCAACCCCAGACCTTTTCTATTCCACCTGCTTATTACAGCGATCGTGCCTCTATCTTGCGCGGAGCTCATAAGCTGCAAGAGATGAAAGTGGACAGTGCCTCTGTCATGATCTTTCCTGACTATACCATGGTGGTACATTGTCAGAGGAGCTCTTTTCTTGCAGTGAAGCGGTGTCTCCGAAAGCCGGACATACAATGCGCGCTTATGTTCCCTGCCTGTCTCCTTGTGATGGCATACGGGACCACACACTTCTTTGATTCTAAAGAGGAAGCCTGGGACTAAATAGAGCCCACTGGACTTGTGACTTCGAGTCCCCTGCCCACTGAAGTTGCGCGACCTCTGGGTATAGCAGTGGGCCGCCGCCGGGGGCGCCGCAGGTGGCAAGGCCGCTCTTCACAACCTGGCTCCGTGCCAAACCTGGAGCGAGTAATGTTAGAGAGGCGTCAA
The DNA here is from genome assembly GCA_963921515.1 of Calotriton arnoldi. Lineage (NCBI taxonomy): Eukaryota > Metazoa > Chordata > Amphibia > Caudata > Salamandridae > Calotriton > Calotriton arnoldi. The sequence continues at coordinate 1,356,340 of CAWUFW010002998.1, read as the reverse complement.
GCCTTACAGATTATATCCACAATGCGAGACCACACTCCGAGTCCGGATACAGATGCAAGTTCTATGAAATTCTCCAGTGATGATGGCTCCTCTGCCATGTAGCCTTATAGAGCGGATTCGATGGCCCACCAGACATGACTTCTCATACTGCTGAAGACCTTATATGAATCATTGATGACTGTCACCCGTATAGTTCAATCTGTCTTCCTTTTCTTATTCACATACTGTATTGATTATACATGCCCTAACCTCTTTTATATTGCAGCCAACGGTGGCCCAGTCCTCAGGGGTGCCCCACCTATTCAAGCATGCAGGTAGTCTCTACACTATGATGCACTGCTGTTATATCATCACTTTGGTTGGTATCTCAATATCCTATTACACGGGAAGCTGCAACTTTAGCTTTTGCACAGCCCTCCAGCGCTTCTCTAGCCAGCCTGTAAGGCTGGTACTTGCCACTAACAGTTTGGCAGTTTGGGCAGATACCCGTTGTTCCCCCACTCTGATAATGTTACATGGTATGCTCCCTTTTTCCCCAAGTTATGACTGATTGCCCAGGTGGGCCCAGCCCCCCTTGTTGCCCTCGCCCATCAATATTACTGCACACTGCTGGGACCCCTGCCCCACGCGGATTGGCTGCATGCAGGGCTTTAACCCAATTTGCTCATGACCCACGCTAACATAATCACCTGGAATGTGAGAGGCATGCATATGCCCTCGCGCAGTTATGCTGTATATTCCTACCTTAAACGCTTATCCACTCACATTGCGCTATTGCAGAGGACACACTTGACACTGGTTGAAGCCTGCAGACTCCAGCGGCGGTGGCAAGGCCAAGTATTTGCTACTGACTACTCCTCCTACGCCAGAGGTGTACTGGTCTGGGTGAAGCCAGGGATCTCTTTCGTAGAGGATGAGGTTGAGATGGACGCTGATGGTCGGTATGTGTTAATACATGGTCGACTAGAGGGCCGTCGTCTTTTGCTAGGGGCAATATATGACCCTAACACAGAATAGACCTCGTTCCTGCTCACACTATCTAGGAAAATGTCCTTTTGGAGTGGGATTCTGTGGCTTCTAGGAGGTGACTTTAACTCTGTCCTAGATACAGCCAGAGACTGTTCTTTCCGTCCCCTCCCACGCACGTTTGCCATAGCCAAAGCCCAAGCGCTAGGCGACTGGCTCCTGCACTGACAACTTGTAGATATATGGTGTACCTGCAACCTTAACATGCACGTTTACTCCTTTTACTCCTCACCATATACCTTGCATGTCAGACTTGACAGAATTGTGGGGTCGAGCAGTCTCCTTCCAACTGTCCAGCAAACTGATTACTTAGGGCGCACACACTCGAACCATAACCCTCAATTCTTGCAACTCGCTTGGGAAAACAGCATACCTACCATATCCACCTGGCACCTGCAACGTACAGCATTAGAAGACCCGCCCTTCCGTGCATCTTTAGGCACCACCACAGTGGACTATTTTTAGTTTAACAACAACTCTGCCACCGATAGGTTGACTGAGTGGGATGCCTGTAAGGTGACCATCAGAGGGCACTGCTTGGGGCTGAACTGGAATATTTGCAAAAAACTAGATGGTGACATTGCGCACATTAAGCGCATGCTCCTGAGACTGGAGACACGCCCGTTAACAGACCCGGCGTATACCACACTGCTGGAGCAACTGTGATGTTTGAACTATACCGCACACTGATTCACCACCCATGCAACATCAGATTGCGCCAGCCGACTTTTGGCGAGGCTGATGCGTCAGGATCAGCCTAGGCAACCTATTTTGCCACTGCACTCCTCTGCGGGGCACCTCCTACACACCCAACACAAAATACATGTGGAACTGACGGGACACTACACCTGCCTCTACAAATTGGTCACTGAAACCGGTCTTGACCAGCTTGAGGCATTCTTCTCCACGCTCTGCCTGCCCAACATCACACCTGAACAGTGTGTGAAATTAGACAAGCCCACAGTGCTCTCTGAAATTTGTGAGCCATTAGGGCCCTGGCACCAAGCAAATCCCCAGGGTCAGATGGCCTACCGGCTGAATACTGCAAAGCCTATTCCTCTGTTTTGGCTCCTCAACTGCTTGCCCTCTACAAAGCGTCCCTCTCAGCTCCTCCCTCCCCAAATCATTGCGCAAGGCCCTGCTCATCTCCTTATCTAAACCTGACAGAGATCCCACTGCCCTAGGTTCCTACCGACCCCTGATGTTGCTCTACACTGACTATAAAATCTTGGCCAAAATCCTAGCGGACCGCTTGGCGCCCTTTGTCCCATCTCTGGTCTACATTGATCAGAACGAGTTCGTACCAGCCCACAAACCCCCCGTTCAACTTGCGTATTCTTCTGGGTCTCTAAATACTCTGTGCAACGCTGGACCCATGCTGGATGTCTGGTACTACACCTCAAGAAGGCCTTTAATTCACTGGAGTGGGGTTTTCTGTTGGACATTCTGCCTCATTACAACATTGGGAACCGCTTCCTTTGCCTGATTAGACTGCACCGTTGGCCAGAGTCAAGATAGGCTCTTATATTTCAGACCCTATCGCGATAGGCAGGGGTACACGCCAAGGTTGCCCGCTTGCTCCATTACTTTTCTCTTTAACCATTAAACCGCTTGCCGTGGCTATCTGGACGCACAGCGCAGACTGGGGTATTCTATTGGGAGACGAAATCCATACGGTCTCTGTGTACGCCGATGACCTTCTCCTGTATATTCAGGATATTCGATTGGTGCCTGATACACCAGCCCGGACACTCAATGACTTTGCTGCCCTTTCTGGTCTGCGGGTCAACTGGGCCAAGTCATGCTTGTTTCCTTTTAACTCTTCATATCCCGACCCTACCCTTGTCTTTAGTGGTGTTCCAGTGGTATGGCAACCCAACGTGTTTCGATATCTAGGGGTCAGAGTGACCATCAGGCAATGGACTTGTTAGAGGGTAATCTTGTGCGAGCGACAACCGCCCTTAGATCCCAGATATCGTTCTGGCTCATGCTCCCGCTGTTTCTTATTGGTTGTATAGCTCTACTCAAAATGGTGGTCCTACCTCGGCTACTTTATTTTGTCACCAACCTGCCCCTATATATTGCACCTCCCTTCTTCTGCTCATTTGAGGGAAACATGATACAGTTTATCTGGAACAAGCCTCGCTGTAGGGTGGCACTATCTAAATTGTACTTACCTACAGTTCAAGGCGGGCTTGCTTCACCAAAAATGGAACAGTACTACTTTGCCTCTCAGTTCCAATGGGTGGCTTGATGTGTGGCCGGGTTGCACCCTTCAGACACTGACATGATGTCGCCGGCCTGGACCATTTCGACGATACTCCAACGTTTTCACTCCTGCCCCCGCGAACGGCCACCGGGGTCATTGCTACTAGAGGTTGCATATAGTTGCTATTATCGTACCCTATGCATCTCACTTTCCGCTAGCCCATCTGCACCAGTGCTACCCCTGCTAGTGCACCTAGGGGTAATAACACCACCTTGCCCGTGGAGCTCTTGGCTTGGCTGGAGGCTGGCCTGCACACCCTAGGGGACTTCTACCGAGATGGAGCACTGGCACTGTAACAAATCTGCAACCTCTTGCGAGGTGCAAAATGTAAGGGGCCCCGGGGTCACCAAGAGACCAGCATTCAGCTCTCTAGTGGCTGACTCTCAACACGCAACTTTCCCGTTCCCCACCGGGTTACTTACCTGAAGCCCTCGAGCGGCGACGGCCTTGTCCTGGACACATTCCTCTGAGAGTGTCTCACCTTCCTCTCCTGTCGCCTGTTCAGGTTCTGTTTCTGCCGTCCCCACCGTCCAGCTCCTGCAGTCTCCACTCGAAGATTTGTCCGGTCGTTCCTCCTCCGAAGGCCGGTTGACGCCTGCCGATATCTCCCTCCTCTGTGGTTCCTCCTCTGACGGTTCTCCGCTTCTCGTGGTGTCGTCCTGCTTTGACCGTTCTTCTAGTCTCCACATCTCTACTGACTCGTCCTCCTTGGTTTTAGTTAGCTCAGGCTCTTCTTCCTTTACATCCGGGTTAACATCCGACACATGCGTCTGGTTGGGACCTAAGAGCCCCAGGGTGTGGGTGGCATCAGCCACTAGAACGCTAACTGCTTGTCTCTTGGTGCCCCCAGGGTCTGGTAGCCTGGAGATAATCGCTTCTGGTGTGGTCCCAGGCTGAGAGTAATGTGTTACATAAAGAAGACACCTTAGGATTACGTAATATCCCTATAGCTGCTAACTGGGACACTATACTACAAAGCGAGCAGCACCCAGACTCAGACCAATCAATCACTATAGCAAGAGTAGGAGAAGCAGATGTAGAGTCCTAACCTAAAACATCGCGAAAGCAGAGTGAGGCAATAACATCATGTTCATCCCTCACACAGTCCAGGATTTGCTGGGCTCGCCGATGGGATGTTTGTACACTGTTGCTTCAGTTAAGGGATTGGGTGGGCTGGGGAGACCCTAGTTGGGCAGAGTTGTTACTTATTTTTTTGTATTTCTCCCCCCTCCTTTCTTCTCCCTGATGCCTCTTTCTGTTGTTGATTTTATTGCGTATTTACGCCTATGCCAACGCCACATGTCGTAGGCACTGCAGCGGGAACTTCACGAGCGCTCAGTAGCGACTCCCGTACATTGATAAGTCAATGCTTACAGCCTTTCAATGTGACTCCACGCATGCTCGTTGCTGCATGTGACACTTCTATGTAAGACTTACTCTCTGCTTTTATGCTGCCTCAATATGTTTTCCATGTAATGTTGATGTATATTTGGCACTGTAACTGGTCCTGGAATGTCAACCTTTTGCCATGTTTATGCTGTTTAGAAAAACAATAAAAAAGATTCAAACAAAATGAGTATCACTCAGAGTGGGAATCGCTGAGACGTTAGTCAGTGATGGACTGTGAGCTAAGGTAGCCCCTTAGTGTACCAAATGACTCCAGACGTCTTCAGGAAAAGTTTGGGAGGCATCACATTTATTTATGTGTCTTCAAAAGTAAATGTATGTGTTTTCTGAGGGCTGTTTGCTAGGATATCAGTAATCCCTTGGTCTGTTTAGGTCTAAAAGAAGCCCCCTGAACCTCAGCCTACCAAGGGTTTCCCAGTTGAGCCCCAGTGTTAGCACATGCAATCTGGGACTCTGCACTGGCTGGCCCAACACTTTGCCATGTTGGCCGGATTCCACTAGGCTCTTGTCGCGTTCACGAAGAGCGTATCTAAGGACATGCGGTGCCTCCCTGCAGCCTCCTGGATATTGCATGCAGAAGCACCCGTGGTGTGGCTTGGTGTAAGCCTTTCATATCTATCTAAAGGCAGAGTGTTTGTTGGCAGGAGTTTGCCTAAATGCAGGTCATACTCCCTTGGGTGTGTCTCGAACTTTGATGCTCCGACCAGCGGTATTCTTTGAATGTAAAAAGTGCAACTCACCACTGAATCTGCTTCAGCCTTCTACTATCCTTATCCTTTGATAAGGTCCATGTAGGCTCATTTTAGACTAAAATGACCACATTTTCTTCAGTTTGTGCAAATCATAGTGATTGTTTTTAGGTCTTTGCCACAGACAGATTTAGTTGCTGTTGGATTAACCCATTTCTTCCAAAACATTACTTACACAAAGAATTGGGTCAGCCTTATAATTAGATGGCTTTGTTCTCTATCTCAGTTGTGTAACCCTGATTTGATGGCTTTCCTCCCTATTCTTGTGTTTGTCCCACTGAGTAGCATTTCGGCCTCGCAGTTCTCTGACTGGATGAGTTGTATCCTTCTACTGCATTCTTTTTTTAATTTTAGATTTAGCACAACATAGAAGTGCATGCGTTTCCTAACTCTCAACCCCCTTGCTCTCTCTTTTAACTACTCCCTTCCCCGGTCTCTGATGCTGCTCTTGCATCTCGCCATCCCACTCAACATGTTTAATTTACCCTTTTATTTTTTTTTCTAATGAGGGTTCTGGCAGCTACAAAGTTCTGCTGGTTCTAACTAGCTATAAACACAAAAGGTGAGAGAGGCATTATTGTAATAACAACACTCATAGGGTTTAATCCCAAAAACACAAAAAGAAGGCGATGACAGAAATAAACGTCTTTTCTCTAGATGGTGTTGCAGATCCTTTTATTCATTATTTTATACATAACAGCCAACGTGTTTCACCCTTGCGGGCTTCTTCAGGGCAAATAAACGATCCACAGAACAGAAAGAGAATTCCACAAGGTATTAGCCCAGATAAGTAGACGGTTTCCTAAGTTGATTCCTGATCACAGGATCTGAGAGAGTATTCTGTAAAATCCGTAGGCACTGTTCACGCTAGTCCCAGTCATGAACCAGGGCGCATAATGTATTGCGCTAAGCCGCAGGCTTCAGTTTCAGTGAGGTGTGGTGTGGTGGAAACACACCCGCTTCTGAGCTCCCTGACGAATGAGAGCTCCCGATTCAGGAGTTCTCTTTAGTTCTAACTAGCCATCATGGTATCTGAGGCCACAGACTCTACCTAAACCACCTGAGCTAAGCTCAATGACAGTCCGTCCTCTGACCGTGTTGCATCATCTTATCCTGAAGCTATTTTATCTGGAATTTGAAGTGTTTTTTAAACGACCCTTATTGCAGATTATTTTCTACCTTGCTTCTCATTGCTGTCCACTTAATTTTGAATCCTCTTCACAGGGAGTCCATCTGAACACATCTGAAGGCTTTGCTTTGGCTTGCTTTTTGCAAGCCGACTATCTTCTCAAAGTTCTTTGTGTAATTTTCAAAGCATTTCTCACCAGAGTCTCACTTATTTTCAAAATCTTAACTTGCCCTACACTCCCTCCCGCTCATTAAGATCTACTCCTTACTCCCTGTATCAATCTATCTCTCGGCTGGTGGCCTTGCCTTTTTCCTCCTTGGCTTCTAAGCCAAGGCCTGCTCTCAAACATACGCAACCCCACTTCTGAGCTCATGTGTAGTAAGAAATGTAAAGTGTGGCTATTCAATTCCAGTTAGATCCCTCTGTTTTTCTTCCACTCTCAGCCTGTTTGTCGTTTCCAGCCCTAGACCCCCTTTTCTGGGCTGCAATCACACTTTTACAAATACCTCATTCATTCATTCCCTGTGGTTCGATGAAATCAGCACTAGCAACCACTTGACTAACGATAGAGTTCCATTTACTGGTCTCTATCCTCATCAGAAACCCTATGCCAAGATAGTCAAGTATGTGGTATGCTGAATGATACCCTGATTGGGCCAATGTTCAGATTCTGTCTGCCAGATTTTTTAAATCTGCCAATTTTAGCATTACCCACCAAAGGGAACTGCCCAACGAACTCCTTGAATGACAAGTGTGGCCTAACATAGTGTGTCTCTTAGAGCGAAAGCCATAAAAGATACAAGCAGTGGATAGCTCAGGTTACTGTCGGTGCAGTTGCATAAAATGAAGCTGTGCTAGATGCCAAAACTGTCTTTGGTGAGTACTCCAAAATGGTTCCTCAGCTTGCCCAGGGTCCTCACACATGTCTAGGTCCTCTCACATGTTCAGAATATGTCACATACATGGATGTTTTCAACACACTTTAGTCTGCTTGGGGCTATCATATACTTAGGAGGCCTCACTTATACCTGGGGTCTTCCCACAATCCTTGGCATAATTAGTGTCGTTCAACGTGCCAATTGGGAGTCGTTCTCCCCTAGCCTATCCAGGGTCCTTCTATAGGCGCGTGCTGGACCCTCCTGTATACCCAAACAAAACCCACAGCCCTCTTTCACCAGTGGTAATTAATCTGTCCATTGAGTCTATTTATTGAGCGCAACGTAACCCCCTCGTAGAATCCTCTTGGCGCTATAGAAGAAAACTGACACCAAAATGACACCATCGGAACTAAGACACTTGTCAGGAAGGACAGTAGCAGATTTATTTATTAAACAATCAGGTTTTAATTTGTCTCCAGAAGCGCAGAACGTTTTATTGATATTTTATCTCCATTGGAGGCTGTTCCAGAAGTTTAGCTCCTACCGTTTTGTACGATTTCCTAACCCCAGACTGCTAGTTGAACTTGGGGACAGAGAAAAGATCAATCTTGGTGGAGTGTAGATTCTGTGAAGGTCAGTACTTTAAACATTTTTAAGCTAAGCAGGATGAATAACATGGAGAGAGAATCCTAAATGTTATTCTTTTGTGGATTGGGAGCCAGTGAAGACGTAATATATTTGTCATGGATTTGAACAATTTGAGTCCAAAAATGGCTCCAGCCATTACATCCAAAATATGTTGACAATTTCGCAGGTTCATGTTGTAGCTAGAAAATCCCAAGCACTCGCTTTTATTGGAGAAGGAGAACATCGGCTCTCCATGACCGGTAAACACTGGAACCCGGTGACAGGTGGTGGGACACCAGGAACAAAGGGCGGGAAAAGGGAACCTTGCAACAGGGTAGAACTGTGGGTTTTATGGGAAATGACAAATGAGTAATTTGAACATATCTCCTCCTTTAGGGAAATAAAAGTATGGAAAAAAGGTTAAAAAAAAAAGTAGTATCAATCAAATTTACGACAGAAATAGTGCAGTTGTTTCATAAAATCATCAAAGCTCTTCTGAGTAAATCTCTTTCTGTTTGACTTGTGAGGACCAATATTTAAATCAATGTTCTGCCCGTGACAGGATGTTGTCATCGATATTCACAATGGACGTTTTGCACAGCTTGTCCATGCTCCAAATATGGCCATTTTCGAATTCAACCACATTATGCTTGACCATAGTGATTGTAAGTGATTTGGGAAATGTAGACCTTCTTTCACCCATCAACACAGGGTTTTTGACTTGTACATTGTTATCAACCTTGCAATGCATATCTTTAACTGCATAATGTTTTTGTACTTGGACTGATTTACAACTGTACATGTCATAATATGTTCCCTCTCAACAGAAACACACACATTACATCCTATTCAGGAGGAGTTTATTTCGTTCACCTTTCAATAAGACCAAAGGTGAAATTTCAGTGACTGAATTTGTGAAAGTGCAGTATGCTCAAAGAGCTTCCTGTAAAGCCTTGCAGACAGATATTCGTTAATTTAGGCCACTTGAAGAGGTTTGTTTATCTTCTTGTTAATTCTTTCTACCAACCAATTTGCCCTAGGGCAACAGAGTGCAGTTTTCGTTAAATAATGGGCATTCCTTTTAGAATATTTCTCGTTTTAGCTTAAGACAGTTTGACCCTATTGTTAGTCACCAGAATCTCTGGAATTCATTCCACAACAAATGTTTATTAAAAAGAAGGTAGAATTCTGTACCGGTTCCACAATCATCCACCATGAGTGATAACCCATTAGGATAATATAAAAAATGTCTCTTTAGGCAGGCACAAAACTACCATAATATCTAGAACCAGTTTCCTCCAGGGCTTCACAAGGACTGAAACAAACGACAAAGGAGCATTATGAACAGTCTTGACTTTGTTGCTTGCAGCACAACATAAATATTTTTAACTTACAATTTTCTACCATAGTATCCATCCCTGGCTACCATGAAAACTACGTCCAAGTTGGTCTTCATGGGTAAATGTAATACTTTTTAGCCCATGGTATTCTAGGGGGAACTGGTCCCCGCCGCTAAACAAAATGTATCACCTTGTATACTCAACCTATCACAGAACGTTTTCACATTGTCAGAAACCTCACTTTACTTGGCCACCCTTTTAAGACCCTTTCCTTGACTAAAGTGAGTCAGATACCGTCCTTTGCAGCATCCTCCCTTTTCTTTTCATTCATCTTTTCTACAGGGTTGTCAGAGATCCGATTCATATGGGATAGAGAGAGTTAGCAGCCTTATTTCTTAGTCCAGAAATAGATTCAGTGCTAGAATTGTAACAGAATACTGGAAGCTTCTGTTTTTAACAAGCATAGAAACACGCCTTGGACTCTGGACATGCACAACTGATAAGGAAGAAGAGGAAGTTGCAATATCCATTTCAAGAAGAGAAGCTGGTCTCTCCATGGGAGACGAGGAGCAAGGCGAGGCTGACTTATATATATAGAGGTCATCTCAAGGACGTGAGACTATAGGGAAACCTTGCAGACAGATGGTAGAGCCAAGCTGACGAAATCTGCTTTCCAAGAGTGTTGAGGATCTGTAGCGAGCATTCCAGACCTCTGCGTGTGTGTGATGGACTTGCATTGCCCTAACCCAATCCATGCCCCCCATAGATGTGTGGAATCCTTTTTCACCCCCTTTCTGTATGCAAGAAACAGATGGGTGTTTCCCTTTTCACTCGTGGTGTCAGAGTAATGAACTGTCAGATTAAGTTTGCTGTTCTGAACCATGTTCTTTGAGCCATCTTTTTTATCCTTTCTGGATCAGGGGGAATTGCAGTTTAAAGACAGTAGTGAAACTTAACTCTGAATATGCTCGGTGGTAGTTTCCCAAACTACAAACTGAAAGCTAACCCCCAGTGCCATCACCAGGATAAAGAGGAAAAAGAACAAATACGTTCCAGCAGGTGTCCAAAGTAGGACATACTCCCAACGCATTGTCAATTTATTTTCTCCAGCCTTAGAGCAGAAGGCAAACCTAGGGTCGAAAATAATATCTGATAACAGCACTTCGAACACCAGAAAGGAGGTTCTCAACAGCCACTCCAGCTCTGAGAACTAGCACAAAAGGCGATAGATATCACCAGACCAAGGCCAAGCGAAAGGTTGGTGAGATACAATGCTGGTTTGCTGCCGAGTAAAGGTTGCTCGCATCAAGGTAACAAATGACAATTTAAAAAAAAAAAAAAATTATTGTCAAGCAGGTCAGTAAGCAGAAGAGAACCAAAGAGATGTCCTTAGCACAAAGTCTTGTTAAGTTTGCAAGAGAAACAATCTCTTGCCCGGTAAGACTGCTACCTATAAAAGTTGAGTTAAGAGAGTGGTAGTACAGAAAAACCTGTTGTTGTCGCTCAGCAAAAAAATATAAGATAAATTACCTAAACTGCATTTCATTTTGACCAGTCCTCCAGTCAACGTGGCTATAGTGCTGATCTTCTGAACCCTAGTAAAAAGACCGAAGAACCTAGGATTCGGATTTCTCCTTTTTAAGGCACACAGGCCTTTCAAAGCACAGGCCTTTTTCTCAGATTGCCCTAGCGATAACTGTATCTGATTGTTGTCCTTTGCCCTTGAATGGATTAGAAAACCCTACTATTAAATCTTTAATCAAACACCTTGGGTATGGGGTGGACTCCCCACTCGGAAAATCACTGCTGACATTGATTTTTGTAACTGTTTAGCCATTTGGTCAAGTTTGCATTATTTTCTTATTGAATGCACATTCCTTGTTTCCTGTTGTTTAGTGTACAGGTTGCATTTCTGATGCACCAAACATCAACTTGCCACAAGATCTTGCAGTGAATCCTGAAACTATCAGCAACCTGTGGGCACAATTGGTACCCGTGCCATCTGAAAATATAAATTACGATGAGCCAGGCCCCTGAGGTTTGGTACCCCATTTCTAGCACCAGTAGAACCTCTTTGGCGACAACTTGTAAAAGGAACTGTCTTTTATTGAACTATGTCTAGTGCTCAGGGTCGGATCGGTAACATGGACACTCGGGCAATGCCCGAGGGGCCGGTGTCCAGTTCCAGCTGTGGGCTGCTTTTTTTAGCAATCTGGGGGGGGGGATTTGGGCGGTGTCTGCATTGATCGGATACCGCCAGCGGCCCAGTGGGTGCCTGAGTGGCCTTTCTGGAGGCAGATGGGCGTCCATTACCTCCCTTTTATCAACGGACAGAGGTGTCACTCCCTTTCTCTGGCTGGGCCGGCCCATTAATGTATGCAGATCGAGCGGGGGCAGGGGACCTGAACAGAAGTGCCTCACTTGTTTTCAGGTGTTTCACCAGTGTAAGCTAATCGTGCTTTTTATTTTAATTTTTTTTACTCCGCCCCCCCCCCCCCCTTTTTAATAAAATTTCGCCGAAGCAGTGTTTTGCGGAAAGACAATATGCAAATGTGGGCCACTTTTTTTTAGCGTGCCCGGGCCGATTTTGAATCCCAATCCAACCCTGCTAGTGCTCCTTTGTGTCAGAACTGGAGGGCTAAAACCCTGCTAACTGGGCACTGGCACTTTAATTTTCCAGAGCCAGTCCTATCACACACCATAGAACCACTATTTTTCTGTGGGTGAGAACCCTAGTTCACTTTTAAGTGGTGAGTTTTTGTGGTGTTTAAACATTTTTGTGTTTTTTATATGTTTTTGGCAGATTGACTTCCCTGAGCTCAAATCCACTGAGTTTCTCCTTGTGAGCCCAAAGCATCTGAGAAATAATGAGCCTATGGCGGAGGCATCATTTTAACATTCGGTCTAGCACCGTTCGTTCTGGTGATCGAAACTCTAACTAAGTAAGATAACTGAGTCCCAAAGATTTTGACAGCTGATAAGTTTCAAGCCTTCCCTCGTAAGTTAACATTTGTCCGTAGGCCTGAGTTCTTGTCAGTATTTCAACCGACTGCATAAGCACTATATGTAAATCTGAGGTCTTATTCCTGCCTTAGAAGGTTCTAAACTGTTTAGGTTTGTTTGATGATCACCATTTTACCCTCGACTATGCAGATACTCTAACCATTTCTAAATATATCACTCGGACTTGACATTGAATTTATTGTTTTGGGATTATTTTCAGGCCTACCACCACTTCCTCGACAAAGCCTCAAGTCCTCGTGTGAGGTACCATTGGAGAGCGGGGGAACAGCTATCAGTAGTGCAGCTGCTGGAGTGGCCCCATGTCCTAGGGGTGTGAAGGGACCACATCAGCCCAATTAGCAGCTGTTTTTTACTACCAAACCAGGGCAATGGGGAGGGGGTAAGTTCCTTGCTCGCATTAGGGCCCATTGTGCCCTTGCTAGGCCTCTGTTGGAGATTCAAGAGTATGAATTGAGTAGTTTATAATATCTTAGGCCCTGACACAAGAAACAATCAAACGTAAACTGCAGCGCTAGTGTCTAGTAACCACTAACTGCTACAGGACCCACAAAAAATAGACCTCATAATGCTGTCTTGTACACATGATCATGGTTAACTGCATTACAGTTTGGCAGAAAAGCTGGTAGGGTTGCCACATGGCCAGTTTTATACCGACATGACCTGAAATTTCAATGTCGCAGCCGCTACAAAAATTTTAAAAATTACCTAAAGCCAGTATTTTTCACCATATCAGTACATACTTTGCACAGTAAATGTAAGACGAAAACACTTTAACACGTGTTCTAAAGCTGCCCTAGTGACCCCTGACTGATAATTAAAGTAAGCAAAGACAGAACTGCCATGTTACAAATGAGTAGGGACAATTTTATATGAAGATCTACTAAAAATCATGTCTAGGCCTTTTCGGAATCTTAAAACATGGACAGATGGATGGTATTTTTTTCTGGGAGAGGTGGCAACCCTACAAGCGGAGCCGGACTGAAGATTCTGCCACTCTGGTATTTAGGGGAGTGGAGAGGTGTGGTGCAGCGGCCAGGGTAGCTGACTTCGAAGCACAGAGCTCACGGTTCGATCCTTGGCTCCGGCGGCAGCTCAGCTCAGCACCATGTGACTCTGGGCAATAGCTCACTTAATTTCCACGACGGCCCCCAGCGCCTTGAGACCCGTAAGGGTGAGTAGTTCGCGCTTTACAAATATGGATTTTAGGGGGCTGCTTCAGAGTAGGATGGGCTGCCAGGATCCAACCATGTCCTAGAGATGGGCGAGCCAACAAATTAAGAGGGAGAGCCTAGGCAAAGCTGAGCCAAGGGTCTGGCTCGGATCTTTGCGTATGAACCAATCCCGGAAAGTATTTGCTATGTAAATCATACAACAAACATCAAGTAAAATATGATAAAGTCTCTCTAAAATGTAAAAAAGTGTATTTCTTTAACATTTGGAAGCTTTGACATTAATAGGGCACATCATAGCACTAAAGTGAGAAGTACTTATTAAAAGTGATAGTTTTGTACAACTGGTAGTCTGAACTCACATATTTGAAAGTGCTTTCATTAGTGATAATGAAAAAGAGATTTGGTGAAATTAAATATTTGCCTAAGATCACACAATTCAAGCGGAAAGCTGCGATCTATCCAGGGTTTCTAGTTTTATATTGCACAAATCAACCAGTAACTGGCTATCTATTTGTCTTCCCTTGTATTATAGCTTTGTTTTTACCTCTTAGTTCATTTTACTGCAGTTTTTGAACTAGAGCATTAACTCGACCTGAAGGTATTGGAGCGCATTACGTGAGCGCCAGTTACATTACACAAGGTCACATGCATAATTTTTAGGCATCAAGAGATTAAGTGATTTGCCCAAAATCATAGGACATTGATCCGATGCAGAGACTCGAACCTAGTTCCCCAGTTCCAGTCTGCAGCTTTGGCCGTGACACCACATGGGCAGAGGGAGGAAGGCTGGAAGAAGCCACATGAAAGCGCAGCTCATTATGGGTAGAGGTGATCGAGGCAACAAATTAACAGGGCGAGCCAAGGCAAAGTCGAGCCAATGGTCTGACTCAGATCTTAGAGCCTGTGCACGGACCGAGCCCTAAAAATATTTGCTATGTAAATAATACAACAAACCATGCAAAATATGATAAAGTTTCTTCAAAATTCAAAAAAGTGTATTTCTTTCATGCGTGGCAGTGAGAATTACTAATCAATAGTGGTAGTTTTGTGCTACTGATAGTGTGAGCTCACATATTTAATAGTGCTTTCATACACGATAATGAAGAAAAAAAGAGTTTTTGTGAAATAAAATATTTGCCTTGGATCACACAATTTTAGAAGGTAAGCAGTGATTTATGCAGGTTTTCTGGTTTCACTTTGTACAAATCAGCCTTTAATTGGGTATCTATTTGTCTTTCCTTATGTTAAGGCTTTGTTTTTACTTCTTAGTGCATTTTTCTGCAGTTTGTAAATGTAGTACGAACTCTACCAGAAGGCCCAGCACTTTACATGAGCACCAGTTACATTGCATACGGTCACATGCATTCTTTGTAGGCACAGGGAGATTAAGTGACTTGTCCAGAATTGCAGGATGTTGAGCCGATGCCAAGACACGAACACGGTTCCCCAGTTCCTTAGTGGGCAGCTCTTCCAGTAACACTACATCCTGGGTAGAGGGAGGCAGGCAGAAGCTACATGAAAGCTCGGCTCGTTGAAGTTCGAACAGGACCTCAGGCTGAGCCAGAGCCAGACTTAAGGCTCAAGCTTGGTGCCAGCTTTCAGCGGCTCGACCATTTCTAATTGTGAACCAGTCAGGCTTCAGGCTCGAGCTTGCAGTGGCTCGCCCACCTCCACCGTGTCTCTATAGCCCCATTCTACTTCCGTTCTTCTGCAGTGTGGGGCCGGTTTGAACATTTTTGCCAGGGCTGATTTCTGGTTTCCAGTCCTGGGTATAGATAAGGGAAGCCTCTAAAGCTTACTGCGGAAGGGTCTAGAGCGTTTCCCAAATGTTAGCAGGTGCTCGAGCTCACGCATGCGCGGTCTACGCTCACTCCGCGGTGGACGCTCGCGCTGCACTTCCTCTTTCAGTGCTTTGTCAAACCCTCAGACATGCCTGAGGTTTTTGCGCGATGATCTGAAGAGGTGAGATGGGCTGGTCTGTAAGGTGTTGTCTAATGTACTCTCCTGTAGGTATTTGGGCGCCCAGCCAGAGGCGCCCTGTGTGCCAGTGCCAAAGTTGTAAGTGTAATCCTTGCACGGGGTGGCAGTCGCTGTTGCTGTATCGTCTAGGGCTTTTATGGACCCTTTATGGCGGTGCTGGACGCTGATTGACAGCGGAGGGGTGGGACGTGCGCAGTCAGTATGGCAGTGCTGCTGTTGAAGGCCGCGCTTGGTTCCCGTTGATGTGATGTTAGGATGCGGCTAGCTTGATCTCCGTTTTGGTTCTTCCAGTTTATCAGTATTCTTTAACTGATGTGACTAAAGGCTTTTAAGCCGGTGATGTCATCTAGGGACAGGCCGTTTGAATACAACTTGTGCGTCATCAATGTGTACATGAGAGTTCACGCCCAACCAAGGTAGGAAAAAGCAGGAAACGGTGCAGTGATTTCGCAAAAATGTCTAAAAGTAGTCTGGATTGGAAGTTCCCGGGAGCGGTTGACTTGCAGAATGCACCAAATAAAAATGTGTCCATTATATTAACTTTTTCTGTCATACTTTCTGTCACAGTCTTGCTTCCTCATACCCCTACAAACATGATAGATGCTGGGATTACACTACTCAATTCTTTCATTGTATCAACCTTGGAACTCTTCCTTGGAAGCCCCCGCCCCCTCACTGGTCGCTGTCAGACCCACTTCCTGTTCTCCAACCTTCACGCACCAGTTATTTTTTTCCCACTCGCAAGGATGGGTTCCGAGCTCGGAGCAGCCAGGCTTGAACCGCAGCTTGGAATCTGATGCGGGCACTGATAACTTTAATTTAAAGCCTTGGGAAATGCAGGCCGGGGCAGGGCCTGGCTGATGAGTCTGCGAGAAGCTTGTG
This sequence comes from Calotriton arnoldi, assembly GCA_963921515.1. NCBI lineage: Eukaryota > Metazoa > Chordata > Amphibia > Caudata > Salamandridae > Calotriton > Calotriton arnoldi. The sequence goes on along the minus strand of CAWUFW010002998.1, from coordinate 1,339,857 downwards.
AGAGGAGCGCGAGCGGACTGTGGGAACGGAATATCAAGCGGGCCTCAGCCCTCGTCATGGAGCGGGCGCGAGCACAACACCTAGGCTGGGCTATCGGACCCCTGGTCCTCTCCACGGGCGCCCATAGGTCTCCGTCATTGACGTAGGGTGACGTCGCCATGTACACGTGGGCGCGTTGGCACAGCTAGGCTAGTCTGCGCATCTATAGTGCCTGAGCCCTGGTCCTCTCCATGACGCCCATAGTCCTTGCCACACCCTAAGTCGGTCCGCACAAGTAGCCCATTGCCTTATATTCTGCCACATCTATACCACTGACTACTGCCACGCGGGGCGCTGAAGCACTTATCCACACGGATAGCATGCTACACAGGGTGAGTGCTTGGTTTGAAGTGTGCTTCCTTAGTTATGAGCCTGTGAGGCAAGTGTTTCCATGTAGTGTGGTGACCAACAAGGTGCAGTTAACATGTTGTGGGACGCAGAAACTTGGTGGTGTGATGGATGAGGTAATGATAGACTCATTTTAGGTTTGCCTAAGGTTGCAAAAGATCTCTTGTGGAGTATCCCGAAAACTTACAATGTCCTAAGAGTCCGTCCATTGGTTGGCTTTTTTGACACACTTATTTCCTTGCTTCTTATTTGATGGCCTTCCTCACTCCTTTTTAGTTTCCCTCCCATGAGAATATGGGGGGCCTAGTGAATCCCCCGCTTTAGCAGCTACAGCAGTGAGTTGTTTAAGAGCCTCTATTCTCTGCAGCTCCACAGACAAAAGCTCTCAGCATGAGGCACTAGGGCTGTAAGATTAAACAAATACAGTGAAGGAGACAGAGCAAGATAAGAAAATGGGGCTAAAGGATAGGGATAATAACATTTTATTTTTTTATTTTTACAGTGTTTTATATAGTGCAAACTCGACCTGAAGGTATTGGAGCACTTTACATGAACACTAATTACATTTTACAAGGACACATTCATTTTAGTTGGCACAGGGAGATTAAGGGCCTGATTCCGATCTCGGTCGGAAGGGCTCCGAATCGGATTTGGCTTTACCTAAACCGATCCGGAGCCCTTGTTTCCGACCGACTCGTTCCCAATTCTGAACGACCAAGTACGATGCCTGGAAACCCTTAGCGCTGACCCAATCGGTTCCAGAAGGCATACGGAGAGATAGAGCCCTTCGGAGCCGAATCGTACAACTCTATGGAGTAGGTTTTCCAAGCGAGCAAGTATGATGAACGATTCGGACAGCCTTTACGATTCGTTTTGCCCGGATTGAAAAGGCTGCCGGAATTGGTCTTTGGGGGCCCATAGCAGGCCCCCCTTCACCCGGGGCCCTCCAAATCGTGCCCGTGGGGGTACCCATGGGTCCCCCCTTTCAGACCATGCACAGAGTGGCAGGCACCAAGGGGTGCCCGCCACAGGGTGCATGATGTTCCCCAACCACCCCTTTTGTCAATGGGAGCCTGTGTATGTGTTCCGTACACTGGCTCCCATTGAAGTCAATGGGAGTCCGACCGAATCGTATCCGGATGCATTCAAATGCATTGTACGTGTTCGGTCGGACTCCCCTGACAAGAGTCGTACGGAAAGTATTCCGGACACGAGTCGTTCGGTTTGCTTTCTGAACGAGTTTGAAATTGGGCCCTAAGTGTTTTGCTCAGACACTGAGACTCGAAGTCGGCAGCTCTGGCCCTTAAGCCACATCCTTTCTTCTCTGGAAGAGCAAGTGAGACAAGGAAGAAATAAACATGGGTAGGCAGAAAAGGGAATGTAGGAAGGCTGAAAGCAAGGAAGGGTGAAAGGAAAGGAGAGTGAAAGAACAGAAGGGTGTAAGAAGGGAAAGAAGGGTGAAAGAAAGGAAAGACTGGTGAAGGTGGAAAAGTGGCTATTAGTGCTGGATAGGAGGGTGAAAGTATAATTGGATATCTTCTTCGATGGAAGAGTCAAGAAAGCTCTTCTGTCGAGGGTTGGGCTCTTGCTTTGCTTACTTGGTACCATCAGAGGTTTGGATCAAAGTGGGGGTTATTTTAATTTGCCGGCAACTCCCTTGCTTGAGAATAACCTCTTTAACATGGTTTTGATTATCCTTCCACTGCTGTCTTTTAGTGAATTACTTTTTTTCCCCTCCCCCCCTTAGTGGCGGATGGCATCTACAGGGAGGGGGAGCGGGCACAGGTAAAATATATTTTTTTTTAAGAAGGACCTCGCTCCAGACCAATTCTTTACTGGAACTGTATGCTGGAACTCCCTTGCCCAATCCTGGCACTGTTCACATGCAGCATGTGAACAGCGGCAGGATTGGTGGGGGCGGCCTTACTCGGCGCTCCTCAGCACCCTAGAGGCCTGCATTTTCTCCCAACCCAGCTGTCTCAAGACAGCTAGCTGGGTTGAGAGACGGCCGGCCAAAAAGACATGCACACTTTAAACAGTGCATTAGCCAGCCCACCCCCCTCCCTGCTGCTGTCACTCAGCAGCAGCCCCGCCCCATCCTGACGCTTGGCTCGGGACAGGGGATGAAAAATAAAATGGTAATAAATTACCATTTTATTTTTCATCTCTGGGGCTTTAGGTAGGGGGGATTTTAAGTGGGGCGATGCTCCTCCGCTTCAACGGAGGAGCCGCCCCTCCCCCTTGCTTCTCCAGTGGTCGTCCAACTATTTTCGGTCCTTTTAACTTTTTTTTTTTTTTTTTTACCTTTCTTGGAGAGATCAACAGCTCCCATTTGCTATCAGGTCTCCGTGGTTGGATAGACTGTTACAGTCCTCCTTATAGGAATTCAATTATGAGACATCCAGTTAGGAGACTTGCCGTGGTGCACAAGCTTAAAATCATACTTCTCATCATTGTCCGTATAGAATGTCGATCTTCAGAGTATGAGACTATTCAGGAACTGCAGTGTGGACTATGTTATATTCTCCTGGTGACCAGTAATGGGCGATAGATCCCTCTGGTCTTTGCAGACATGTCTGGTTAATTAGGTGGGCTGGTATTCCTTGTATCTGAGCCCTCCACTTGCCAGCAAGGATCCCCAGTTTCTTTGAAACAGTATATGCCTGCCACATTGATAATGAGAAACTAGCTAGTGAGCTGGAATATGCCACCAAATGCTGACACAGATTACAGAAGATTGAGATGGGAAGATGACGAGAAAGACTCGAGGTAATCTCCTCCATTTTGTGGTTAGAGGAGTGCAATATTGTTTTCTATGTCCGTGATATGTGGGTGGGACTATGGTTAGAGTTCTCAGTCTCATTTATTTTAATAAATTATCCGTCTCATTTATTTAGCACACCTGGGCTAGTTGGTATGAGGGTGCTTTACATTACAACATACTTTAAAAAATGTACAATTACTTCAAGATGGGGGAGGGATAACAAACTTTGAGAAACATAGATATAGTTTATGTTTGCAATATGTGTGTAGAGTCAGTGTGGGATTTAGATGAGCGTTGAGCTGCTTATGGAAGATTAAGAGTTGGGTAAGTGTTCTGAGGTTGGAAGGCATGGAGTTCCAGGCTGTAATGGCTGCTCTTGAGAATGATGGTTTCCGAGCTGCAGCTGCTATCAGTTTATGCGGTTCTAGAAGGTGGCTTTGTGTCTGGTTGAGCATTTTTCTCCTGATACACAAGAAGTGCAGTTTACATCTATGGGCTAGCTCCATTTTCCAGGTTTGTGCCACTTCTGCAGAAAACCTTCTTTGAAAACTTGAATCATTACTGAAGACTACATACATAGTTCAAACTCTCCAAATCCATCACCTCTTGGATGCTTTTACCTTTTCAAGATGGGCACTCACCATCTGAACGACATTTATTTCAGTGCACCAAAGGAAACCCACATTTTAGATAAACAACCAAGATATGACACTGCTGCTAGGCATGCTCACATCACTCAAGATCTCAACTTTAAGGGAATATATGTGATTGGAGCCTTGAAGTTCTAATAATTTAAGGGTGTGCTCCATAATCTTCGAAGATGATTTACAGATCTGGGTCTCACATTGTGTAGCTCTCTGAGAACTGACATTTTTAAGAAAGTGTCCCAAATCCCATCTGATGCCTAATGCTTCCTAAACCCATTGTGATTAAAGCGATCATATCAAGAATATTTGCACATCTTCAAAGATTCCAACCATATTACCATGAGGAACTCCACAGTACTGACCTTTGAGACCTGCTGCAGCTGCATGACCTCAGCACTGAGAAAGAGCATCATCGCTCTGACCTAAGCTACAGTACTGCACTGACCTATGGGCATTATAAGTCTGAATACACAAAATGTGATCCACCACATTGACCTATGATAAGTCCACAGTTGTATCGTTTGTGGAGAGTCACCATATCGAGTATTCAGGAGGACAATCACCACACCGTACCAACCTATGAGAAGTCAGCATTCACAGAATTTGAGATGAACTCGACCTTACAGAACAGTAGGAATTCCCTGATACCAACATTTAGGAGTCACCCCACCATACTAGCCAGTAAGAACTTTAAGCTACGATTATTCAACAGTTGTTCCAGAATACCAACCCCTCAGAACCTAGACGCCATCAAGCTGACTTTTGCAAGATGCCTTTAGATTCAAAAATTTCAAAGAGAATTCCTGCATCTGAGGACATCAGAGTTTGAACTTTTTGCAAGGGTTATAGTAGCCTAAACTCTTAGGGCATTTCAATCCAAACCTTGGTGAATCCAAACTCTTGTATAACATTCTCAGACACAGACTCAAAAATTAAGAAAAATATAAAGATTACTGTTTCTGCACAGAACGTTTCTAATGTACCTTCCAAGCGGGGTTCTCTCAGAGACCGTACTTCTTAGGAAGCTACCAGATCTCAAGTTTGCCACAGGTCCATGGCTTGACTTTTCAAAGGGACTTGCATGTCGGCTCTGGAGGGAAGTGGAGAAGCAGGGAAAGCTCTTGTTTTATCAAATTCTCCCAGCTGTGTGGTGGTTAGGACATAAAAAGCTAATTCATTAATAACTCCTAGATACATACAGTGCAGAACAATAATTCTTTGTAAGCAGTTGTAAAGCCGGCAGCAATGTGAGAGTATTTGTGTCAAGAATGAGCAGCAAGTATGGCAGAGCAGATGAACTTTGAGATCTTTAGCTTCTATCTAATCCTGTTTTCAATCTATGAGAGACCTTCTAGAACCTGCCTTTTGTGGGGCACGTTGAAGTCCCAAAATGTGATGTATGCCTGAGATACCAACTAATGAGGATAGCAAGGCCTGCACATCTCATAAGTACCCTGGGTGAGTAATCCACAGTGAAGATAAGGACCTCTTGGAGCTGTAGGATAGCTCTCAGCGAATTCCCACCTTCTCATTGTTTATAAAAGCATCCATGGAATTATCCCCAATAACCTCGACCTACTAGAGAAAGATACATCAGTCTCAGATCCAGGAAACCTTTCTTAAGGATAGATGGTTCTGTTCAAAAGACCCACCCAAAAACAGAGTGCTACTTTGATTCAACAAGGTAAACGCCTTGATTCAAATTCAGACCCCTACACCTCATAATATTTAAATCTCTCACATTCCTGCCTCCATTCTCCTGCTGTTCCTGATAGGTGATAACTAGTGAATAATTTTTTGTTTTCTTCGTGATTTTTAAGAAGAAGTGTGTATTGCTGATCCGTGAAATGTCAGGGAAAAGCACTACGTGTTTTTAAAATACCCCTCACACACTACGAATCCCGTAGTGTCATGCTTCATCATGGGGTCTTCCCGTCCCTCTACGGGGCGGGGCGTGCTACAACCTACGAATACGTGGGAGCACTTGATGTTTGTGAAAATAGGCTATGTGTAGTGTGGGAGTGAGAGTGGTAGGGTCAGTGAAAGATACAAAGGGTTTTTAAAAATTCCCAGGCTAGTGGAAAAAACAGATTTTATTCACTTCCCTAGCTGGAAACACTAAAAATGGGGTTGTGTAGGGGGTGTACCTTAATATGATACCTCCTACTGGGTCAACATGTTTCGTAAGCAGTCCCCACTGCTTTACTCGTCAGGACCTAGTCTGATCCCTACTGCACTCAAATATAATATTTTTTATATATGTAGTATGCCTATCTTTCAAAAGTCAGTCTGCAAAAATAAGCCAGACCGAAAAAATAGGGGGTGAATGGCCCCTAGTAGTCAAAAAAACCAAATTTGGTATCTGAAATAATAAGAAACATAAAATAAACAACCTGAATATTCGTTTTCTCAACACATCACCATAATGTGGAATTCCACCTTTTGGTCAATATTATTTAGTGATATATTTTTCTGAGTCAAAGCATTGCTTTTCTGATATATTTTTCTTGGGCCAAGCACTATTTTTGTACTATAGCTAACGCTAGTGCTGCCCACTTTTAGGTGAACATGATATTAGGTTCATTGAAACTTATACACTCAAAGTGAAACAAAAAACAAATCACACATACTTTCATACATGCGTTCTCACTCTATGCTGTCCGAGGGCGCTGTTTATGGTGTCATGACTCACACTTCATGATGTGCAGATATGCCGACTACCGTGTATTTGCTCATTGCTAAATAATTACAAAAATGAAAAAAAAGGAAAAAAAGTTTATTTTTTAAAATTAATGGTGTACATACACTGCTTAGAACGATTGTCAGGCATCATGAGCTTGCACTGAAGGTGAAGTTGTCTTGGATTCATCACTGAGGGTAAAGTTAGAAAACGCACAGCATTAAGGTTAACTGATCTCGCCATGCGTATAAAGCAAAATAGTTAACTTCTTAGAACAAGGATTGCAGAGCCAGGGTTTAAAGACTTGGCTCTAGTCTTACTTACATGAAATAGGATATGCTCTCTGCTTTCCATACGACCTGGAGGGTTTTCCAGACTCTTATGTATTTTTGGAATGGTATATAGGTACAGTGTTATGGGAGAGTCCTGGATCAAAAAGTCGCCCTCTTTCTTTGTCATCCATCCATGAACTATAGCTTCTTCTACCATGCGTGTTATTTTTATCTTTATCCTGTCTGTTGGATCTTGGTTCAGAATTTCGTAGTTACGCTGATCTTGAAGGAGGCGTCTACATTCACGGTGGTATTGCTCAGCTGATTGTATGACTATCGCCCCCCCTTTGTCTGCGGGTTTGATTACCAATTTCGAGTTGTTGCTCAACTCCCGTATTGCTTTCCTTTCTTCCTTTGTTATATTTTGGAACACCTGTTTGGTGTTAGGATCTAGACCCTCTAGATCTTTCATAACTGCTTTCTCAAAGGTAAGTAGTTCTATTGGAAGGGTGGAATCTAGGGGTGTAAATCTAGATTTTGGTTTCAAGCCAGTATCCCCTTCTTGTTTCTCATTTTTTTCTTTGTCTTGAAAGAAGACTTGTAATTTCAGTCTCCTTATAAATTCCTGTATTTCTTTGCACAGTAGAAATTTGTCCATATTTAATGTTGGCATTGTTGGATGTTACCGTTTTTTTTACCACCTTATTAGCACAATGTGAGCTGCCATCTTATTAACAGGTAACGTTCTAGTGCCCAGGAACAAGCCATTTCGCGGTCTTTTTTGCAATTAGTACCGGTTAAATACCGAGTTCAAACGCGTCTACAGCAAGCCACGGAGCAGCACGGAGGTATGGAAAGCAGAGAGCATACCCTATTTCATGTAAGTAAGACTAGAGCCAAGTCTTTAAACCCTGGCTCTGCAATCCTTGTTCTAAGAAGTTAACTATTTTGCTTTATTCGCATGGCGAGATCAGTTAACCTTAATGCTGTGCGTTTTCTAACTTTACCCTCAGTGATGAATCCAAGGCAACTTCACCTTCAGTGCAAGCTCATGATGCCTGACAATCGTTCTAAGCAGTGTATGTACACCATTAATTTTAAAAGATAAACTTTTTTTCCTTTTTTTTCATTTTTGTAATTATTTAGCAATGAGCAAATACACGGTAGTCGGCATATCTGCACATCATGAAGTGTGAGTCATGACACCATAAACAGCGCCCTCGGACAGCATAGAGTGAGAACGCATGTATGAAAGTATGTGTGATTTGTTTTTTGTTTCACTTTGAGTGTATGAGTTTCAATGAACCTAATATCATGTTCACCTAAAAGTGGGCAGCACTAGCGTTAGCTATGGTACAAAAATAGTGCTTGGCCCAAGAAAAATATATCAGAAAAGCAATGCTTTGACTCAGAAAAATATATCACTAAATAATATTGACCAAAAGGTGGAATTCCACATTATGGTGATGTGTTGAGAAAACGAATATTCAGGTTGTTTATTTTATGTTTCTTATTATTTCAGATACCAAATTTGTTTTTTTGACTATTAGGGGCCGCTCACCCCCTATTTTTTCGGTCTGGCTTATTTTTGCAGACTGACTTTTGAAAGATAGGCATACTACATATATAAAAAATATTATATTTGAGTGCAGTAGGGATCAGACTAGGTCCTGACGAGTAAAGCAGTGGGGACTGCTTACGAAACATGTTGACCCAGTAGGAGGTATCATATTAAGGTACACCCCCTACACAACCCCATTTTTAGTGTTTCCAGCTAGGAAGTGAATAAAATCTGTTTTTTTCCACTAGCCAGGGAATTTTTAAAAACCCTTTGTATCTTTCACTGACCCTACCACTCTCACTCCCACACTACACAGCCTATTTTCACAAACATCAAGTGCTCCCACGTATTCGTAGGTTGTAGCACGCCCCGCCCCGTAGAGGGACGGGAAGACCCCCATGATGAAGCATGACACTACGGGATTCGTAGTGTGTGAGGGGTATTTTAAAAACACGTAGTGCTTTTCCCTGACATTTCACGGATCAGCAATACACACTTCTTCTTAAAAATCACGAAGAAAACAAAAAATTATTCACTAGTTACCACACAGGGTAGAATCACATTGTTTATAAAAAGTTGTACAGGAGGTAGATTCTACCTGTAGACCTCTACACTCCCTCCTTTTGTTATTTTTTCACCTGATAGGTGATAGACAGTTCAGTCGTTGATCACCCTGACCTTTTCCACATGTCTGAAAAACATGTCTGATAGATACTTCTAGTCGCAGATTCCTTACCTTAGAATAATCCCCAGGCTTCAGACTGGATCCAGAAATTTTTCTTGAGCAGTGCCCCTGCGTGCTGGTAAGTGGCGTAGTTTGGCTTCGTGTGGCGTGATCAGCATCGTCCACGCCGTAAGTGATGTGCGCGGTTCCTATATATATGCCACCCCAATGTGCTGACGTTAGTTCTTTTCTTTCCGTGCCAGTCAGTGCAGATCCGGGAAGAGCTACCCCTCAGTCAATTTTTGACTAACTTTTTTCAACGTTTTATTGAGGTTTTTTGAAGTTTTTTCCTCCTGGTGTGGCAGGAATGTTATTGAAGAAGGCTGGCTTCAAGCCTTGCGGTGCCTGTCATCACTCGCTGTCAGTGACAGACCCGCACCTTGTTTGCCTTTGGTGCCTCGAGCATGACCATGACCCGAAGGCCTGCTCAGATTCCCACGCCATGCACACGAAGGCCTTGAGGGAGTGATCCCTCAAGCTCCTAGCGGCTCAACGGGCGACTCCGCGACGATCCAGATCCTAGTCGAGAGGAAGGTCCCAGGAGAGGTTGCGGAGTCCGAGATCCTCGTCACTCTCAAAGTTGTCAGGCCATTCGGGTAAGTCCCGCTCCCACAGGAAGAAGTCAAAGCGTACTTCGACTTCACCTCGTCCGTCGACCGGCGTAGTGAGGGAGCATCAACACTCTAGGACTGGCTCCGCAGTTGAGCCAACATCTGGGCCGTCTACCGCCTCCTCGAGTTTCAGGGAGCCAGAGCGACCCCCTCCCAAATAATAGAATTTTATAAGGCTATGCACCTCGTATTTGGGTGGCCCGTTCCCTCCAGCGCACCTTTTGGCTTTGCAGGTTCGGGAGGGGCCCCTGCTGGATCCACCCCGGTGGCTCCAGCCCCGGTGCCAGTCAGGCCCCAGGGATCCATAGATGGATGCGGATTGGCACTGTTCGTGCCATCTCGACCTTCCCTTGGGTCGGTCCAGAGGCCAATGCTCCCTATTCTTATGGGCTAGGACTAGAGGAGGAGTGGGAGGTGGTCACTGGAACCTGTATAATACCAGCCATATGATACCAACATGGACTGGTATGAGGATTTGGCAGACACCAGCGGACTGGATACATCTCCAGATACTGACGTGCTTTCTCCCCTACCGTGGCTACGGAGATGGGAGCTTCCTTCACAATGGAACTGAGGAGGTGTCACAGGATCTTAAGGGATGAACAACCCCCGGAATGTTAAAACAAGCATTGGCATAGCCAATAGGTCTCGCTTTTGGGACCTTATAAGTATTTAGTTATGCAGCACAATATCCTTGGTGCAACAACATCAACTGTTGCATGGCTAAAAACGTATAAGGTCCCAAAGGCGAGACGTATTGGCTATGCCAATGCTTGTTTCACATTGTCAGGAACCCAGCAGCTTCTCCAACCATAAGGTTTTGCAGAAACCATGATAAAACAAAATAAGCATTGACAAAGCGCATATGGCTGGGGTCTAACAACAGACCTGTAATCTTTGCCAATAATTATTTATCTCTGTTTCTGTACCCACGATTTGTGCTGTTTCTGTCTCTGCACCTGTGGTTAGCAGTTTTAATATGTTAATATATGATTTGGGCAGTTTCTAGGCTTAGCTCCAGTGATTGGACAATTTTGTCAGTGCATGCATAGCTCAAGATGTTTCTCTATCTGCCCCTCTGGATGGGCAGTTTCTGTGTCTATACACATGATCTGGACACTCTCTATGTCTGCAGTTGTTGTGTAGTTTTTGTCTGTGTACGTATGATTAGTACTTGCCTGCCAGGCAGCACAAGTTGTCTGTTTGTTTCAGCTTACAGTGGGCTTAGAGCCTGTTCATTTCTTACCATTGATTAGCTTTATTGTCACTCTGATTTACTTGCTTTTTATTTGTCTTGGTTTGTGTAGCATGGCCCAATTACTTGTGTCCTCCCAATGCTTGCTTTTCAAGCACTACTTTTGTTCTTTTTGGTTAAACACTCCATGAGCGAGCCTGTGTTTTCCAGCTGTCTCCCATGTTTACTTCTGTTGTTCCCTCCTCTATGCTCTGTGTTGCCCTCTCTCACCCATGTGCTTCTCCACTGCCCCCTCTATGATGCGCTCGCCCTAGTGTACTTCTCCCCCGCCTTGCTTTCTCGCCATGTGCTTCTCCCCACCAGCTCCATGTTGCTGTCTCTCACATGTGTGCTTTTCTTTCCCAACTGTACTCCACATTGCTCTTTCTCTATGTTGCGTTGCTTCCCCCACCTACGCCTTCCTTGTTGCTTCCACCCGCCCCCATGTCAACTGTCTGTGTCACTCCCCTACCCCTTCAGTGTTGTTTCCCCACCCCTGGCCTCCGTGTTGCTTTCCCTTGTCTTCTGTGTTGCTTCGGCAGGGGTACTAGTGTGAGTGACGGATGTAAGGGCAGGGCTGGCAGCGAGTGACAGTATGAGGGTTGGTGAGGTAACACACTAGCAATGGGGTAGTAGTGTGAGTGAAGGGTGGCGTTGTGAGTATGAGGGTTGGTGAGGTAACACACTAGCAATGGGGTGGTAGTGTGCTTGAAGGGCAGGGGTGAAAGAGTGAGTGAATGATGAGACTGAAGGTGTGGGTAGTGTGAACTAAGGAACAGTTGGTAGTGTGAGGCTGGTGGTTAAGTTGCCAGGTGACTCCTCTCACTGGGGCGCTGTGTAACAGTCCTCGTTTTCACTTTTCAAATGACTGTTTTCAGGTGTGTAAGCCTCAATGACTTGGGTGAAGTGAACCAAAAATACAACTCCCAGAGTGCAGTAGGTTTTGAAAGCGAATCCTAGGACCGGGAAATGATGCTCCTGATGACAGTCATTCATCTGGTAACCAAACTGGTGGTTGTACAAGGAGAAACAGCTGCTGATAGTCGGGGTGGGAGGGTCAGGTCATGAGATGGTGGTTTAGGTGCAGGTTAACAGTGATGGGTGATGTAAGCTAGGGAGACAGTGTGGAGGGGTGGTTATGTGAGAAGGTAGAGCCCTGGTGTGAGTACGTGTAGAGGTAGAGTGGGGTTGATAGTGGGGTAATGGTGTGAGGGGTAATATGAGTGAGGGTAGCATCAATGAGGCTAGCAGCAGGCCAGAGCTCTCAAGTGGCTCTGTTGCATGTGTGGTTAGCTCATTCATTCCATGTATTTCTGGGAATTGAAGTCATATTTGTCTTGTTATAAAATCAAGACTCCAAGTTGCAAAATACAAATAAAAAAACCTGGACTGGATGAGTTACTCATGACAGGATCTGGGGTGCGAATGCATTACCTTTGGGGTGGGCCTGGCCCCATGTTTCGGCACTGGCAATGGGGGTCCTTGAAGCAGAGTGGATAGCAGCAGCGTCATAAAGGTCCGGTTAGCCGCAGCCACACTCCGCATGCTCTCCTGCCACTTCCGTGCCTCCTGCATTCCATTCCTGCATCCCAGTACTCCCCTATGCTCCCACACTGCTCTTCCGCTCCTCTGTTAGTTTGGACACACCCCCCCCATCCACCCGCTGCCCCGTGCCGACAGCCTACCTGCCGCCGGCCTCCGAGAGCAGTGTTTGGGAGCCAACGCCGGCATTTCCCGACGTAGCAAGGAGTGGTGGGTGAGGCCTTTGCGTGCTGCACCGTATAGGTACTAGCAAGCGAGGTGGCAACAAAATCGGCAGCAGCTTTGGCAAACAAAAACGAGAGTTCAGCCTGCAAGTGCTTGGCTTTGGCAGTACCACCCCCGGCAAGCGGAAGCGGTCGGCGATAGGTCGGTGCGGCTTGCTGGCAAAGGGGGGTATCTGCCTTTCAAGTGGCTGAACTCTCCTCCTTCCAAAACAAAAGGGTAACAAGCCCGCGAGTGGTGCGCGCGCACCACAGAGGAGCGGGGGCGAGCGAGCGCGGCAGCCTGCTCAGCTGACGAGACGCTCAGCTGACCAGACGCTCGTGCGTCGTGGCTGGCCTTTGGATGTGTACGCGCGGCAGACATGTGTTTCCACTTATCGCGCCCGCGTCTGGGCACGATAATTGGAAACACATGTTTGCCGCGCGTACCCATCCCAAAAAGGCCAGCCACGACGCACGAGCGTTTTTGGGACTGCTTTTAAACTTGCTTACATTAAGTCTTCGCCTCTAAGCAGCGCTTGCGCGCTACTCGAGGCTCGACCTAAAAAGCAGTGGTTTCTGTACTTTTTTTCCTTCTTTTTATTTGTTACAAAGACTTGAAATCAGTCCTTCTTGTTATCCTTTCAGGGGCCGGCAGGTCGTGGTTTAGGACGTGCCTCTACCTGTCTTCACCTGGGACTGCTAGCGCGTTGGTCCTGGACTGTAGGTGCCCCTCAGTTTAAACATATAAAAGAAAACTCTGGTCACTAAATTGGACAGGGATATCCGGACAGAGGATAGGGGTCCCGTGCCGGAATTAACACCGCATTTTACAAAAGACCATCACCGAGGGCAATCCGGTTTAGGAAATCCACATAGAAAGGTGTGTCCTCCCTCTATTTGGTTTCCTTCTCCGCCCAGTGCCCTGTAAAGCCCCGCTGGCGAAACCGTACCTTGTCCAGCCCCGCTCCTCCAGGAGAGTGGTGAGGCGAAGCGTGGGGTCGTTGGCCTCCTGGCGTCTCCTCGTCCTCCTGGACTTCTTTTCCGGTTTCTGTTGCCGAGGGGGTCCTGGCGTTCGTCCGCAGGGTCTGGTCTTGCTCCTTTCCCCCACGTCCTCCGACGTTCGTGCTCTCTTCCTGGGTTCCAAGGGCTTCTTCCACCTCCTTCCTCGTGATGCCCTCTTTTGATTGGTCCGGGGTGGGAGACGTCATCCAGCTCTCCGTACGGCGCTCCTCCTTGATGGGAAACTCTGGCGAGTTAATGGGATATCCTGAAGACGAAGCCTGCACATGGAGGAATAGCACTTCAGTCTCCTGGGATACCGGGGAGTAGGGTATCGTCTCCCCCAGTCCATCCTCGGCCCCGCGACGGGAGGGTGTCTGAGGTCCTGGACCTTAGCTTGCCCTTGGTGGCAGTCAAGACTAACATCGTGACGAAAGTGCTTCAGCCGGAAGTGTCCCCTTCAGAACCGCTTCTTCCATTTAACAAAGCTCTTACTTATGTCCTGCTAGTCCAAGCCCAACACCGGGGCTCCTGTGAACAGGACAGTAGCCCGCTGCCACCGCCCTGCTCCTTGGGACCCCAAATTCTTAATAGAATACCCTACCCAGGAGAGCTTGGTGGCCCAAGCCTCCACTTCCCACGTAAATCCTAGCTCATTCCCAACCGCACCACCGGATCGGGAATCCAAGAGGCTCGACAACTTAGGCAAGAAATTTTTTTCTTCCACCAGCCTGGCATTGCGGTTAGTGAACACCGCATGGCTTTTGGACTGCTGTTCCCATGCTCTGTGGGATACGGTTGAGCAGGTGCTGCCAACGGTTTCGTAGGAGGCCCAAGCCATACTCTCCCAGGCTGTTGCAGACGGGATGGATGCAGCTAAGTTCACCATTAGATGTGGACTGGACACCACCAACTCACTAGGCAGAGCTGTTTCGCCGACAGTGGCCCTACGGCGCCGCACCTGCGCGAGGACTACTGGCTTTTCTGGGGATGTCCAAACATCACTTATGGACATGCCTTTTAATGTCTCCTGTCTCTTCGGCACTGGAGCGATTTAAGGACAGCGGGGCTACGGCTAGGTCCTTGTGCCTTTCCATGGCCCCTCGTCGCTCCCAATCCACCTCTTGCTCCTTTCGTGGCCACAGAAGGGGTTCCAGCCGCTTCTTCAGCTGCCCAGCCACCATGACACACAAGCTTCCCAGCCTCTGCGTGGTTGAGGACATGGTACCCACAGATCCTGTAGGTCGGGCAGCCAAATGTTGGGCCAGTCCACCATTTCCATGGCAGCCGCATCCTCCAAACCCTTGCAGTCTGCCCTCTTACCACCATGGGCACCTAGTGGGGAGAAGGATCTGCCATCACTTGCCCCACTGGCCGTCTATAACACCAGACCGGTAGGTTTTGAAGATCGACTGAAGTGGCTGCTACCTAACCTTTGAGACTACCCCTCTCCCATGCCACCTACTTACGACAGGCTGATGGAGGACCACCTATCCCTAATCCGCAAGGAAGTAACATCTCTCTTGGCCAAGGCAGACATAGAAAGAGTAGAAGTAGGTCGTGCTTGCTATTCCTGCTAATTTCTGATGCCCAAGAAGGACATAGGCTTTTGGCCTATCCTCGACCTGCGCTCTCTCAATTTTTTCCTCAAGAAATGCTCACTCTCACTCAGGTCCTGTTTTCCCTAGACCTAGGAGACTGGATGATAGCATTGGACTTGCAGGACGCACATTTTCACAACCCCATCCTGCCCGCTCACGAACGTTACCTGCGGTTCACGGTAGGTCACGAGAACTTTCAGTTCCCCGTGCTCCCCTTTGGCGTTACCAGAGCCCCTTGTGTGTTCACCAAGGTGATGGCGGTTGTTGCAGCTCATCTGTGAAGGTCAGGGTGCCAGTCTTTCCCTATCTCGACAACTGGCTGTTGATGGGGAGCTTGCCCCAGGCTGTCTCCCACCTCCAGACTACGGCGGACCTCCTACATTCACTGGGGTTCACTATCAACGTACTGAAGTCACACCTGACTCTCTCTCAGACGCTCCCTTTCATCAGAGTTGTTCTGGACACTGAAATTACGAGCCTATCCTCCTGAACGGCAAGTCCAGAATATTCAAGCTATGATACCGATGTTTCAGCCTCTATCCTAGATTTCGGTGAGACTGACTCTGAGGCTGCTGGGGCTCATGGCCTTTTGCATCCTGCATCCTGCTTCTTACACATGCCCGCTGGCGTATGCAGGCTCTTCAGTGGGACCTGAAGTTCCAGTGGGCTCAGCATCAGGGGAATCTCTCCGACATGGCCCAGATCTCGGAGGGATCTTCAAAAGATCTGCATTGGTGGTTGACGAACCACGATTGGGTCAGCAGCAGACCCCTCTCCCTTTCCCAACCAGAACTGACAGTAATGACAGATGCATTACTCCTGGGATGGGGCTGCCATCTGGGAGAGGTGCAGATCGAAGGCCTCTGGTCTCCAGCAGAATGCAAACTCCACATCAACCTCTTGGAGCTCCGGGTGATCCGGCTGGCATTGACAGTTTTTTTGTCCTCCATCAAAGGAAGGCTAGTACAGGTATCCATGGGCAACACCACCGCAATGTGGTAGTGCAACAAATAGTGCCGGGAGGGGTTGTGGACCCTTTGTCAAGAGGCTCTGTTTCTCTGGACATGGCTGGAACGTCAGGCATTTCCCTGGTAGTTCGAAATCTGGCTGCTCTCTGAACGCCAGCGCGGCTGAATTCAGCCGAAGATGCCTAGCGGATCACAAATGGTGTCTCTATCATGAGGTGGTGCATGGTCTCTTTCAGCAGTAGGGAGACCCTTGGTTCGATATGTTCGCCACCGCCAAGAAAGCACAATGTCAGCTGTTCTGCACGCTGGAGTTTCCAAGGTGTCTCTCGCTTAGAGACGCTTTATGTTTTGAGTGGAGCTCAGGCCTCCTGTACACCTTTCTGCCCATACCACGTCTGCCCAAAATTCTCAAGAAGATCAAGAGCGACTGGGCACAAGTCATTCTTGTGGCTCCGGACTGGGCATGGAGAGTCTGGTATCCCGAACTATAGAGCATGGACATCGGTTCTCCAATCAGTCTGCCCCTTCTGGAGGATCTTCTGTCACAGCAGCAGGGGAAGTTTCTCCACCCGAACCTGTCAACGCTCCGCCTTCTTACGTGGAGATTGTGCAGCGACAGTTGACAGCTTTTGACCTTCCACCCAAAGTCTGTGACGTTATCTTGGCAGCCAGGCGTCCCTCCACCAAGACGGTATACGCCTGACGTTGAGTAAGATGAGCGACTTCACTGTCTGGATCCAAAAAGAACATTGTCGTTCTATCTCGACCGCACATGAAAGTTCTGGGTGCATGACCAACTCTTCGTGGGGTATGTTGGAGCGAAGAAAGGATGGGCCGTACAGAAGAGGGCCATCTCACGATGTATCAAAATCTACTATGCATTGGCTAAAAAGCAACCCCCTGAGGGTTTGCGTGCTCATTCCTAAGCGAAGTTCCGATCTTGGACATCTGCCAGGCAGCAACGTGGGCTTCCTTGCACACGTTTACAAAGCACTACTGCCTGGCCAGTCAGGTCCGTAGGGATGGGCATTTTGCCCGTTCAGTCCTGCAGGACTTACTCGCATTAAATTAGTCCGTTGACCCACCTCCGTGGAGATGTTTCTTGGGTATCTATTCTAAGGTAAGAAATCTGTGGCTACAAGTCTCCTATCAGATAAACAAGTCACTTACCGTCGGTAGTGCCTTATCTGGTAGAGACTCTATCTAGCCGCAGATTCCTTACCGTCCTACCCATCCTTCCCACTCTGTGAATGGATTTCTAGGGACAGGGCTTTCCCTTTTCAGGGCCCTAGTGTTTCACACCAGTGGTCAGTGTGTTTCGTAGCTCTGTGCTTCTGGTGTGGAAAGTCGTGATAAGTAACTGACGTCAGCGACGGGGTGGCTCCTATGTAGACACAGCACATGTCACTTCCAGCGCGGACGATGCCGTTAACTGACATGCAGGGGTACTGCTCAAGAGAAATGTACAGATTCAGCCTTCCGCCTGGGATAATTCTAAGGTAAGGAATCTGTGGCTAGATAGTGTCTCTACCAGATACGGTGTTAACGAAAGGCAAGTAACTTGTTCTTCAGGCAGACCCACATAATTAGTCTGAACATTTTCAGGACTATGGAAAGCATTAATATTCTACCTGCTTTCACATGCTGAGATGGTTTGAGTAACTTGTGATCTCTAGTTTACATGACTTCAGAAGAGAACTAGACTTACGGGGCAGCTGTAGTATTTGAGTTATTAGACCTCTTTGCTCCTTTTGATACTGTAGGGCACAGTATCCTGTTGCGGCTTCGACAGACCTTTGCATCCAAGATCAGACACTCTGTTGAATAGAATTGTTTCTGTTTGATATAGAGAAATCCTAATAATTAGCCTCCAACAGTCCTACTTTAGGAAGGTGGGCGTTAGGGTTCTACATTATCCCTATTCTTTTTAGGTCTGGCCTATGAGGCAGCTTTAGCTGTAATGCCAGACTATTGTTTTTTTTTTAATGTTTATAAATAAAACATAATATACATACACACATAGAGGGTCTTTGGGTCACTGGAGTTCATCGGCTCCTCTGTCCCATTCTTTATTATTATTGGTAAGGACTTCTAAAACCATGCCTGGGCAGCTACCTTAAAATGTGTTTTTGAATACTATATTATTCTTTACATTTCCAAGATGGTGGACATGCTTTCAGTGGTAATCCCAGGTGAAATTTTGTATACACCAGCTTAATCATGCTTAATTTCTTGCATTTCATGCTACATTTGTTACAGGAAATTCCTGAGATTATGCCACATCACATAATTAGATTTTGTTTTGGTTAAAATCATATTGCGAGAGCGCAGAAACAATGTAAGACAGTAGAGTGCAAGCAGCTGTTGTTCCATTTGCGTGTGTTTTTTTTTTTTTCACAACTCAATTTTATTGCTGAAAGCCGGTATAAAGTTGGTGTCACGCAGTACACCAGCAGTATATAATGACAAGCAATGTTGATTTCAACGTTTTCAAAAATAACATATCTGTGTTGATGTAGTAAACACCTTAGAAAAGAACTCATAACAACAAACAATAGTGCCTTAACAATATCGCTGGAAGCACCCAGCGATCTAGGACATGCAGGTCGAAGCGATTCCGTATACAAGCAAGTAAAGTCTACATCTATATTGCTGCACAGCACAGTCATTCCAACAACTCTTCGGCATCAGAGTCAGAGAGGGAGGCTCTAAATCTAGTCCCCTGTAGTCCGCCCACCTCTTCCATATTTTATAGTGTTTCTGGGGGCACCCTCTCGCTGCAAAGACCGGAATCTCCAGCCCCATGCAAAAGTCGAGGCCCTTCTTCCATGGTGCAACCGATGGCGGAGACTCACTCTTCCATACCCTGGCGACATATTGCGTAGCCAGCGTGAGGCCAAGAAAGAGCAAGTGGCGCTTATATCTATTGCCACCCAATCCCTCAGCAATATGAAGCATAAACAATCGAGGCGAGAGTTGAACATCCCATGACCTCTGTGAGGCATGCAGCCACCCCTCTCCAAAACCACGACAGAGACGCACACTGCCATATTGTGTGAAAGAAAGTACCCTCTGCTGCCTCACAGCGCAAGCAACGAGGGGATGTGATCAGCCCCGCCCACCACAGCCTATACCTGGTGAAATATACCCGATGCAGGTATTTGAATTGAATCAGACGCAAGCGGGCTGCGATAGCCGCACCGCGCGGGGATTCGAGCACCTCCACCCAATCATCCTCATCAAGGGGTCCCATGTCCAATTGCCAGGCCTCCCGTGTTTCATGTAGTGTGGTGGGGGTATTATTTATGAGCGTGCAATATATTTTTGTTATTTTGTGGTCCCCCAAGTCTCCCATAAAGACCTTAGCCTCAATAGGGTTGAAGTCAGGTAGGGCGTCTTGTTGAGCTAAATATGGGGAAAGGGCATGCCGCAATTGTAGGTATCTATAAAATTGTGTGTGGGGCATATTATATTCTGTCCGAAGTTCCTGGAAAGACTTCATGTGCCCACCATGCATGACTGCACCCACTGTGCGCACCATGCATTCCAATGGCTTCCCAGCCTCGAAACCCAGATAACTGCTCCAATTGCGCTAGCTAACCATTGTTCCACAAAGGGGTTTCCTTCGTCAGTTTACCCCACCAACCCATCATGCGCAGCGCTCGTTTCCATACCTCAAAGACCGTCCTGGTCGCCGGCGGCAGCACATGCAACAGCGGGCCGGAATACAGGACTTTGTGTAGCAATGTGGCCCCCATCAGCCAACGCTCCACTGCATACGCTGGATCCCTCCGGTCTCCGTACCACCAGTCGTTAAGGACTAATATGTGTGAGGCCGCATGATATGCCTGAACATCCGGGGTGGCAATGCCTCCACAATAGGTGGATTGAAAGCAGGTTCTCAATACCACGCGCACCGCCCCTCCACCCCAAAGGAATCGAGCAAGGATCGCGTTAAGCTGTCGAAACCAGGTCGGCCGTATAGGATAGGGGTGATTTTGAAGCTGGTATAGTAGGCGGGGCAAGGATACCATTTTGAAAATGGCAGATCGGCCAACAAGGGAAAGAGGTAGGTGGGACCACACACGAACCTGGTCTCCCGTCTGCGCCCACAGGGGGGCCAGGTTTCTGTCCCATGAAATAGATTGAGATGTGGATAAAAACACCCCCAGGTATTTAAAACCCATCAGGAACTATGGTTACCTCTCGAGACCATGTACCCAGCTGATCACCCCCACGCAGGGGCCACAAATATGATTTGCCTCTGTTCATGTATAGGCCTGAGCTCTCCCCAAATATTTGCATAATCCTGAGAAGTCGCGGGCCAGACCTATCAGGGCAGGTGAGGAAGAACAGTATATCATCTGCGTATAACGCGATGCAGTCAGATACCTCCCGCGACCACTCAAAGCCGCGGAACTGTGCATCAATCCTCACGCACGCCGCCAACGGCTCCATGGCTAAAGCAAACAAGTATGGGGAGAGGGGACAACCCTGGCGGGTACCCCGCCCTATAGCAAAGCAGCCCGAGATAAAGTCTGCAACCCTGACGGATGCCGAGATGTCAGTATATAGGAGAAGTATAAAGGTTAGCAGGCGGGGCCAATATTTAAGCGACTAAGTAAAGCAAAGAGGTAAACCCAGCTGAGCGAATCAAAGGCCTTATCCATGTCCGCAAGGAGTAGTGCCGCGGGCTCCTCTAGTTTGTCCACAGCCGCAATTGCAGTATGCGCTCTACGTATATTATGCTGTGTAGCCCGACTGGGCATAAATCCCGCCTGATCAGGGTGAATAAGATCTGAAATGTATGGGACTAGGCGATTTGCGATCACCTTAGCTAAAAGCTTGGCCTCCACGTTGAGGAGTGAGATCGGTCGATAGGACGAATGAAGTTCCGGCGGTCGGCCCGGTTTGAGGAAAACTACTATTTCGGCATGTCTTCAGTCATGCGGAAGGCTGCCGTCTTCAACTGCGGCATTGAGGGCCGCAAGGTATGGCTCTATCAGCTGGGATTGATTATGTTTGAGAAATTTGCAAGGAAAGCCATTAGGACCTGGCGCCTTGCCGGAATTCATGTCCGTTAGGGCTGTTTGCAATTCCTCAATCGATAGTGGGGCGTCTAAGACTTCCTGCGTCGTGTCGGAGAGAGTCCGCGGGGGGAGATCATCAATGAATTTATAGATAGTGTCAGCAGGTAGGGTTTCCCGGGGGGCATATAGGGTGGCGAAGTAGGTGGCGAAGCTAGCCACTATGTGCATTGGATCTGTAAGAATCACCCCCGCCGAATCTTGTATAGTCGGGAGGACCTTGGGACGCATTGACTGTTGACATAAACGATGCAGCAGGGCACTCGACTTGTCACCCCACTGATATATCTGGCTGCGCGTCGTGAGCCAGTAAAGTCGAGCCTCATCTAATAGTTCGCTGGCATATGTCTGTTGAGCACTAAGCAACTGTCTACGCACAGCGCCCCCCTCCGATCCCCTACTGCTGCGCTCTAGATCCATCAATCTAGCCTCAGCCTGTAGCAATTTCTCCTGACGCTGTAGACGTCTCGCTGCGCAAAAGGCGATATCTATCCCCCGAAGCGTAGGCTTCAAAGTCTCCCATACAGTTATAGGGGATGAAACCATCCCGACGTTAAATGAAAGGTAGTCAGTGATAGAGGTATGAATATGCCGCCGATATTGCTTATCCTGTAGAAGCCAAGGTGATATCCGCCAACGAAATGGAGAGCGCCCCGGGCCCAAGACCAGTTGCATAGACACCGGAGAATGATCTGAAAGGCCCCGCAGCAGTATCTCAGTGGACTTTAATCTATGGGTATGAATTGCTGATATGAATATATAATCAATGCGAGAAAATGACTCATGTGCCCCAGAGAAGTATGTGTATTCGCGTTGAGTGGGATGCAGCGCCCGCCAGGAGTCTGTCCAGCCCAGCCCCTGAATCATGGGTAGTAATTTAGAATCTCGAGCAATCGACGGTCTCCCTCCACTATGCCATCTGTCTCGTGCCGGGCATAGTACGTCGTTCCAGTCACCACCTACCACCGTCAATCCCGACGGAAACTCAGTCCACAGTGTTGTCAATCGCTCAACCAGGTTCCAAGCCAGGGGGGGTGAGCGTATACGCTACCAAAGACAATAGTTTCCCCATACAACGTACCGGATACCACTATATATCGACCCAGAGGATCGGACCATGACTTACTGTAAACAAAGGGGATACTGTGATGGACAATGATCACAACTCCTCGGAATCCCCTGGTAAACCCTGAATGAAAGGTCTGTGCGAATCCAAAGCACGCCAAACACGGTGTTTCAGTGCCCAACAAGTGGGTCTCTTGTAGGAGTAGAATGTCTGCCCTATATCTCTTGGCTTGTCGCAGAACCGCCCGCTTAATTTTGTCCAGGAGGCCATGAATATTCCAGCTAACGATCTTAAGTTCCCGCATTACGTGGCCGGGCTACGTAATGCGTCTAGCATAGGAGCACCACAAAGAGGCGTGAGTAGTAGATGCTAATGACCTGTCCAAGACCGCATGCATGGTGATTACAAAGGCACTAACCAAAAATAAGAACAACACAAACTTCCCAGTAAACCTCTCCCCCCCCACCCCAATACCTCATGAACATAGAAGTATCTATCGCGGCATACTGTGCGGCCGACCCCCAACGGGGGGTGGTCGCGACATGCAGCCAATGGATCCCCTGTAACAATACCCTGGGCATATCAGTGTCTTATGGCAGAGGTAGGCATGAACATTGTAGCCCACTAGTAGTGTCATCCAAAAGTTTAGTTGGTAGGTAGAGCACGGCAAGGCACCAGTCAGGACGCCGCAAGCGCCGGCTGGTCTTCCGCAAGGCGCCGACGAGATTTGCTACGAGTCTTGGAGCGCTTCTTGGAGCGTGAATGGCGACGCTGTGTCCCAGCCGTCCCCAGAGAATCCTGACCACAGCCCCCGGATGAAGAATCAGAGTCAAATCTAGGAGGAGTGCGCGATTTAAGTTTTACAATCTCGTCAGTCCAGCGGAACACCTCTTCGAGTGTCTCAAAGAAATGTGTCCGCGACTGGTAGATCACTCTAAGGCGAGCTGGAAAGAGCAGAGAGTACTGGATCTTAAGGCCGCGAAGACGCGCCTTCGCCTTGATGAACGACTGCCTACGCTGCTGCACCATCCTGGTGTAGTCCGGGAAGATCATGATGTTTTGGGAGGAGAACGTGAGGGTTCCTTTTAAGCGAGCTTGCTGCAGTATAGTATCCCTATCTTTGTAGTTTAGAAGCTGTGCCATGATCGGCCGAGGACGCGCACCAGGCGGCGGCTTCTGCATTAGCGCCTGATGTCCGCGCTCGATGATGAATCAGGAGGAGACCGTGTCCCGCGGGAGCCAGCCCAGGAGCCATTTAGCCAGAAAGTCCTCAACACTGCCGCCCTCACAGCCCTCGGGGAACCCTATAAAGCGGAGATTGTTTCTGCATGCCCGCTTTTCCGCATCCTCCACCCACGTCGCCAGGCCTTTCGTAAGTGTTTCAAGAGTGGATATTTTCTTTTGAAGACCGGTCACCGTGTCTTCTATTGTGGAGATCCAGGATTCCGTCTCTGTAATCCGCTGCACGGCGTTTCTGAGATCCTGTCAGAGGAGCATGACGTCCGAGCCGACGGCCCCAATCTTGGCTTCAAGAGTCTCTCGGGACTGCGTGATCGCCGCAAGCAGCGCCGCATTGTTGGGCATAACTGCATCAGTATCACCATGGCCAGGCCCCTGAGGCGCCGCCCCTGTGAACTTGTCCATCGTGCTCAGTTTGGATGACATTCCAGTTGGTTTGTCTTTGGCCATGCTATGAGGATAAGCAGGGGGCGCATGGTCTTTTGCTGGTTTTTTACTAGTCTGACTGGGATTCTGCTATTCAGGACCCCAGTCTATCTGCTTTCTCCCTAAATTGGTTGTGTTATGTACTTTAGGTACACTCCAGATTGGATTCTGGGGTACCCTTATCAGTCCCTAGTATATGGTACACCATGTACCCAGGGCATAGGTACCCCAGAGGCCTCCCAGGGGCTGAAGCATGAATTGTGCCACCACTGAGAGGCCATTCAAAATGACACTACAGGTCTGCTACTGCAACCTGTGTAAGGAGGTGCATGCACCCCTTACTTAGATATAGGTTACCTATATCTATGAAGAACCGGAATAACCCACTCACTGGGTCTCGGCGGCGGGGGAATTGCCCAAGTCTTCCATACCCTTCATACGTAGTAAAAGGAGACACAGGAGCCTTCGTCTGCAGGAGGAACCCAGATTTATTCAAATAGCCCGGGCTATGGAACAGAGTCCCAAGCTCGTTAGAAACAAGACAGAGGAGGCTGCTGCTTTACTCCGCAGCTTACAAGCCTTTTATACTTTTTCATTCCAGTCTTTTAGCTGTTAGTCCATTGTTCAATCAGGGCAGTGTTTGCAGTTGATAACCAGATCCAGACGGTGTTTGTAGTTGGTGACCTGATCAAGGCTTGGTACTCAAATTATTGTTCACTCAGCTTGATCAAAGCACGGTCATTCAGGTCATTGTTCGATCAGCTTGATCAAAGCTCGGTCATTCAAACCATTGTCCAATCACCCTGATCAAGGCCCAGCAGTCAGACCATTGTCCAGATAACCTGATCACGGTGTCAAGGATGTTTACCAGGCAGGGAGCAGGAGATGGGAAACAAATCATTTACACAGGGCGTGAGTGTCTCATGGTTTTCTGTCGAACTGCAAAGAACAGGGGGTGGGTGTGCGACAGTTCCTGGGCAGAAATGCAGGCTGCAAGATGGTTTTTGTCGTGTTAGTTAGAATTTCCTCAGGCATCAGCAGAAACGACCAGGTGGGTCGTGTGGAAGTGTTTGACACGAAATGGCAATGAAAAAACAATGAAGTCCTGGTACAAATGATACCGATCAGAAGAACACTTTTCCTCAGACCCTCCTTTTGCCATTGAGTGGCAAATACTTTAAGAAATGTCAATGTTCATAAGGCCATCGGTTTCTTGTTGGAGCATCATCATCATATTGGTGTTGCGAATGTTGGAGGGTGGAGGCTGGATGGTCTGGACACACATTGTACAGAGCACTGGCAGGCACTGAAAGCACAAACAGCAGGAGACCAGGACAGTTATTCCCAAGGCAAGGAAGATGAGGACCCTCCACCCCCACTGGGAAAGGAGGCCCCAGATCCAGCCTGTGAGGGACCAGTTGCCTTTATCCAGATGAATTTCGGAAGAAAGGCGATGCAGACGTTGGATGGCATAGTACACTGAAGGTGCGTTGTCTGGGATGTACACGCAGCAGCTGGAGCTGATCAATTTACACACACCACCACGATCAGCAAGGAGGACGTCTAGGACCATGCGGTTCTGCAGTGTTATAAGGCGGTCCGCCTGTAGTTCTGCAGTGATGTTGGAGAGGGCACCAGCTGTTACTGTGATGGTGGCCTCAAGGACCCTGGTCAGTCCTCGTACAGCCCGACTGTTTGCCATGGGGCCCCAGAATGGAAGGAAACCTTTAAGGAAGTCCCCGGTTTCCTGGCCTGCTGTATCCTCGGCTGATATGACGCCCCTATGTGAGCGACGCAGAGCGCCCTTCATCAACAGGTGGTAACTCCCATGGGTAGAATACGTTGGCGGAAGGAGGAAGGCCAGATAGCAGGTACCAGACCAGTTACGGGGAGCCAAGTGTAGGCGGCAGTGCCACAGATAAAATAGGTGTTGGGGGTGCCACCAGCTTCGGAGGAGATGTAGAGTTTAAAGATTTTGTGATATTACAAGTACTGGTACCAACTTTCTTAGTCCCTAGGCCATGGATGCAGACACGGCCTTGCACATTTATGACATTCACAGTGTCTCGTTCATCGGGCAGTATCCTTCTTGTGCGGAATCTGGAAAATGTTCGTCGAGTGGTTGAGTTGAATACTACCATCTCACCGAGTTCATCTGGTGATAGTAGCGATGTGGATGAGCTGGTCGGGCAAAAGGAGCATTGGCATGGCCAGATCTGTTCCGCCAGAAGTCATCCTGAAATGTTCCAAGGGCAGAATTGGCAGTACCATTGACAGTGTAGGCCTCCTG
Organism: Calotriton arnoldi; assembly: GCA_963921515.1. Lineage (NCBI taxonomy): Eukaryota > Metazoa > Chordata > Amphibia > Caudata > Salamandridae > Calotriton > Calotriton arnoldi. The sequence goes on along the minus strand of CAWUFW010002998.1, from coordinate 1,313,556 downwards.
TATCAACATCCACCATGCAAGACAAGACCCAGAGATGGAAAAGGGGTAGGGAAAGAATGGGACAGGGTGTATCATGGAATGCGGCATCAGTCCGCAAACCCAGCAGTTGGAAATGTTCATGATCAGCTGATGATGATGCAACATTTGGATGAAGGTGTTATTGAAGAATTCTGCACGGCGGGGTAACTCGTGGGCTGGTAGCGTGTAATACTGGTGCTCTGCAGGAGTTGGGGTAGGGGTTGGTGAGGTAACAGGATGGTAGATTAGTAACAGCCAACCAAGAATAGACAGGATGAGGGAGACAAACAGCGTCACCACGGTGGCCATGAAGCATTTACTATGTCGGAGACTGACATATTGTTTCTGGATTCGAGTGTTTTGGACGGCAGCCATTGTGCTAAGCCAGGGACCTCTAGTGGCTGTCTGTGATTGGTGGTTGCTTCACTGGGCGCAGGTGCCAAGAGCCCTATGGCGTACCTTAGTCTGACACACCAGCACTACTCTCGGCCGGGGAGATCACAGCCCTACAGCTTATAGGCACTTGGCGAAGTCAAAGGCAAGCCTTCCCTCGGGGGCGCAAGTTATATCGGTCGGAAGTAGGGTCAGTATGGTCGGAAAACAATTGTTCTGGACGTTGAGCAGAGTTAAGGGAGGGTTCCACCCTTCCTTTCAGTATGCTGTCACTCTCTGCTTCCGTAGATGTAAAATGCAGTCTGGCATCGCTGAATGGGACAAACGTCGGGACTGTTTCTGTTTCTGAGTCTCCTTGTCCTTCCCTCACCCACTGATCGTAGGGGAGGGGCAGAGGCACACGCCTACAGTGGGACGAATGCACCCAATTCTTCCGACCTTCTACTTTCACGGCGGTGCGGGTGGCCAGCAACACCTGACGGGGCTGTGTCCAGCGGGGTTCAAGGCTCTTAGTCCGTTGAAAATTTCTTACTAAGACCCAATCTCCAGGTTGGATAACGTGTCCTGGGCGCTCGCTTTTGTCAGGTATGGCCTCATGCACCTGGTGATAAAGAGTACGAAAGGTATTAGTTAGACTGTACAGGTAATCAGTTAATACAGGGTATTCAACATCAGACAGTTTCTTAGGCCGCGGGACACCCCATACATTGGCAGGCCTCCCGAACACAATCTCATGGGGGATAGCCCTATCCTGGTGTGGGCTGTTGTTCTTGTAGACAATAGGGCCAAGGGCAGAGCATCAACCCAAGTGACACCTGTCTCGGCTACTATTTTGGCCATTTTAGTTTTTAGGATGCCATTGTACACCTCCACTAGACCTGCTGACTGGGGGTGGTTAGCTGCATGAAATTTTTGTTTTATGCCCAATGCTGTACAGATATATTCCATAATTTGAGCCGTAAAGTGTGTCCCGTTGTCACTCCAGACCAAGCGGGGCAAACCGAATCGTGGGAGGTACTCTTTTAATAGCATTTTGGCGGTAGTGATAGCGGTGCAGTCTTTGACGGGGTAGGCCTCCACCCATCGGCTGAAGGTACAGACCACCACTAGGACACATTTTAAATTGTTACATCGGTCCATCTGGATGTAATCTATTTGGAGGACTTCAAAAGGGAAGGTAGGAGGAGAGAATCCTCCCTTAGGAGTAACTCTGCCTTTTCCTGGGTTATACATTAGGCAAATCATGCATGTTTTAACCAGCTTTTCAGCATATGTTGGTATCTTAGAGTTGTACCATGTAGGTTCCAACAGTTTACATATCCCTTTTGCACTAATGTGAGCAGGACCATGGGCCATCGTAACTACTGGTAGCACATGACTGTCAGGTAACATCCATTGTCTTTCCATAGTCGTGCGGACCCAGCAACCATCAATTCCCTCGTTTGCTAATTGCTCCTTCCACACCCGTAGTTCCTCAGGAGTAGTATGGGACTGAATATCGATCACACTCTGTACTGTGTTTTCAACCATGCCCTCGTCTGCCACCCACCTAGCGGGACCTCCTACATACATTCCTTCCCTTTTTCTAAGAGCTTTTTGTCTGGCCGTCTGGTCAGCCAGGGCATTGCCTTTCCCAACATCATCTGTCACTTTCTTATGGGCCTTACATTTTATAATGGCCACCTTTCTGGGGAGTGTCAGGGAGTCTAACAATCGGTGAATTAGGGGGCCATGTTGAATCTTGGTCCCATGGGAAGTAAGGAAATTCCTTTCTTTCCATAACCTCCCGAAGTTGTGGGCCACCCCGAAGGAATATTGGCTGTCAGTATAAATATTTACCGTCATCCCTTTGCTTAACTCACAGGCTCTAGTGAGGGCCACTAATTTTGCTGCTTGAGCAGAGCACTGCGGAATCTGAGCTGTTTCTACTACTTGTCCTAATGTCGTGAGGGCATAGGCGGCTGAGGTGTTACCATCTGGCCCTCTGAGACATGATCCGTCCACATATAGTGTACCTTCTGGTTCTGCTATCGGGGTATCCTGTAAGTCAACCCGTCCCTTCGTCTCCTCCTCTGTCCTTAATATGCAGTCATGTGGGTCTAAGCGGGCATCCTGAGTATCCAGTGGGAGTAATGTTGCGGGGTTCAGTACAGTGCATCTCTTGATGTTAATGTGGCTGGAAAAGAGTGTCAGTTCATATCCTGTGAGTCGTGCGCTAGTGAGGTACTGTGTCTTGGTGTTATTAAGGAGGGTATCTACAGAATGGGGGACCATCAGAGTCAGGGGAGTTCATGACGATCCCCGCACTCTGACGGACCATGAGGGCGGCCGCAGCGGTCGCCCGTAGGCATCCTGGGAGAGCCCTTGCAACAGGATCTAAGGTGGCTGAAAAATAGGCACATGGCCGATGGTGACCTCCGAACATCTGGGTCAAGACAGCGCATGCACAGCCGTCTGTCTCATGTACAAAAAGAAAAAATTGCTTGCTATAATCAGGAGTACCGAGGACTGGAGCAGTACACAGAGCCCTCTTTAAATCTTGGAAGGCCTGCGCATGCTCTCTAGTCCATGGAAAGGAACTGTCTGATATGTCTTTAGTGGTGAGGGCAAGAAGAGGTTTGACCATGGCCGAAAAGTTGGAAATCCACTGTCTACAGTATGAGGTTAGGCCTATGAAGGCTCGCACCTGCTTTTGTGTTCGTGGGGCCGTCATAGCATTGATAATGGCTACACGATCAGAGGTGAGCTGCCTTCCCTCCTTCGAGAGGAGATGACCTAAATAGGTCACCTTCTCTTGACAAAACTGAAGCTTTTTTAAAGAGACTTTGTGATTATGGAGGGCAAGGTGGCGTAACAAACAGAGAGTAGCTTCTTTACATGATGGGGCAGAATTTGCAGCAATGAGGAGGTCATCTACATATTGTAATAGTGTGGAGTTATCAGGGAGTTCCAAGGAATCTAGTTGACTTTTGAGGGCTTGACTATAGATACTGGGGCTCTCGGTGAAACCTTGAGGGGCGCGGCAGAATCTAAAGCTTCGCCCACCAAGGGAGAAACCAAAAAAATGTCTGCTGTCAGGATGTATAGGAATGCTGAAAAAAGCATTCTTCAGGTCTATGACAGAAAAGTGCGTTGCGTTAGAAGGGACCATCGTTAAGAGGGCTGTAATGTCGGGGACAACAGGATATTGGGAGATTGTTATTTTGTTAAGGGCTCTCAGGTCAATCACGAATCTGTATATTTTAGGGGAGAGAGCATCTCCATTGGTCTTTTTAAGAACGGGAATAATGGGACTGTTACAGATATTGCCACGTGTTTCCTCCACTACGCCCTTGTCCATTAATTCAGATATTATTGTTAAAAGGGCCATTTCTCCTTCCGCGGGTAGTCGATACTGCCGGAGGCGGGGGAGAAGTGCACCTGGCTCGATGCGTACCACATGAGGGGATATGTTGAGACACCCTACATCAGTGTCTGATGATGCCCAGAGGGAGGAAGGTAAAAACTGGAATTCTGGTGGGAGGGGACCAGACAGATACATATAGGAAGCTGCGGTGGGAGAAATTGTTAGGGATACACCTTGGGGACTACATGATATGGTGGCATACAGAGCTTTCAGTAAATCCATGCCTAACAAGTTTTCACTGCAACCTGTAGTAAAGACCAAGGGAGCGTCAACATGTGCAGGGCCAATATCGAGAGGGAGGGGTTCAGAGACAGGGCTCGTCACAGGTGTTCCTGCAAAACCCACGGAGACATTTATTTTGCCAGAAAGGGGTGCCTCCGGGACTGACAGACGTGCAATAGAAGACCTGGTGGCCCCAGTATCCAAAAGAAAATTCTGATCGTTCCCCACAACTGACATTTGAACATACGGGCCCCTTTGATCCACTGGAATTTGCACTCTGGTAATACCCCTTTCCTGGCTGTCCTATGCTTGGTAGGACCCTATCTCATCAACTTCGTCATAATCATCATTGTAATAAGTGCGTGTTGCTTCGTACCCATCAAACCTATTGGCCGGGCGCGGCCGGACGGGAACGTGATCCCTGGGCCTACGTTCTTTATCCTGTGGATGGGGCGGGCCATGGTCCCTAGTCGGCCTTCCCTCCCTGGGAGCGCGAGGCCGAGTCTTCCTGTTCGGATGTTTTCAGCTAACACGGGACACTCGTCTATCCAATGGCCGTACTCCCTTACAATAAGCACACTGATCTGTTTGGAGGGCTCCCGTATGTTGAGGGCTGGAGGGGGTAGACTGGCGAGCCCTCGGAGGGTGTTGGGGTTGAGGTCTGAAATTCCCGCGGGCATCGGGACCTCGGGGAGGGTAAGCCTGCTGCAGAAGTGCCTTAGTCTTAAGATCCCTAACCTTCTTACTTTCCTTGTCTCTATCTTCATTCTCCCTATTCTCATGATATTGTGCCATAGCCAAGATACCAGTGATAGTTTGGGCAGACCACGTACTTTCAACTTTCTTAAGCCTGGTGGAAATCTCAGGAAGCAAGTTGCTGACAAACTTATCGACAAACACTGGGCCAGAACCTGGGGTCCGGGGATCCAAACCACTATGTCCCTTGTATTCTGTCTCAAAACGGGTAAAGAAGTCCGCCACATTCTCATCTTTTCGCTGCCTACAGGCGTTTATTTTATCCCAGTTAATGACAGTTTCCGGCAAAAGTGTTTTCATAAACGTTATTATTTTACCGGGCAAAGTCAGGATGGCAGCTTCTGGTTTAGTCCCTCCTACCCTTGCTTCTTCCATAGCCTCTAGGTCAGCCCATTTACCTCCCAACGCCACTTCATGATCAGTATGTCGAATCTTGTCCCAAATTTCAGTGGGAACAACCGTACCAAAAAGTAAATCTATATCCTCAAGAACGAGAGTACCTGCAGATATAATCTGACCTAATTCTCTGTAAAAGGCAGCCGGATTCTTCCGGGGATCTGGTAATTGTTCTTTTAACTGCATTACTTCTGACCTTTTCCAAGGAACATGAACCCAAAGCCTGCGCCAGTGTGCCTCAACAGCCCCTCGGCCATTATTTTGGGCATCGGTAAGTGCGTTAACAAAGACAGGGGCCGCCTCTCATTGGCATAGCTGTCTCTAGAGGGGTGTTGGAAAAAGCGGTCATATCACGGTAAGCCATTAAAGCAGACACAGCACCAAACATCCCCTCTCCCTGAACATCGCCTCTTCTTATTTGTGACCTAAGGTCCATTAATCCAGTGGGTATCTGCATAAGCGCATTCTCAAATTTTTGCATGACCAGCGTACACATGTATTCAGCCCAGGTGGTCTGTTCCATAATCGTCCACTGGGAAAAGGTGGACCATATGTCTTTAAAGGCATAAATATTCCCGTTCTTTATCCAACATTCACACTGTTGCTCCTGTAGGTCATTTTCTCGAAGGGACGAAAAGCTGACTGCAGAGCGCAAGGAGGCCAGTCGGGGGAAATTGAACATTATATATAAATCCTGTTTAACTGTAGACCACGGGGAAGTAGGAAAAGGGCGGGTAGGGGTAAAGCCGCAGGGGTTGGGCAGATGGAGACATGTTGTCATTCCCGCAGTGAGGACAGGGTTAGCGGGCGTGGTCGGTGTCATAGGAAAAATCGGGAGGGTTGGTGTGACAGGAAGAACAGTAGGAGGGGCAGTGGGGGCAGAAGTGGGCGGTGGCGGGGGGACATGTGGGGTGTGAGGCGTCAGGGCAGGGTACATTGGGGCATATGCAGGAGGGCTTTCTAGCATGGTATCAAGCAAGGAATCGCCTTCTTCTCCCCCATCCATATGGCCCTTTCTTTTCTCCTCACGAGCTGGATAGCATTTTTGTACCCGGGCCCCATGCTCCCTGTTGGCTATTTCTACCGATTTTGTCATTTGATTTTGTAAATTTACTCTGGCGTGGTCGGCCATTGACATGCGTTCCTGTTTTCTTTCTTGAGCCTTCTGCTTTCTAGCTCTCTGCTCTATCTCTTTCCTCCAAAATCGGACAGATTCAAACATAGACGGGCGCGTTTTTCTTTTCATTAATTGTTCCTCTAAGTTGGTGAGAACTTGGGAATTAAAGGAGCCGAAAAGTGGCCACTGTAATTCCGCGTTACTTTGTTTCGTATATTTTACCCAGAATGAGGAAAACATTATGGCAGAAGGGCCATGTTTAACATACATCGTATGGCCAGGGGTCCCTTCTGGAGGAAGCGGACAAGCCGCCTCCAGCTGGGAGTCCTGCGTACACATACAACAACATAATTTCTTGAACTTACTACTGACTGGCATGCTTGTAAATAGGTAACAGACACCGGCGGGTTTTAAAAATTCACCTCGCCTGCTTGGCTTTTGCAAAGGTCAATAACAGCAGAATCATACAGACTTGGTGGGTGATCAGTCCACCCTTACCTTACAGGGGTAGTTCTCTTCTGCAGACGTAGGGCTGTATCCTGCTCCAGAAATTATTTGCTAGGGGACTCCAGCGAGGACGTGGTCATGTGGCCCAGACCGGGTGGGGAGGAACAGCGGGCGAGTCGTTCGGCTTACCGGATTGCAAGAATCCCTCGGGTAGGGCGCCTCCGTCGGAGTCTCTCCGTGCACCTCCTCACATCCACCGGGCCTGACCTTCGTACTCGTGGAGTCCCTATTCGGGCGCCATTTGAAGAACCGGAATAACCCACTCACTGGGTCTCGGCGGCGGGGGAATTGCCCAAGTCTTCCATACCCTTCATACGTAGTAAAAGGAGACACAGGAGCCTTCGTCTGCAGGAGGAACCCAGATTTATTCAAATAGCCCGGGCTATGGAACAGAGTCCCAAGCTCGTTAGAAACAAGACAGAGGAGGCTGCTGCTTTACTCCGCAGCTTACAAGCCTTTTATACTTTTTCATTCCAGTCTTTTAGCTGTTAGTCCATTGTTCAATCAGGGCAGTGTTTGCAGTTGATAACCAGATCCAGACGGTGTTTGTAGTTGGTGACCTGATCAAGGCTTGGTACTCAAATTATTGTTCACTCAGCTTGATCAAAGCATGGTCATTCAGGTCATTGTTCGATCAGCTTGATCAAAGCTCGGTCATTCAAACCATTGTCCAATCACCCTGATCAAGGCCCAGCAGTCAGACCATTGTCCAGATAACCTGATCACGGTGTCAAGGATGTTTACCAGGCAGGGAGCAGGAGATGGGAAACAAATCATTTACACAGGGCGTGAGAGTCTCATGGTTTTCTGTCGAACTGCAAAGAACAGGGGGTGGGTGTGCGACAGTTCCTGGGCAGAAATGCAGGCTGCAAGATGGTTTTTGTCGTGTTAGTTAGAATTTCCTCAGGCATCAGCAGAAACGACCAGGTGGGTCGTGTGGAAGTGTTTGACACGAAATGGCAATGAAAAAACAATGAAGTCCTGGTACAAATGATACCGATCAGAAGAACACTTTTCCTCATCTATTCTAAATCACTGCACATATAAACCTATCAGTCACCCCTATGGCAGGCCTTATCAATCCTGAAGGCAGGGTCCTGGGTTTTATGTGAGAGGGTGCCCCTGCATGAGCAGAGCCCCTCTGCAGCCTTCGGAATCTATTCCCCGGGGTTGTCTGTGATGCAGCCAACCATATATACTTAAGTGCATTATAACCTCGCGGTAAATGCTAACTTTAAAACGGCTGCTTAGAAACATGTCGTGTTTGGTGTCAAACACCTTGGAATCATACCGCCACACCAGTAACTGGTGTGGGAGGTATGATTCCTCCCTTGTAGTACCACTACTATGGGGCACCGGTCTACCCGGTACCAGTTTTCTCGACCTAGGCAGCACAAAATGGATGCTGCCAGCCATAGACACGAGTCTGCCCTCCTGCTGCTGAGCCAAGCTCGAGCAGAGGAAGGCCTGACAATAGGTTTCCTGTCACAGGGAGGTGTGACCACCTCCCAGACAGGCTTTAGTGTATTGGGCTGGGTGGGTGCACTCTTAGAGTGCCAGAAAGTCTGCACTGGGGGCACATTTGGTGTCCCCGTGCATAGTCCAGCTCAAACCGGTTGCAGGAGCCATTGGCTCTTGCTCTGGCGCGAAACTGGACAAAGGACATGGGTGTAGCCACCCCTCTGTCCTGACCCTCCTCTTGGTGGGTCCCCAGAGTTAGTCCAACCCCTTCCTTGGGTATAAAGTAGGAAACCTGACTACAGGACTTTAGATTTTACCTGGACTAAACTCTGCAAGCAGAAACCAAGTACTTCGACGGTCTACACTTCGCTGGACGACAGAAGAATCTCCCTTGGAGTAAAGGAGTTACTCCCCTGTAGCAGCAGGCACCTAAACGCATCTGACCGGTTTGCATCTCCCGAGCTCCTGAGGACTCCGAAGATTTCTGCAACACAGGAGGTGGGTTGCCGAGCGTCCCTGAGGTCGATCTGCTCTCACAGCAATCCTGAGACCAGTATCCCTCGTGGGGACCGTGCAACCCGAACCCCTGTGCACCGTGTACTTTTGCAGCAGCATATGCTTTTCGGCGATCCCTGAGGCTGTGCTTTGGACTACGTGTAGTCCCGACCCCGAGCAGCATTTCCACCAAAGATCTCCGACCTCCACTCCACGAGTGCTCCGTGGGCTGGTACTTTGTGATTCCGCTCGAGGTCCCTTCGCGATCCCTGGTCCGTTGGCCTGTGGGTCCTAGCGAGGGTCACTTTGACTTTCCTTGGGCTTCCCTGGTTGCTCCAGACGTGCCCTGACTCCCCATAGCTTGGAGAGTCTCCTGGACCTTGCTGGTCCATACTATCACTTGTTTCCTCTGCCCGTGTGGGTTGCCTTTGCCAAGGCTTGTTGGTGTTCAATCCGGACACTGACCCCTCAGCACTCAACATCCTTTGTGGGACAGCTCACCTCCGGACTTTGGTCGTCGTCGACGTCTCCTGGTCCCCGTGGCTGCAGAGTCAAGCATCTGATCTTCGCACCTGAAGCACCCGACATCGGTGGGCATTTGTCTATCGAGCCCCTGGTCACGTGAAGTGACCCAGACTCTGTCCCCTCTGCTTTCAGGTTCTTCTTACTCCGAATCCAGGCTTGGATTCCACTGGACACTTTTCATCTTCCCGGCAGCAGTACTTCTTCGTATCACGCCATTGATAACGATGATGGTTTCCGACACCACTTGACCCCTATGCACCCGGCTCCCCTGGGATAGGTAACACGGGTACCACGGTACTCACGAGGATGCTGGCCTTAGAGCCTTCTATGTTCCAAAGGGTTTGCTTGAAGTCCTCTCCGAAGTATCCTTAAACTGTAATTTTCCAACCAGGACTTTCCCATAGAGTAGTACGGAGCTCGCGTCTGTGTTCCCACACTGCACCCGTCCTCCGTGGGCTCCCTGTGTCACTCCTGTGGGTGGTTCCTTGGGGTCCCAGCGATTCTACGTGCTCTAGGCACTGTCTATTGAAGTCGTGGTTGTTATACCACTTTCTTAGTATATGGTTCGGTCTCCCCCGGAGCCCGCTGTGTATTGTGCTATTATCTGTCGTTCTATTGATTTAACATTGTGTACTGTACATTCTAATCTTGGGTAGAGATTAGTAGAGAGTGTTTTAGTAATAAATACATATTTTTATATAACACTTGTGTGGTTCTCCTTTCATTTGGTCATTCAGGAGGTGATATTCTGGTAAAACAAGCTGCTTTACATTCCTTCAAGATTAAGCCTGAAGGCTGCTCTCCATAGCTACCACTAGGATAGCTTTCATAAAGGTTATCTTTGACCTAATCATCAATAAGGGTCGTTTGGACTGGTGCAAGGTGCCCACTTTAATTAGTGGACAGCATATACCAGGCCAACCTCTCACAACCCCCGCACCAGGGCTCCGCAAATCCTCCAATGTACAATTCAGCACGGGCTGCCGGCACACCGCTCTTACTCCACTCGGTCTCCAAAGGGGGGGGGGGCGGCCAGGGGGGCCACCGCGTCCACCAGCCGCACTGAGTCTAGACCATCCGCTTCTGGGAGCAGGGTGCCCCGCCTCCCCTAGTGGGCGCTGACTCACTTCCCCCGGCCCGCATGCATCCGCTAGACGACCACACAATAGTCCGGGGAGGTCAATAGACACAGCCAGGCCACCAAGCCCCGCCTCTCCCAAGGGGCACAGCAATCGAGCAGTCGCCCCGGACGACACCTCCACCCACTAGCACAGAGGGGCAAAAGGAAAAGAAGTCCAGAGGGCCGCGGCCCGCTGCGATCCCGGGCCACTCCAACAACACAGGCAAGTGGTGCTGCAAAACGGCCGTTTCACCGCATCCAAGACCTCCCACCAAAGGAATCCATAGTGTCCCGGCCAGCGGACCAGGAATGCGTGGGAAGAGAGGCCTCTCTGTCGACCCCACCCCGCCAGCCCTCTGTGCATGGCCGGGTCCGGCGCTCCAAATGCAACTTCCAAGAGAATGGGTGGGGATCAGCACAGGTTCCCCTGCACCCCACAACAGCGAAATCCCGGGCCCCGCTCGGCCCCAAACAAAGAAGCCAGGTCCCCTCCGGGGTCCCCCTCCACTCACCCCCCAGCCGCACGACGTCTCACACAGCCAAGCAGGAGACACAGCCAGCAGAGCTACCGGGTTCTTCACCACGGCCCGACTAGACCGCCGAGATCCGCAGCCGGCCGATGTGCGCCCGGGCCCCCCGCCAACACAGGTCTGTAATATAGAGCAGGCGGAGGGGGTAGGGGGGCCCAATCAGTGTAGTTAGGCGTGCAGCCGAGGCCCCAGGAAGCACCAGGGATCCTATGCCCAGAGGCCCACCGCAGTTCAAGTCAGCCGCCGAGTCCCCGGGGAGCACAAAGAGCGAGCGCCGCAAACTTCAGGGGCTCTGAGCGCCGCAAACTTCAGGGGCTCTGATCGTCACCCCAGATAGTCCTACCTCTCCACGCTCTGTTGTATCTTCGACTCAGGCTGCCTAGCCACGCCAACGAGCGTATCGTGATTAGCGGCTCACCGGCCGTTTCCCATACGGCTCCGCTGGCTCCGTCCACGCAGGCCGCACACCCCTCGATCCCGTAGTGGCTGGAAGGGACCTGGAAGGGATCACCAGAGCTCACTGCACAGGTCGACTGGGTGCCGTTGATTCCCACCAACGCTGGGGCAGGGTCAAAGTATAAGGATGTGCAGGATAAATGCAGGATTTTGATCGGGCTATGGGGAGCTCCGCTAAGGCGTGTCTACCATGTTAGACCGCCTGGCCACGCCCCTTGCGTGTGTTTTTGCATTCTTTTTTATCGCAAAAAGCATCATTGAGTTCAAAATGGACACAAGGATGCATCTTGTACTTTTTTGGACTTAATTTCTGCAAAGGAAATTACATAAATGTTGACCAGGCCTATTCAATACATCATCCATCTTGTAACAGTAAACCGTGATCACATTTTTCATTAACATTCAAAAATGGCAACTCATACATGGGTGAACATTTTTTAATGCTTTTGACATACTTATTCATTTTAAAGAATGGGACGCCCCCTTCTAATGTGTCTTCATGCACATACACAAACATTGGCAACGCCAGTAGCTCTGTGTGCGGCCAATAAAGTTTAGACCTATTGTCTTTGCTAATGCTTGTTTTACATCTGGCTCCGACCACAAGTACATTTCGTCTTTTGGAATCAATTTTTACAGTTGTACTGCCCATATAAAATGTTATTTAGCAATGGGGTGTGGTGGTTTCAAATGAGCTAAAACGTCGTGGCACATGCTGCAGTTTCGGCAAAGAGGATTGGCGATACCAAGAGGTCCAAAAGCTGAGGCCTGTTGGTTTTGCCTGTCCTTGTTTACTATCTGTCACAGCACATTTGGCGCTCACACCAGTGTAGCTGGCTGCAGCATTTTTTCAGTAGGAGCGAGCATATGTCACCAGCCTGGTCTACTCTTCACTGGCTTCCAACTTGCCAGAAAATTCAGCTGAAGATGAGTGTATTGAACACAGGGTAGTCAATGAGCAGGTCTGTGTTGTACTTCTGACTTTTCTGCCCTTCTTAGGCAGCACTGGAGTTGGTACCCAAACAAACGACTAGGGGGAGGTGGAATGCAAATTCACCCTTTTTTTTTTTTCTTGTAGTTTTATATAGCCCGAACTCGACCCAAAGGTATTTGAGTGCTTTACGTGAGCATCAGATACAAGGACACATTCATTTTTGGTAGGCACGGGGAAATTATAGAATTATAGTAGCGGCTGCTATGGGGCAGTAGTTGTGGGGCGGGGGAGTTAAAAAAAATGTGCTTATGTCCCAGACGCCACCTTTCCTCCGTCTTCTTCGGTCGACGCAGGAAGCACACAGGCTCCCAGACTTCCCTAAGCCAATCACAATGCTGCTGTCATCAGCATGACAGCAGCGTCGTGATTGGTCTGAGCGGCCTGGTTGGGCGCTCGACAGGTAGAGGGAACCTGTGCATGTTCTCTACCCGGCTGTGCAATACAGCCGGGTGGAGAACATGCTAAGTGCGCATGTCTGTTTGGCCGGCCCAAGATGGCCGGCCAAACTGTCATGCACACTTAGAAAGTGCCCACCACTCTTCCCCCTGCTCTGTGGGCAGTCCAGCCCAGCACGCCCCGCACCTAAAATAAATACAACAGAGCCAGCACTGAAAAATAAAATGATAATAACCTGGTGTTATCATTTTATTTTTCCTGTGGGGCGATGCTCCTCCGCTGGGAAATTAAGTGATTTGCTGGAATCACAGGATGTTGAGCCAAATCCGAGACTCGAACTTGGGTCCCCAGCTCCAAAGTCGGCGGCTCCGAATGTGTTTTAGGCAGCAACACAATGCAGTAGCCTATGGTTGTCATTAAGGTTGATCCAGGATTGCCTGGCATTTATTAGTGGCTATGTAAAGATTTTATTATGCATAGGTAGTTTTGTGTAATTTACGATTATAGGTTTACCCCCAGTTTGTGGGGTTTCCCACTGTTGTCTACATCAGTGCACTTGTATGGTTGTTACTCGAGAACTGGCAATATTCCCTCGTAAACTAACATTACTCCCTCGCAAACTGGCAGTATTCCCTTGCAAACGAACATTACTCCCTCATAAACTGGCAATATTCCCTTGTAGGTAGTAGTAGTTGGCGCTAAAAATGGAAATGCTGTTTTCCTGTACTTTTCCGTTTTCCTGGTGATTATAAGACTTTTTGCATGTTGGTGTTCACTTTTTTTCTCTTCAAAACTTAAAAGGGGTGCAAAATGTCCTAATTATAACTTGAAATCCCACATACAGAACCTGGGGAGTCAACGATATTAATTGCTGAATCCACAAGAATTACGAGAAACTTGCAAATGACACACATGGAACTTTGGACACCCCAGCAAGGTCCCTTTCTGTCTCTCCCACCCTATGCAGGTCCTTTCTGGTCACTGACTCTAGTCTCCCACGTGGTTTGTTGCGATGGGGAGTGCATCTTTAGTTTGTGCAGGTAGTGGGCTCTGGAACTCGTTTTTGGGGACCGAGACTGGTTTATCACTATCAGACTTTAACCCAAAGCAAGACAGAGAACGGTCGAAAAGGGAGGAAGAAGAAGGAAAAGAAAGCTAAGAAAGCAAGCACAAAGGAGCAAAAAGGGGTGAAAATAAAAAGAGCCTGCAAGAATGAGATCAAGAGAGAGGAAGTGTAGGATGGTGGAGAATGAGACACGAGGAGAAATCAAGACTAAGCAGGCTTGGTATTCGGCAACCCTGGCATTTAGCAGCGCCCCCCAGGGGCGTAGCTAGCAATGGTGCAGCAGGTGCAGTGGTTCCCGGGCACAAGAGGGTGAGAGGCCCACTGAGCTCCAATTATAGGTAACTTCTACCACCTAACCGAGGCCTAGGGATGCCATTTTTCTTTATTGCTTTAGGGCCCAAGGTGCTTTTTCTACGCCGCCTGCACCAGCGGCAGGTGCCAAAGGAAAACTTTGGTGCTCCTACACTTACTTTTTTTTTTTTTTTTAGAAACTAAGCACTGGGAGGGTAGGGTGATGGGCTGGTGGTACAGTGGTTAGACATGCTGATGCAACGAGATGTTACAGAACTTTTGAGTGGTACATAATGCAGAGATTATGGTAAGTAATGCAGAGATTCTGGGAACCTTGTAGTTAAAGATGACCAAGAGACCCTGCTAGACCATGTTTCTGGTTTTCTATATTTAATAAAAACATTCAAACTACAAAGTAACAAAACAAGTCTTCCTTGCATTCATTCAGGCCTGATTCCCTATATTGAACCATCCTCGCGGCCATATTGTCCAAAGAGAAAGTCCTTCTACAAGTGTGTGATGTCAGCTGAACCCGAATAGCAGAGCAAGAAAGGTGAGAAGGACAGTGGCCCTGGTGGAGCCACAGTAGGGGGCACGAATGACTTGACCTGCACATGCTGCAGGGTACAGCACAGCTGAGCAGGGGAGTGTGGCACAAAGTGGCATCGATCAGTGGTGTGCACCAAAGGTGTTTGGGATACTGGCAGGGCGGCTAGAATCATATGATTCTGCAGCCAAGGCTTTTTCTGCATATTGTACATTTATTGCATTTCTTCGAAAAGCAACTATCTGCTGCTTAAATTGTGGATTTCATCCAAATGTGATTAGGTCAAACAAATCAAATGCTACCAAAAGAGTGCCATACGTGGTGCGGCACAGTGGTCAATCATTTGTTAATGTTAACTGGCCACCTTTCTGTTGCTGATTGCTTTAGTCAGGTGTTAAACTGGGTTGTATGATACAACCATGCATGCCTAACAGGCCGCGTCTTTACCACACATGCCTTTACAATGGGTTTTGTTGTAAAGGCATGATTGCTAAAGGGATATGCATGGTAAATGGCGCACCATAGCCCCCCGCCCTGCGCCCTAACACCCGATACCCCAGCCCTGCAATCCACCCCGCCCCATCCCTTAAAACTACCCTGACTCCTCACCCTGAGTCCTAAAAATCGGCCCCTGCCCAAAAAACTACCCCGACCCCAGCCCTGAGCCCTAAAACTGAACCCAGCCCTAAAAACTGCCCCGTCCCCACCCCCCGCCCTGAGGCCTAAAACCTTGCCCCCTGCTAAAAAAAATACCCCCCCCCCCCCGCCCTGAGCCCTAAAACTGACTCCAACCCTAAAAACTACCCCCCAACCCGGCCCCAGCCCCACTTAACCTGACCGCGTCCCGGAGCTTCCTCTCCTGATCCTTCCTGTTCCTCTCCCCACCCATTCGCACATCTAGACCGCTGACTGCCTTAGCCACGCTTATGCGTGTTTAAGGCAGATGCGTGGTTTAGGCAAGCGTTGTTCTTCTTGCGTGGAAATGGCACTCGCGGCTCCGCCTGCGTTGTAAAGGCCGTTTCCCGTTAAACTGGTATGAAGGAGACAAAACTTTGCTCAGACAGTATTAATGGGTGGTCAAATGGCAAATTAGTGACATAATACTGCCAGAGAATGTGTGGCATTGTGCTGAATATTTTGCCTTTTCTTGCCATAACTTAGTCACTTTTGTTGCATAGTTTAGTCCTCCATTGTTGCGTAATTCCACCTACCCTGCTATTAAGGGACTCTTTTTAGGTCTCGCCTACGCAGCGCGCATGCGCTGCATAGGAGGAGACCTCTTGGAATCGATTCGCTTTTTAGGCCAAAAACGTGCACGCATTGCATTGCTTTCAATGGCAACGCGTGCACGTTTGGCGATTCCCTTGCGGGAGCGAGCTTTGAAACCATCTGTTTGTAATTAACTTTCAAACAGATGGTGCCCTTGCTCGCTCCCGCAAGGGAAACGCTGTGTGTGCTCTGGGCCGCACTCCCCCCACCCCTCCCACTCGCATGAAACCGGCAGTTTAGAAAGTTGCTTTTAATTCGGATGCAAGCGCCGTCTCCTGCCGAAAAGTTGATACATTCCGACTCCTGGCTGTGGTTTGTTTCAGTGATGCGCATTTTGGTTTTTGCATTTGAATGCAAGCACGGCTCGCGTGCAGCTTTTCAGAGTTTACAGTAGCAAAGAATCTGGCGCAACTCTGCAAACTCAGGTGGCATTTGTTAGTTTTAACCGCGCATAAACCTGAATTGTGTGATTACTGTTATTTTCTGTTTTTGTACAACTGTTTCTCTCATACAGTTTGGTAGATGCTCCGATTTATATTCCGTAGGCCGTGTTCTCCCAATATACAGCCTGGTATAATTCAATATAACTTGGTTCCCACCTGACGTTTCTGCTTTAAACTGAGCAAGCAGGGTCTTCACATATTTGCATATACCTGCGGAGACCCATGGGCGCGTGCATGCTTCTGGTATACACGGGCACGAGAGGGCTGCAAGTAAGAGTGCTCGGGGAAATGTCAAGGAGGGCAAATACGGTGGTGTGAACGAGCAGCACGAGCCGCACTCCGCAGGGGGCGGTCTGCAGGCGACAAAACGTAGGACAGCAGTTAACATTGGCAGCCATGAACTGGTTAACAGGCGACTGTTGTAGACACACCTTGCTATAAACATTTAGATGCCTAGCTACAAGGTTATGGCTTGGGCTTCAGTCGAGAGATGCAGTAAATAAATGCATCCTGCTGGAATCATATCTCGTGTGGTGTGCATGGTGGAGTTGGGTCGCCTGTTCTAGGTTTTGCACCCAGCAGCCCCTTATACTTAAGAGCATTTTGGGGGATTTAGTTCGATGGACAAGTCTGTAGCTGAATCCGTTTCAGTCCATTTTATGGTCTGCAAGAATTCATGTCTGGGCTACCGCTCTGCGCAAATGTGCACTTCTAATAAAATAATAATGCAATAGCTTTAGTTTTGCAAAACAGAGAACACGTGTTGTATATAAAATTGTGTACAGGAATGGTTTCTCAATAATTTGCCAACTTAGGTACATATGTGATGAAATGTTAGATATTTGAAACTAAGAGTAAACGATAAAACGTTCATCAGAAAAAATGCTTATTTTTCTTTTGTTTAAAAATCAATGTATTTCACTGCCCTCGTTCCACTACTTTGCCTCTAGGGGAAGCCTTAAAAAACATAACGTCATTCAGGCAATCAGTGTTTACATTATTTCATTTCACACCAAACGTGTTCCTTGAGAGTAAGTTTACATATATTTCACGTATCCCAAATTATATGGAGTAGTATGTTTACAGCGTACCCTCAGGAATTCCTAGCTCTTCGCTGTATGCTAACTGTGCCCCCCCCCTCCCCCCTCCCTAGTTTTGTGCTTGGATAAGCAGCTGAGCCCACCTCAGGTCAATCTTGACAGCCTGCTCCTTGGAGCGCATATGCCTACGTATGCTTCCCAAGTATCACCTGGTGGTGGTTTCAGGAAAAGCAATCTCGAAACATGAATTACTTTGATGGCTGAGTTGCCACCGAGTGAAGATGAGGCCACGAATATAACTTACTTCTAAGTGAAACAACCTAGCACAACACATGGAGAGTTTCCAAGAAAGAATACCTTTTTAAATAAATGGATATTTAGGATAGTATTGTTCAGTGTGTTTGTCATACGGAGTACAATTTAGCATTTTAACATTTTTCTGTGACTGGTCACCATCATTTAATCACATTATTAAAGGGCTAGGGCATTATTTATTATGACATAGTATTACATGTACGCAATGTGTATGTATATGTGTATATATATATATATATATATATATATATATATATATATATATATATATATATATATATGCTTTCAAGTATCACAGTGAAAGTGCGGTTCAAGCTTGGGCTCTTAGAGAGGCTTGAATTTTGGATTCTGACAGTAAATTAAGGAAGAATGTCTTAAAGGGTGTTTGGTGTTAGACTCTAGATGCATCCATTACTTTTTTAACATCGTTAAGGAATGAGGTGACTGGAGGCATGCACATCAGCTTTCACTCCTCAAAAATAATGTTACCTGTATTTTTGGGGGCTATTTAGCAGTAAAAATAAAATGTATCCTGTTTGCAAATACAGCGATACACATGATTATGGCAGGCTGCAGGATGCTAAGATTCTATGTGCAGTAAAAAAGCATAGCCGAGAAAACATTTACGTTTGGTTTTCGCCCTTATGGATTAAAAAAAATGTTAGAAGGGATACCAAACTCGGATGCTGCCTGTTATTTTTATATGCATTACAAAGGCTGGAGGGATGTTCCTTCTCCCTTGGACATCATACGGAATGAATGAAAATAGAGTGGGTGGTCTAGGAAAAGGGATCTTTGGAACCAGTAAGTATGTTTCTGTTTGCAAAAACAGAGCGCAAATGTTGTTCAGTGATTGTCTTTGATTGAACAGGTTGAAATCTGGTGAAATCAGGGCAGCTTCCCCTTTGTCTGGCGTAAAAGTTTCAATGTATGTTATGTAATCTCTTCTTGGACAGTGACTTTGCTTTAACTAGGATTGTATACTTTAGGGGACAGTTCCTGGGCCGATTTACTTTTTTCACAGGCTACTTGAATGGAAACTATAGGAAAACAAGAACTCTCTATTAAGTAATACACTATTCACAAAGGTAATTTTCGTTATTTTAAGCTGCTGTAACAACAAGCACTGGCAAAGTCAATAGGTTTCGCATTTGGGACCTATTAGACTTGCCAATGATTTTTAGCCATGCTGTGCAGCATCTATGAAACTGTGCAGCATGGCTAAAGAAGAATTACAAAAAAGCCTATGACGCGGCCACTAGTGTCATTTCGTAGGCATGCACACCGTGATGCAGGCAATTTTTTTCTTTTTATTTATAGATCTAATTGGTAACTAAAAATAAACAAGCATTGGCATAGCCAATAGGTCTCGCCTTTGGGACCTTATAAGTGTTTAGCCATGCAATAGTTGATGTTGCTGCACCAAGGATATTGTGCTGCATAATTAAATACTTATAAGGTCCCAAAAGCGAGACCAATTGGCTATGCCAATGCTTGTTTTGTTTTTTTACCCAAGCCTTGCATACATTTCAGGGACACTGCCCCTGTCAGACCTCCCCACCTCGTCAGTGTGGGGCAGAAAATAGGCCCGTGGCACCAAAATAAAAGTGGCCCTCCTCAGTGAATCAGATAGCGTAACAGTGTACTACATGTGCAAACCGTGGAAGTTTTCAACTTATAGACACACTATATAGGTATTTTTCACGGTTAGGGAGACTGCATACATTTGTGATTGGTGCAGGCAAAATGTTTGGTAATGTCACAGAACTCAGTAGCAAAAACCGACCCACCAGACTACAAAACACAGATCCACAAACAGCCACAAATCTGCCCACACACACTGACCTGTCAGACCAGCCCATCTGGTCCTGCCAGATTTCCCTATTGGCCAGTCCGACCCTGCCTCCTTGTGGTACCTGCCCTTGCGGGGGCGCCAGTGCGTCCCGTGGCTCCGCTCGGGCAGGAAAGCAGACCAACTGGCAGGAGGGCAGCCATGGGAAACGTCCAAGTGGACATAAACTTTTCAAAGCGGCGCTGCGTGTGCTCAGAGATGACCTTTATTTCTACTCGTAAATTCCTTGAGAACCCGGCGCCTTTATGTTTCCCAGAAATCCGCATCTCGGATGTGTGCAGCGGGCAACCCATGTTTTAGGGCCCGCTCCAGGTACCGCGGGAGATGGCGGGGTGACCCGTGAAGGCTTCAGACTTCGACAGGAGTGTCCATTATCTGTCTAGTCTTCAGGTATAGCGCTAACTGCTGGTGTCCAGCCTCTAAGTGTGCCTAGATGTTAGAGTATAGAACAGAGGCACATTGAGAGGAAGCCATTTGCCTAGAATCACACAATGTGGGTGTATGGGAAAGCCATATCCAGACTGTGGCCTCTTAGACCAGAGACTACAATTTGGTCATTAGTGTTTGTTGTACCACAGTTTTGCTTGTCCTTCCGGTTGGGGATACCTGCGAGGATATTTTAATATTCAGTAGATAATCAAATAGTTTGTAGAGTGATTTGGGGGCAACATGGGGCGATGTCTTTTCTTTTTAAAACTAATGTTTTAGCAGTTGTAAGCACGCCTAAAGGTCAGTTCAAACGTTCATAAGTGTAGGGGTCAGTGCTCCTTTTATTACTCTCTAAATTTCAGTAGAACGGGTTGTGTAATTACAATATTAGCGCAGTAAAATGACATGTTACTACCTGTAAACAGTTACATTTCAATTGGTAAGCAAGCACTGTGTTAAGTTCCTTGGAAACGTGTGCAACACTGAGGGAGCCGTTCTGAATCCTCCCAAGGGTTTATTGACCTGGGAGGTATAGCCCCAAGGTAGTACTGTCAGCAGGGCAGCTCTTCACCAGTAGCTGCCTTCCCGGCATTCTCTGTTCAGCAAGGCATGCTGGGAGAGCTCCACACTACAGTGGAAAGAGGAAGCCTCAACACGGTGACAAAGTCAGTAGGCCCCTGGTTCGTGTGGTGGGGTTTGGGCCCTAAGGAAAGAGAACATTAAGGGAGTGAGAATATATATTCCTTCAACTTTCTTTCCAAGGGAGCAGGGCATAGAAACGTCATCTGAGCAGAATCTAACCTGGGAGTCGTAGTTTGGTTGGATCACGAATTTAGAGAAGGAATTCTTCACTGATGTATCCACCCAACTGTATCCAAGTAAAGTGTGATCGGCAGTGAGGCGGAGCGCGCCGCCATGAATGTTCCTCCTTAGAAAGGGTGCAGTATAGATTATCCGGAGCCAGAATGGAAGTTCCAGACAGTGCAGAGAGTAGGGTGTACGCACTAACGTGAAGTTCTTTCTATGACCAGTGTGTGGTCACAGCATAAGCCATAAGGCATTACAGCGAGGCGCATTGGCAGATCCCAGTATGGTTACATTTTGAGGTTATAAACTGAGGTGCTTTGGGAGAGCTCTGAGGGAACTGATTATACGTATAAACGAAGTGAAGCGCCCGAGGAGACGTTTTTATGCCCTACGTGAGTGACGCTTATAGTGAAAGGAGGCATTATTCATGTGACGTGCATTTACAGAGCAGTGTGTTTCGATGTTGTAAAATAAATAGTAGGGCGTACTAGTGGGCACTGCACGAGAGAGCCACGCTCCGTGTGAGAAATATTGGTATAACTGTAGCAATACGCAGTGAAGTGAGGTACATTGGCGGAGCTGCCTGCGATCCCGGTTTTGCAGCAGCAAAATGGACTAGCGTCGGTTGCGTTGTCCGAGACGGGGGAGGTCGCGGAGGGCGTGTCGGGTAGTGGAGGAGAGGGTTTATGATGGCTGGTGTGTTGGGAGACAGCTGCCTGCCTCTCTCGAGCCCATCCTGGACGTCTCTGCCCTGCACAGGGGTGGTGGTCGGGCCTGTCACTCCCCCGTCACACGTGTTTACAGTCCGCGCAGAGGGGGCGCTGGGATTCTCAGGCTCGCCCTGCTCCTAGCAGTGAGCCCAGCGGGATCCTGGGGCAGAGTTCTCACCCCCACCGGCCCCGGTGCACTGCCCGGGGACTGTGGGAAGAGAGCTGGGACCCGGTTGGACCGAGTGCGGCTTCTGCTTGTTCCCCACAGCTGGTACAGTGGGAAATGCTAAGCAACCCGGGCAGGAACGAGAGAACCCCCCCCCCCTCCCAGGAGTGTCGTGAAATGAAAGTGGGGGCACATGGCCCTGGGTAAACACTCCAAGCTGTGGCCAGTGTGTACCTCTAATAACCCTGGGAGAGCCTCGGCCCTCGAGTTTACAGCCCCCCTGTGCTAATAAGTCATCAGCCGCACACTGCGAGGGTCAGGACTCTGGGCACTGGAAGCACTCAGTGAAAGAGACACATGTGATGGCACGGACTCACACACAGACTTCTGTGAGAGTCACATGTGCAGGCCACAGACTCACACAGACCAGTAAGAGTCATGTGTGCAGACACGGACTCACACAGACCAGTAAGAGCCATGTGTGCAGGCACGGACTCACACAGACCAACCAGTAAGAGTCATGTGTGCAGGCACGGACTCACACAGACTTCAGTAAGAGTCACGTGTGCAGGCACGGACTCACACACAGACTTCTGTAAGTCACATATACAGGCACGGACTCACACACAGACGTCTGTAAGAGTCATGTGCAGGCCACGGACTCACACACAGACTTCTGTAAGAGTCACATACGCTGGCCATGGACTCACACACGGACTTCTGTAAGAGTCTCATGTACAGGCCACGGACTCGCACACAGACTTCTGTAAGAGTCACATGCGCAGGTCACGGACTCACACGCAGACTTCAGTAAGAGTCAAATGTGCAGGCCACAGACTCGCACACAGACTTCATAAGAGTCACACGTACAGGCACGGACTCACACACAGACTTCTGTAAGAGTCACATGTACAGGCCACGGACTCACACACAGACTTCTGTAAGAGTCACTTGAGCGGGCCACGGACTCACACACAGACTTCAGTAAGAGTCACATGTGCAGGCACGGACTCAAACACAGACTTCTGTAAGAGTCACATGTGCAGGCACACACTCGCACACAGAGGTCTGTAAGAGTCACAGGTGCAGGCACGGACTCACACACAGACTTCAGTAAGAGTCACATGCGCAGGCCATGGATTCACACAGACTTCTGTAAGAGTCACACGTCCATGCATGGACTCACATACAGACTTCTGTAAGAATCACTGTGCAGGCCACAGACTCGCACACAGACTTCAGTAAGAGTCACATGCGCAGGCCACGGGCTCGCACACAGACTTCAGTAAGAGTCACATGTGCAGGTCACGGACTCACACACAAACTTCAGTAAGAGTCAGATGCGCAGGCCACGGACTCACACACAGACTTCTGCAAGAGTCACATGTACAGGCCACGGACTCACACACAGACTTCTGTAAGAGTCACATGTGCAGGCACGGACTCAAGCACAGACTTCTGTAAGAGTCACATGTGCAGGCACGCACTCGCACACAGATGTCTGTAAGAGTCAGAGGTGCAGGCATGGACTCACACACAGACTTCAGTAGGAGTCACATGCGCAGGCCATAGATTCACACAGACTTCTGTAAGAGTCACACGTCCATGCATGGACTCACATACAGACTTCTGTAAGAATCACTGTGCAGGCCACAGACTCGCACACAGACTTCAGTAAGAGTCACATGCACAGGCCACGGGCTCGCACACAGACTTCAGTAAGAGTCACATGTGCAGGTCACGGACTCACACACAAACTTCAGTAAGAGTCACATGCGCAGGCCACGGACTCGGAACACAGAATTCAGTAAGAGTCACATGCACAGGCCACAGACTCGCACAAAGACTTCAGTAAGAGTCACATGCCCAGGCCACAGACTCACGCACAGACTTCTGTAAGAGTCACATGTGCAGGCACGGACTGACACACAGACTTCAGTAAGAGTCACATGCGCAGGCCATGGATTCACACAGACTTCTGTAAGAGTCACACGTCCATGCATGGACTCACATACAGACGTCTGTAAGAATCACATGTGCAGGCCACAGACTCGCACACAGACTTCAGTAAGAGTCATATGCGCAGGCCACGGGCTTGCACACAGACTTCAGTAAGAGTCACATGTGCAGGTCACAGACTCCAGTATGAGTCACATGCGCAGGTCACCGACTCGCACACAGACTTCAGTAAGAGTCATATGCCCAGGCCACGGACTCACACACAGACTTCAGTAAGAGTCACATGCACACACGGACTCACACGCAGACTTCAGTAAGAGTCACATGTGCAGGCAAGGACTCACACACAGACTTCAGTAAGCGTCACATGCGCAGGCCACCGACTCACACTCAGACTTCAGTAAGAGTCACATGCACAGGCCACCGACTCACACACAGACTTCAGTAAGAGTCATATGAGCAGGCCACGGACTCGCACACTGACTTCAGTAAGAGTCACATGCGCAGGCCACGGACTCACACACAGACTTCTGTAAGAGTCACATGCGCAGGCCACGGACGCACACACAGACTTCTGTAAGAGTCATATGTGCAGTTCACAGACTCACACACAGACTTCAGTAGGAGTCACATGCGCACACGGACTCACACGCAGACTTCAGTAAGAGTCACATGTGCAGGCAAGGACTCACACACAGACTTCTGTAAGTCACATATACAGGCACGGACTCACACACAGACGTCTGTAAGAGTCACATGTGCAGGCCACAGACTCACACACAGACTTCTGTAAGAGTCACATGCGCAGGCCATGGACTCCCACACAGACTTCTGTAAGAGTCTCATGTACAGGCCACGGACTCACACACAGACTTCAGTAAGAGTCAAATGTGCAGGCCACGGACTCGCACACAGACTTCATAAGAGTCACACGTACAGGCACGGACTCACACACAGACTTCTGTAAGAGTCGCATGCACAGGTCACGGACTCACACACAGACTTCAGTAAGAGTCAAATGTGCAGGCCACGGACTCGCACACAGACTTCATAAGAGTCACACGTACAGGCACGGACTCACACACAGGCTTCTGTAAGAGTCACATGTACAGGCCACGGACTCACACACAGACTTCAGTAAGAGTCACATGTGCAGGCACGGACTCAAACACAGACTTCTGTAAGAGTCACATGTGCAGGCACACACTCGCACACAGATGTCTGTAAGAGTCACATGTGCAGGCACGGACTCAAACACAGACTTCTGTAAGAGTCACATGTGCAGGCACACACTCGCACACAGATGTCTGTAAGAGTCACAGGTGCAGGCACGGACTCACACACAGACTTCTGTAAGAATCACTGTGCAGGCCACAGACTCGCACACAGACTTCAGTAAGAGTCACATGCGCAGGCCACGGGCTCGCACACAGACTTCAGTAAGAGTCACATATGCAGGTGACGGACTCACACACAAACTTCAGTAAGAGTCACATGCGCAGGCCACGGACTCGGAACACAGACTTCAGTAAGAGTCACAAGCGCAGGCCACAGACTCGCACAGAGACTTCAGTAAGAGTCACATGTCCAGGCCACAGACTCACGCACAGACTTCTGTAAGAGTCACATGTGCAGGCACGGACTGACACACAGACTTCAGTAAGAGTCACATGCGCAGGCCAAGGATTCACACAGACTTCTGTAAGAGTCACACGTCCATGCATGGACTCACATACAGACTTCTGTAAGAATCACTGGTGCAGGCCACAGACTCGCACACAGACTTCAGTAAGAGTCACATGTGCAGGCAAGGACTCACACACAGACTTCAGTAAGCGTCACATGCGCAGGCCACGGACTCACACACAGACTTCAGTAAGAGTCACATGCGCAGGCCACCGACTCACACACAGACTTCTGTAAGTCACATATACAGGCACAGACTCACACACAGACGTCTGTAAGAGTCATATGTGCAGTACACGGACTCACACACAGACTTCAGTAAGAGTCAAATGCGCAGGCCATGGACTCACACACAGACTTCTGTAAGATTCTCATGTACAGGCCACGGACTCGCACACAGACTTCTGTAAGAGTCACATGCGCAGGTCACGGACTCAAACACAGACTTCAGTAAGAGTCAAATGTGCAGGCACGGACTCACACACAGACTTCTGTAAGAGTCACATGTACAGGCCACGGACTCACACACAGACTTCTGTAAGAGTCACATGTGCAGGCACGGACTCAAACACAGACTTCTGAAAGAGTCACATGTGCAGGCACACACTCGCACACAGATGTCTGTAAGAGTCAGAGGTGCAGGCACGGACTCACACACAGACTTCAGTAAGAGTCACATGCGCAGGCACACACTCGCACACAGATGTCTGTAAGAGTCAGAGGTGCCGGCACGGACTCACACACAGACTTCAGTAAGAGTCACATGCGCAGGCCATGGATTCACACAGACTTCTGTAAGAGTCACATGTCCATGCATGGACTCACATACAGACTTCTGTAAGAATCACTGTGCAGGCCACAGACTCGCACACAGACTTCAGTAAGAGTCACATGCTCAGGCCACGGGCTCGCACACAGACTTCAGTAAGAGTCACATGTGCAGGTCACGGACTCACACACAAACTTCAGTAAGAGTCAGATGCGCAGGCCACGGACTCACACACAGACTTCTGCAAGAGTCACATGTACAGGCCACGGACTCACACACAGACTTCAGTAAGAGTCACATGAGCGGGCCACGGACTCACACACAGACTTCAGTAAGAGTCACATGTGCAGGCACGGACTCAAACACAGACTTCTGTAAGAGTCACATGTGCAGGCACGCACTCGCACACAGATGTCTGTAAGAGTCACATATGCAGGCACTGACTCACACACAGACTTCAGTAAGAGTCCCATGCGCAGGCCATGGATTTCACACAGACTTCTGTAAGAGTCACACGTCCATGCATGGACTCACATACAGACTTCTGTAAGAATCACATGTGCAGGCCACAGACTCGCACACAGACTTCAGTAAGAGTCACATGCGCATGCCACAGGCTCGCACACAGACTTCAGTAAGAGTCACATGTGCAGGTCACGGACTCACACACAGACTTCAGTAAGAGTCACATGCGCAGGCCACGGACTTGTAACACAGACTTCAGTAAGAGTCACATGTACAGGCCACAGACTTGCACAAAGACTTCTGTAAGAGTCACATGCCCAGGACACAGACTCACGCACAGACTTCTGTAAGAGTCACATGTGCAGGCACGGACTGACACACAGACTTCTGTAAGAGTCACATGTGCAGGCACGGACTCACACACAGACTTCTGTAAGAGTCACATGTGCAGGCACGGACTCACACACAGACTTCTGTAAGAGTCACATGTACGGGCCACGGACACGCACACAGACTTCAGTAAGAGTCACATGCGCAGGTCACGGACTCGCACACAGACTTCTGTAAGAGTCATATGCACAGGCCACAGACTCACACACAGACTTCAGTAAGTGTCACATGTGCAGGCACGGACTCACACACAGACTTCTGTAAGAGTCACATGTACGGGCCACGTACTCGCACACAGACTTCTGTAAGAGTCACATGTGCAGGCACGGACTCACACACAGACTTCTGTAAGAGTCACATGTGCAGGCCACTGACTCTCACACAGACTTCAGTAAGTGTCACATGTGCAGGCACGTACTCACACACAGACTTCAGTAAGTGTCACACGTGCAGGCACGGACTCGCACACAGACTTCTGTAAGATTCACATGTACGGGCCACGGACTCACACACTGACTTCAGTAAGAGTCACATGGACTCACACACAGACTTCAGTAAGAGTCACACGTGCAGGCCACGGACTCGCACACAGACTTCTGTAACAGTCACATGTACAGGCCACGGAGTTGCAAGTACAGGCCACGTACTCACACACAGACTTCTCTAAGAGTCATATGTACAGGCCACGGAGTATCATGTACAGGCCACGGACTCGCACACAGACTTCAGTAAGTGTCACACGTGCAGGCACGGACTCGCACACCGACTTCTGTAAGATTCACATGTACGGGCCACGGACTCGCACACAGACTTCTGTAACAGTCACATGTACAGGCCACGGAGTTGCAAGTACAGGCCACGTACTCACACACAGACTTCTCTAAGAGTCATATGTACAGGCCACGGAGTATCATGTACAGGCCACGGACTCGCACACAGACTTCTGTAACAGTCACATGTGCAGGCCACGGAGTCACACACAGGCTTCTGTAAGATTCACTTGTACAGGCCACAGAGTCACTCATGAACTTCTGTAAGAGTCACATTTACAGAAGCCCGAGTGTGACTACCTTGGCCTGTACATGTGACTCTTACAGAAGTCCATGGGTTCACCCAATAGATATCTGAAAAAGTCACATGCAGGCCATGGATTCAGAAGCAGACTTCTCTAAGGGTCACATACCGGCCACAGAGTCACCCACAGAAGTCTGAAAGACTCACATCTACAGGCCACAGATCCACACACAGACTTCTGTGAGAGTTGCACGTACAGGGCACGGATCCACACTCAGACTTCTGTATGACTCTCATATATATGCCACCGCTTCACTCACAGACATCTGTAAGAATCAGATGTGCAAGCCACCAATTACACACAGACTTCTGTAAAAGTCACATCTGAGGGCAACAGATTCTCGCACAGTCTTCTGTAAATCCCATGTGCAGGCCATGAATCACAAACAAGTCACACGTCTGCAAGAGTCACATGTGCAGGCTACGGATTCACCCATAGACTTCCGTAAGGGACACCTAGGTGCTGTGACTGGCAGGTGGGTGAAAGAATGGCAGCTAATTAAAACAACCAGATTTTGCGATGTCTTTTGAAACCAGAGAAACTGGAGCATACCCGGGTGAATATAGGGAGTCTGTTCCAGTGGAATGGGGCAAGGTAGGAGAAAGCCCGGTCACCATATTTTGATGTGTCAATATGCCGGGGTGTAAAAGAAGTTGATGTTTGGATCTTAGGTTCCTGTCGAGGAGGTACAGAATAAGTCTGTCTCCCGTAGATATTTTGAACCTGAGCCTAACAAACATTTATATGTTAGGTAGAGCAATTTGAACTGTCCTCTCTTGCTGATGGGTAGCCAATGAAGAGCTCTGAGCGTGGGAGATGACCGTGTCCATGGAGGCAAGTATTTGACCATGCGGGCAGCAATGTTTTGGACGACCTGCATTTTAAATAAAAGAGATTAATTTGAAGCGAGGATTAGGGCATTGCTGATATTTAATGCCTGGGTGAGAGTCTTCCAGGAACTCAAAGGAAGCCACTGAAAGATTTTCCTAAGGAGGTGCAGTGTGCCAAAGCAAGTGCAGCAGTTGGAGGTAATCTGGTCTATCATGGATAATTTGTCATCTAAAAATATACCCAGATTCCAGGCTGTTCTGTTGCATGAAGTGACCGGACCAAGTCCAGGCGGCCACCAGTCAACTGCCCAATGAACTGGGCTTTCCTAAACAGAAGGATCTCTGTTTTGCCCCCATTTAGTTGGAGACAGTTGAGGGACATGCAGATGGCGATTTTTCTCATGCAGGAGATCATGCAGGCGACAAATCGCTGTTTGTCGTTCTCAATGACTTGCCCAAATGAAATTGACCAGCTAGGTGTCGTCTGCATAAGAAAGAATTTCGAACCCGCAGGACTTGACTAACTGGGCTGGGGGGCAACATAAATGTTAAAAAGTGTAGGGCTCAAGGATGAACCCTGAGGGACCACTTGTCCCAGGAAATGGTTTTGGAGTGGTTGGCGCCAATGGAAACTGTTTGGACCCTGTCTTTGAGAAAGTCTTTGAACCAGTCGGGGCGGTGCCCTGTATACCTATCCGGTGGAGACGCTGTAGCAAGATGGAATGGGAGATGATATCAAACGCTGCAGATGGGTAATGCAGGACCAGCATGGTGGAGTTTCTTGCATCCAGGGATAACATGATAGTATCTACTACTGCAAGTAGGGCGGTTTCGGTACTGTGGGAAGGTCTGAAGCCAGATTGAGAGGCGTTCAACAAACTATGGTTCTCCAAATAAGAGGAGAGCTGTTTGTTGACGTAGGTCTCCAGAACTTGACCCAGCAGAGGGAGGAGAGATATCATGCGATAGTTAGCTGGTTCCCTGGGGTCTGCATTCGTTTTTTTCAAGATAGGTGCGACATGTGCTGCTTTCCATAACAATGGGATTGTGGCTAATGACAGAGACTGGTTACAGCAATGTGATAGCTGGCGCACGAAGAGAAGATAGACTGGCAATACTATACAGAGGGCAAAGATCACAAGGGGAACCGGATTTTACTCTAGATTGCAAATCAAGCATCTGAGATTGAGAAATAGGTTTGAATCTTTCAAGTACAACCGAGGCAGTCTTTCGAGGCGAATCAGTGGTATAGGAGTAAGATAAAGGATTAACCTTGGAGTGAAAGCTACAGTATATGTTGTCTATTTTAGTTTGGAAGTGACTGGCTAAGGTGCCACAAAGTGTCTGGGAAGTATTAAAGACAATGGGGCGACCCGGTGTCCCTCAGAACCTGGAATGTGAGAAGTTGGCCTGGTATATGCTGTTCACTAATTAAAGTGGACACCTTGCACCAGGGCAAATCGACTCTTATGGTAGATAGGTTTAAGACAACCTTTTAAAGAAAGCTATCCTAGTGGTAGCTGTGGAGAGCAGCCTTCAGGCTAAGTCTTGAAGGAATGTAAAGCAGCTTGTTTTACCATATAATCTCTTGAATCACCAAATGAAAAGACACCACACAGGTATATATATCAAATATATATGTATTTATTTCTAAATAACTCTCTACTAATCTCTTTATGAGATTAGAAGACAAACATATGCACAAATCAACGTTTCACAATAAGTTAAGCACAAAATATGGCTGGGGCCCTAGGGGCGTACCAGACCATATACTAAAAAGGGACTTAGCAACAACGACTTGCAGGGAGACAAGGCCTAGGGCCTTCAGAAGTGCTGGGGCCTCACGAAACCACCCAAGGCAGGTAAGTAAAGGACCCACGGGGGACGCGTGCAGTGTGGATACACAGGCGCGGATCGCCGTTAACTTCAATGGGGCAAGTCGCGGTTGGAAATTAAGAGTTCTAGGAGACTTCGGGAGAACCTACAAGCAAGTCACTTACAGGGTAAGTAGTTCTAGGGCCCACACCCACAGGAGCACCGTAGTGCTGGAGTTACCTCACCCAGGGAAGCCGGGTGCATAGGTGTCCTTTGGTGTCGGGTCGCGGCGTCGTTTTCAATGGCAAACAAAGAAGACTTGCTGCTTGCGGGAGCTGAAGAAGTGTCCGGTGGAATCCAAGCCTGGATTCTGAAGAAGGATGACCTGAAAGCAGAGGGGACAGTGTTCAAAGTCACTTGGCAGTGACTCGGGGCAAGGAAGATGGATGCCCACCGTCGTCGGTTGATTCAGGTCGGTTGTGGGTGCCTTGACTCTTCAGCCACGAGGTCCAGGAGGCGTCGACGACGACCAGGAGCTGGATTCTGTGTATCCCACGAAGTCTGCAGCTTACTGCGGTGTCGGCAACTCGATTGGAGCCAACAAGCCTTGGCAACAGCAAGTCTCGGGGAGATGAAGAAAAGTCGATGGCACAGACCAGCAAGGTCTGAGGGACTCACCCAGCGAGAGTAAGTCAGGGCAGGCCTGGAGCAACCAGGGGAGCCCTTTGGTTTCTTTAAGAAGTCTTCTGGGGACCCACGAGCCGGCTGGCAAGGGATCGCGAAGACACCTCGGGCGGAATCACTCAACAGGGGCCCACGGTCACTCGGGACGGTGTAGGCCTCTGATCTTCGGAGGATTCCTGCTAGAGGTCGGGACCACACGTGGTCCAAAGCACAAGTTCGTGGAACGTTGTGAAGGGGTTGCACTCGACAATAGTGCACGGTACCCAGGGGTCGCGGTTCCTCGTCACTCGTGGGGTCCACTTGCCTCAGCTTCGCTGGGGACTCACGATGGCCTTGGAGAAGTCAGGAAATCCACTTCTTGGGCTGCAGGGACTTCGGACTCCGGCGGGAGCGGCGTAGTTTGCGACCGTCGTTGTCGTTTTTGGTGCCTGCCAAGCAGGGAGTCACTCCTTGACTCCAAGGGAGATTCTTCTGTCTTCCAAAGGTAGTGGAACGTCGAAGGGCCAGGATTCTTCTGTAGAGCGTCGTCCAGGGGTTATCTGCTTTGCAATGGCAAGGTTCCCCTCTTATACTAAAAAGAGGGGATGGACTAGCTCTATGACCCCACCTAT
This sequence comes from Calotriton arnoldi, assembly GCA_963921515.1. Taxonomy (NCBI): domain Eukaryota; kingdom Metazoa; phylum Chordata; class Amphibia; order Caudata; family Salamandridae; genus Calotriton; species Calotriton arnoldi. Next base: position 1,281,545 of record CAWUFW010002998.1, on the reverse strand, counting down.
GGGAGGGTCAAGGGAGGGGTGGCTACACCCACTTCCCTTTGTCCAGTTTCGCGCCAGAGCAGGGGCAGGTAGCCCCTGAGCTGGTTTGAACTGGCATATGCACAGAGGAGCCTTCTGCTCCCCCAGTGCAGGACTTCAAAGCACTCTAAGAGTGCACCCACCCAGCCCCAATACACTAAACCCTGTCTGGGAGGTGGTTACACCTCTCTGTGACAGGATGCCTATTGTTGGGCTTCCTCCACTGCGAGTTTCGGTCATCAGCAGGAGGGCAGCCCAGTGTCTGTGACTGGTGGCATCCATTTTGTGATGCCAGGGCTCTTTAGGATTCTACCGCGTTTCCACAGCAGGTACATGTCTTATCCCTCTAGAAGGGTGGAATGCTACCCCCGCCGCCAATATTGGCGGGGGGTAGTATTCCAAGATGTTTGACACCAAACACGACATGTTTTGATGCAGCCATTCCAAAGTTAGCATTTACCGCGAGGATATAATGCACTTTAATAGTATATGGTTTAACCGCATCCACAAACAGCACCAGAGAATAGACTCTGAGAGCTGCAGAGGGGCCCTGCTCAGGCAGAGGCACCCCTCACATAGAAGCCAAGCACCCTGCCCTCAGGATTGATAGGGCCTGCCTTAGGGGTGACTGATAGGTTTATATGTGTGTGCAGGAGAGATATAGGAAACCTATATCTCAGTGAGGGGTGCTAGCACCACCTCACCCAGGCTGCAGTAGCAGGCCTGTGGTGTCAGATTTAGTCTGCTTCCCAGGGGTGGCATAATACATGCTGCAGCCCCTGGTAGGCCTGTGAAGTACCTATGCCCTTGGTACCTAAGGTACCATATACTAGGGACTCATAAGGCACCACAGTATCCAATCACTAGTGCACCTAGAGTGCACTCCATGTCGTTTAGAGAGAGCAGATAGACTGGGGCCCTGAATAGCAGGGTCCCAGTCCAACTAAGTCATAAACCAGCAAAACACCAGGAAAAAAGTGGGGGCAACCATATAGTCAGATTCCACCTTCCTACATAACCCCCCAAACGAAAGGAGATGAGGCTAACCTTGACCAGTTGAGCCTTTATTGATTAAGTGGCCATATAAGGAAGCACCTGCACTAGCATGGTTGCCCCCTGTCTTATGGTCCCCTAAGCAATCCCTCACCCTAAGGGTATGAGAGGGTCTCCACCATGGGGAATCACTACCTCTGGTGTGCTTTGGTAAAGTACAAGGCTGGTGGGGTGTCTGAGTAGGGAAGTGAGGCCCTAGGATGGTTGGCCTCAGCTTCCTCAGATCACTGGTCACCATGTATGCCTGTCTTTCCATGACTGAGTTGCACTTTGCTCTAAGGGTCAACCTTTGACTGCCTACAGCTGGGGGTTGGGTCCCTTCGGGTGGAACACTGGAGGGACATGGCATGTTTGGAACCTTTTGGTTCCAGGTTTGCCCTTGCCTAACAGAGTCCTTCTGGGGGTGGTCCCTACATAAAGGTATGGGGGATCCCTCAGTGGGTTGAGGAATTTTCACCTGGCTAGGGCTACTAGACTGGGTGCCCCTAATCTGCTGATGGGGGTTCCTCTGGACAGGGGGCCCTGGGGGTCCACTGACCTCCCTGACCTCTGCAGCCCTGGGCTGACTGAGGCAGGGTAGAGAGGGGCAGTTTACCTGCTCCAGACTGGGTACCGCCTTGGAAGGGTCCTCTGCCATCAGGGGTGGGGCCAGGCCAGGCCTGACTACCTCTGTGGCAGTTCCTTCACTAGGGGAGGGTCAGTTCCCTGAGGAGGCTGACCCTTACCTACTGTCTGGAGGGAAGAAGACTTTTCTTCAACCCTTGTGCTCTCTTCTGGGGGAGAGTGGGCCATTCTTCCAGGCTCCATCTCTCCAAAATCTTGGGCTGGGGCTGTGGCCATCACAGCCCCACTAACCTTTACAGGGACACCCAACATCCTCAGATGGGTTTGGTGTTCAATTTCAGCCCAGGCTGAAATATCCAGATCATTGCCCATCAGGCAATCTACAGGTAAGGTTTGGGACACTGCCACTCTTTTTGGACCTGTGACCCCCTCCCAGGTGAGATTGACTATGGCCATGGGGTGCTCTGTTCTGACACCATCAATGTTGGTCACCTGGTATTTAAACTCAGGTAAAAGCTGGTGAGGGGGGACTAGTTTCCCTGCCACCATGGTGACACTAGCCCCTGTGTCCCTAAATGCCACAGCTTTCCGACCATTAATTATTGGCTCCAGTCTGTACCTGCCCAATGCTGTGGGACCCACGGTAAAGGTGGCAAATCCTATACCACCATCAGAATCTGAGGAGTCTGTTGAGGGGGTCCTGTCTGAACTAGGGCCCACCTCTGTTCCTCTTGCAAAAGCACCTAACTTTTTGGGTGCACTACTCCCAACTGGAGGATTACTACTGGTAGTACCAGGAGGGGTGGTAGTAGTTGTTGGAGGAACATTTTCTTTATTGCCAATCCTGGGACAACTGGGATCAGATTTCCAGTGCCCAGGCTTTTTACAGACATGGCAATAGGGTTTCTTTTCAGGAGAGGAAGGAGTTTGGGACCCACCCCCAGAAGAGGACTTTTGGGGCCCTGTAGTGGACTTATCCTTAGATTTATCCCCACCTTTCTCTTGGGACTTGGTAGAATCTTTCTTGTGGTCACCACCCTGATTCTTAGGCCTTACTCTGGTTCTGACCCATTTGTCTGCCTTCTTTCCCAATTCTTGGGGAGAGGTCAGATCAGAGTCCACCAGGTACTGGTGTAAAAGCTGGTTTTGACAATTATTAAGGATCTGTTCTCTCATCATTAGATTATAAAATCCTTTGAATTCAGTAACCCTACTGCCAACCAGCCAACCCTCCGAGCCTTGGATGCACAATCTACAAAGTCTGTCCAGTCCTGAGTCTGTGCCTTCTGGGTATCTCTGAACTTCAACCTGTACTCCTCAGTGGTTAAGCCAAACCCATCTATCAGTGCACTCTTCAGGACCTCATAATCATCAGCATCCTCCTCTCTAACAGTGAGGAGCTTGTCTCTTCCTTTATCTGAAAAGGAGAGCCACAAGATTGCTGCCCACTGCTTTTGGGGGACCTGCTGTACTCTACAGGCCCTCTCCATAGCAGTTATCCACTTGTGGATATCATCCCCACTCTGGTAGGGAGGAACAACCTTGCTCAGGTTCCTATGGTCAGGAATATATTCTCTGCCTCTAGGGACACTGTTGCTGCCACCAGGGGGTTCTAACCCCTCTTTTCTAGAAGCTCTCTGGATCTCCAGGGCTTCCCTATCCAGTGCCAACTGCTTGGTTCTGAGGGCCACTTTGGCTTCCTCATACTGGAGCAGTTTGCACCTTCTCTCAGAGGAGGTCTCTCTTAAGGAAAAGTGTGAGCTCCTCTGCTGGACAAATTCTCTGCCAGAGTGATAAGAGTGGTCAGATTCCCTGGAAGGGGATCTGTGCCTCTCCTCCTCTCTGTCAGTTCTCTTAGGGAGAATTCCTCTGTCCTTTTCAGGCCCCTTGAAGCCTGGCCCTTCAATCACAGAGTCTTGGTCATTCTGATTTTCATCATCTGACCCAGATACTATGACTGACCCACCCACTGATTCAGACCCTTTAGCTCCTAGAGCCAATCTAAGGTCATCTGCTGTCAGCAGATCTATCAGGTGTAGTGTTGAGGGACTCTGTCCTAGCCTCAGGTGTCTGTCAACACACATGGCTCTCAAGTCAGAGAAAGCCATGTCCTTATACTGAGGCTGAGTGGATCCACTGGGTCCACCCCTTAAGGACATTCTAGTGTTGTGCAGTGTTGTACTACCTACACTAGTTTGTGGCCTACTGATCCTAGCTTGAGCTGTGGAAAGGGTGTGCTATCCCTTGGCACACAGCTCTAAGTTCAGTAGAACTTATTGATACTAAGCTTGACTTTATATGTACCTTGAGTACCTATAATGGTTTTCAGTTAGTAATTCAAATAGAGATTTTCTGGTAAAACAATGGCAAGCTGGAATCCCACACGCTGCCCACCAATGTGAGAAGTTGGCCTGGTATATGCTGTTCACTAATTAAAGTGGACACCTTGCACCAGGGCAAATCGACTCTTATGGTAGATAGGTTTAAGACAACCTTTTAAAGAAAGCTATCCTAGTGGTAGCTGTGGAGAGCAGCCTTCAGGCTAAGTCTTGAAGGAATGTAAAGCAGCTTGTTTTACCATATAATCTCTTGAATCACCAAATGAAAAGACACCACACAGTTATATATATCAAATATATATGTATTTATTTCTAAATAACTCTCTACTAATCTCTTTATGAGATTAGAAGACAAACATATGCACAAATCAACGTTTCACAATAAGTTAAGCACAAAATATGGCTGGGGCCCTAGGGGCGTACCAGACCATATACTAAAAAGGGACTTAGCAACAACGACTTGCAGGGAGACAAGGCCTAGGGCCTTCAGAAGTGCTGGGGCCTCACGAAACCACCCAAGGCAGGTAAGTAAAGGACCCACGGGGGACGCGTGCAGTGTGGATACACAGGCGCGGATCGCCGTTAACTTCAATGGGGCAAGTCGCGGTTGGAAATTAAGAGTTCTAGGAGACTTCGGGAGAACCTACAAGCAAGTCACTTACAGGGTAAGTAGTTCTAGGGCCCACACCCACAGGAGCACCGTAGTGCTGGAGTTACCTCACCCAGGGAAGCCGGGTGCATAGGTGTCCTTTGGTGTCGGGTCGCGGCGTCGTTTTCAATGGCAAACAAAGAAGACTTGCTGCTTGCGGGAGCTGAAGAAGTGTCCGGTGGAATCCAAGCCTGGATTCTGAAGAAGGATGACCTGAAAGCAGAGGGGACAGTGTTCAAAGTCACTTGGCAGTGACTCGGGGCAAGGAAGATGGATGCCCACCGTCGTCGGTTGATTCAGGTCGGTTGTGGGTGCCTTGACTCTTCAGCCACGAGGTCCAGGAGGCGTCGACGACGACCAGGAGCTGGATTCTGTGTGTCCCACGAAGTCTGCAGCTTACTGCGGTGTCGGCAACTCGATTGGAGCCAACAAGCCTTGGCAACAGCAAGTCTCGGGGAGATGAAGAAAAGTCGATGGCACAGACCAGCAAGGTCTGAGGGACTCACCCAGCGAGGGTAAGTCAGGGCAGGCCTGGAGCAACCAGGGGAGCCCTTTGGTTTCTTTAAGAAGTCTTCTGGGGACCCACGAGCCGGCTGGCAAGGGATCGCGAAGACACCTCGGGCGGAATCACTCAACAGGGGCCCACGGTCACTCGGGACGGTGTAGGCCTCTGATCTTCGGGGGATTCCTGCTAGAGGTCGGGACCACACGTGGTCCAAAGCACAAGTTCGTGGAACGTTGTGAAGGGGTTGCACTCGACAATAGTGCACGGTACCCAGGGGTCGCGGTTCCTCGTCACTCGTGGGGTCCACTTGCCTCAGCTTCGCTGGGGACTCACGATGGCCTTGGAGAAGTCTGGAAATCCACTTCTTGGGCTGCAGGGACTTCGGACTCCGGCGGGAGCGGCGTAGTTTGCGACCGTCGTTGTCGTTTTGGTGCCTGCCAAGCAGGGGAGTCACTCCTTGACTCCAAGGGAGATTCTTCTGTCTTCCAAAGGTAGTGGAACGTCGAAGGGCCAGGATTCTTCTGTAGAGCGTCGTCCAGGGGTTATCTGCTTTGCAATGGCAAGGTTCCCCCTCTTATACTAAAAAGAGGGGATGGACTAGCTCTATGACCCCACCTATGGGAGGGTCAAGGGAGGGTGGCTACACCCACTTCCCTTTGTCCAGTTTCGCGCAAGAGCAGGGGCAGGTAGCCCCTGAGCTGGTTTGAACTGGCATATGCACAGAGGAGCCTTCTGCTCCCCCAGTGCAGGACTTCAAAGCACTCTAAGAGTGCACCCACCCAGCCCCAATACACTAAACCCTGTCTGGGAGGTGGTTACACCTCCCTGTGACAGGATGCCTATTGTTGGGCTTCCTCCACTGCGAGTTTCGGTCATCAGCAGGAGGGCAGCCCAGTGTCTGTGACTGGTGGCATCCATTTTGTGATGCCAGGGCTCTTTAGGATTCTACCGCGTTTCCACAGCAGGTACATGTCTTATCCCTCTAGAAGGGTGGAATGCTACCCCCGCCGCCAATATTGGCGGGGGGTAGTATTCCAAGATGTTTGACACCAAACACGACATGTTTTGATGCAGCCATTCCAAAGTTAGCATTTACCGCGAGGATATAATGCACTTTAATAGTATATGGTTTAACCGCATCCACAAACAGCACCAGAGAATAGACTCTGAGAGCTGCAGAGGGGCCCTGCTCAGGCAGAGGCACCCCTCACATAGAAGCCAAGCACCCTGCCCTCAGGATTGATAGGGCCTGCCTTAGGGGTGACTGATAGGTTTATATGTGTGTGCAGGAGAGATATAGGAAACCTATATCTCAGTGAGGGGTGCTAGCACCACCTCACCCAGGCTGCAGTAGCAGGCCTGTGGTGTCAGATTTAGTCTGCTTCCCAGGGGTGGCATAATACATGCTGCAGCCCCTGGTAGGCCTGTGAAGTACCTATGCCCTTGGTACCTAAGGTACCATATACTAGGGACTCATAAGGCACCACAGTATCCAATCACTAGTGCACCTAGAGTGCACTCCATGTCGTTTAGAGAGAGCAGATAGACTGGGGCCCTGAATAGCAGGGTCCCAGTCCAACTAAGTCATAAACCAGCAAAACACCAGGAAAAAAGTGGGGGCAACCATATAGTCAGATTCCACCTTCCTACACTGGGTATTTGCGGTATATAAACAATTGGTTCTGTCGGGTAAGACAATTGCTGTGAGTAGTGTGATTAAGGGGATAAGGTATATCTCAATTCCTATCATTCATAAGTGAGAGAACAATTTGTAAACAATGAACACACCAAACAAAGAAATTCCAAATATATGGTTGATTTACTCTTATGCTTCAATAAAGTATTGAATAATAATGGCTGTCACATGTACAAATGAATTGTAATCAAACAAGTGACTGAGTGACATATAGTGAATGGTGAAGTAAACAGTACACTATATACATGACATACGTAAGTGACATAAAGAAAAAGAGGAATATTTTAAAGTTCTTGTCCCGCCTCCTAGTTTTTCACATGTAATCCAAGACCCATTGGCGAATCAATTTATTGGTCAAGGGAAACTGTGTGGACATATGAAATAGAGAATGTCGACGTTTCGACCCTTGAAGCAGCGCAGAATGGTGTGCGTCTGGGCGGGTCTTCCTCAAGACTATGGAAGGGGAGTTGGACAGCCACTCAGAAAACTCTTTCTAGAATAGAATTAATCGTTTATGCAGAAAGTCTCCACCACTTGAAATTAATTTTTCCAGCAGAGAGACGGATGCTTGCTGCTCTCTTTGGGATACAAAAGGGGATGATGGACGGAACGTTTGAGCCAATCAAACACTCACCCCCAGTCAACTGATCTGGGTTTAATCCATCATCATTCTTTAGCTCACTCCACCACCCCAGTTCAGACATGGCCATATGCAAATCAGTCTGACCCTGTGCCTCATGGGAACAGTCCAGCCCGAACTGCCAAGCCATGTCTTCCCTGGACCGGAAACAAGCATCCTAGGACCGGTTTCTGGCATTCCAGCCGTCATCAGCCAGGCTTGCTTGAATCCAGTGGCAAGGTGAGCAAGGGACCCACGTCTGGGCATACCCCCGCCAACTTGGGGCGAACAAAGCGATACAAAAGGGGATGATGGACGGAACGTTTGAGCCAATCAAACACTCACCCCCAGTCAACTGATCTGGGTTTAATCCATCATCATTCTTTAGCTCACTCCACCACCCCAGTTCAGACATGGCCATCAATTGTTTCTTTTGCATTTGTCGCCCTAAGTGGGAAGGGTATGCCCAGACGTGGGTCCCGTGCTCACTACACCACTGGATTCAAGCTAGCCTGGCTGAAGAAGGGTGATGCCCTGAAACCGGTCCTAGGATGCTTGTTTCCGGTCCAGGGAGGACCTGGCTTGGCAGTTCGGGCTGGACTGTTCCCACAAGGAACAGGGTCAAGACTGATTTGCATATGGCTGGGTCCAAACTGGGGTGGTTTGGTGAGCAAAAGAATGATGGATTTAACCCAGATCCTTGTGACTGGGGGTGAATGTTTGCATTGTCCAGCATTCCGTCCATCAATTGTTTCTTTTGCATTTGTCGCCCTAAGTGGGAAGGGTATGCCCAGACGTGGGTCCCGTGCTCACTTCACCACTGGATTCAAGCTAGCCTGGCTGAAGAAGGGTGATGCCCTGAAACCGGTCCTAGGATGCTTGTTTCCGGTCCAGGGAGGACCTGGCTTGGCAGTTCGGGCTGGACTGTTCCCACAAGGAACAGGGTCAAGACTGATTTGCATATGGCTGGGTCCAAACTGGGGTGGTTTGGTGAGCAAAAGAATGATGGATTTAACCCAGATCCTTGTGACTGGGGGTGAATGTTTGCATTGTCCAGCATTCCGTCCATCAATTGTTTCTTTTGCATTTGCTGCTCTCTTTGGAGCACGAACATTATTTTCGAAGCCGGACACGAGACGCCAACCGGCTGGTGGCTGTCACGTGTGCTCACTCCAAAGACTCCAACCGGCTGGTGGAGACTTTCTGCATAAACTATTAATTCTATTCTAGAAAGAGTTTTCTGAGATATGCAACGGGACCCCAAGACTTGAGTAATCAGTGGAGCCCCACACTTGAGTGCATAGCGGAGCCCATTATTGGATTCCAATCACAATTTTTCGATTTCATTGACTGAAGATTCTGCCTCTGTGGCTGTCCAACTCATAGTCCTGAGGAAGACCCGCCCAGACGCACACCATTCTGCACTGCTTCAAGGGTCGAAACGTCGACATTCTCTATTTCATATGTCCACACAGTTTCCCATGACCAATAAATTGATTCGCCAATGGGTCTTGGATTACATGTGAAAAACTAGGAGACGGGACACAAACTTTAAAATATTCCTCTTTTTCTTTATGTCACTTACGTATGTCATGTATATAGTGTACTGTTTACTTCACCATTCACTATATGTCACTCTTTCACCACAGTCACTTGTTTGATTACAATTCATTTGTACATGTGACAGCCATTATTATTCAATACTTTCTTGAAGCATAAGAGTAAATCAACCATATATTTGGAATTTCTTTGTTTGGTGTGTTCATTGTTTACAAATTGTTCTCTCACTTATGAATGATAGGAATTGAGATATACCTTTTCCCCTTAATCACAGTACTCACAGCAATTGTCTTACCCGACAGAACCAACAAAGTGTCTGGGAGGCAGGAATGACAGAGGAGCAGGCTTGATTTTTGACAAATTTGTTTAGGACTTTAAATTGTTCCTTTGAGGAGTTGCCTGCCTAATCTATCTTGTTGACAATATAATGCCTGTGTGTTGTCCTTATTTTGCAGTGATATGCATTTAGTGCTAATTTATATGTTTGTCAGAGCTAGTTTTTGGCACCCTCCATTTGCGTTCTAGTCTTTCACAACATGGCTTGTCGGTTTTCAAGTCAGCAGTATACCATGGGGCATTAGGTCTGCAAATTTTAGTGGGAAGTTGTTTATTGGGGGCAACAATATTGAGTGCATGGGAGAAGGTGTTGTGGAACAGGGATAAAGCTGAGTTCATGCCCTACGAGTTGTCAAGAATAGGTGAGAGGAAAGCGGATTGAAAGGACTCCATAGTAATTTGTTTCCATGGCCTTGATATAGGGTGCTTCTGGGCTATAGGTTTTACGGGGATGGTCAAGATGGGAATCTGAAAACTGACCAAAAAATGATCAGTCCAGGTTAAAGGTTGTGTGATGTCAACTTGAAAAAACCTGAAGGTGGGAAAAATGAGGTCTAGAGTGTGGCCTGCTGACTGTGTGGGGCCAGTCTTGGTCAGGCGGAGGTCTAGCATTTCGATATTGGACAGCAGGATAGGTACGTCAGGATCAGTGGCTATGTCGACGCGATAATTGAAGTCCCCTAACAGGAGGACATTTTGAGTGGATAGAACATGAGGTGCTAGTCGTTCTGCTAGTTTGTGACTAAACTCTTTTTTAGGCCTGGAGGGCGGTATCCTAGAGAGCCTTTCCAGGTGTCGTTGTGAGGAGTTTCTATTTTAAATATAATTATCTCTGCCCAGTCGGTGAGTAGGGCATCATGGATTTCAACACTGAGGGAGTCCCGAAAAGCAGTAGCTACTCAGCCACCTGTTTTTGATACCCTGTCCTGCCTAACCAGTTTAAACATTATCAGGAAATGCAATGGGGATGCAAGGCAACGTTAAAGAATGTAGCCAGGTTTCTGTGATAAAGCATAGATCTGGTTGTACAGAAGTAAGTCCCAGATTTCTACTGTGTGCTTTGGGATTGATCTAGCATTGAAATAAAGGCAATTGAGCGTGGGGGATGGACTGCAGTTTGATGGGTAAGTCCAGATGTGTTAGGTAGAAGTTGTGAAGGTATTTGATCAGAGTTTAACTGGGAAAGTGCATTCCCAATTGTCACTCAGTGAAGATGTTTTGGCAATGGAGCAGGAGAACCTACATGGGTAGCATGAGAAAGGTCCTTCAGAACATACTGGGAGGTGGGGAGCACAGTGTAAGCAAAAAGTCCTAAGTGTTTTGAGGTCATTGCTATTATAGTACATTGTAAGTGGGGGGCCTGCTACTGGGGGAGTAGATGCAAGGTTCCTGGCACCTAGCAAAGTTCGGGCACGGATGGGCGCAGACGGACTTGCCTTTGGTGCGCCCGCTCCACATATCCAATGTGCGTCGGCGCCCGGCTTGTGATTTGTGCCGAAATGCAAATGACAACAAAACCGCTGCCGTCCAGAAATGGCGGTCGTCGCGGTGTAGCCGCGTCAGAGCAGTCTGTCAAATCTGCCCTGAGCTCCCTCTGCTCAACCGGCAAAGCTGTGTCGGAACAAGGAGCTCAGGAAAGGGGTAATCTGTGAGAGAGGTGAGGTTGCAAAGCGTACCGTCGTTACGAGCTTCCAAGCCTTCAGTGCAATGCAATTCAAATCTTCAATACCAACTCACACAGCGCATAGATTATTAAAGTTAAAAATAACAGTGTGGGCGATTTAAGACACACTGTCACTGCGAGCTGCCAAGCATTCGATAATCACGGAGTTTCCCCGAATAGAAAATCTATACCAAATCGGGAACATTATTTGCAGGCCACCAAACCAGCTGAAACCAAAGTTTTATATCCAAAAATGTACTTTTGGAATTTTACCACTGAACAGTTTCACTTTTAAATGGGAGTGTGCCTGTTTGCGGTCAAAATACTGTAATGTTTGTTCGGATCAGGTAGAGGATGAAGTGCACTTTTTTTTTTGGGGGGGGCTTTGCCTACTAATGCAAGGTCAAAAGTGTCTCAAACAATTGCTTAATGTGATGAAGATTGCCGCACACAGGGAGATGAGTCCAAAAAGAGAATTTATTAAAGTACAGCAGTTCGTAGGAAACGTCTTAGCCACCACATCAGCAAGAGACCAACTGACGTGTGGTATTATAATATGCATTCCATATTCCACATTCTCAGTTCCCTAGAGGACAATTCTGTTTGCAATTCTGTTTAAATTCCAAATGCGGTTGTCATTAAGTTTAACTGAATTTGGAAACAACTTAACAACCAAGAAGAGAGAGTAAACCTTTGAACTCTCATTTTTCTGTGGAAGTCTCACTTTCATCATGTCTCCCACTTTTACTTTAGTGTGACTAATGGCCTTTCTTTTATCTAAGATTTGTTTCCTTTTCCAAACTCTTTTTTGTTGAGTTCTCTTCCATTCATCTTTGTCAGGCAACACTCCTGGGGGCGACTTACTCATCATCCAGGACGGTTTCACCATCGTGTTAGGCTTCCTGCCTCTAAATCACTCAAAGGGCACCCTACCTGTGATCGAATGGGGCGTTAAACGGTAAACCTCAACTCTTTCAAGTATGTCCTTTTTCCAATCCTTGTTTTGTGTTTTTGAAATCTGAATAGATTCCTTTAACACCCTATTAAATCACTCTACCATCCTGTTGGTTTCAGGATGATGGAGAGAGCATTTTTTGTGTTTAATCCCCCTGAGGGACAAGAATTCTTCATTTCTTTAGAAACTAACTGGACACCATTGTCCGTTAAGATATAGTCTGGCAGTCCCTCCCTGCTGAAAACATCTCTGAGGAAGGTAATCACACTACCTGTCTCTATGCTCTGTGTGATCCATATTTCTGGACAACGTGAGAACATATCCATCAACACTAACACATGTGACTGACCAGCTTTGCCTGTGACCAGTCCTAGGATGTATAAAGCTACCTACTGCCACACTCTCTCTGAGGCATCTCTCAGCAGCATCGGTTGAACTCTTGTTTTACAAGCCTTGTCACTAGAACAGCACTCAATGCATTCCCTGACAATTCTCTCAACTTGGGTGTCCATTCCAGGCCACCAAAAATGAAACCTGATCCTCTCCTTAGTTTTAGAGATTCCCATGTTACCTTGGTGACTCACCTGAACAAGCTTTCCTCTAACTTTACTGGGAGGAACCAACCTGATGCCTCTTCAGAGCATCCCATCACTCTCAGACAGCTTGTCTCTCACGTTCCGAAACTTCAGACCACCCTCACTCACACATTTTTTTACCTCCACCACTTGCTGACCAAACTGATCACCTCCTTTAAAACCATGTCCTCGCTCAAAAGAGACTTCCATTCAAACTTGCTCACTACGCCGTCAGTGACCTCACAAACTTGGCACTCTCCTAAATCCCATGGATCATCCTCCACTTCAGGCTCAGAATTTGTCTAACCAGGACAAAGTGCGACAAGTAATTTGCAACTTTGTTTTCCTCACCAGGGATGTATTCTACTTTGAAAATATAGTCCTGTAGAGGCGCAATTGATTTTCAAATTCAGCCTGATACTGCATCCAACTTTTTCTTACAAAACACATCTTTAAGGGGCTTATGGTCTGTCCTTACCATAAAATCCATCCCCCAGAGGAACTTCTTCAGTTTTTTTATGTCCCAGTAGATGCAAAGTGCTTCACGTCCAATCGCTGAATATCTGTTTTCAGGTTGCCTCGTTGCCACAATGGCGGCACACAAGGAGATGAGTCCAAAAAGTACAGCAGTTCATAGGAAACGTCCCAGCCACCATATCAGCATTTCCACATTCAGAGTTCCCTAGAGGCTCGTTCTATATGCACTAAGCATTGTCCTAACATAGAGATACCACACTTAGCATTAGGGCTGTGTGGTGGGTGTCCCAAGCAATAGAGTTATTCAAAACCGACTCCACAAGGCTGGTGGTGTTTCTCCTCTAATGTTTTTTGCTGTCAGCATGGAATCTAAGGAAGTGTTTTCAAAAGTGAATTATATTTTACTTTTACCCACATTGCGGGAGCATTGAGAGTGGCTTCTTTTTTTTAACAATATTGGGAAAGATTCAGAAATATTACATTTTTTATCTTTCTTTCTAAACGCACCGTCCGGGTCTGATTTCCTTTTAACACGACCTGGCTATTACACGATGTTTTTAATTATTATTTTTAAATAGTTTCCCTTTCAGAGTGTGCACTGTATTTTATTACTTTTTTGGACTTTGTCTCGAAATAAACTAAATTGACTGACTACGCAGGCCACAGAGACGCATACAGACTTGTAGGAGTTACATCTGCAAGCCACGGGGCCCCCTCTCCTACCCACATGGAGGCCAGTGAGTCTCACACAGCCTTCTATAAGAGTCACGGCCACGGTGGCACACATTGTTTTATATAGAGGCACACTAGGCCTCTTGTAATCACAGGTGCAGGCTACAAAGCTGCATGCAGGCTTCTGTCATTTCACACGCTTAGTTGGACTTGTTTGTATTTCTCTGTTGTGAATCTAGCTGGGCTCACATTTCGAAGTTGTGCTGTCAGCATTTGTATTGCGCACTTCCGCCATTTTCATAGCATCGTAGCCCTTGCGGCAGACCAGCGAAGCCTGTACGCATAATTGTGCGCTTTAAGGCCAAGCGGGGTCACTAGTGGGGTATCTTTTGTACTGGACCGAAGTGAGAGCCGCTGTGGGAGTCACAACAGACTGGCCAGCCATGCAGACACGGCAGGAGTGCTGCTTGAATCACACACACCATAGACCTCGGAGTCCCGTAAGAGAGGCCCAGGTAGGTACGGAGTCACAGATATATAGGAGTCCAGGGAGAATGAACCACAGTGTCATGCTTTTTTTTAGGGTCATGGAAGAGAAAAGGCATCATGTATACTTCGGTGGCACTGCAGGCAAAGACGGGGGTGGGGGTCCTGAGTTCTAGCGCACTCCAAAATACACTCTACAGCTGTACTATTAAAGAGCAGGGCGATCACTGGATCTTGTGCAGCAGGGAGGGTACTCCACAGCGCAGACCAAACAGTGTTTTGTACTCTCCATAGGGCCGGCAGTATACTCATTCAGCACTACAGAATAGACACGACATGGTCCTCCAATCAACCTCTAAGGCTGGAAGCGCACAGTGCTGCAATAAGGCTTCAGGGCGGCCAGTTTAGAACACTACACTCAAAACCCACACGTGGATATACCATTAAACCGCGGAGCTGGCTGCCCACTGCACTCGCTTTTATCCTTATTTATTCTTTGCGCTTTTATATAGCACGAACTCGACCCTAAGGTATTTACATGAGCACCCGTTATATTACAGACGGACACGTTCATTTTGGTTTTTATTCACGGGGTGATTTGCCCAGAATCACAGAATGTTGAGCCGACGCCGAGACTCGAACCTGGTTCCCCGGGTTCAAAGTCGACACTGGACTTGGAATAGGCACCTCAGAGCTGCTTGTATCACACAGCGCAACCACGTAGCGCCGGGATCAGCTGGACGACCCAGCATCCTATAAGCTGCAGATCTCCTGATGTTAGTGCCTCGGCAATTGGACTGAGAGAGTCTCAGTGTTTGGACTCCCACCCCACATACCCCTCGCCCCCTATGAACTTCAGTCCCCAGACAGTAAAACCCCACCCTTGGATGACGGATCACTTCCCACCCTGGCATGGGAAGCCTCTTACTCATTACCGGCCCTTCAAAGACTTCCTGGGCCTGCTGGGGGTCTGTGAGAATCAGAACCGCCCATAGGGAGTCCGTGAATGGCTCACAGGAGACTCTATCTGGCCAGGGATGGGATTACCAGATGGAGGGAAGAGAACCAAGAAAGGGTGAGTTTTGGAATATAAAATAAGCCACACCCCACAGAGCCAGGGACAGCTGCTGCATGTTACTATCAGATGTTGTGATAAGTATGCGCGTGTGTGTGTCTCGCGGGTCGTGGCCCCTCCCTACACTTCACAATGGTAATAAACTGCAACTACTTGTATGGTGTAAATATATATATATATGTGTGTGTGTACTGAAAATAAAGGTGGCGCAATTGCACATTATTTAAAACAACAACACACATTGACCCATTTATTACGAGAGTGCAAAGGTCACATTTCAGTTTATTACTAAAGCAGAGCGAAACTGGCATGAGAAAAACTGGCTTGAGGAAAGCAATGTTTGCTGCCTCACAGATTACAGTTATTTCTCACATGGCCACAACTGCTAATAGTCACAAGGCCTCTTCAATGTGACTTTAATTCACTGCAAAAATGTAACTCCTTGCATCCTTGTTTTGGATGAATATCTTTTTTGAAAAAACACACATGAAAAAATATCATGGGATAGGCCACATGCAGATGTTCAATGGGCCACTTATTACCAGTGTTAAAGGTGGCAGGGGAGGGGCTTCATTATAATAGCATATTACACTCTGCAGGTCTGCATATATAATGTATATCTTGTGTTGTTACCTGTTATTGTAGAAATAACAGGTGTTTCAAAACCTCTAAATCATGGAAAATTTGTAATTCTCTACAAAAAACGGATTTCAACAAATTCTCGTAAATTGGAGATTTCAGGTAAAATAGTTTTTACTTGTGATAAACAAAATGTTAATATAAATAAAGGCAATTTGTAAAATGTTGAATTTATACAGTAATGTGTACTGTAGCTGAAAAAGGCTTCCAAGGTTTCTGTTAGATTTGCAGGTCCATTAGCCATTGGTCTCTGTGGTTTATAAGTAGGCCACTAGAAGCCTCGATGACGTCAAATTTGATTCTAATACTTGGGTGCCGTACTTGTGTCTTGAATACGTGACAATGTACATATTTGGTTAATATTGACATATCTTTACATTTTCTGACCATACTTTCATTTTATCAGGCTACAAGAGACACTAGATGTAGACTCTAATGAGTTATGGAAACAGAGTTCTGATGTCATAAGCAGCCGTGGCCCGTGCAGGTAAGAGCGGTGAGGCCGGGTGGAGGGGGATTGCGAGAGATGATGCAGAGGGAAAATTAAATAATGAATTAATTTTCCCTCATGGTCGTCTCTTGAAATCCCCCCCCCCCCCCAACCCAACCCGACCCCACCGCCCACCGCTCTTACCCGCACGGGCCTCGGCTGGTCATAAGTAGCCTTTAATCCTGTATGTGATTTCATAGAAAAACAAATATATGGAATACTATTACCTAGAAACCATTGCATCTAAACTATTTATTGGAAATTTGAAGAATGGATGGCATTTACCTTTACTTAGAAAGCAATTCATGTAATGACTTTTTGGTTGAAATTCGCTTGTGAATGCTTAGTTTTTAAGTGTAAATATAATGATTGTAGGTCTCACTTTCAGAAGCAGTTTTCTCTAACATATTTATTTCATTGCTTTACTTCAGGGGACAATGTTTCATATTTTTATATTTTACATTGTCGAACAATTACTTCGGATGCTTTTAATTCGATGACCCGTCACCATCCGTAAACACCATCCATCGCCGACCCCTCACAACCCCTAAATACCATCAATTCCTGCCCCCTAAAACCGTTTTCCACGATTTGGTTTCCTCCAATGTGGTTTCTCAGTTTTCGTTTTCCATTAATTCACACACATCAGCCTCTAATATCTCATTTTAGTGGAGGTCTCACTTAAGAAGGCCCCTGTAATCATTTCTTTCACTTTCATTTTAATTTCACAATATCTGCGGCCAGATGAGACAGATGTTGTCAAAGGCATCTCCTTAAGGTAATAGCAAGTGCCCGACATAGCTCTGACCCTATCCTACTGGCCATTTAGAGACAGTGGCCTGTTGGCATATCTCTTGATTTTCCCATAGACCCTGCTGTCTTCTAATCTGCAATATATTTTGCATAGAGGTCTGTTGCCTTATTATTTTCTTTTGTTATCACCTCATCTCCAGTCTGATGGTGTCCTGGCTGCGGGTATGCCAAGAGCGATTAGAAATTGTGAGCTAGATAGGCAGAGGTGCAATTTATAATGGCATTGTGGAGGATGTAACTAGTTTTGAAGATGGCACGGACTGGCAGGGAAGAAAGTGGTGTTCAATCAGGGTGGTGATGATGAGGTCATATTACTTCAGGCTCTTGATTAGGCAAGCTGTGGTGTGTAGAATGCCTGTAAGCGGGGCAGTGTGGAGTCTGTCAGGCCATGACACCGCTTTGCCTCCATACAGATGCAAGGGCAAGAGAACTTGTATGGCAGCACTGAAGATGCTTAATGGGAGGAATGGTTTCACTTTCTTCAGTAGTGAGAGTTGGTAGTAGATGGTCTTGGTTTTCTTGCCAATGTGTACCTTGAGCATGAGATAGGTGCCCATGGTGAATCTGAGTGACTTGGCATTGGTTGAAATTTGCAGTTGGAATCCATCCAGATCCCATGGGCCCAGTGTGGACTAGTTGTTTTTTTACGTTCTTAGTGAATAGCTGTTATTGGCTTGGGCGGGGTTCACCATTAGGTGGGAGCTGGTCACTCAGATCTGGATCAGGTGCAGGCAGTGTTTGAGGCATTGGATGTCTGGATCGGGGGAAACTTGCACAGTAATTACCAATGATACAGAAGCATGCAATTGTATCACCTTTTCTATAAGTAGAAAAGTATGGTACAAAAAAGTATAATGTACAAAAAATTTGAAAGAGTAGTGCATAAAAGCATGTGCTAGGTAGACGTTTAGGGTTTGGTGTAGGTTCTGTTTAGGGGTTAAGGATAAGAGTAAGGTATGGTGGATGTTGTAAAATATGGATGCTGTAATTTTAATCAGTTTTGTTACTGACGTTTCATATTTTTTTTCAAGATGTGCAGATTGCCAGCTCCCAGATCCTCTGGCTTTAAGCTATATTAGTGCCCGCTCGCTAATGTCGATTACACATCCTCATGCCTTGTGCCTCCAGTGTTGGGGAATCCTAAGACCCTCTGTAAGAGGCCAAATTATTCATAGCTTCCATTAAGAAGAAATCAGAAAGTTTTCGGTCTCCCTCCCTGAGAAAAGAGAGAGAAATATTTTTAAAAGTACACCATAGCTTGGAGCCAGTGCCTATTCTACACAGGTGCCTTTCCCTATACACAGGTCATACACCCCTAAGATTGAATCCTTCAAAAAGGTGGGCAGGCAGTTGTCTTCACAACCTCCTCTGGTGTGTCTGAGCCACCACCAGTGTGTCATCTGTCTTGTAGCCACACAGACTTCTTTGGTCTCTGCTTCAGTACCAGCACCAGTACTTACAATGCACGATCCTTGAAATCGAACTTGAAGTGCCATCTGAAGCTTCAAGTTTCAAACAGATTCAAATACAGCTCGAAGCCAGCTCCATCAGTACCTTCACTGACTGGCTCCTCTTCTTCCCAAATGAAGAGGATCATTGAATCAACTAGAGCTGTGGTACTCGGTGTACGGCCTGCGGGCCACCGGTAGCCCGGCAGACCTTTCCTTGCGGCCCGCAAACCTCCCCTTGGGAACGAGCAGCTGAGAAACAAAGCTGCTTTAGTTCGGTTTTTTTTCTGTTAACCAAGCAAGTTCGTTTTCTGATTTTGGTCTTTTTAGGTCGAGCCTCGAGTAGCGCGCAAGCGCTGCTCTGGCAAGACTTTATGTAGGGGTTTCAAAAAGCTGACCAGACGCTCGTGCGTCATGGCCTTTTCCCTGCGGTTACCCGCAAGCAAAAGGCCATGGTGCACGAGCGTGTGGTCACGCCTGCTGCTTGCAAGCGCGCGCACCACTCGCGTGCTTGGTTTTTTCCTTGACGCTGCAGCGGCTTGTTTAAATTTGTATTTCTTTGGGAAGCAAAAGCGTGCCTTTTGTCTTTGTTTTCGTCTCTGTAAGAATCGCCCCACTCCAGCGAAAGGCGCGGCTCGACAAACTCTATTTTTACAATATTTTATGCTTTTAATAAGCAGCACGGCACATGCGGCATGGTGCTCTGGTTACTAAATGCGTAAAATATTGAAAAAAATGTGTTTCACGAGCCGCGCCTTTCTTTTTTTAAATTTTGTTATTGTAGTCAGGCAACGTAGTTGGGCGGGGAAACGGAGGCCGATTTCCGCCTGGTTTCCTTTCTTTCTCACTTTATCTCTCTCGCTTTCGTTTTCTCTCGTCCGCTTGAGCGACTTTACTATTATCTTGTGGGTCAATTTTCCATTTTATTTTTATTGTCAATGTTTTTTTGCAAAAGATAATTATTAATTTCATGCATACCTAATAGTTGTGAAACCTAGAATTGCACGGCAGAGCCCCCTTTGTTTTAAAGCTCGTTGTGAGAGCTGGTTAGGAGCTGCTCAGGGACCGCAATAAACATGGGGAGCAAAATGAGGCTGAAAACTGACGGATCAATATAATTATGTGAATAAAGGGAAGGCAAAACACTATGGCCTTGAAGACGGCAGTGCAAGAGATCTTGTCTAGATAATTAGAACATGATTGCAGAACTAAAGAAGTCCGTTAAATAATGCTGAGGGGACGAGGTTTCCCGCCTCGTGTAATATTGCTTGCACTGTAACCTATATTCAGTGCATTTTGCTGACAGGCCGGAAAGAAGTGGAGATGGCGTCTGGCATAAGCCTCCAACGGCACTGAAGCCCCTAGTGGCATCCGGTCATGTGGAGTTTGCAGATAACTCTCCCCTAAAAAGATTAGAAAGTGCCCGGCTTACCGTACCTGTGCCCCGATTGCTAAAAGACGTGCTTCTGGGTGGTGGATGGGGCTTCAGCGATCAGATCACATCAGATCACATCACACACAACACTTGTTTCTTACACTTCATCTGCTGGTGAGACGGAAAATTGTGCTTTTATGCCCAGAGATTAGCTCCATTTTTTCACAGGAGTTTTTCTTTATTTATTTCACATTTTCTATATAGCACAACTCTACCCAGTCAGGTTTCGGGCCTTTTACAGCATTCAGAGGTTCTGCATCCAAGTAGAGATCTGGAAACAGTGAAGCAATGAGCTTCAGGCCAGTTACATTGGGCATCTGGAAAGGGTTTGAAACACAAAGTAATGCAGGTACAGAGCGGGATGAAGAAAAAGAAGAGGAATGGAGAGATTGAAAGGAGGATAGGGTTGGAAAGGCGAAGCGACTGGGAAATTAAAGATATGGAGGTTGATGTAGCAGGTGGAATAAATTGAGGGGGTGCAAAGTCAAGTTTGAGGAGAATTTCAGTAAATGCCTTTAAATTCTGGCATCAGCAGGAAACCAAAGTACATTCTGATCATTTAGGGTGGTGTGGTCAAATGTATTTTACTGTCGAAACCAGTTTGTCTGGTGTTGGAATTTATCTCCGGGCTTTAAGGGGTGCCATGTTAAACTAGTGAATGCTTTCTAAAGTGGAATTGCCGTAGTCCAATCATGATAGGACTATTTCCGTGAGCAGTCAAACATCATTGTTTTTACTTTCTCCACATGGGCGCTCCGTGACATCATTTAAAGCACGAGCGCGCATTTTCAGCCTTACCTGCTCCTTCAGAGCAGTGGGTCTGCCATGCTTTGTGCTCATCGTACACATGCTGCAGGTGACCGCAAGTGGGATTTCAAAGTTTATTAAGTGGACAAGTGAAATTCCATGGCAGATTGAAACAAGCATTGGCATAGCCAATAGGTCTCGCTTTTGGGACCTTACAAGTATTTAGTTATGCAACTGTTGCATGGCTAAACACTTATAAGGTCCCAAAGGCGAGACCTATTGGCTATGCCAATGCTTGTTTTCTATAGTCACTTCACTTTATTTTATGATCAGGGCAGCCCTGCTAATAGAACAAGCTAAAATCACTGAAGAAACAAAACCCAGAATCAGAAAAAAAAGAAAACTAGGTCACTAGTATTCATTTCTTTACGCTCTTCTGGTTATGGGCTTTATTGCTACAGCTACTTCAGCTTATACTGCCTGGCAGGCGGTCTTGCTCATAGGTGAAGGCTTATCTGATTGGTCTTTGGAAGTATACAGAAAAACTATTGGAACTGTGAACACAGGTATAATAGGCTGGGTTAGTAAGTGTGGGGAGAGGGTTAGCAGGTACTTAAAAAAATATTCTGTACATTCTTTGCTGGCCTTTAACCTACAGGAAACTGCATATAAATGTGATGCACGTATCTGAAATAAAAAAATTATGCAAGTTAAACTAATATGTGGAAATAAATTGTTTTGGTAGGAAAGTAGAGTTTGATCACTACCAAAGGTGCCACTTTTCCCAGGTCCAGGCATAATGTACCACCCTAATCCAGACTTTCTTTTTAATTATTGGATTTGTATTCCTATTTTCTAATGGAATACACAAGATTACAAGACCTAGAATTCAAAGAAAAAACCTTGACTGGGGCAGCACATCACGCATGGACCTGGGTGGAACACTTAGCAGGGCTACTACAGACTTTAGATGTCTTTGTGTGTAACTGTAGGGTCACTGACTTCAATCCTGGTTGGTGCACTGGAAAAATGCAGTGTGTATTTATAGTGCTATTGGATCCCATACTGTAACAGTATGCAATGTATAAATAATTTTTTTTAAATGTAACTACACACAGTATAATATAGGCAGCGACATTTTTAAAATGTAAAGGCTGCACACTGTATAAGATAGGCTGCTGCAAAATCTTGCATTTTAATATACCCCATTCAGGCAAGAGACTCGATTTTTGAAGCAAAAAATGGCCTTATTTTAAGTGCCTCTTGATTAAAATTCCCTCTGTTTCAATATAAGCCAATGGGGGAAATGCATTCCCTAACTGACGTAGCCTTTGCACCAATTATATAAAGCAGGAATAGGAGGGGCTGAGGAGCACAGAGAAGACCGAAGTACACCAGCAACAGTGTGTAGCTTCAGGGCCTTTGCAAATAAAGTGGGATTTGGGGAGGGAGCAAACAAAGCAATGCGTTCCCATCCAGTGCAACACAGAAAACACATGTGAAAGGTAGTTTCCTGGTGCCTTCAGTCTAAAAATACAAGTGATCTTATCAAAAGATTAATAAACAGGGAAAGTTCCAAGGGGGGGAAAAGGGAACAGAGAGGAAAGCCATCAAATTAGAAGCATGGTACAGAGATAGACAATCAAAAAAAAGCTATCCAACATTTCCAAAGTACATTATATGTATTATATTGATGACAACAGGTCTTTGATAAGAGAAAGCTAAGGATGTCTTTAAACAAGACCTAGAAACTCCACGCCACCCACTGCAGTCAAATCCTACTAATACAAGTGCAGCTGTCTGAAGAGGCAAAGTACAGTGATATTATATTGTTAAGTTTGACATAGTCATATGGGACAACACCTGTCCTATGAGTGTTTGGACAATTGTGTGTGGAGGAAGAGAAGCTTACACTGCTGATTCCTGAGGCACAGCGGCTCTCTTCACCTGAGGGGCGCGCGCAGTGCTGCTTCACGTGCAGGACCTGGTCTCTGGGACGCGCCTGTGCTGTGTCTGCTCAGTTGTGGAAACTCGCACTAACTACTGCTACCCGGTTTGTGTGTATGTGTTAACGAGGCGTGGTGTCATCGTTTTGTTACACAAACTCAAAAGGTTTCTGCTATTTGCTGAAAGTGCATTATATATGTTATTTAGTCAGTGGCCAGGTAATTAATAACTTTGTTTGCTATTTGCACGGCTACCAGCCAACTAGTCAGGGATGTAGCTTGGGGTGGGGGTTGTTACGCCCCCCCCCCCCCATAACTGTAGCCTCCCCCATAACTGTATTTTTAGATGAATAGTTGGGTGGAGGTGCTTTCAGTCGAGTATAGTGAGGTGTCAGTCGGATTTCACCTGGGGATTTTGCATACTCTGACAAAAACACACATGCTCTCTCACTCACCTCTGTGTTGAAAGCCCTAAAATGCTTATTTTACAAAATATTTTGTTTCTCTCATTTAGTACTCCTATTAATTCCATTCCTCTCCCTTTCCACTGCCTCTTAAGCCCCACTCATGCGCCCTGCTTGTCGTAGCATGTATTTTATCATTAAATGCCAGCGTGATGGTCGGGAAATCTGAATCTCACCCCCCCCCCTCCCCCCAATCTTACTGACCAAGCTACGCCTCTGCAAATAGTGTATATATAATCTGTGGTGTTTATAGGGCCCAGTAGCAAAAAAAACCAGCACGTTTGCCCGTGGCCGGCCAAATAGCCCTGCTTTTATAACGCACGTTATCGAGTCAGTCACAACTGGCAAACTCCCATCTTTGTTCACCGGTGGCGAAATGTAGGGTTTCCTTCATACTTAGCTGCACCTGGGGTGATGTGGAGTTTATACCTCAGCCCTAAGGGAGCGCCCCAGGGTGATGAGCAGTATTTCTTCCCAAGCCCACCTCTCTCCACTTGAAGTGAGGTACTGGATTTTACCTTCAATTCAGCAGAAGTTGTCAGTGTGCGTATGAGGTAACGCCTGGATGCCACGTGGCCTCATTCCACGTCACACGGTAACCTGCTGTGTTCCATCCTGACGTTTTAGCCAACAGTACTTGGCATTCTGGGATTTTTGGTTTCCTCTCACCATTATACATATAAATTGTCTGCAAATCGCTTTTGGTTGGATGTGAAGCCCAGAAGGGCCATACTTGTCACACACAACATGGGGTCGTTCGACAGCTGTGTCATGGTGAGGCGTGCGTTACTTTTTTGTTGGAGGCTTTCCCTCCAGGTCTTCTCTGCGCTCAGCCTTTGGCAGAGAGATGGGCTGCAGCGGGGTGGATATTGGGGGCGGAGAGGAGTTGGGGACGGAGAGATAAGCAGCCCAGGTGCTCTTCTCATCAGTAAATCATAGGCCCTCCCCTGGAGGTGAGCTGTTCTCACGGTCAGAGTGCTGTAAACATGTCAGGGCCGCCGTATATCACTGGCGTAGGGGTGTGGTGTGCTCTAGCAGAGGGGCAAGGCCTGTTCCCACAGCATGGACTGGTTGCTGATAGGGGCGGCCGACGGCTGGGGGGGGGGGGGGCAGGTTGCTCGCGGCACTTTATCTGCATAGAAACTGCTGTCATGACAAAACAACTTCCATAAACTTGTGTACAGTCAGCAATTAATGGCCGGCTTATGGGGGCGGGGGAGGGTGCTGCACACCTGAAGTGTCTCCATATTAGCTCGGCACAGCCAGCGCCCCGCCGGAAGTGAAACGAGCGGAAGGAGGTCGGTGTTCAGGCACATGCGTTCGTCAACAAGATGCATATAGGCGATGCACAACACGCAGTGGTGCTGGAGCGCCGCCATCAAAATTATGTCAGTGAAATCACAGGGGTTGTGAAAAATCCAAGTGCTAACCCAAAGTGCAGAATATGTACTACGCCCATTCAGCCGAAGAATGGTAGACAAATAGTGTGTGTCCTTTGGTCTATTTTGAAGCACCTTGCCCTAAGTAAATGAAACAAGCATTGGCAAAGCCAATAGGCCTCTGCAATGCCGGAGCTATTGGCCTTGTCAACGTGAATGTCTTTTAGCCATGTTGTCTAGCAGCACATTTGCTGTTCAGCATGGCTGAAAGTCACTGAAAGGTCAGAATCATAGACTGTTGAGTGAGCCACGAGTTTCTTCGCCCCCATGTTGAGTTTATTGTCCTGTCCCTCCTAACACAAAAAATCGCTATGATGTCCTGCGCTGGCCGCATCATAGCGCTTTTTTTCAATGCCTTTCAGTCATGCTGAACAGCAGATGTGCTGGTAGAAAACATGGCTAAAAGACATTCACATTGACAAGGCCAATAGCTGGGGCATTACCGAGACCTATTGGCTTTGCAAATGTTTGTTTTCTGTTGATGGGGTCTTGAAGAACAAATGTGGAAGTGATAGTGAGAAACCGTTGTGGAGCTTTGAGGTGAAGCAAAGATGTGGCATAACGACCAGAGCTGCCGACAGGGAAACTGGGGAACCAGGTTCGAATCTCGCGGTCGGCTGAACAATTAATGATTCTGGGCAAATCATTTACGCTTCCCCCTGCCTACGACAATTAATCAGTTGTGTCATTGTGAAATGTAAATGGTGAGCACTGAAAGCGCTCCAATACCATTGGCTGGTGTTAGCACTATGGCAAATGAAGGACAGAACAAGCACTCCAATACCATCGGTTTGTGCAAAAAAAGTAGCGATGAGGGCGGTAGCGGGGGTACGGGTCAAGCAGGAAGGGATGGGGAGACGGGAAAGCAACAGAGAAAAAAACCTTAATGAAGCAAGATCAGCGACAAAAATGAATATGTCATTGTGTAATGTAACTGGTGAGAACTTAAAGCGCTCCTATAGCATTGGCCTGTGTTCGCGCTATGGCAAGACGGATGACAGAGCGAGCGCTCCAATACCATCATATCGTGCAAAAATAAATAAACAAGTGCTGTTCATGTTTTAACAACTTTTTAAGAAATGCATTATTTATGTACATGCGCATGCATTTTAGTAGTATGCGTACAAGGGAGTTGGCCTGAAATCACAAGTACTCCTATGGAGTGCTTGAAAACAAAGAGAAAAATAGTTGCGCAAACCGTGAGCAGTGTAAGGAGGCATGTACTTAGTCCATGCGCTATGGGAGGGCCAAACACAAGAAGAGGGCATGACGCCCGCATGCCATGATGAATGGCATCAAAGAAAATGAGAGCGATGCTGAAGTTTACCAATGGTAGGAGATGGGCGGCCTGTAAGCCCACAGATAGAACACAACACGTCTCTTCGAGACAGCACATGCGCTGTCTAGCCGAGACCTAAAAACATTGTGTGTGCTTTGATACTGTATTTTACCAAGAGTATATTTTCCAGTGAAATGGCCTTTTGATATATGTCTTCTAAGTTTGCATCAGTCGTGCAGCTTTACTCGTGTTTCTATGTTGCGAACAAACAATCAAATTCTGAAATTGAATTTTGGCACATATTTATCATTTGTACATTATGCAAGTATACTTGGTTTGTTCTGATTATATTAAAATATTTGTTCCCATCGCACCTCAGAATTACAAAAAAACCTTTGTGCCTCATTTGAAAGTTTCTTGCTGCTAATATATTTTGAAATATTTGTAAAATTCATTTATTCTAGGATTGTCATTTGCTTCACATTACAAAATTCTTTCACTTTGCAGTCAAGGAAAGGAAAAGTAAACACAAATCTCCCTGTTAAATAAGCAGCAGTTAGTCAGGAGATGTGGCATGCTACTTGTTGCCTGTCTTTGGACTCACTGCAAATGCGACTGTATAATAAAGGCCCCTTTATTGCTCATTTCCTTGATGAACTTCTGGAGTGTTATCTTGGAGGTACTGCAGCACCTCCTGCAGTCCTACTTCCAGCCCACCTGGCTTCACAGAGATTTTGGAAAGGAAAATGGAGGTGGTATTTACTTTTTTCTTTTAGTGTGGCAAGCCAGCGCCTTCAACAGCAGCAAGTTTGGCCGTGCGTACAAATTTTTGATATCACAATTACGTTATAGCTGGATGTCATGTCTCCTTGACTGGCAGAGTGCATACCTCTTAACTCGCCCTCACTTGGAGGGGGTTTCCCTGCTAGGACATATCCTCAATTTTCAAAGAAGCAAAATGCCCCTCACACACTTCAGTGGGCTCACATGCTCTGACAATTTTACTCGCCCCATTGATTTCAAGGGGTTCGCCCTCAAAAACCAAGCAACCTCATCGCTCTTGCATACTTAAAAGGTAGTGCAATATGCATAATGCTGAGAATATGTAGCAGTTCAGTATAGGGGTAGAGGTACTTGGGGGGCTCTCCTTATTTTTACTACTACAAAATTTGAGGGTCTGCAACTGACGCAAGTCACATTTAGAGCACTTAGCATTTTTTTTGTATAGCGCATTTTCACCAATTTCTCAGTCTCTTAGCACTTTGTTGCAGAACTTGACTACTGTTGTGGGTTTGTCCGTGGGGCGAGGTCTCCATATGGGAAGGGGCTGCCCTTGGTTATGAGTAACTGTGGTGTGGGATGAGTGTACAGTTTTCCATTAAGTTAAGGGTCTGCATGGGGTGGGTCTTTTAGGGTCAGACTGGCCTAAAATGCAATCTGAGAGTGTCCAATAGGCTAGTCTGACAGGTCAGTGTGTAGGCAGTGTGTTGACTGGTTTCTTGGTGTGGTGGAATGGTTTTGTGGCTGTGTGTGGACTGGTGTTGTAAATATAAATAAAGGCTAGGCAGCAATAGCAAGCAGCTCTGTGTAGGCTGTGGATGCTGTTATCTCATTGCATGCAGAGTGGATGGACCAATTGCAGTGTGTGCGTAGAGGAGCAGGGATGTGTTAGTGTTTCTATCTTTTTGATAGGGAAGGAACATAGTGCAATTCACTGCTGCAGCTCTCTAATATTACCACTCACATTGCCTGCAGCAAGCACAAATACATGTGGGCAACGTTTTATTTTATTACCCAGTTCATAAATGTGGGACACTTTCATTTTGGTGCCTTAATGTATTTTATGCCCTAGTCTGACCCTGGGGTCTTGTGACCTCCCATCCAAACCAGTGTGGAGTTGCTATGAGGTGAATTGCCTTTAATAACAAGAAAGAGCTATCGAAAATGTGCTGTCACTATTTAGAGCTCAAATACAGTAGCTGTGCATTGAAACGTTCCACCGACATAGCCCCTTCCTGTCCCTTATATCTAGGATGAAGGTCCTTTGTTGTAGGCCTGTAGGTGAGCCAATAAGAAGCAGGCTTTGAAGTAGCCTGGTCAGTCATGCACAGTATACGTGATTGACTAACCTAGAGTGGAGAGACCACCATTCACAAGAACTCTTACACCAGCTAAGAACTTTCAACAAAGTCACTCAATCAATTGGGGTAAACACAGGCAAAAGTGTGGTGGCGGACATCTTAGAATGAGTGTTGTTTTTTGTTTTTTTAAAACAAAGGAACACCTGCATTTTTCTTTGGGTCCATGCTCTTTTAAAAGTAAGCATATGAATCAAATCAAATGGATCCCACATAAAAATCATATTAAAGTCAAAGTGTAATAGTTAAGTTGCAAAATCTTTGAAATCAATTGAAGGAAATACTAAAATCACTGGTTGCAAACAGAACTGCCTCTGAAGCCTGATTCCTTACCATATTTATAAAACGTGTGGTATAGTCTGAACCATGCTAATGGATCCTTTTAACTGCAGATTCCTCATCTTTAGAATATCCTCGGGCACCAGACTGGATCTGGAAGATTTAAACAGCATGGCTCCCATGCACCAATAGGTGGTGCCGTGGGGCTCTGCATTGAATTCATTCCTCCATGGAAATGATGATGGAGTCCCATATAAGCACCCGTGAGTGTCAACATCATTGCCTTTCTTTACATGCCTTCGTAGGCGGATCCAGAGCCTGTTCCCACCTTTTCTTCGTAAGTTGACAAGTTTATTGCTAAAATTCTCCTTTTTCTCAGCGTGCAAGGGAATAATGCCCCCTTCAAAAACTACAGGGTGTAAGCCTTGTAGTAACTCTGGCAAACCGATGTCTGTTACAGGCCCCCACAATGTATGCCTTTGATGTTCGAGTTCATGACTCAACTAGTCCTGCGAGCAGTGTGCCCTTAAGAATCCAAATGCAATCCATAAATGTGAAGCCAAACTGTACATTGCCAAACACCGAAAGGTGTTCCAGAAGTCCCACTGAAAGCAATGCAGACCCTTTCCCACTCTCAAGCCATTCCCGCAACAGGTCTTTGTCACGTTCCACGTTGGCAGTAAGTCAAAAAGGAAGCACAAGAAAGCCAAAAGAGAATTCAGCCCAGTTCTTCCACTCTCAGCCTGAGAAGTCACCAGGATGTCTCTTGGTCTCATTCCCAGTCCCCTAAAGAGGAGCCGAGTCTGCAGCTGATGCTGATGCACCCAGAGTTCCCGGGACCATTGATGATGTTGCAACAGCTTGAAGCCTTTATAAAGGTCATGTTGCATATTTTTGGCACCCTTCCAGCTCCCTCTGGTACTCCTTGGGTCACAAGGAGCCATGGCAGCCTCTAGTCTGGTTACTGCCAGTGGGTCTGTCCTCTGTACCATCTGTGCCCCCCTGAGCCTGTCTCGGGTTTTGCTCTGTTGCCGGAGCTGGCTTTCAATCTGGCACCCAAAATAAACACCAGTTACTTTGACGCCGGAAGACAATCCTGCCCCAATAGTTCTTCCTGACTTAGAGCCTAATTCGTCTCAGCATCGACCAAGGTCATACGGGAATTCGTATCGATGCACCCAGTCCAAGTTCAATCCAATTCTGACAGAAGAATACCTTTGCCTCGGAGCCGCACTGCAGTGCTCCAGCAACTGTTTGGTTCAGACTCTGAACAGAGCCAACCAGCCTTTGGAAGTGACAATTGAGATGTAGGGGATTATTCCCCCCACACTATAACAATAACAATTTATTTATGAGCTTGCAGGATACCAGTGGTTTAGACACTTCCACGGACACAGGGTTGTCTCCCCCTTGGGCCATCAATTGAAGAGAGTGCACCTCTTGTCGTGCTAATGAGATGAACAGTGGAGATACTGCATTTACAACTGTCAACTATGGAAGTCAAAACTAACATACTGGCAGACGTTTTGGAACTTGGACAAACCTCCAAAGCCTCACGCTAGGTGATCCTGCTTTTTGAAGTAGCAAGTTACACCAGAAAGTTTGGTGGCCCAGGAGGCTGAACCCAACCCACAGCAGAGCGTCTTTCAGAGGAGCATCTGTCAATCTTGTTAAAAGAAATATGGGCTGTTTTATCCAATGTAGTCATAGAAAGGGTTCTGGCCCTGAAAATAGGAACTGGCTGTTTCTCCCGCTATTTCCTCATGCCGAAGAAGGATAGAGGCCTTTGTCCTGTTTTAGATCTCAACCCTCCGCATGCTTTCTTATAAAAGAACAAATTCAAGATGCTCACGTTGGCCCAGGTTCTGTCTGCCCTGGATCCAGGCAAATGATAGTGTCTTTGGACCTTCAGGATGTCTACTTTTATATACCAGTGCAGCATTCCCAAAGACGCTATTTCTGGTTCAAGGAGGGCCTGAAGCATTTTCAGTTTGTCATACTCCCTTTTGGCCTCAACAGTGCCCTTAGGATTTTCTCGAAAGTGATGGCAGTTGTCTCAGCACACATTCGGAAGTTGGAAATTTCAGTTTTCCCATACCTTGACGACTGGCTGTTGAAGGCAGGCTTGCCACAATCAGTCATAGATCACAACAGCGAACCATATGACATCATTATGGCTCACGCTCAAAGTGCCGAAGCCCACGCGTAACTCCTTTGCTGAGGTTTCCTTTAATTGGAGCCATTGTGGATACGGTGCAGCTTCGGGCCTTCCTTCTATCACAAGTCCAGTACATTCAGGCTATGATCCTAATGTTTCAGTTTCGGTCCTGGGTCTCGTTGAGAGTGGCTCTGAGGCTTCTGGGCTTCTTGGTCTCCTTCACGAAGCTTGTCAGCTATACCAGGTGGCATATGCAGACTCTGCAGTGGAACCTGAGTCTCAATGGGCTAAGTACCAGGGGAACCTAACAGACTCACCTAGGATTTGGAGGAGGCTGCAAAAGATCTACAGCGCTGGCTTCTCTGTTGCAGTTGGACGAGTGGTATACCCCTCCCCATGCTGCACCCAGAGGCAGCATTGGTGACATGCCCATTGCTTCTTGGATGTGTAGGTCATCTGGGAGGGGGGGAGATCAGAAGAGTCTAGTCTCTTTTAGAGACCCTTCTCCACATCAGCCTATTGGAGTTGTTGGCCATTCGTCTAGTGATGAAAGCCTTCCTACCATTTATCAAAGGAAGGCTTGTTCAGGTTCTCTCAGACAAAACCACTGCCATGTAGTACTGCAGCATGCAAAGCGAGATGGGATCTTGGGTCCTATACCAGATGGCTGTAGCTTCAGGGCATTTCCCTGGTCTTCAACCACCTGGTGGGATCTTTGAACGCTAGGGCTTATGAACTCAGCTGGTGGCACCTGGTGGATCACGAATGGTGGTCCCACCCAGTGGTGGCCAAGGGCATCTTCCAGCAGTGGGAAGAACCCTGGCTAGATATTTTCACCACGGCCAAGAATGCCAAGTGTCAAATATTTTGCATCCTGGAGTTTCCAAGAAGGCTCTTTCTCAAAGACGCATTCCGGATAGAGTGGAGTACGGGTTCCTATATGCCTTTCCCCTGCTGCTTCTCCTGCCTGAGTTCTGAAGAAGATCAGGAATGACTTGGCGCAAGTCATCCTAATGGCTCCGGATTAGGCCCGGAAAGTGTTTTACCCAGAACCTCTGGACATGAGCATCTGTCCTCCGATCAGACTACAGCTTCAGTAGGGTCTCCTTTCACAGTAGCAGGACAGGGTCCTGCATTCAAATCTGCACCTCCATGTATGGAGATTGAGCGGCAGCAGTTGACTGGTTTTGGTCTTCCACTCGAAGTTGTGCATGTCTTCTTGGCTACCAGGTGTCCCTCTCCAAAGTCTGTCTATGCCAGCCCCTTGAACAAATTTGTTTCTTGGTGTTGCATCCACAATAATGACCCCCCCACTATATGCCATTCCACTCTACTCTATGCCACTCCACTTTACGCCACTCCACTTTTAACCACTCCACTCTACACCAATCCAGTCTGTCACTCTACTCGGTGCTACTTTACTCTACGCCACTCCACGCCACTCTATCCTACCCTACTCCATACTACCCCACTCCATACTACGCCACTCATCTCCACTCCTCGCCACTTTACTCTATGCCACTCCACGCTACTCTGCCCCACTCCTCTCCACTATATGCCACTTTACTCTGTTCTCCTCTACTCTCTTCCACTCTCCTCCATGCAACTCTCCTCTACACCACTCTACTCTACGCCATGCCACTAACTTTGAGCCATGCTGACACCAGTTACTCTGCTGTGCAACATGGCTAAAAGACATTGGCAAGCCAATAGCTCTCACATCAGCGAGACCTATTGGCTTTGCCAATGCTTGTTAGTATGAGCCATTCCACAGACTCACCAACTGGGGAGGTAGTGCTTTGGTATGTATCCTAAAGGTGAGGAATCTGTGATTAGAAGTATCCATCGGAAGAACAAGTTATTTACTTTTAGTAACTCTCTCTGGTGGATGTTAACCGTAGATTCCTCCCTCCTCCACATTCTGTGAAGTGGTCTCTTTTTCCATCTTAAAAGGTCCCAAATTAGAGATCTGCAAACGGTTGCCTGTGATTATTGTCGGGCTCTGCGTCCAAGGGCACTGAGAGAGTTAAGAAAGAAACTGACGTCCGTGTTTAGGGATGGTGCTTATATATGGCTCCATCGTCACTTCCAGGAAGGAACTAGGTCAACGTGGAGCCGCACAGCACCACCTATCAGTGCATGGAAGCAATGCTGTTTAAATCTTCTGGATTCAGCCTGGCGCTTGGGGATATTAAAAAGGTGAGGGATCGGCGGCTAGAGAGAATATCCACCAGAAAGAGCATTACACGAGGTAGGCAACTTGTTCTTCGAGTTTTTGCTAATCACTCATTTAAGTTCTGCAAGGATCCATTGTGTCACATGTCATTTCCAACCTCTATTTGGAATACCATGGGACTCTGCTCACCAATAATAGCATTTGAATCCATCAATACACCAATGTCAGTAAAAACACTGTTGAAGCCTCTTCTTCTGTAGGCATCCAATGCCACAAAACCCTGCCTGCACCACATCCAGATGTCGATGTCTAGCACCTACCTGAAACATAACCCAACCAAAACTGTTAGTATAGTTCAGTTACTGAAGGAAGGAGAGGAAAAGTTCCCTTAGAGCAGTGATACTCAAAGTACGGCCCAGGGGCCGCATGCGGCCCTCCTGACCTTTACATGCGGCCCTCTTAGCAGCAGAAGCACGGGCTGCTGTTTACTCGACTCAGCACCAACATTAAAAAATGTTAAATATACAGCAAGCACTAAATTCAGGGTTAATTGCAGTTAAACAAAAGTAACTAGGCCCTTAACTTTAGGAACACCTTAATTTTTAAAGACCGCAAACATGTAAAAATACCAGTCTTTTCAAAATTCAAAAAGTGTATTTCATTGACTTTAGAACAATTTCACCTTAGTAAATCAAATTATAGCAGTGCATTCAGAGTAATATTTTAAAGTGATGGTTTTCAAACATTAATTTAGAAATGTTCATTGCCACCCCTCCCTGACAACAATGCCATTAGTGATTACATCCACGCACAGGAGATGTTTTTGTACAGCACGCATCCTGAAGTAATGTATTTTGAGGTCCTCATATATGTTATAATGAAGAAAAAGGAGGGAAATGGAAATTAAAAAATTGCCCAGGGTCACACAATTTGGTCATGTGGAGAAGGTGAGATTCATTGTTTTCTGGTTTCACATTGCCAGTTGTGTTCAGCCACTAGATATACATGCTTTGCTTCCCCTACACCCACTTTACACCTCGCCTCCCCCGCTAGCATTAGTGCAGCCCTCGGTCGCACCAAAGACCAAACTTTGCGGCCCCCAGGGAAATGTTTGTGAGTACCCATGCCTTAGAGTGATCCACAGGCCTCCACTGCTTCTCCCGCAGGCATGTTCTTTGTCTGCAACTAGTGGACTAGCCTGCACCATAAGGAAGCTGCAGGGACCAAGACAAGGGCAGACCGCGAATCTGGCGAGAGAAGTATCTGTTATCTAAGTGATCTCCTGCTCCAATGCTCCATGCACAAAGACTATGCTCCTTGTATGATGATTGCAAAAGAATAAATTGATGGACGGAATGCTGGACAATGCAAACATTCACCCCCAGTCACAAGGATCTGGGTTAAATCCATCATTCTTTTGCTCACCACACCACCCCAGTTTGGACCCAGCCATATGCAAATCAGTCTTGACCCTGTTCCTTGTGGGAACAGTCCAGCCCAGCTCAAACTGCCAAGCCAGGTCCTCCCTGGACCGGAAACCAGCATCCTGGGACCGGTTTCAGGGCATCACCCTTCTTCAGCCAGGCTAGCTTGAATCCAGTGGTGTAGTGAGCACGAGATGGATTTAGGCCCAGATCTCTGTACTGGGGTGAATGTACGACATTGTTCTGCATTCTGTCCATCAATTGTTCTTTTTGCATTTGTCACCCCGAGTGGGACGGGTATACCCAGACGTGGGTCCCGTGCTCTCCATGCCACTGGAGTCAAGCTATCCTGGCTGATGAGGGCTGAAAGCCCGAAACCGGTCCTAGGATGCTTGTTTCCAGTCCAGGGAGGACCTGGCCTGGCAGTTCGGGCTGGACTGTTCCCATTGGGCGCAGGGACAAGACTGATTTGCATATGGCTGGGTCCAAACTGGAATGGCATGGTGAGCAAAAAAACGATGGATTTAGGCCCAGATCTCTGTACTGGGGTGAATGTACGACATTGTTCTGCATTCTGTCCATCAATTGTTCTTTTTGCCCTTGTATGATGATGCCATATGACATGGTATGTATGCATACATGGGTGTGTAGTTGGGATTACTGAGTGAGCATACATGTAACCTTAGTAATCTTGTGTGGGTATGTGTGGGTGGACCCTAACTCCTTACTCCTGGTAGATTTGCAGCACGCACTGACAGACATTGTCTAGTAAAGGAGAATTGATGTTCAGTTATGTTGCCTGTGGTCTCTGTGGAAGATTTGGAGACAGTTCATTGACTGGGAAAAATTCAGTTGGCGCCACTTTTCTGGTATATGAGAGGAAAAAGACTGTAAAGGCAGATACTGTGCACTTCTAGCATCCATCTTCCGGTTTGCTAATCAACTCATTTAAGGGCAACACTGATAGTAGAATTTCTGCACTTCGAGATACGAAACTGCATTCTATCCCCTTGCACTTACTCCTTTTAGATAGAACGGGAGATATCAGGTGGCATGAGTGCAAAAATATGTCTTATTTTCCCCACCTTTTCTACGCCACGTGTTATAGATATCTTAAGTGTGTAATCCACACTTTGAATTTCTATTTTTGAAAAAAAGTAATTTAACAGTTTTCTACCCATGAGCTCAAAACAGGGCCTTATCAGGTTCTGTTGATAAACTTCTTTGCAATACAAAAGCATTAGCTGATAATATAATGTTGTGGTCTTGCAGCTTTAACGGTCACTGGCAGATTGTATTGCATAAAATACTACGTAGAATGGACTTTGGGTCAGCACCTTGCTTGTGATTGGATGACTTTCTTGTCTATCAAAATTCCTTTCTCCTTATTATGTGGCTTTCAACTCTATTCTTGTGTTTATCCCTTCCAGGGAGGAAACTCATTTTACCCTATCTTTTGATTGGATGACTTGTATCCTTTCTCTGCTAATTCCAGGAACTGTTTTTTCTTTTTGTTTTGAGTTTTATTAGTCATCATTATCATCATAAACTTTTATTCGGTTTCATCCAAACCATCAAAGTATACATAAATAATAATTAAAATGCTCCTACACAAATTCCAGATAAATTAAAAATATTTATTAGTCATTTAGCAATCCATAGGAGTGCATGTGCTGCCCTCTTCTCATGCACTCTATTATGTTTCCCCCTCCCTGTTTTTTTCTCTGCCGTACACCTCGGGTATTCCCCTCCCTCTGACACCGAACATTGCTGTGGCTCGGTATCACGCATGCTCTCTTCCTTCCTCTGCCTCTCTCCACCCTCCCCTCGTTTTCTGTTCCTTCCCAATCACTCTTGCGTTGCCTCTTGTCTGTCACACCTCTCCAGCCGCCTCCCACTACCCACCGCAATGTAGATTTTCCTAGTAATATATGAAGGAAAGTCTTAATCTTATCAAAGACACTGAGGTGAGTAGTATGCCTTACAATCTTGCTTTATTTCAATAGCAGCAGCCAAAATAAAAGAACAGCTACAAATCCCATTAAACTAAGCAGGAGTTAGCCAGTGGGATGAAAAAAACGTAACATATACAATAACCAATGGAATGGCAGCTCTATGTGTAATACCTAACTTGACTGCGAACATTCCTCTTTTATTGTGCGAGAGGTCAAAGTTAAATGTTAAACAAAGGTAAAATAGAAAACACAATAGAAATGGCTAAAGAAAAAAGCGAACACATCTTGGCAAAAGTCCACAAAGGGAGGCGTCATCAGGAGAAAGGAGGATGAAAAATTCAAACGTCCAGGTGTGACTAGAGCTGAAGACGAGCACTTGGCAGATCTATGAAAAGATGCTGGAGCTTTATGTAGAAGTAGGTTGTTTAACTGAAGTGGCTGTTAGGGTGGGAAACAGAGAACAAATTGAGAGCAGGTTGAGGTGGGATGATACTCGCCTCCATGTCTTTTATAAAATTAAGACTTTCCTGAGAAAATCTAAATTTTATGGCAAGACCGGAGGCTCCTATTATGCTTCTTTAAAGCATATTAATCACTATATTAGAAGCAGTTTCAACAGGTTTACAATAGAAAGTGTGGAAAACAGACTCTTTAGACCAATCAGCTGAGCTCAGAATATCCTCCAGACGAGAGCCAGACCAAAAAGCTTTGGAAGCCATGGATCCTCGGGCTGAATGGGCACATAAAGAGGAAGTATCAGTAGCCGCAAGGGACATAACACACTTGACCCAGCAGACAAGCGTAGGGGAAGTAACAGCTTTGTGGGGTTTTCTGAAGGAAATGAGGAGCTGGGTTTCAGAGGAAGATCTGAGATCAACTGTGTGATGTTCATAAAGTTTGAGACATTGTGCCACATAAAGTTTGGAATGTTGAGGAAAATATGGATAGAATACGGAGGTTAAATTAGTTTTTGTATGTTTGCAAATGGTAAGGAGAACACCTGTAGGAGTAAATTGCTGGGAAGAAATATCTAACGCTCTAACATCTAACAGACGTTTAATGGAAATAAGGCATAACAACATGGTAAGTTTAGCTGATAACATTTTCAGAGATAGTGCATCATTATCTGGCCATGACAAAAACAAATTTAAAACAACATTCCCATCCCATAATGTGCTGTATTTTGGAGTAGGAGGGTTACAAAATGTTACTCCCTTTAATAGACGACAAGCAAGCAGATGTTCTCCAACTGGTAGAGAGATTTTGTTTAGGAGACGAAATTCCCAGAAACGTTTCGCAAGTTCTGCCAAAGGTTTGGATTTTGTTCCTTCTAAATGATTGATGTACCTGACAGCAGATATGTTGTCCATACGAAGAAGGATGGAACAACAAATCCTATCTTTTGCAAAGCTTTTGATTGCAAAGGAGCCTGCAAGCATCTCTAAACAGTTGATGTGCAATCTGGACTCCCCTCGTGACCATGTACCTCCAGTCAAGATTAGTCCACAATGGACACCCCAACCCGCCAGGCTTGCGTCTGATTCTAATAGAAGATCTGGGGCTCATTGAAAAATTGACCTGCTGTTCCAGGCATCTAAATGGTATATCCACCATTGAAGTTCCAGTTGGGTTTCCACATCTAGATATATGGAGACTGAATACGCTAGACCTCTGCTCAGATGATGGTTTTTTAGTATTTGCAGGGCGCAAAAATGTAGAGGGCCTGGAAGCATAGCTTGAATGGATGAAGAGAGAAGACCCACAATCCTTGCTAGGGATCTGAGAGAGATAATGGACTTTCAAAGAGTTTGAATAATTTCTGATTTTATGATCTTTATTTTTGCCAAAGGAAGAAGTAGGGTGGCTGAAGAAGAATCTATTAGAAAGCCCAAAAATTCTATTTGTTTTGATGGGATTAGCATGGACTTTTCTGTATTGATTAGAAAACCTAGGTCTGAAAGAAGAGAACATGTAGTTTGAATTTGTGACTGTAGAGAAAGAATGGGTTGACTCATTAGGAGAATGTTGTCTAGATATATTATTAACCTGATGCCTTAAGCTCTGAGGAATGCTACAACCGGTTTCATCAGTTTGGTAAAAACACTATGGGGCTCATGAGAGGCCGAAAGGAAGAAAGGAAAAATGATAGGTCTGCCCCTGCCACTGAAATTGGAAGAACTTTCTGTGATCTAGGAGAATGGGTACGGATAGATAAGCTTCCTGATGGTCCAGGCGGACCATCCAGTCGTGTTGTTGTAAGGAGTCCCTGAGATGGACAATAGTTTCCATGTTGAAGTGACGATAATCAATTGGTTGAAATGCTTGAGGATGATCACAGGTCTCATTTTTTTGTTCTTCTTTTGAACCAAAAAGAGAGAACTGTAAAGCCCAGAGGGGTT
Source organism: Calotriton arnoldi (assembly GCA_963921515.1). Classification (NCBI taxonomy): domain Eukaryota; kingdom Metazoa; phylum Chordata; class Amphibia; order Caudata; family Salamandridae; genus Calotriton; species Calotriton arnoldi. The sequence goes on along the minus strand of CAWUFW010002998.1, from coordinate 1,243,074 downwards.
GGGAGAAGTTTCCTGAATTGCCTGTTTGATGAGAAGAGATTCTATTTCCAAGGAAATAAGATTGGACATTTCTGTGGAAAATTTTGGAGGAGGAAACACTGTTTGAAAAGGAGGTGAGTAAAATTCTATTGCGTAACATTGGACAGTGTTTAAAACCAAGGGATCGGAAGTTATGGACTGCCATATTGAAAAGAATAGACAAAGATGGCCTCCTACAGAATGAAGGCCAGAAGTAAGACTACCTTGCTTGTGACCTGTATCTGGAACTTTTCTGGCCTCTGAAGCCTCGGCCTCTTTGTGGATAAAATTGCGGGAATCACTAGGGCTTTCACTGCATACTTGAAACTGTTGGCGGGGAGAAAGGGTTTTAGTTTCCTTAGGATGTTCATTTGGTGATTCGCCCCTTTTCTGGCGCCACTGATGTGCTTCAGCATATTGAGGTTCTTGTCTAGAATTACTCCCAGTGATCTCGCTGAATCAATGACCTGTGGAATGCAGTTGAAGGCTGTAAGATGTTTCAACCATTCTTCAATGACACGTGACTGTTTAGGTGGGGTGAATAGGAGGAATTCGTTTTTTTGAGTATTTACTTTGAGGTGATTAGATGTTAGCCAATTTTGAGATTTCTGTAAAGTTGTGTTGAGGGAGCTGATGTCTTCTGGGGAGGCAACTTTTAGGTGAAGTTGGGTCTCATCAGCGTACATGTGGTAGTGGATGATGGCTGAGCTCAGAAGTTCAGTTAGAAGCTCCATGAACAGGTTGAAGAGAGTGGGCGAGAGTGAGGAGCCCTGGGGGACACCTAATGTGACCGAAGTGGTCTGTGATAGTGAGTGATTACCCTTGACTCTTTGAGTCCTGTTTTGGAGATAGGAGCTTAACCAGTTAAGGACTGATCCTGAAAGCCCCATGTGGTGTTCCAGGAGATCTAGTAGGATGTCATGCTTAACCGTATCGAATGCTGGCGATGGGTCAGGGAGGATTAACAGACATGATTGGTTCTGATCCAGTATTTATAGTGCATTGTCCACCTTGTGTGTCATAGCCGATTCAGTGCTGTGCCCTGGACAAAAGCAAGATTGAAAATGGTCTAATAGTCGGATTTGTTCGATGTGGTTACAGAGTTGGATGTGAACACATTTTTCATGCAGCTTGGCCAGGGTAGGAATATTGGAGATAGGTTGGAAGTTGTTTAAGTCGGTTTGATCTGCTGTTGGTTTTTTTTTAGGATAGGGGAAACCTGACCAGGTTTTAGTCAGTCCAGGATAGTGCCGTGAAGGACTAAGGCATTAGTAATCTTGGTCCAAAGTGGTTGTATCAAGGGTAAGATCTCTGTGAAGACATTGGGAGGTAGAGGATCATTGAAGTGGTTTGATGGTTTCAGCGATTTTAGAATCATGTGGATGACACTTTCCTCAAAGGTTTTAAAAGAGTTCCATGATGCGTTGTTTTTGGGGAAGTGCCCAATGGAACATGAGGGAACAGTAGTCTTGGAAGCAAAGAGGATGGGATGAGGTGGGAGAGTACCCTGTTCCAAGGCCGTCTGCAGGTCCTTTCTCATGCTTTCTGCCTTCTGAAGAAAGAAAGAGGCAAATTTCTCCATTTGGTAGCGGACTAGATCCAGCAGGGGACAGATTAGGCACGCAGTTCGATTGTACTTTTAAAAGCTCAAAAAGTTTTGTGGGACGATTACTGGCTTGATCCAGCTGATTTCTGAAGAAATTTGCTTTCGAAGTTCTGATGCTTTTGTGTTATCTGTTCCTCAATGATCTCAGGCGCTTGAGGTGTTCAAGGGTTGGAGCTGATCTCCACTGATGTTCGGCAAGTCTCAAGTTGCGCCTTTCTGTATTAAGGCTACCATTATACCAAGATTTGGAGTCTTTTGCGAGTACTCTTTTTAACTGTAGTGGAGCGATCGAGTCAAGGACTGTCTCCATGGAACAAGTGTAGTGATTTGTAAGATCATGGACATCTGACCTCTCACAACGAGGAGGCAGGATGTTTTGCAGAGAGAGGTCAGTTCATTACAACACCTTTGCGTGGATCCTTGCCAAATTTTGAGAAAAAGGTGATCATAGAAGGGTCTATGGTAGGAGTAAGGGAGATTTCCAAATGAGGGCCAAACCCAGCCATGTGGAAAAAAGGGGCGTGTTCTGGAGAGCCAGGCCCCACCTCGAGGAGGAAGAAGACTGGCTCAGAAAGTGCCCGACGGAAAAAAGGAAACAGTGGACCTCACCGGAGTAGTATCACACAAACCGCAATGGTAGCAGGTGAGAGCAGCACTGTAGAAGTGGAAGAAAGCTGACATGGGACCCAAACTGTCAAAGCTACTCCTACTGCGCCACCAAAATTACGAACGCGGTCCAAGTCGCACAGCGCGATCAAAGCGGTGCTCGTGGAGAATGCGGCAACATGCCTACTGGGCTATAAAATGGGGAGAAACAAGTGTAATAAGCTGCATCTTAAAAATAAACACTACAAAGACAATAGAATTATTAAATATTAATGAAAACTGTTATTTATAAACGAAGCAGTAAAGTATACTTATCTTGACTGCAAGCAACAAGAAAAGAGAACTGTTCACAGTCAAGTTAGGTATTATACATAGAACTGCCATTCCATTGGTTATTGTATACGTTACGTTTTGTTCATCCCATTGGCTATCTACCACTTTGTTTCATGGGATATGTAGTTCTGTGGGATTTGTTGACTACTGCCATTCAAATAAAGCAAGATTAGAAGGCATAATAGGAGCCTCCGGTCTTGCCATAAAATTTGCTTTGGCAATGCTGGATGCTTTTAAAAGTGCGCCAGCATTGTCAAAACCAATAGCAGCGACTGGTGCAGTGAAGGTGCAGGTAAATTGGTTTGTATGATTCACTACAGGTTATCACAATCCAAAAGCATTGGCATCTGTTCGGCACACTGGTATACCTTTAGCAAAAGTAGAATTATGGGACACACACGAAAAAGCGCTATTCAGTCAGGTGGGGCGTGAGTTTGTCATTCCTAAAAGGGGGCTGTTACCTCAACAGTGTTGGAAAAGCTGGGTTGGAGCACAAATTCGGACAACTACCAGTGCACGTCTTGCATTCACATTTAATAAGGTGCAGGTACATCTGCTCATATGTTTTACCCCATGTCCTCAAATCCAAAAGCATTGGCAAACCTTTTTGGCACTCTGATATACCGTTGGCTTAAGCGGTCTATGGGCTACTACTCAGCTGGGGACACCAGCATGGTGACAAAGCATCTGTCACAAGACTCCACCCTGTCCCCGCCCGATGACCCTCTCCAGGGGATCCTTATTTCTCTTGGTACCGCACATGGTCACCAGTGAACCCCCAAATGTGGACTTGCCAAGCAAGGGGGGTAACCAGTGGCTTAGTCAACCCCCATAGGGAACTGCACATAATGGTACACAGTGAACAAGGGAGATTACCACGCAGAAGCCTGGTCAAGAGGAGAGCAGTAGTTTTAATTTCTATGGTAATATCTCTGGCCGGTGCTGTACTCCCATACAACGGAGGTCAGCGGGTAGAGAGAAGGGTATTGGGCGGCCACAATTAATAAGTGTTAACAATTATACCGATGGCCTTGGAAGCGAACTCCACCAAGATTACCAGCGAAGCCTTATACAAGGGGCTGGGCGGTAATGGGTAAACACATGATTCGGCAACACCTAACAAGAAGGCCCTTATTGGTGCAAAGGGCACCATAGGGATTTTTTCCTGAAAAGTGGTAAAGGTAGAGATCAGTTGCCGCAACCCCGGGGAAGCCATTGAACATGCCCAGGGGGGTAAATATAGCTGTGGTTAAAACAGAGAACAGGAGTTCCCAAGTTAAGTGGAGGCCATCGAACTTGCCTACGGAAGGGTAAATAAGCCATACGCAAGCACACCAAGCATGAGGGCTTGGTTCAACTCTAATTCAAAGTCATAAAATCTGAAGGGCTCGGTGAATTAGGCATGGTCTCTTTAGTGCTACATCGCAAGGTTTCCCCGATAGGGCCGGGAAACACCTGCAGAGGTAGATGTGAATTGTCCAGCCAAAAGGACTGGTAACCATGTCAGAGGTAAATGGGAATTGTCCGGGTCTGGAGAGGCTGTTGAAATTTCTCGTAGGAGGGTAAACGGCGCCAGGGGCAAAATTCACTGAACAGAGGGGTTCCTGGCTTTAGCTGACGCAGCTCTTGCATGCCAAGACCACAGGATTTTTTGATGTGGATGGGGGTCCATTTGTCTAGTATGGGCATGGACCTGTTTTGTTGGACCTGGGCGATGCCCTAGAATCAGCAGGGTGTAAGTAAGAATGCCTGCCTTGGTGGGGGGCCCTGGGTATGACGGGTGCCACACCCAGAGCTGTGGCAGAGTTACAGGGCGATCCAGAGGCTGAATGGTACATAGGGGTACCCTCTTCAGGACCAGAAGAAGGGTGCAAATGCCAAATAGCCCCAGGAAGACCTTACGGCAGGACCCTGGAGGAACGACGGCGCCCCGTTAGTCCTTTGGGCGGTTGTAAACCTGAGCAACCGGGGGCTTGCCTGGATACGCTCCGCCCCCTCAAGGGGCGTGAGTAAATGGGTGGACTGGTGGTCCACAGGATGTAAGGGGCAATCCCCCAAAATGGTTAGCACCGATTGGTTATGCCACGGTGCAATTTGGTTCATCAGGTGGGCAGCATAGGGGCTGCCTGCACTTGGATCGCCCGTAAGTTGACCCATGTTGGCCTATTTCTTATGCAAAATAAACCTGCAGCAATGTTTTCACCAGCAACCAATGTGTCTTGTGTGTTCTTTATTATGGTATTACTGTGTTTGCGGGTTGGGTGTGTTGCCGATATTGGCACTAATTTTCTCTACAAGATGGATGGCACCATCTCATGTGTTGCAGCGTTGCATCATGCAACTTGGCTGCTATCTTGAAAGATAGTAATGACGACCTGAAAAGCATTGGCAAAGTGAGACAGAGTGGCTTTGCCAATGTTTGCTTTAAAGTGGCACTTTTTCCCTAGGGCATTTTTATAAGCTTTTGCCTCGATGCCATGAAGCAAAAGATTGCTCGTTACCCCATGAAAATGTCAAGGGGTTCTGCTTGTACTGGAGTGAAATCTTTTTTTATGAAAGACTTGCTGGGGCTTTGTGGTGTGGAGATTATTATGTGGATTTTTTCTTTTGACTGCGCTGCAGAACAAAGAAAGAAAGGCACGCAGCTGGGTTTGGAGGAGGGGGAGAGTTGGGAGCACTTAAGAACAGCTTTTGAAGTTTGCTGCCAGAGTCAGTGGGGGCCCCAAGGTGTGCCTCGTACCACCTTTCAAATGAAACGTTTAAGACTTCCTAACTTTATCCGTGCCTGAGGCCTACGTAGAAAGATGCACCCGTGGATCACACAGGGAGGCTTCGGCTGAGCTGGGCCAAAACTTGGCGCTATAGAAAGGAGACTGTGACAATGCAAGACACACAGTGAACCCAACAGGAAATCGAGCGTCGGCCCGCACACAGAGAATTGGTGGCTCAGCAGAGGTTGCGTGAAGGCACACGAAAAATACACCCTTGGAAAAGGTGTTTAACTGTTGGCTGCGCCATGCAGATAAAAGTAGAAGTTAAAATATAAATGTTAGACTTTGAACCTGTGAGTGTTCTTTTCATGAATTTTGTACTATGTACCTATTACTGTATCTGCTTTCCATAGTCTAAGATACGTGATGCAAAGACCTGTCTTATTTCACATGTGTAGTCAGTGTTTGCGGGGTGTGGCTTAAGAGGGAAAGAACATGTCTGCAATCACAGCAGGGCTACGATAAAATCAATCCCTTGCAGATTGATGCGGTTTTCTGTAGGGACGCTCGCAGACACACAGTTGCGTCAGGGCAACCGCTAGCCTCGACTTTGGGCATTTTAAGGCCCAGGTAATGGAGGTAGTGGGATGTGATGTTTCTGACAGCACCCGCCTTTACCACTTCTCAGGTGACTACAGGCACAGTACCAGGCACTTGAAAGCTGGCAATGCTCATCTCCTTATCCTCCTATCTGCCTCCCTCCACCGTCCTAGCATTCTATCCTGGCAGTGGTTGAACCACCACCTAGCATTGAGGCATGTGTTTTTTATTTTTATTTTAGTTTCTGCTAACCTGCCCTGCCACACCCATTTCTGTGAAGCAAGTCAAACCTCTTCATCCACAGCTATTACTGCCTACTCACTGGAGTCGGTCTGCCAGCCTTGAAAATGTTGTCCTGACTGGGAGGAATGGAATAATATGCTCATTGGCAGAAAAACGAATGAAAAAGAGCTGTGTGATGAACCTAGATACCAAGTGGCACCATGTGATGTATAATGCCTCCCACCAGTCTTGGCTTTTCACTCAACAGCACTTCCCATGTTGGGCTATTTGAGCCCATATTTGCACTGTTTAAAGTGACACACTAGTCAACAGCTAGGATTGGCTGAAGGGTGTTGCACATGGTATGGGACCACTTGGCCGTAAAGGAGATGCAAGTTTAGGTGGCCTGTCATTCTCAAATCCATGCCTAAAGCCATGGTGTAATTGATGGTACTTCCTTCAAGCTGAAGGACAATATGGAAATCAGCTTTATTGCGGCCGGATCATCACCTCCCATTTGAGGGGGTTAGTGAACAGCCCAGGGTAGCTGATGTGGGGGAAATCAAGCTTCTGCCCAGCCATAGTCCACAGAGTTGCACTTGAAATATCTATCTGCTCCTAAAGATCTCTGTACATTTGAGGTACTACTTCACCATGGGGCTTTTGGTGGTTCAGGCTGCCCATGGCCGCTGCAGCACAACCGAGTGGAAATTGCAGTATTGCTCAAATACACTAAAGCCTCACACATCCTGACCTCTTACTTGACGTTTGTTGGACTTTTTTTTAATTCTGTGGAGGCTAAAATCATGCTTATGCAGGACAGTGAATAGGCTGTGATAAACATGATTTCCACAGGTGTGGACAGTACAGCCTTGTACTTGCCCTTCCATGGTTAGTTCGAAGCCTACCAGACAGCACAGCAGTCTGGTTTGCTAACGACATATTGAGGACATTCGGAAAACTTCCCTGGGAATGCATTCTGCCCAATGCTTACGATTGACTTTGTGGTTTGTAACTCACATTTGCTTGCTTTCTATTTGCTGGCGCTATTTGTTTTAGTTCGTCACTTCTGTTGCCCAAATCCTATTAACTGTATTCTTCCACCAGTGCTCGATTTCTGTAAACAGGCCTTTAAATCTTGTTCTTCTCTTGTCACATTTTCTGTGCATTCAAAGACAGAGATCAGATTTCAGGCTCTGTCTTGCAGGGAGCGTATGCTTGAGGAAAGTTTTACAATGTTTTTTTTTCTAGCACACAACAACATTTAAATGTCTGTAAATAACTATGTAGATATTTCAGAATATATCAGAATTAGAAAAGCACAATTCTGAAGTGTGGTGGAAACAAATATTTTAATACACTCAGAACAAATCAATACACTAGGTGATGACATTTCCACAAATTATCATTTGCGCGCTGTATACTTTTATCTGTAAAACTGTATGTGCAAATATAATGGTAATTTCAATTGAAGATGTGTTGTCTGTAACTGCAGTACGCTACCACACCATGCATACTTCACTATACCCCACTCTACTCTGCACCACTCCACACCATTGCAATCTACTCTGCACTACTCCACACGATGCCACTCCACTCTGTCACTTCACTCTACACCACTTCAATCTACTCCTCTCTACTCCACACCTTCTATTCTGTGTCAATGTACTTTACTCTACTATGCTCCAATGCACTCTTCGCCACTGCAATCTTTGCCACTGCACTCTACACCACTCCACTTTATGCTACTCTATTCTGCAACACTGCACTCTATGCCATTGCGCTCTACGCCAATGTACTCTACACCTCTCTACTCTACACCTTCTACTCTGTGCCAATGCACTCTACTCTTCGCCACTGCACTGCACACCACTCCACTCTGCGCTACTCCACTTTATGCCACTCTACTCTGCAACACTGCACTCTATGCTGCTGCCGGACAAAAGAAAAAAGACAACACAACTTCTCTTGGCAATATAGTACAAAGTTTATATAAAGCGCATGGAAGGTCAGTCAGCTCCGTGGAACTGGAATCTGAGCTGCAACTTACAATGTGGCGGACAGTTTATTTTATACATGTGCAATTGTAAATATGTCATACATTTGCATATTTAATAAAGCATTTGCTTAAGCACAAAAACATATCAAAAAGTAATACATTCTGCAAAAACGCTAATCACACGTTTATGGAATGCGACTCATGTGCACGTGTTATTCGTTACGCTTACACACCACTGCTTGTACTACTCGTTGTCCTTGGCTTGCCCTTTGAAGCCTAGCAATGCTCACCACCCAACTCCACTCTTCTCGGAAACAATCTACTCTACGCCACTCCCCTCAGCTTCACTCCACTATTCTGCGCCACTCCACTCTACATCACTGCACTCTACGCCAATGCACTCTACACCCTTTTACTCAAAACCAATGCACTCTACACCAATCTACTCTGCACCACTATATGCCACTATACTTTACAACACTGCACTATATGCCACTGCACTCTACGCCATTTTACTCTACAACACTTTATTCTACGTCACGTTATTCTACTCTGCACCACTGCTCTCTATGCCACTCCCCCCACGCCACTCCACTCTGCACCACTCTATGCCACTTCACGCCAGAGCAGTCTACACCACTCTACTATACACCTCTGCACTCTACAACAGTCTACGCTGCAACACCGCACTCTAGGCCACTGCACTCTACAGCCCTGTACTCTACTCTGAAACAATCTACTCTACGACACACCACTCTATGCCACTGCCGTCTACCCTGCAACACTCCACGCTACCCTGAACCAATCCACTCTTCGCCACTACACTCTACTCTGAAACAATTTACTCTACACCACTGCAATCTACGCCAGTCTACTCTGCGCCACTCCACGCCACGCCACTGTACTCAACACCACTCTGCTCTATGCCACTGCGCTCTTCGCCACTACTCTGTCACTGCACACTACCCTGAACCAATCCATTCTAAGCTACTTCACTCTACTCCACTGCACTCTACACCACACCTCTACACTCTACACTGCACCACTCCATGCCACTTCATTCTACTCTGAACCACTCTACGCCACTGCAATCTACTCCACACCACGCTGCGATACTCCACTCTGATGCTCTACTCCATTAATCTCTACTCCACTCTGACTTTCTACTCCACTCTATGCCACTCCACTGTACTTCATTCTGCAATACTACTCCACTCTACAACACTCTACGCAACTCCCTCTATGCCATTCCATGCCACTTTACTCAACTCTATTCTACAACACACTATCCACTCTACTCTATGCCACTATACTCTATGCCACTCCACTCTACGCCACTCAACTCTAATCCTCTCCTACACTACTCCACTCTATGCCACTCCACGCTATGCCACCCTACAACACTTTACTCCACTCTACGCAACACTCTATACGCCAGTCTACTCTGCTCTACACCACTCAACAAAACTCTGTCCCTCCACTGTACGACACTCTATTCCACTCTGGCACTCTACACTACATCCTTACATTCTACTCCCTCCACAACACTCCACATCACTCTACACCACTCCACATCACTCTTTGACGCTCCACTTCACACCACTCTACAACATTCCACTGTACTCCACTTTACGACACTCCACGCACTCTCCTCTACCCCACTAGCTTCTAGCCATGCTGAACAGTAGCCACGCTGGTGTACAACATGGCAAAAACATATTGGCAAAGCCAATAGCTCTTGTATAGGTGAGACCTATTGGCTTTGCCAATGCTTGTTTTTCATATGTCATCGATTCTCTCTCTACTACATGCAAAGATCATGGACATCTTTCAATCGACTTGGTCTCCGGAGGACTAGAGCAGAAGAGGATGTGTAATATGTCAAGCCAAGTAAAGGCAAAGCTCATTCCTTGTTTTTAATGCTCAACTCTTACAGTCCATGAGCAGAACTAAAACACTACGGCCGGCTGTATGTCATAATACCATATACAAAAATATTGTCTGACATGAACATTGTGTCCTAAATATTGATTACAAAAATATTGTTCCATTGAATGTAGATATTGTATTACTAACTTCAGTGGCCCGATATTTTGTAGCCAGCCTGCTGAACCTCCAAGGAGGATAAAACCTTCTGTTTGTCCATTCCAAACACCCAGTTGTTCTTGAGTCATGCTCCCATCTGACCATTCTTTTAGCAGAGGTGCACATATTATGGTAATATAGGGGCCACTAGGAACGTTCTAAATAAGAATTCTGATACATCGTGCAATTCTCCACGTCTTAGAAGTCAGAAAAGGCAAGTTTATGCCTGGTATTCTGATTAAAGAGGTGGAGCTTTGTTGTTTGGTGAAACTGTTATACTGACATTGGTGTTGAGATCAAGAATAAACGTGTTTATACACTGACATACAGGCGCTGTTATCGTTCCAGTGCCTGCTTCATGTGGTGACACAGGCTCAAGTCTGTGAGTATTGCTCGTCACTGTAGGCCATAACCAAGACCGTGACACATTGAGCGTTCCAATTTGTCAGCTTGTTGTTGGTGAGGCTACTTGTTTGTTCTCCTTGTTGTTGGCGAGGCTACTTGTTTGTTCTCCTTATGCCAGCAGGGTTAATTTGGACTAGGCAGCTCGTGCCTTGGTGTTTGACACGTTACTGGAGTAGTATGTCAATGGCTTCACCAATGTGTGAGTTCCTGGCCTTGAGTGTGCTACCAGTGGGTATCAATCACCTCAGCGACAGTCACCAGGGATGACCAAACGTACAGGAGGAGGGTCACAAACTGTCTTTTCAACTGATATTACATGTTCTCTGCTCGAAATTTGTAAGTGCACTGATAGTCTTACTGGTTAGTACCCTTTCCATGGTTAGGTTGATACGGGCCTAGTAAAGTGCAGCCACTCATCACAGTTCTTCATCGAGATGTAAATATGCATTCACAGGTCATTTATAGGTACCTGCATGCTTGCATAGATGGCCTACTTATACTTTGGTTCTTAATCACTTGCTCTTCCTCCTAAGTTCTTGTGCAGGAGCACAACATTCCTGCAGGAGCTCACATCTTCAAACACCTAAGACACCTCCACTGGCTCCCCATGTAGAAGGGCACTACCCTCAAACTCCTCACTCTCTTGACAGCCTGGAAGAAGGGACTAGACTTCTGTATGGGCTTAGAGATACCAATATTTGAGGCCAGGGGATGCCCGCAAAAGCACCCCAAAATTTGGAAACGATGGGCGGACTTCGGGGCTCTGTACTTGGAGCCGGCGCCGTCAACGGGAGCATTTACATTTTAATTGACACGGGGGATACCAGGTGGGGGAGGGATTACATGGTCTGTATGGGACTCAGTTGTGGTGGCGAGAGACGTTGTGGCAGAAGAGACGCAGCAGTGGAGCAGTGCCAAAGGGCTTGGGTTCAAAACGTTCACGTTGTTATGTTTTATATAATTTTTATCTTGGTAAAATGTAAACCAAATGTCAATATCAGTAACTTGTGGGGTGCGATATGGCGGTTGCCTTCTGTGTTCAGGGGCCCTGCCCTGTATGTGATTATTGACACAATAAAATTTGTTTATAAAAAAAAAAAAGACTCCTCACTCTCACCTTCAAGGCACTGCACAACCTAGGCCAGCCTACCTCAGAGACTGCATACATTTCCACATTCCGTCTAGACACCTCCGATCGGCTGGCCTACTCCTCGCCCACATCCTCCGCATCTGGTGCTTGAAAATGAGAGGATGCTCATTTTCTAACATCACCACCAAGACCTGGAACAAGCCTTCCCTCCCCATCAGAGTTTCCAGCGCCCTTCCAGAATGTAGGCAAAAACTGAAAACCTGCCTGTTTAACTATGCTCCACTCAGACAACTAAGGTCACACCTTCTAGAGCGCCTGGATACCCTCCCAGGTGATTAGCACACCTTACAAATCCTTACAACATAACATATTTACAATGTACAGTGAAAAGCAATGAAATGTGGCTGGCTGAGTGCTATACTTGGTCTTTACTCACACTGGGCAGTGGGGTCACTTATAAATATGGGGACTCATAAGCAGCTGACTAACTGGAGTTTATCCAATTGTGTAGATCTAGTGGTCGAAGTGGGGGAAAAAAGTAGGGGGAACTGTGGATGGAGAATCAGAGCGCGGGAATAACCTTAGGATTGAGTCAGTGGGCGGAGTCAGAGGTGTGGCCAGAAAGAGCAAAACATCCCAATTTTTAGTATTTTTGGGGCATTTCACTCACCAGTTACAGCGTATTAATTTATTTAATTCAACCAATGGATAGACATGTTTATTTAAGGTTTAATATGAGTTATTGACATTAAAATACATTCACAAAGTGGGATACGTTTTCAATCACAGAATGTCCCAAATACACTTAAAAGTGGAATTGCAAACCATTTGTCTCCGAGCCATGCAGTTTCTGTCATCAGCACTTCTCCCTTTTTCCACAGAGCAGTTCAAACATAAATGGCAAAATATCCTAGTTTGCAAATGTTTTCCATATAATTATGGCTCTTCCATGTTTGCCACATAATACACCATCTGATGCATAATCTGATAATTTTAACTAGAAAAATTGCTTGGAGCTCAAACGGATCAAAAGTTAATAAAAAATTTGACTTGTGTTGCTGCGAAGTGGAGAGCCATTTGCAAAGGTTGAGTGGTTACCTTTCTCACTGCTGCATTTGTATGTTACACTGGTACTAATAAGGCAAAATCTTTGCAGAGACCTAGTATGTTTGAAAATGTCAAAATAATAAAGTATCAGAAAATGTACTGAATTACACTACAGCCTTTTTTGCTGCAAAATTTTGTCAATACTGCAACATAATTTTGTGATCCATTGCTGCATAATTCCAGTGGCCCCAAAGCAGGCAGCACATGTTAAAAGTGCTTGTGCATGAAGCAGAGAAACCGTGAAGTTTGTGAACTTAGTTTGATGTGCGTGTAAATCCCGCATTGCCGATCCCTTGTGAGTTGCACTACTACTGCTGAAACAAGGCCAATGGAGGTACCAATGGGTGAGGCGGACTGGCCTCAAGGCTCCTGTGACCTCAGTGACAGAGTCACTGTTGCTCTAGGGCAGTGGTCTTCAAACTTTTTAATGCTGCGCCCGCCCCCCAGTGGGGAAAAAAAAAGCACCGACCCTCCCCTCAAACTTTTTCACAATTCTATTAAACTGGCAATGTTTAAATATGTCTAGACTTATTTAAACATTGCAGTTAAGTTCTGCTACCATTTTAAAAATGCAATCAACATGATTGCCAAACATATTAATCTGGTCAGGCAGGCCTTACTAACGTGTAAAAGTATCCACAGTGTGAATTTTAGAAATGGGGCTGGGGGTTTGAAGAATATTTGGAGTCTCTTCCCTTTTGACACCTCCTCCCAGGCAGGATATAAATGACAAAAGATGTAAGTGATGGCCCATTACAGAGTGGCTTACTGAGGCTCATTTTTTCCTGCTGAAAACAAAGCACTGTTATCAGCATAATGCTTCTTTTTGCCAGAGCCTGGCGCTCCCCCCTGGGATCACTTGAGGCCCTCCATTTTGAAGACCCCTGCTCTAGGGTGTGCTGCTTCGTAGGCCTGCCCGCAAGACTGTAGGTGAACTTCAGTATGGATTGTGGTGGACAGGCCTTCAAGGTAAACATACACTTGCCACCGCTAGGGTCCACCTGCTGGTGCTAAGACACTAGGGCTTCTAAGGTCTTGCGGGGCCTTCTAAGGTCTAGCATGGTAATGTGCTCCCTCAGGAGAGTGGTCTGGTGGACTGGTCATGAAGGCTGAACTTGGTTCCCCAGTTCCAAATTCAGCAGCTCTGGCCACAGTGCCATATCGTCTCCCCCACTGAACACCATACTGCCCCACTGAGAGAAACTCGCACTGCCTTCAGTTACAACCCAATTGTGGCCCGCTATTAACACCTGGATGTGACTCAATTCAAATGATGCACTAAACAAGAGTAATATGTTGCCTGAATAAAAAAAAGTAACAATATCCTGGAAAAAGCAAACACTCATAGGGAATGCAAGATTAAGGAAAGAATGTGAAACTTAAGTAGTAACAACATGGTTACCTTAGCGCTTTTGCACTCAGTATTCAGAAATCAATTCGTGTTTTTGCCTGAAAAGTTAAGGACGTGACTACAGGGTCCCGGAAGGAACCCGTTTCAATGTCCGTTACTTATATCCTTACAAAACGTAAGCACTATGGTATAAAAAGACCACATCCCTGAACACAGAGCCGCGGTACACATTTTATAAACTAAAATAAGGAAAACAGCTGATAAAGATCACATTAAACGTTTTCCACTCCGCCCATCAACCAGGTATTGCAGTACCTCCAGGAATGGTGCACTTCCCCACCCGGGGAAAACAATGTTGTTGAAAGAAAGAAAAGAAAACGAAAGTAGCGTTTCACTGGCAAACTCTGTAAAGTGACGCTAATGTGTTTCGGTATGAATAAAACCAATCTGGCCACTTTGCAACCATTCTGTGTTGCTTTATTTAGATATTTATGGATTTTTCTAAATTTGAACCTTTTTTTCCTCTTCGTCTGGAGGCTGCACTTTGGAATAGAAAAATGTCAGAAAAAGAGGACATTACCAGCAAAAGTGGTTCTTTCTTTTTTGGATCCATTTCACAGGGAAACGAATGAAGGAAAGGAGAGGAAAGGGTAAGAGCCCTTTCTTGAAGTCATGGTTTTCAGCAAGTGAGGAGGGGAGACAGAAAGAGAGGGAATAATAGGAAGAGGAAGAGAGAGAGAGGGGGCAGTTGACAGCGGCAGAGCAGAAGAAGTGGACACTCTTCTTGTCTTCTCTGGGCAAGAAGGAAAAGACAGAGTCGTTTTTTAGGTCGAGCTTAGTGGCAGCGCGCATGCACTGCTCGCTCTGCGAGGCATGCTGTAGTAGAGTATGCTGTGTAAGCCTCGCCCACTCTCCGCCCAAATTTTTTATTGGCTGGTGTCATTGTCCTTGGTAAATGCTGGCTTCCGATTCATCATGAGGCTTGTTAGTCCCTCCTTGTTACCGCCTTGTCGCCATTTGTTACCGCCCATGACGACTGGACCTTTTACTTGGTTAGTTACACTGTCACGGTCTCCGTTTTAAGTCCGTGAGCACTATTTTGTTTTGTAACTAACTAATGGGGACAATAGCGGCTGCTTCCTGCATGTGCAGCACGCCCACACAGCACAATGGTGGCCACTTTTTTTGTACTTAATTACTTTTGGGATGAATTGCATGCTGAGCGCGGTGCCCGCTTTAGGGACACCGCGCTCAGTTTCATAGTTTTTTTTTTAACTAGAATGTTTAGCGCCTCGCCCGGTTCAGGGACACAGTGCTTTATTTCGTTTTTTTTTTTAAACTTTATTGGTGAGCGCGGCGCCCGCTTCACGGACACCGCGCTCTGCATTTAGATCCCGCCGGGTTTGGCCCTGAAGCAGGAAGAGTCCATCTCGTGGCTGTAGTCTGCACCCTCGGATCCAGAATGGAGAAGTGCTTTGTATCGTTTTTTTTGTTTTTTTTAAACTTTATTGGTGAGCGCGGCGCCCGCTTCACGGACACCGCGCTTTGTTTGTTTGTTTATTTTTTTAACTTTAAAACTGAGCGCGGCGCCGCTTTAAGGACACCGCGTTTGGTTGCTTTTTTTTTTTACTTTAACACTGAGCGTGACGCCCGCTTCAAGGACACCGTGCTCAGTGTTAAAGTTAAAAAAAAATAAAAAAATGAGCGCGTTGTCCTTGAAGCGGCGCTGCGCTCAGTTTTAAACTTAAAAAACGTTTGCAATGCAAAAGGTCTCGCATTTACGCGAGTTTAAGCTATTGGCATTGTAAATGACAATGCCTTTTATTTATGTTTTAAAAAACAAAAATAATTGGCATTGTCATTTACAATGCCAATACCTTAAAGTTGCGTAAATGCGAGACCTATTGCATTGCAAATGCTTGTCCTTCTCTGGTCACCACGCCCGTCCACGAAACGGCGAGCCTCGTGTACTATAGGCCTTGGCTATTTCTGCCGTCCTGGGACGCATTTTTAAAATAAAAAGTAGGGGAACGTATTCTCTTAAATTAAAAAAGTAGGGGCCGGTTTCCTTCCTTTCACTATGGCCTATGACACACTGGCTTCGCCACTGTTAAATTTAACTTTGAACCGGGAGAACAGGGCACGAGTCGGGGGTACACGCGGGTGGACAGCGTCCACCCACTTTTTTCACAGGGTGGACGCCGTCCACCCTGCCACCTCACTGAAAAATAGGCTGAATTAGTCCTGGTGTAATTGGCAAACACCGGGACACATTCAGCAGCGCCTGCACGTTGTTGTCTGCTTTCGATCGCAACAACGTGCAGGCGGGGAGGGGGCTTTCTTAGTTCGGACTCCCGCTGGGCCCATAACAAAGGGCCAATTTGAGAGGTCATCAGGCCTCCTTTTGTTCGAGTCTCCTGGCTGGGAGTGGCCAGGAGCCTCACACCTAGATGCCAATGAAGCGGAGGGGAAACAAATGCTCACACCTTGTTAGCACTTCACACATACTTATGAGAAGCAGCTTTTCACTTTGTTCAGTCCCTGTTTAGGAGATATGCATGCACTGTAAGAATGTCAGATGCGTTGGTCTTTCCCTGTATTTACACAAAGCAAATGTAATTCATATAGTGCTTACTACCCCTGAGGAGGCATTGAAATAATTTATTTTTATGTAAAGCACTATGGGTAGAGGACGTTTACACTGACAAAAGGCAACATTGTTTTATGTGTAGCTTTCAAAAGTGTGAATCATCTGCCTAAATCAGGAGGGTTTCCCTGTGTACTCGAAATGTGCTCCAATGTACTCATGATAGACCTGCTAAACATACATGTGAGGTCTTAAGATCTGATGTCACTTCTTATGATGCCACTTCCTGTGATGTCACGCGCCGTGATGTCACACACCGTGATGTCACGCGTCGTGATGCCACTTGCATTCTGATTAACTAGGTTAGTCCCCCCACTTCTTTTTTTAGGACTTGTGCCCTGCGGGAGAAGATGTGCACCCGAGCACGCAGACTCTTCAACCCTGGGTACAGTGCTCCTTCCAAATTCCAGAGGACACTTGCTCCTTCCAAATTCCGGAGGACACTATAATGGTAGCCCTGAAGGGCCTGCAGGAGGAAGGCACAAAAACAAACTTGAGTTCTGTGTCACTCTCCATACACATTTCTCATACCGAAGAGGGCCCTGCTATATCTGTTGCTTTCAGTTTTTAGGTCTTGCGCCTAGCGTTGCAGTGCGTAGCACTGCTCGCGCAGCGCGAGACCTTATGTAGGGGGTTCTGAAAGCTGACCACACGCTCGTGCGTGTGGTTTTGCTTTCGCCGGCTGCCATTGGATTTAGCGTTTTTTTAAAAATAAAATACAGCACGCAATTGGGCAAAGGCGGGCGCATGTCCCGCCTTTGCCCCGCCCATTCCCACCGGTGTCTAGCATGCGCAGCAGCGCGCGTTCGCCTTGCTGCCGCGCTCCCTTCCCCCCCCGCTCCTCTGTGGTGCGCGCGCACCACTGGTTTCGTTTCCTGCTCCTCGCAAGCTCTACGGTCGGTCACCAACGCTCGTTCCAATAGTATCGGCTCCGGGCGAGCAGGGGATTCATTTCAATGCCTAAACGGGGCTGTTCGGGGGCAGAGAAGAAGAGGGTCGAGTGCCAGGAACCGGAGCAACGTCCACCAGGCTGCGTTTTTGTATACCTGAATCAGTGTTAATGTGAAGGAAGGAAAACAGAACCGCCGAACTTATTGTTTCCCGCCCCGAAGGAGCGTCTTCCGAAGGAGAAAGGCAGTGCCTTTACTTGGGGGGCGGGTCTGCTTGTGTTAGCTCGTTTAACTAACTAATGGGGACAATGGCGACTGCTTCTTGCATTTGCAGCGTGCCACCACAGGACAATGGCGGCCGCCTTTCACATCGAGCGCTATGCCGCTCTAAATGTTAAAAGTTACTCAATGGCGATGCTTATTCTTTTTAGATGAATGCCGTGTCCGCTTCGGTGACACCGCGCTTTCTCACAGCTTTTATTTAAAAAATAAAATAAAATTGCACGCTGAGCTTGGCGCCCGCTTTAGGGAAACCGCGCTCAGTTTCATTTAAAATGTTTTATAACTATAATATTGAGCGCGGCGCCTGCTTCAGGAACACCGCGCTCTGTCTCTCTCTCTTTCATGACATCTCCTGTGCATTGTTGTACCTGTCATGCTCACTCGCTACCTCGTTCTCATCTCGGTATCTCGTTCTCATCTCGGTATCTCATACGAGTAACTGTCTCTTTCTCTCTTTATCTTTGCTCTCTCCCTCTCTCTCTCGCAATCCCTATGCCTTTCTCTCTGTTTAATGAATTTCACATTTCATTCCTTTCGCTGTGTTTCTCTCGCTTTAAGTTATGCTAATGCTGGGACCTCGCTACAAAGCAATGCTCCGGTGCACGCGATGGTATTTTTATACCAGGTGGTTCAGATGCAGGCGGGTCGGTGGAGGTAACATTTAAAGTAGGGGTTCACAGTGAAGACGGAGATTGTCCTGAGAAGAGACTCACATGGAGATGTTGTCTTGGGGAGAGGAGCTGCAGACTCTGGCGCTGGGAACCAGTTTGAGCCTCGGCATCGGCTCAGCATCCTGTGATTCTGGGCAAATCACTTAATCTCCCCGTGACTACCAATGAACGTGTCCTTGTGTAACGTAACTGGTGAGGTGGGATAGAGCAGCACTAGGAACTGCCCTGGGCTATGCTGGCGTCTAGGTGGCTACCCTGGGGAGTGTTGTCTAAAGACATGATTTATCATCTACTTGTTTAAGTTGAGATAGGGTGAACTCTGACAGATATGCACTGGAATGGCATTCGAGATACTGTGAGTCCAGGAGGAGAATGCCTAGCATCTTGTCTTCTCTTTCCATCATTTCCCTCTTCTCAATCCTGTAATGCTGCTGCAGGGTGTGCACACTCCACTGGAGGTCTTGAAGGTGGCAATCAGCTTTGGTGCAGTGACAGAGCTGATAGCTTGAGACTAGTGGGAGCTAGTGAAATTCTCTGAGGGTCAGTGTGCTGCTGTTGTACTTGCAAACATCTCAGATGAAGTGTGCTTCTGTAGGGAGTGCCCTCTAAAGTGGAGTCGCATAGATCTCCGGGGCGATGGGCAGCAGAGCACTGTCTTCGATGAAATGTAATGAGACCATTAAAGTGGTCTCGCATTTGCCAGAGTTTGACCTATTGGCATTAGAAATAACAATGTCTTTTATATATGTGTTGCTTTTAAAAACACTTAAATAATAGGCATTGTCATTTAAAATGCCAATAGCTTAAACGCTCTGTTTTTTTTACTTCCACAGATACCGACCTCAATCTGTTTTGCTCTCTCAAGCTACAGTGCTAACCTACAGAATGGGGCATATGTTCTGCTGTTTCCAAGTTTTCATGAGCCTGCACATACCTATGCATTTCAAATTGCTATTAAGTCAGGTCTGGTGGCTTAGTTGACTAATGCATCCACTGTAGGGGCCTGTGTTTGACTTCATGGTCACAGGTTCAAATCCCTGCAGGTCCACCCAGCCTTTCATCCTTCTGAGGTCGATAAAATGAGTACCATTGAGTTGGGTAACAAACATCTGTTATTCAGCGCCAAGATACCCTTCTGGGCGAACATGCACTTTATAAATACACATGTTGTATCATGTTACTATTCCCATTATCCTGCAAAACCGCCCCCAAAATAATCTCCACTCACTCAGCACACTCCATTTTCTTAGTAGAATTTAACCAATTGGGATTATCCCCAGCACTGGACCACACCAGCCCGCTCTAATAGCTCTGAACTGAATAACTAGAGCAAAGAGTTACCTTCAAGGCCCTCTGTACGGTACATAGTGCACACCTGTAAAAAGGTCTTTCCAGTGGCGTAATACAAAATGATGGGGCACCATGCAGAATGGGCTCAATGGGGGCCCCCTGAACGGTTGCTCCTCTACACCCCCCTCCCCCCGACACTGCAGGGGCCAGCTTGGTAAAGCAGAGTTTCTTTTCCAAGCCTTTAACTATTTCTTATTCCATGCCTTTGCACACATTCTGTAAGGCATGCTATAGCATGGCTTAGAGGGTGAGGGAGCCCCTTCCAAAACAAGAAACTATGGGGGCCCCCGCACCGCGGGGAGTGCAGGGGTCTCCGTTACGCCCCTGGCTCTTTACTTCATCTCGAGGAAATTTAAGAACAATTGGCTCAGATGAAGTTTTCGATCAAAGTGCCATCTCAGAGCTGAAATTCTGTAATGGAATAGATAGCAACTTGGAAGATCAACCTTCCCTGTTCAGACAGCAGAGCTTTGGAACTCTTTTTGGTTTGCATCAGGAAACTGGCCTTTAATGCTGCCCACCATGCTTATCGGGCCTTCAGTAAAGAGGAAGGTATGGCTGTTCCCATTCACCTGAGTTAACCACTGTGACAATCCTCTGTATGAGCGAACCTGTCGCGCACAACAACATGTACCATCCACTTGACTATTGTGCTGTTAACCAGTAAGAGCTTGCTGAAAAAAATGGATGTTTCCAGTGCTTAATTTGAGCCGGCGGCAATAGGTCTCGCATTATTAAAGTTTGAGCTATTGGTGTTGCATTATTTAGCAATGCCAATAGCTCAAACTTTAATAATGCGAGACCTATTGCATTGCAAATGCTTGTTGTTGGTGTTGCGTAGTTCGTGTGAGGGGCTGAGTTTCGTTTTGTGGTATCCCTGCTGGACCAGCTGCGTCATAGAATGCGGAGTCTTGCTTTATGATGTAGCCGGTGTTGCTTGGAGACCGGCGGCAGTGGCTGCCGGGTAACCGCAGGTGGCGCATTGAACAGTAAACTTGCCAGAGTCCGTGGTGGCCTCACGTCTTTGTGACCACGTGTCTTTTGGTGGGCAGTCAAAATATCGAAAATTAAATATCGATATACACTAATATCGAAGTGACAATATCGAAGGGACAGAATATCGATGTTAAGAATATCGATGGACAGAATATCGACTCTAAGGTAAGTAATATCGATTTTTTTATATCGATGTAAGTAATATCGAAGTTAGTAATATCGAAATCAAATATATCGATGTTACTAATATTGATGTTACTAATATCGATATTTGTATTATTGTTATGTATTTTGTTATGTGTTTAATATGTATGTGTTATATGTGTTTTTGTTAAGTGTTCTACTTGTCTAAAAATATATGTATACAATTTTTATATGTTAATAATGTTTTTTTTTTTTTTAGTACCGTAGCGGGTTGTGGGTTTATAGGGGAATAGGGTGGGAAGTAATTTAATTATACTAAATTAATTATTCATTTTTAGGAATTACAAATTAATTTTTTTTGCGTTTAAGTTCTGTAGCGGGTTGTCAGTTTATAGGGGAATAGGGTGGGAAGTAATTTAATTGTAATTAAGTTATAATTTATTTTAATTAATTGGTATTGATAATTATATAATTAATTAATAATTGGTAATTAATTTTTATTAATTGGTTATTAATTTTTATTAATTGATTAATTGATTATTATGTTAAGTGTATTATTTTATTATTGGAGTGTGTTGTGCGTTTATAGGGGAATAGTGTTGGAAGTAATTGAAATCTAATTAAGTAATTATTAAATTAATTTTTGGGTATTGATAATTTATTGGATATTAATTATTAATTGGCAAAAAAAAAATTAGATTTTTTTTGTTCTAAAAATTAATGTATTGTTGTTTTATCATTAATTGGTAATTAAATAGTACTAAATATTATTTATTGATAAATTTAATTAATATATTAATAAGTAATTAGTAATTAATAATTAATGTTTAATAATTATTATTATTGGTATAAAAAATATGTAATTGTTCAATATTAGTTAATTGGTAATTAAGTTTTAATAATTAATGTTTTTTGTTATTAAACATATTTTATTCAATATTTATTATTTGGTAATTAATATTTATTAATTATTTATTGGTATTTGTTATTAATTTATTGTTAATAAGTTTTCCATTGGTAATTATGTTTTTAATAATTATTTATTGGTATTGGTAAATAGTTTTGAGTTATTTAATAATTCATTAATTATTTAAAAAAATTATTTTATTTATAAGTATGTTATTTTTAACTTCTACGCTATCCAACACTTTCCCTACTGTTGCACTCACTGGAGTGGGAATAGTAATTTTTACCTCTACGCTATCCAACACTTTCCCTACTGTTGCACTCACTGGAGTGGGAATAGTAATTTTTACCCTTACGCTATCCAACGCTTTCCCTACGGTTGCACTCACTGAAGTGGGAATGTTAATTTTTACCCTCCCGCTATCCAACGCTTTCCCTACTGTTGCACTCACTGGAGTGGGAATAGTAATTTTTACCCTCACGCTATCCAACGTTTTCCCTACTGTTGCACTCCCTGGAGTGGGAATAGTAATTTTTACCCCTACGCTATCCAACACTTTCCCTACTGTTGCACTCACTGGAGTGGGAATAGTAATTTTTACCCTTACGCTATCCAACGCTTTCCCTACTGTTGCACTCACTGGAGTGGGAATAGTAATTTTTACCCCTACGCTATCCAATACTTTCTCTACTGTTGCACTCTCTGGAGTGGGAATAGTAATTTTAAACTCTACGCTATCCAACATTTTTCTTACTGTTGTTTTTTTGGGAGTTGCAATAGTAGTTTTATTCCCTCCGCTATTTAATATTTTTTGTATTATTTTAGTTAATGTAGTATATAATAAATTTTAAAAATATTAAAAGTAAATTTAATTTTTGAATTTGTTATACATAATTATTTAATTTTTATTTGTTATTGTTTTATGTGTATATATGTATTTGTAATTTATAATATTTTTAATAATTTATAATTTATTAAAATTATTATTAAAACATATTATTAAGTAAGTATATATATTATATGTTATATGTATATGTTTAATTAATGTTTTATTAAATTATATATATTACTTATTAATTTTAAACATTATAAAATATTTTTAACTATGTTTATTTTATTTATAAGTATTATTTAGTTTATTTTACATATTTTTTTAACAAAAAAACCCGATATTTTTAATAACGATATTTTTGACCGATATTTTTTCGGTATTTTTGTACTTACCATGTTGTAGATAGGATATCGATATTGTTGACATCGATATTCTTGCTCCGATATTTTTGTAGGTCGATTTTTTGACCTTCGATATTTTGTCAGTGAACCGTGTCTTTTGGTTTAACCCGTCTCGCGGCTAATCTGTTCGACCTCAGGTGAGTCATTTGACCAAAGTGTGCGTCCGCCCAAACCCAGACGAGCTCCCGTACAGTTTTGTGAGCCTTAGTGAATCCTAGCTGACCATTGAGTTTCTATCGGGTCTCAGCTGAGCAAGTTCTTCCGATAAATAATGCGAGTTCTTTGCTGCTGCATGCCCATCTGAGCTTTCCATCTTTCATATATGCCCAGTGGTGATGTAATGTCGAATCCTGGGGCGACTACTCGCGGGCCAAGTGTCTTTTGTGCCCTTTTCAGGTCTGCTGTAAGTCAAAACTTTTTGAATTTATGAAAATGATTATAATTACAATAGTTATAGAGACTTTCAGCTGGCCCTCCGCTTCAGCACCGGCTAACTTCACTCCTAGTGGCAGCATTCCGCTTATCCACAAGGAGCACATCTTCACACAAAGTAGTTCCCTTCAGTGCCAGGGACTACTTTGGCAACGTGTGCATTCTGATACCAAAATATATTTTTGCTTTTAGCCAATATTTTTTCTATTTAGAAGAGCCCGGCTGCTTCCGGAAAAATACAGTTTTAAGGAAACCCTCACAAAAATTAAACAAGCATTGACAAAGCCAAAAAGCTGGTAGCTAATTGCAGACCCATTGACTTAGCTAATGTTTGTTTTGAATCCTATAATTGAGGACTGGAAGCCAGCGGGTATCTGGGGGAGCGTGGCCACCCCTCATCAAATGACTGTTCCCATGAGGCACAGGGTCAGACTGATTTGCATATGGCCATGTCTGAACTGGGGTGGCGGAGTGAGCTATAGAATGATGATGGATTAAACCCAGATCAGTTGACTGGGGATGAGTGCTTGCAATGTTCAACACTCCGTCCGTCATCCCCTTTGGTTTTGCTATGTTCACCCCTCATCCAAAGCCACTGGATCTGTTCATACAGTAAGGGACTGGAGCAATATCGTCTTGTGCAGGGAGTTTAACTTCGCATAGAGCTGTTCGAGACTAGAGGTGGGCGAGCCAACGAATTAATAGGGCGAGCTGAGCCAAGTGTTTAGTTTGACGCTTAGAGTCGGTGCACAAGCCGAGCCATGTAAATCATACAACCAACATCACGCTAAATGATCTCTTCAAAATTCAAAAAAGTGTATTTCTTTAACATGTGGAAGATTTTACATTAAAATAATACATTATAGCACTGCATTGATATGTACTTATTAAAAGTGATGGGTTTTAAACATGAACTTAGATCGCCTCTTTTTGGGCTCGAGGTTCCAAAAGACCTCGAGCTGAGCCAGAGCCAGGCTTCAGGCTCGAGCCTGGCTCGAGCTTTCAGTGGCTCACCCACCTCTATTCTAGACCCACTGGATCTCAATAGATTGCGGCGATTAAGGGCGTGGAGTTCGGATCTGGGAGATTGTTACTGTTCTTGGATCTGTCCAAAGACTTCGAGGAGCAGTTCTGCATATATGCCAACACTTTAGAACAGGAAACTGGACAATTTTGAAAAAAACAAAACAGGGGGACTGTGTTTTCCTTATTGTCTTCTATTGAAGCAGAGGGAATTTCAGGCAGCAGACTACTTCCTTTGCTACAAAAATCGAGAATGTTCGCTTGGAGGGGGCCACCGGCTTGTATGCTTCTGCACTGAGTGCCTCGCCCCCAGCACATGCCCTGGGTCAGTCCAATGGTTGCCACCTTCCTCGTTAAAAAGTACCAGTTTTTTCAAGTTTTCACATTTTTTAAAAGACCTGGAGCAGGTACTGGATCAAGACACGTCTGTTTTCTTTTGGCTGCTGTGCATCGGTTTGCTTTAATAACCATTCAGGGTGTTATAGGTAGCTGTAAAATACTTTTCAAGTCATTGCTTTCTGTATTTTGTTGTTTAGTGTACATTTCTGGGGGTGGAAAAATACAGAGTTTGCTGATTGATATTTCATATTTCTTTTCATGGCCTTGACATTAAAACACCGGATGTGCTGATTAAATACTGAACATTTGGCAATATTAGTCCACACCTAATATACGTGGTCCCATGGCTCAGTGAGGCCTGAAAGTACAGTACTTGGATGAAACCATTCTTGCACTAGGGGATGTGAGGGACAAAGACAGGGAGTCGTTTAAAGTGTGCTCTGAGGAGCCTCGCCCTGAGACCCCGGGTAAATACTTTTACGTGGGGAGTGGCTGGTGGAAGGAGCTCTATTGTCACTCCAACAACTTGTAGACAAGTCTGCGCAAGAACCCAACACCTGACAGCATATGGATCACTCTGAGCTGCTGACAGGCGAATTTGTCATACTTTGAGCTGCTTCTATAGAGGCAGAGCAGCCTGCAGGCCATGTCGTGTTTACTTAGCTAGGCCCCGTCTATAGGTGGCAGGGCAGGCCGCGCAGCATTTTCTAGAGTGTCTCCTGCGCCAACTCTACTGATCTCAGAGTGAACTACCATTTTGTGAAGCAAAATGAGTTGCAGATTTATTGGGTCATCTATTGCTTTGGTGAACCAATTAAAGGCCTCGTTCGAGTTCACTATTTTCCCCACTTAGAGATACAAAGGTGGGAAGGAGATTCAGTTTATACGTAGGGCCACTGGAATTATTCAATTTTGTGGCCACAATGTTTTCCACATAATTATGCATTTGCCTCCTATTCCACCATCTGCTGCGTAATCCGCAGCTTTGAACAAAACAAATTGCTCCTAGCTTAAATTTATCAAAAGTTACTAAAACGCAGCAACATGAGTTGACTGGACGCCTTTCTGTTGCGTATTTCTGTATTTGGGTGGCAAAGTGGTACTAAGGAGAAACATGTGCCCAGCTAGTGTTAATATGAGTAAAAAATTCAAAAATAAGGAGTTAGTACTAACACATAATGTGTTGCATTACGCTGCATAGTTTGACTTTTCTTGACAGATAATTTAGTCAACCCTGTTACAAAGTGTAGTCAACCCAGAAGCATAATGTGGTCCTCCTGTGCCACTTGATTATAGGTAGCCATGGCTATAGGTAACTCCTGTGGTGGGGTGGATACCTGAGGATTAGGGAGTGTACCCTGAGGGTACTCACAGCAGTAAAGAATAACTAGGAGAATTTGTACATTCCACACAAGATTCCCTGGTTATTCCTCATTCTTACTTGGATCAGGCGTAGTACGTAGGGGAATTACTATGGATTTGCAATAAATATGCAGATAGCAAACTTCTGATGTGGTCAATAATTCACAATATAAACCCCATTGGAATTATAGGAGTTTTTAAAAAAATGTATCCTTGTGTTTTTAAACTATGGCTTCAGGTTATAGTAATTCAAGGCCAGTTGTACCACTTCTTTGCATTTATAAGAATCATACTTTTCTCTGATATGTATTCAAACTAAAAAAGGTTTCTAAGCCTGTTCTAAGCACCCCTGCCAGCTATGAAGCGTGTACACTTCTCTTTTAAAATAATGTGGCATGGATATTTTTTTAATTAGAAAAATGTATTGTAAGCGTTTGACCGTGATGTTTAGGCAGCAGCATGTATTATATGCACACAATAAAAATGGAATAAAAAAAGGTCACATCAGCTTGCCATAGCTAGACCATCTTGCTTTGCCAACGCTTTGTTTAACTAGACTCTTCTGGGGCTTAAGGCCAGATGGGGGCTCTTGTTTAGATTCGGTAGTATGTGATTTGTGAGTCGAAGAGGGCATTAAGAATGAGGCGATGGGATAGTGCGCTTTGTTGAGGTACTTCTTAGCACAAGATGTCGGAGAGGCTTGCAAGATGGTTGAAGGTTGTGGAAACAATTGGCAGAGCGTGTCTGCTATGTGTAGATGGGTTGGATTATGTAGAGGAATAGGGAGTAATTTGTGAGGGTGGAGGTAGAGTGTGGCATTGGAGTTGTGAAGGAAAGATTGAATTAGCAAGTACTTGGGGTTTGGTTGCATATAAGGTGGAGCAAGGGGCAGAAATATGCGAAGGCTTCGCGAAAAGTGGAGCGTACTAAGGCAACTAGAACGGTTCTCTTGGAAGAGAATTGGCAGTTTGGGAGGACTTTCTTGAAGAAGGGGATCTGAATGAATGGGCAAATGTGCTTCAGAGCGGGTTTTGGAAGATGATTGCGCCCCCCCCCATTCTAATGGTGGGAGCGTCGCACCGGGTCGTCAAACCAAGAAAAAGGTTCACTGTTCCGTCGGTGTGGGTGCTGAAAAGTCACCCTCTCACCGATGAGAGAGGAAAAAGGAAAGAGGAAGGCGTGAGAGGATAGACCTAGGTCTAGGACCCACTTTGCAGGGGGGAGAACAAGTCTTGTCTCATGTTGCCCTCACACACCCCGAAGGATGTCATGCTTCATCATTGGGCGTTTGCTCCTCGTCGGGCTGGCGCTGCAATGCCCTACGGGTCCCCCGAAGGGTCACTTTAGCGGAGATCTTTTTAGAGAACAGCCGTTAGATGAGTGCGGATGTGTGGAGTGGGTCCTATGTGCACAGTGAAAGTGTGTGTGAACAATAAAAATGGCTAAAGGATACCAAAGGGAAAATATCTTTTATTGTGGCGGTCCCCTTGCCATACTAAAAAACCGAAAGGTTGTGTGTTACGCCTATGGGCAATGATGTACCCCTGGTAACTAAAAGGTCAGGTCGACATGTTTCGCGCCTAGACGGTCACAACGATCCTTGGCGCTTCCTCAGGACCAGCAATAAATAGTTAAGAACATGCAGTGAAAGGCACTTCACGCTCGTTTACGTAACTGTCCCCTGACGAAGGGCTGATTGCCCGAATGCATCAGGAGGGGCTTGAACTAAATAATGGATAATCATGATTTTGATTTATAATTCTACGTTTGGATTTATCATCATTGGTTAAATGTGATATTATAATTATTCCCCATGAGGATTTGTAGAAACAAAGAAACATTCACAATTACAAACTTGGATGAAGCCTTTCTGAGATTTAAGGCTCCCCTGGAGGGATTCCTGTTGTGCCTAGGGGGACTGACCCTATTTAGGGTAGGCTATTTTGATTCTTTTTGCAGGCTGCCATAAGTGTGTGCATGTTTGCCACTGGGTTTGTGGGGCTGATCTCTGTAGGTCCTGTTGACTTGGTTGATGCAGGGGTTGCTTCTGGTGGTTTTCTGCCATGTCACCATCCCACTGCCATGGGACCTCTGCCTTGGCCTGGGCTTGCCCCATTGATTGCCCGTTCTTAATTTATGAGTTCTGGCTGTTAGGGCAGCGGTCTCCCTGACATATTGCTTCCAATGCTATAAATATAGCTGGAGTGGGCTTTGGCTGCCCCCAGGTTGACTATTTGGTGTATAAATCCACCTCCTATGGATTGCTTGCATTCAAGAGCTTGAGGGACTATTTAACATCTCAAATGTACACTAAATCATCACCCATTAACGTCTTTATCACATACATTGATTGTATATAGAAAGCAGTCCTTTTTTGGTTTTGTTTCACTGCAGCAAGCTTTTCTTTAAATGTTTTAGTCAGGACTCTAATTAAAAGCCAGACACATTGGCTTTGCCAATGCTTTTTCTGTGTGGAAGTTTGTTGTCATGTGTACCTGGTTTTGCCTGTGTGCGGCTACAGTAGTCTGTTATCATTTGGCAGGTTCTATTCTGTGGGAATTCTTGTTGTCACCTGGGTCGTAGCTCAGTGGCACCGGGGCCCACTGAACCCTGGTTACGGCTGTATTTCCCAGTTCGACCACGGCAGCCATTTCTTTCCTTGCACTCAGGCCCATGCCCAGGGCTTTAAGTGGGATGAAAAAATTGGAGGGTCTCTCAAAGGGGCGTGGCCAATGTAATTAAGGGCGTGGCTTGAAAACACATAATCTAAAAATCTGTGCCTAGCATAGTGTAGCGCCCGACTTGTATTTTTCTGTTTCTGTCATTGCATCTAGATATATACTACAACAAGTAGCATCAAACCTACAACAAGTCAGGACTATTGGCTTTGTCAATGGTTGTTAGTTGCATAAGATAAATAAGCAGCAACTATGGCTTGTATATAATATTGAAAAAGCTTCCACTTAAAGCCCTGGTGACACCAGGACAATGTTGCTGCTCCGGAGTTTCAAAAAGAGAAGGGAAATCCAGAGAGAAAATTACTCTCTTTAATGGATTTCCCTTCCCCTTCAACGCTCACCTGGCATGACGTGAAAAGTGAGCAGTGTGAGCACGCGCACATTGATGTGCCTGCTCTCCCTGCAGTCCAGAAAAAAAAAGGACCGCCTGAGCCAGGGCACAAAACAGAGCCCGATAGAGACCCGTTTCGAGGACCCTTTTAAAAAACTGCCGGTGCTCAGACCCGGTGAGACCCGGCCCACTTAAAGCCCTGCCTATGCCACACTGACCACGCCACTGGTTGCCACACGGGGGGGGCAGGCTTTCCATTGTAGCACGCAGAAGACACCACGATCCTGTATACCAGGAAGCGTGTTGAGGCGGGTGAGCCGGGAGCTCACCGGTGCTTGGGTCTTCCTTGTTCCGCAGGGGAGGTCTCGCTGTTCGCACACAGCAGCACAGACACCCTATTCAGATCCCTGCTCACTGGCACTGCTGGCACTCGTCCCTGGCGCACGGAGATCCTGTGCCTCCGGTTTTCCTGGCTGCGATGCCAGCCGCTTGGCTCCTGTCAGCATCCAGTCCACAGACCCGCGTCGGCCTGATCCCAGCGGACTGTGGTTAAACTCTTTATTAAATGGGTGATCCGAGGAATGCTCCTTGTGGTGGAAAGTACATTTTGTTTAGCCAAGCATCTTAAGAAGTGGCGTTCCCCACAGAGCGGCCACAGGCAGGATGGGCACAGGAACAAAACATTTTTTCCCAGTAGAGGTATCACTGATAGTGAAATGTGCATTGACTAGGCACTGCCTATGTGCATATAAAGATCTGCTTGTGTGAGGTAATTGAACCCTTCCGTATGTTATACCTGTATATCATTCTGTCTGTGAGGGAAGCTTGCACTCCAGATATCCCTGTTCGGCTTGTTCTTTGTGTGATATGATGTAGAGAGGCACTGCTTCTATTAGCTCTGTAGCCTGTGTATGAGGGAAACTTTCACTGTGACTTTATGTTTTACTGGTTCCTTTACTGCATTTTTATTAAGTATGATCAACCAGATCCTTTGATCAGTCCATTGCTTGTTGCACTTGTCTTTCAACAAGAGTTTTTAATGATAAATTCCATATTTCTTATTGCAGGACTGTGATTCCTCTGTACGACCCGGACACTAACCTGTTGATACTGGCTGGGAAGGTGAGTGAGCATTGGGAGCACTGGTGCAGAGAAAGGGGCGGGGATGGTACTCCTCGAATGATGGATGGGGTTGCGATACCTATGTATCTTTCTACACTGGAGAGGGAAGGGTAGCACTACTGCCTATTTCCTGGAAATTAGGGATGACTTTGATGAACTTAAATGCGATGTGTTGTTTGTGTTCATCTTTATTTAATTAATAAGCACTTAGCTCTCTCATGGCATCTTGGCGCCAAATGCAAAGTCCAATTTTTGTGACCCCCTCCTCACTTTTTTTTTATCATACACCAGTTCAGACCTCTTCTAAAACCCTGCAAGGCTATATGCTTGTTGAGTGTGAACCACGCCCCTTAAAGTGTAGCATCAGTAATCGCCTGTGTGGCCTAGAGATACAGACTGCTATGGATTAAGATCCAGATGTAGGCCGCCTACTTTGGTTTGAATCTAGTTTGAATCCAGATGTAGGCTGAAGGAAGTGACCCGAAAAGGGCCACTCGGGTCACTCACGACCACCTTATCCGCCTTCCTACAAATGAAGAGTCGGTCAGACAGTAGAGAATACAAACCAGATTATTTATTGATATTACACTGCAGTGGAGCCCAGTCTGACCAGCCTCCTGGGATGGCTGTCGAGGGACTGGACCCCGTAAGCATACAATTACATTATGTACGTTGCAGAGTCCACAAAGGCCCGCCTACTATGGAAAATCACTAGCAGGTATCGTAATACAATGGGGGTACATAACATAAGTTTCGATTCTTTAGCCGAGCACAGGCTATCTACTGCCCAAGGTCGTCTGGCCTATCCTCCCCACCAGACAGGTGGGAGAAGGACTCTATCTAACGAGAAAGGCATGCACTAACGAGGACACTTGCAGTTACAGAAAGAAAAGCTCAACCTTGGGAAACGAAACTTACCAAAGACCGTTTTCTCGAACATAACCAAGCAGCAGTTTCGATTATAATATAAAATGGCGTCCGGATTACAAGATGGTTTCGCGAATGCTAAGATATACAGACAGGAGGGCCCTTCAGTATTAACATACCCTCCTGTTAGCATGAGCTAACCATCTACAATCGGAAACCAAAGCAAAACATAAATGAATAATAAAGCACATAGCTATTTTATACACGTCATGTCGTCAACAGTAGGAATGTGCTCTATGAGAAGAGAAGATATTTCGAAGATACCCTCGTCTATGACCATTATTTCATCTATTTCTTTCTGTAACATTATTGCAGCATTGGTATCATAAATCGATATCTTCCCCTTTGGAGTCAATACAGAGATACAATATGTGCAGCACATTGGAAGACATTGAATAAGGACACAGCAAAGTATTAATATAGCAATGAGATAAATTGCTTTTTCTATTAGCCAACCCCATGTTCCAAAAAGGGACCAACTCCAATTACCCGGTTCCATGCCTTTGACATTCTCAATAATGTCCAAGATATGCTTAGTAATATTCTTTTCCATATTGGTTATTCCCACTACGCACTGATCGCCAGTCACTGCGCATGCACCACCATTTTTTGCTAAAATAAAATCAATTGCATATCTAGTTTGTTCAGAATAGATCCTCATACTCTCCAATTGAATGGTGATGTCACATAATGCCGCTACTGTGGTATTGGACAATATCTGCAATTTACAGACAAAATATTCCCGGGCCTTTTCAGTCCTACTCATAGCCATTCCCCCCAACATGAAGATAGCAGACAGGATATAACCAAAAGTAATACCATTACTATAACTGTTGATCTCAATATCTGTTACTCCTTCGCAAAATTCCTTTGTGAGTGTTCTCTTCACCCATTTTACCTGTCTGTGGGCATAATTACAAGGGACCCCCAGGGGCAGCACCATCCCAAGAGCTACATCATTGGTGCCATTATGAACATTTGAGTACGTTCCATTAGTTAAAAAGAAGAACCCGGGATGGGCATATATCGGTCTGTCATAGTTCACAGCTGAATAGCGAGACTTACCTGTAATGGTGCTAGAACGTCTCGAACCTTTCAAAGGGAATGTCTCTTTGGATATGATCACCCCTGATCAATTGATATACAATATGGTATCAGTACTATTTATGATGGGGCAACAGGCAGGGTAATAGCCAGCTTTTCGAGGAACCGTCACTTCTTTATAATGCCAACCCACCAACGTAATATTTTGCTCTTCCAAGTAGAAGTTATCACAATACGTATTATTGTCACAGCCGGGGTAACCTGTTCCTGTGGGCTTACGATGATACAAGCATGGTCCTGGGTAGCCAAACCCAAACTCCCCTTTTACCTCAACAAAATTTGTCAGCTTAGAATACGTGTAATTTATCAAAGACAAAGGATAAGCAGTCCATAGGTTAGTCACAGATTCAGTAGGATAACCAGCAACACCATTACCAAAAAATCTCTTATGAGTGTCTAAAAAAACATTATTAGAAAGCATTCTCTTCCGTCTTGGTGTGAAAAGATATAATTGTCAGGAGTAGGCGAGTTACATGCATACTCTAACGCCCAGAGAACCCCACAAAAGATAATCATCAGCAGAATAGCAAAAAGAAGGAATATTACTCTCCGCTGTTTGATCCATGATGATCGTGGCAAAACAACAAGACCCAATGGCTGTTCTTCATCAATCATTGGCCTGCCAAAAGGATGCATGATAGCAGAACGAAAAGGTACTATTAATATAACCTCAATGAAACCAAATAAACTATCTTCTTTCCAGCGTCTGTTTTTCTTCTCCTTTGAGCCTCGCTGGCAGGCTCCTATCGTTCCTCTATGGTGGTGCTATTGAGCACTTCTCGTTGGAGCTGCGCTATTGCAGCCCTTCGTGAGGAAAATCCACTTCTCTCAGGATGGGGTACCCTCCCTCCTGGGAAGACACCCCAAACTTATCCTGTCCAGTGTCTCGGACAATGCACCAATCTCCCTATCCCTACTCTATCGTCCCTATTCTTTATCCATGAAGTCCATCCCTACTAATCTGACTTTTCCTTTGGTGCACTGTCCCTCCGTCGAGGACGCAAATTGTACTTAACAACTCCAGGAATAGAGGGATCAAGAAACAAAGGCTCACTTTCTGCGGGATTGACTGACTCAGACACAGACGGGCCAGCCGACTGGAGCTCTTGGCTAGCCTTAATCTCAGGTGGCACTGCTTCATTCAAAACTGCATCACTCTCCTCCTCAGAAGGTGCCCATGTTATTCTGGCATCGGAGAAAGGAATGAAACGGGGAACCTTCTCCGTCTCGGTATCCCCAATGCCGTCGAGCCTCCATTGGTCATAGGGCAGAGGAAGTGGCACTTTCTTGCAGTGCGTTGAATGAATCCAATTTTTCCGACCGTCCACCTTCACCGCTGTATGGGTAGCAAGGAGGATCTGGAAAGGCCCCTTCCACCGGGGCTCCAGACTGCTTTTGCGCTGGAAGTGGCAAACCAACACGAAATCCCTAGGCCGAAGGTCGTGGCCTGGTCCCTCTGTAGCGGATGGCAAGGCCTCTTGAATCTGCTGATGAATAGAACGCAAATTTTTTGTCAACTCACATAAATAATCTATCAACAAAGGGTGATCTCTCTCAGAAAAGTGGCGGGGTCTCGGAACGCCCCAGACATTAGCGGGCCTACCAAAAACAACCTCATATGGGGACAACCCTATTCTAGTATGGGCTGTAACTCTTGTCGACTGCAAAGCCAATGGTAAAACATCCGGCCACTTCAATCCTGTGCTCTCCTGAATTTTGGCCATCTTTAGTTTGAGAGTACCATTGTACTTCTCAACTAAACCTGCTGACTGAGGGTGATTCGCAGCATGAAACTTTTGCTTAATGTGCAGGCCATTGCACACCAACTGGATGACTTTCGAATTAAAGTGGCTGCCGTTATCACTCCAAATCAAACAGGGCAAACCAAAGCGAGGGAAGAACTCCTTTAAAAGAGCCTTCGCTGTCGCCAAAGCTGTATTCTCCTTAGAAGGATAAGCCTCAACCCACTTACTGAATGCACAGACCACCACTAACACATACTTCAGATTATTTACCCGTTCCATCTCAATGAAGTCCATTTGAAGGACTTCAAAAGGGAAAGAAGGGGGTGCAAAATTACCGGGAGGTGTGGGAGTACCCTTTCCAGGATTGTACATCATGCACACCATGCAATGTTTTACTAAATGGGCAGCCGTCTTTGGGATATTATCATTCTGCCATACAGGGTCTAGCAACTTACAGATACCCTTAGCACTAATGTGAGCTGGTCCATGAGCCATAGTGACTACAGGAAGAACATATGCATCTGGCAGCATCCATCTCTGCTTCCTCGACTTATCTATCCAGCACCCATCATCATCCAATTGCGCTGTACTTTCCTGCCATATTGCTAATTCCTCAACCGTCACCTCGCTCTGTATTTCCTTCACGTTATCTAGTGTGTCCTCAAACATCGTAACCTCTGGCACCCCTCTAGCAGGACCTGCCACAAACATCTTTTTCATCTTAGATCGGGCCGTCTCCTTAGCTGTTTGATCTGCAAAAGCATTTCCCCTCCCACATCATCAGTAATCGCTTTGGGAGCGCTACACTTCACTATTGCCAGTTTCTTGGGCACGGTTAAAGCCGACAAAAGTCTATTTATCAAAGGGCCATGCTGAATTTTCGAACCATGGGAAGTGAGAAATCCTCTCTCAGCCCAGAGCCGCCCAAAATTATGAGCAACTCCGAAGGCATACTGGCTATCAGTATAAATATTAACCACCAATCCCTGACTCAACTCGCAGGCTTGAATTAGAGCCACCAGCTCTGCAGCTTGGGCCGACTGATAGGGGACTCGTGATGTCTCAACTATCGCGTTCAGTGTTGTAATTGCATAAGCAGCAGTTGTGGTGCCATCCGGTAATTTAAAACAAGAGCCATCGACATATAGTTCCCCTTGGGGGTCAGATAAGGGAACATCAGTCAAGTCTACCCGTCCCTTCGTCTCCTCTTCCGTCCGAAACATACAATCATGTATGTCTATTTCCTCACTCTCCGAAGGGAGGGGTAGTAACGTGGTAGGGTTCAGAGTGACACATCTTTTAATTGTAATGTGTGGTGCAAAGAGGGTTAGCTCATAGCCAGTCAGACGTGCACTAGTAAGGTGCTGTGTCTTTGTTCTGTTCAAAAGCGTATCCACAGCATGAGGTACCTGTAGGAAAGTAGGATCTGCTTCTTAAGGTTACCCCCACTTTTTGCTTGATGTCGCACTGTTTTTGACTAGTCTGACTGGGATCCTGCTAATCAGGATCCCAGTCTATCTGCTTTCTCCCTTAAATTGACATACATGTACTTTGGTACACTCCAGATTGGATACTGGGGTACCCTTATAAGTCCCTAGTATATGGTACACATGTACCCAGGGCATAGGTACCCCAGAGGCCTCCCATGGGCTGAAGCATGTATTATGCCACCCATGAGAGGTCATGCAAAATGGAACTCCAGGTCTGCTACAGCAGCCTGTGTAATATGGTGCTTGCACCACTTACTTTAGTTATAGGTTCACTATATCTATAGGTCACTACACTTAAAACCTATAAGTCACCCCTATAGCAGGCTTTATCAATCCTGAAGGCAGGGTGCTGGGTTTTTAGTGAGAGGGTGCCCCTGCATGAGCAGAGCCCCTTTGCAGCCTTCGGAAACCATTCTCCCGGGTTGTCTGTGACTCAGCCGGACGTATAGGTAGAGGTGCATTATAACCTCGCGGTAAATGCTATCTCGAAAACGGCTGCATAGAAACATATCGTGTTTGGTATCAACCACCTTGGAATCATACCTCCACACCAGTAACTGGTGTGGGAGGTATGATTGCACCCTTCAGAAGTGAGCTTCGTGGGGTCACCGGTCTACCCGGTACCAGCCTTCTCGACCCGGACAGCACAAAATGGATGCTGCCAGCCAGAGACACATTTCTGCCCTCCTGCTGCTGAGCCAAGCTCGAGCAGAGGAAGGCAGCACAATAGGCATCCTGTCACAGGGAGGTGTGACCACCTCCCAGACAGGGTTTAGTGTATTGGGGCTGGGTGGGTGCACTCTGAGAGTGCCTGAAAGTCTGCACTGGGGGCACATTTGGTGTCCCTATGCATAGTCCAGCTCAAACCAGTTCTGGGAGCCGTTGGCTCCTGCTCTGGCACGAAACTGGACAAAGGACATGGGTGTAGCCACCCCTCTGTCCTGCCCCTCCCCTAGGAGGGTCCCCTGAATCTGTCCAACCCTCTCCCGTGGGTATAAAATGGGTTACCTGTCTACAGGACGTTGAATTTTATGTGGACAAGATTCTACTCAGAAGAAACCACTAATCTTCGACGGTCTGGACACCTGGACTTCGCTGTACCTCGACTGGGCTCGACTTCGTCCCCCTTTCCGTCCAAAGCTTAGTTTGTGCCGTGACTCCATACAGGCTCCGTGCAGGACCTGTGGGGCACTTAAGACAACAGAAGAATCTCCCTTGGAGTGAAGGAGTCACTCCCCTGCTTCGCAGGCACCTAAAGCGTAACTGACCAGTAGCTGCCCCTGAGCTCCTGCGGACTCCGAAGATTTCAGCAACACCAGAGGTGGGTTCCTGAAGGTCCCTGAGGTCGATCTGCCCTCTCACCGAGTTTGAGGCCAGTATCCCTCGTGGGGGCTGCGTAAACCGAACCCCTGTGCACCGCATCCATTTGCAAGTGCATATGCTTGTGGGCGATTCCCGAGCTTGTGCATTGGACTCCGTGTAGTCCTGACCCTGAGCAGTATTTGCACCAAAGATCTCCAGCCTCCTCGCACCGAGTGCTCCGTGGGCTGGTACTTTGCAATCTTGCTCGAGGTCCCCTCGCGACTCCTGGTCATCCGGCCTGTGGGTCCTCCTGAGGGTCATCTTGATTGTTCTTGGGCTTTCCTGGTTGCTCCAGACGTGCCCTGACTCTCCATTGCTTGGAGAGTCCCCTGGACCTTGCTGGTCCACACTTTAACCTGTTTGTCCTTCCTGCGTGGGTTGCTGTTGCCAAGGTTCGTTGGTGCTCCCGCCGGACACCGACCCCTCAGCACTCGACATCCTTCGTGGGACAGCTCACCTCCGGCTCCTGGTCGTCCTCGACGTCTCCTGGTCCTCGTGGCTGCAGAGTCAAGCATCCCTTCTTCACACCTGAAGCACCCGACATCGGTGGGCATTCGTCTCCCGAGCCCCTGGTCACTCTGAAGTGACCCAGACTCTGTCCCCTCTGCTTTCAGGTTCCTTCCATCCAGAATCCAGGCTTGGATTCCACCGGACCCTTTTCACCTTCACGGCAGCAGCACTTCTTCCTTTCCTTCCATAGAGAACGACGAGAGTTTCCGACGCCACTTCAGACCTATGCACCCGGCTCCCCTGGGATAGGTAACTCTGATACTAGGGTATCCACGGGTGGGGTGGCTCTTTAAACTCTTAAGTTCCGAAGGGTTGGCTCGAAGTCCTCCTAGAAGGGTCCTTAAACTTTAACTTTGCAACCGCGACTTTCCCATAGAGTTGTACGGAACACGCGGTCGTGTTTCCTCACTGCACCCATTCTCCGTGGGTCTCCTGTGTCATCACCTTGGGTGGTTCCTTGGGGTCCCAGCGATTCTACGTGCACTAGGCACTGTGTCTAGTCAAGTTGTGATTGTTATACCACTATTTTAGTATATGGTTCGGTCTCCCCCTGGAGACCGCTGTGTATTGTGCTACTTACAACTGTTCTATTGATCCAGTATTGTGTGCTTTGTGTTCTATCCTCGTGTAGAGGATAGTAGAGAGTGTTATATTAATAAATACATATTTTTATATAACTACTGTGTGGTTCTCATTCATTTAGTCATTCAGGAGTTGATATTCTGGTAAAACAAGCTGCTTTACATTCCTTCAAGATTAAGCCTGAAGGCTGCTCTCCATAGCTACCACTAGGATAGCTTTCATAAAGGTTATCTTTGACCTCATACATCATAAGGGTTGTGTGGATTGGTACAAGGTGCCCACTTTAACTAGTGGACAGCATATACCAAGCCACCTTCTCACATTGGTGTGCAGCGGTTGGGATTCAAGCTTGCTATTGTTTTACCAGATAAATCTCATTGAGTGATTAACTGAAAACCACTAAAAGTATTAGGCACATATAATACAAGATTTGAATAAGTAAGTTCTACTGAACATGGAGTTGGGTAAGTCAAGGGTCTAGCACACCCTTTCTCCAACTCAAGAGAGTTTAGTCTCCACTAGTTTAGGTAGGTGCCTACACCACATAACACTAGTATGTCTTCTAGAGGAGAAGCCAGTGGCTCTCTGCCAACTAGGTACAATGGCCTCTCATTCCAGGAATTGAAAGCCATGTGTGTGTCTAGGAAGTTGAGGACAGGGATAAATGCAAACACCCAACGTCTCATTGAGGTGTTACTCTTGGATGATCTTAGAAAGACCCCAGGGTCTGATGAGGTAGAAAGAGTGGGTGGTGCAGGGAATGAGGAAAGGCCAGGAAGTGAAACCTTCTTTGACCTGGAATCAAACCCTGACCAGGGGGATCAAGATGATTCCAACCTGGACAACATAGATCTTCCACTAGGTGGGGGAGAAGGCCCCAGTGGCCCTCTCTTTACTCCACCAGGAAGAGTACAGAGTTTACCTATGAGATCCAGATCTCCCTCTGTAGAATCTCGACACTCAGGAACTTCTGCAGGGACTTCCATGTCCAATAAGATGGAATCCTCTTATGATAGACAGTGCCAATTTCTAGAGCTTGAGAAAGTCAAGCTCAGGCTCAAGAAAGAGCAATTGGCCCTAGACAGGGAATCCCTAGAGCTCCAGAGGGCTACAAAGAGATTGGGACTAGAGTCCCATGGTGGCAGCAACAGTGTCTCTAGGGTTAAGGATTATACTTATGACCATAGGAACCTGAGCAAGATAGTCCCTCCCTACCATGGTGGGGATGACATCCACAAATGGATAACTGCTTTGGAGAGGGCCTGTAAAGTACAGAGGGTCCCTCAAGAGCAGGGGGCAGCTATCTTGTGGCTCTCCTTTGCTGACAAAGGTAGAGATAAGCTCCTCACTGTAAGAGAAGAGGATGCTGATAATTATTCAGTTCTGAAGAGTGCTCTCATTGATGGGTTTGGCTTAACCACTGAGCAATACAGGATTAAGTTCAGAGACACCCAGAAAGCACAGACTCAGGACTGGGTTGACTTTGTAGATTGTGCTACTAAGGCTCTGGAAGGCTGGTAACGTGGCAGTAAAGTTAATGATTTCAAGGGATTGTACAATTTAATTATGAGGGAGCAGAGCCTTAATAATTGCCAAAATCAGTTGTTGCATCAATACCTGGTTGACTCTGATCTGACTTCTCCCCAAGAATTGGGAAAGAAGGCAGATAGATGGGTCAGAACCAGGGGGAAGCAGAAAGCTCAGAACCAAGGTGGTGACCAAAAGAAGTCTGATTCTAAACCAGCAGATAAGGGTGGGGAGAAGGATAAAGACCAGAAGTCTTCTTCAGGGCCCCAAAAACCTGCGTCTGAGCGTGGTTCGCAATCTAACAAGGGAAAAGGCAGAAAGAAGCCTTGGTGTTACCTGTGTAAGGAAAAGACACATTGGCCTAGGGATGCCAATTGTGCCAGAGCCAAGGATCCTCCTACCAACCACTGTTCCCCCTAGTGCAGCTACAAGTGGTGGTACTGCAAACAAGGGTGTAGTAGGGTTGACCCTAGGAACTGAGATGGGTTCTGGCCTAGTCAGAACTACAGCTCAGGCTGTTCAAGTCTGTGATGGAGGCATGGATAGTGCCCCCTTATTTGTCAGTCCCATGAACTTGGGCAAATACTGGCAACAGCCTTTAATAAATGGATAGGAGGCCATGGCCTACAGGGACACAGGAGCCAGTGTCACAATGGTGACTAAGGATCTTGGGAGACCTGATCAGATCATACTTGGTAAGATGTACCAAGTGACCAATGCAAGCAATGTCAGGACAGACCATTCCTTGGCAGTTGTGAATTTCAGCTGGGGAGGGGTAACTGGCCCTAAGAAGGTTGTGGTTAGCTCAGACCTCCCTGTGGAATGCTTATTGGGCAATGATTTGGAAACTTCAGCCTGGGCTGAGGTGGAACTCAGGACACATGCAGCAATGTTGGGCATCTTTGCAGATGTGTTTGCTGTGACCAGGTCACAGGCAAAAATGTCTTCCACTGAACAAGCCCTGGATCCTGGAAAAATGGACCAGGTGCCTTCCAAGAGAAGGAGCAGTAGGGGTAAGGCAGTGTCTTCGCCCCAGACTCAGAGTGAGGATCAGTCTCCTGAGGAAGATGATCCCAGTCCCTGTGAAGGAACTGTCTCAGAGGAACTTGAACCTGATCAGGTTGAGTTCTTGGGGACAGGGGGCCCTTCCAGGGCAGATCTGAGCCTGGAGCAGCACAGCTGCCCCTCTCTTGAACCCCTCAGACAGCAAGCTGCTGCTGAGGCTGCTGGGAGTGCCAGTGGGTCCCACAGGATCTATTGGGAGGATGGACTCCTTTACTCAGAGGGTAGAGACCCCAAGCCTGGTGCCACCAGGAGGTTGGTCATACCTCTGAAGTTTAGGGGGTTTCCTATTATCACTGGCACATGATATCCCTTTAGCAGGACACTTAGGCCAAAGTAAGACCTGGGACAGGATTGTCCTTCACTTTCACTGGCCTCACATGTCAGAGGACACAAAGGGGTTTTGTCGCTCCTGTATCACCTGTCAAGCCAGTGGTAAGGCAGGTGGTACCACAAAGGCCCCCCTGATACCACTACCTGTGGTGGGGGTTCCCTTTGAGAGGGTTGGGATTGACATTGTTGGTCCCATGGATCCTCCAACTGCATCTGGGCACAGATTTATACTAGTGGTGGTGGACCATGCCACTAGGTATCCAGAGGCAATACCCCTTAGAACCACCACAGCTCCTGTGGTGGCCAGGGCCCTCTTGGGAATCTTTTCCAGAGTGGGCTTTCCTAAGGAGGTCTTAACTGACAGAGGTGCAAACTTCATGTCAAGTTACATAACTGCTATGTGGAAGGAGTGTGGAGTGAATTACAAATTCACCACACCCTAT
Organism: Calotriton arnoldi; assembly: GCA_963921515.1. NCBI lineage: Eukaryota > Metazoa > Chordata > Amphibia > Caudata > Salamandridae > Calotriton > Calotriton arnoldi. The sequence continues at coordinate 1,201,389 of CAWUFW010002998.1, read as the reverse complement.
CACCCACAATGCAATGGGTTAGTTGAGAGATTCAACAAAACCCTGAAGGGCATGATCATGGGCCTCCCAGAAAAGCTTAGGCGAAGATGGGATGTCCTGTTGCCCTGCCTTCTGTTTGCTTACAGAGAGGTTCCTCAGAAGGGGGTTGGTTACAGCCCTTTTGAACTTCTGTTTGGACATTCAGTTAGGGGTCCATTGTGTCTAGTGAAGGGGGGGTGGGAGTTACCGCTCAAACCACCTAAACAGGACATAGTGGACTATGTACTTGGTCTCCGCTCCAGGATGGCTGAGTACATGAAGAAGGCATCCAAAAACCTTGAGGCTAGCCAAGAATTACAGAAAGCTTGGCATGACCAAAAGGCTGTTTTGACTGTGTACCTGCCAGGACAGAAGGTATGGGTGCTGGAGCCTGTGGCCCCAGCAGCTCTCCAAGATAAGTGGAGTGGGCCCCATACCATACTTGAGCAAAAGGGAGAGGTTACCCACCTGGTGGACCTTGGAACTCCCAGGAGCCCCCACAGGGTGCTCCATGTGAACAGGCTCAAGCCATGTGTTGACAGGGCAGACATGGGCTTGCTCATGGCTACTGATGAGGGACAGGAGGAAGAGAGTAACCCACTCCCTGATCTCCTCTTACAGAACCCTGATGATGGTTCAGTAGATGGTGTAGCCTTGGCAGGCAGCCTCACTGGGCAGCAACAGACTGATTGCAGGAAAGTCCTCAATCAGTACAGACACATGTTCTCACTGACTCCCAGTCAGACCACCTGGTGTACCCATGAAGTGGACACAGGGGAGAGCTTACCTGTAAAGAACAAAATTTACAGACAGCCTGACCATGTCAGGGACGGCATCAGGACTGAGGTCCAAAAGATTTTGGAATTGGGAGTAATTGAACCCTCAGATAGCCCTTGGGCTAGTCCAGTGGTCCTGGTACCCGAACCTCACACCCAGGGTGGTAAAAAAGAGATGAGGTTTTGTGTAGACTACAGGGGGCTCAATGCAGTCACTAGGACAGATGCTCATCCTATTCCAAGGGCAGATGAACCTATAGATACTTTGGCCTCAGCCAAGTTTCTGAGTACATTTGACCTCACAGCTGGCTACTGGCAAATCAGACTAGCTGAGGATGCCAAGCCCAAAACAGCATTTTCAACCCCTAGTGGGCACTATCAATTTGTGGTAATGCCCTTTGGCTTGAAAAATGCACCTGCCACTTTTCAAAGGTTGGTGAAAGTTCTCACAGGCCTGGAAGCCTATAGTGCAGCTTATCTTGATGATATTGCTGTCTTTAGCTCCACCTGGGAGGATCACCTGGTCCACCTGAGAAATGTTTTGGAGGCCCTGCAAAGAGCAAGCCTCACTATCAAGGCCACTAAGTTCCAGATA